>CM066321.1:134317421-135023254 GCA_033807775.1 Saussurea involucrata | reverse complement strand
TGAATATGACTGACAATAATTCCATCATCATATCATGTCTCAGAGCTGCCCTATGATTCTCCACTGAATCTAGAGTAATGCTCTTATTCCATAAATCGCGATATACACATGCCCATTTCTGTACACATCTATTCCAGAAACCGCAATGCACACATGCCCGTTTCTGTACGTATCTAAGAAATAACAATATACACATGCCTATTTCTTAGAAAAGGAAACAGAGATTATAATATATACATGCCATCCTCGTCTTTTCCTTAGAAATATGGAATTACGTTTATTCCAAGATTTCTCACACACATCAGAATAATGATTTATCTTCATCTATTCTACGTGTACATAACCATTTTTTGCCTATGGATCCATTACACTTACTACACACATGTCTAATATTAAATTAGCACAATCTTTAAGCCTAACACACTATCATTCAACTGTAAGTATGTTCAAGCTACTAAGATTGTATTTTAATACCTACCAGTCTCTTTCTAAATTCAACAGGACTTAAAATCATCCAGCTTTCCAAAGTGTCCGGACAACAGGGTTTCCGGATACCTTATACTATCCGGACAACTATACATTCCGGATAGCTATAACTCACCGGGTAACCAAACATTCCGGATACCACTACTTTCCGGGTAATTCATATTTTCCGGATACTTATCTAATCCGGACAACATCCGGAAACTAAAGCAAATCCGGATACTATTCGGTAACTATATTCATCCGGAAACTTATAAAAATTAAAACTTACCGGATACTTATGTCGCGTCCGGAAACATTCATCACAGGGGTTTCCGGATACGTTGTTTTATCCGGAAACTACGGTTGGAACTCAGCAATTCGATTCAAATTCCATGTCTGTTCTATTCAGCTCATTCCAGACCATTCCATACAGTTCACAAATAGTTTATACAGCTATTTCAAGGTTTAATTTAACATATAAACACTGATTTAAGCAACCAACAAATGAACTCACCTTTTTGGAGAAAAATCCACTTTAATCACAATCCGTTGCTCCAATGTGTTGTAAACGATTTTGAAAACCTACTCAAAACAGAGATTCGTTTATAAACATACATCTACAACAAATTGTATCTGAATCTGTGGTAAAATTCTTACCAATTTGAGCCTAAAACCTTGATTTCTTACCTTTTCTCTCTATTTCTTCTCTCTGCCTTCTAAACCGACCCAAACCAAGGAAATGAGATATTATCTCAATCCTTCAGCCCCTTTATCTACACACACTTTCAACAATTGACCAAACACACCTCCAAGTTTCAATATTTTCAAAAGTAACATCCTACTTTAATCTCTTGTATTTTAATCTTATTGAATTATAAAACTTCCATATAATCCAAGGTTTAAACCAAAATACTAATAGATCCCAATTCTCATTAAAATAATATTATTGAAAATTCAGGATGTTACAATACTCCCCAACTTGAAAATGATTTCGTCCCCGAAATCACAACCAGGTAAACAAATGAGGATACATATCCTTCATATTCTCTTCTGACTCTAAAGTCACATTAGCACCTTGATGGTGTTTCCACTGTACTTTCAACATAGCTACTTCTTTGCCATTACGTAGCTTTCTAACCGATCTTTCCAAAATTGCCTTTGGTTCTTCCACACAGCGGCTCTTTTCACCCTCTCTTACATCAGTAAGTGGGATAACATTTTCCTCTTCGGCTAAGGATTTCCGAAGATAACACACATGAAAAGTGTTATGGATCCCTTCCAACTCCGGTGGAAGATCCAACTGATAAGCTTCCAATCCTATCCTTTTAGTAATAGTGAAAGGTCCTAGAAAACGAGGACTTAACTTCCCACATTTACCAAACCTTATCACACCTTTCCATGGGGATACTTTAAGCATCACACGCTCCCCAACTTGGAATTCCTTTGGTCTTCTTTTCGGATCAGCATAACTCTTTTGTCGATCCTGAGCTGCTTTCATATGCTGCCGAATTTCTTTCACCTTGTCGGCTGTTTGTTGTACCAGTTCTGGACCAGCAAACTGTTTCTCTCCGGCTTCTAACCAACACACCGGAGTTCTACATTTTCGGCCATACAAGGCTTCGAAAGGTGCTCTTCCAATACTAGAATGGTAACTATTGTTATACGCAAAATCTACTAACGGTAGATGCGTATCCCAATTACCTCCAAAATCCAATACACATGATCTGAGCATATCTTCCAAAGTTTGAATAGTCCTTTCACTCTGTCCGTCAGTCTGTGGATGATAAGCAGTGCTCAGATTTACCTTTGTACCCAATTCTTCTTGTAGTGACTGCCAAAATCTCGAGGTAAACCGACTATCACGATCTGACACTATCGACACCGGTATACCATGCCTTGACACCACTTCATCAATATACAGCTTCGCCAATTTCTCAATTGGTGACGCTTCTTTCATAGCTAGAAAATGATCACTCTTAGTCAAACGATCCACAATCACCCAAATAGTGTCGTTACCTTTCTGAGTCCTTGGTAACTTTGTCACGAAATCCATGGTGATCTTCTCCCACTTCCATTCCAGAATCTCCAAAGATTGGAAACTTCCGTAAGGTTTCTGATGTTCAGCTTTCACTAACGAACATGTTACGCACCTTTCCACTATTCGTGCCACATCTATTTTCATAGCTGGCCACCAATAGTGTAACTTCAAATCTCTATACATCTTAGTACTTCCAGGATGTATAGAATACTTAGATCTATGAGAATCTTCGAGAATCAACTCTCGATTTCCACCAATCTTCGGTACCCAAACGCGGCCCTGAAATAACTTGATTCCACGACCATCTTCAGTCAACTGAAAATGTTGTTTGCTCATTACTTCTTCTTTTAGATTTTCTTCCCGTAAGGCTTCCACTTGTGCCTCTTTTATCCTTTCCATCAAACTTAATGCGACATCAATTCTAGTGTTAGTTGTTTTCAAACACCCACTATATTCCTTTCTACTTAAAGCATCAGCTACTACATTTGCTTTACCAGGATGGTAATGCAATTCACAATCGTAGTCTTTAAGTAATTCTAACCAACGTCGTTGTCTCATATTTAATTTTTTTTGATCAAAGACATGCTTCAAGCTCTTATGATCAGTATAAAGAGTACACTTCGTTCCATACAAATAATGCCTCCACAGCTTCAAAGCAAAAACAACCGCTGCTAATTCCAAATCAGATAATTCTTCTCATGCTCTTTAAGTTGTCTTGATGCATATGCAATCACCTTGCCACATTGCATCAACACACAACCTAAACCCATCTTTGAAGCATCACTGTACACAACTAAATCCTCCGTTTCTTCTGGTAAGGCAAGAATAGGAGCTTCACATAACTTTTGACGTAAGGTTTTGAAAGCTTCATCTTGTTTTTCTGTCCAAACAAACTTCACATTCTTCCGAGTCAACACAGTCAAAGCAGAAGCAATCTTTGAGAAGTCTTTAATAAACCTTCGGTAGTAACCAGCTAAACCCAAGAAACTTCTTATTTCAGACGCGCTCTTCGGTGTATCCCAATTTGTCATAGCTTCTATCTTTGCTGGATCTACATTAACTCCCTCCGAAGTGATCACATGACCTAAAAATTGTACCTCCTTTAACCAAAACTCACATTTCGAGAACTTCACGTACAATTTCTCTCTTCTCAACACTTCCAAAACTTCACGTAGATGATATTCATGATCTGCTTCAGTCTTTGAATAAACAAGTATGTCATCAATAAATACAATGACAAACTTGTCCAAAATTGGTCGACACACTCTGTTCATCAGATCCATGAACACAGCAGGAGCATTTGTCAACCCAAATGGCATTACAAGAAATTCATAATGCCCATACCTTGTTCTAAACGCTGTCTTAGAAACATCTTCATTTCTTACTTGAACTTGATGGTACCCTGACCTCAAATCAATTTTAGAAAAACATCCCGCACCTTGGAGTTGATCAAACAGATCATCAATCCTTGGAAGCGGATACTTGTTCTTAATCGTCACCTTATTCAACTCACGGTAATCTATACACATTCTCGTAGTACCATCTTTCTTCTTAACAAACAACACCGGAGCTCCCCACGGAGAAGAACTCGGTCTAACAAAACCTTTATCTAACAACTCCTGAAGTTGAGTCATCATCTCTTTCATTTCGGTCGGCGCTAAGCGATACGGTGTGCGTGCTATCGGTGCCGATCCAGGGATAATATCAATACGAAACTCTACCTGCCGTTCAATCGGTAGGCCTGGAAGATCATCAGGAAATACGTCCGAGAATTCACGTACCACCTTAATATCTTCCACTTGTTTTTTTTCCGACCTTACATCTAAAACATACGCCAGATAGGATGAACATCCTTTCATTAAACATTTACGTGCTTTTGCAACAGAAATTAACGGAACTTCCCCTTTTCTCTTTTCCCCAAAGATGAGTACATCATCCCTATCAACCATCGGAATCCGGATTAATTTCTTTGCACAAAGTATCTCTGCCTGGTTGACCGTCAGCCAATCCATACCCACAATCACATCAAATCCCTCAATTTCCATCAACAACAAGTCGATCGGAAATTTGATTGCTTCTATCAAAATAAAACAACCATAAAGTCTATCACGAACCAAGACTTGACCTCCGTTAGCTACCTCAACTACTAAAGCATCATCCAAAGTAGTAATAGGCATAGCTAACTTATGAAAGAATGATTTGGACACAAACGACAAATTTGCTCCACAATCAAATAAAACGCGCGCCGAACAAGAATTAACAAGGAATGTACCCGAGACAACATCTTTTGATTCCTTAGCCTCATCAGCGGTCATCTGAAATGCTCGGCCCGTTGGCTTCGGATCGTTTGGTTTCTTACTTTGATCCCCATTCTTCTTCAGTTTTGGACAATCCCGACGAAAATGACCCAGTTGTTTACATTCGTGACAAGTAAATCCTTGCACCGGACAATTGCTCATCAAATGCCCACTTTTACCACACTTGAAACACTCCAATGCTGTCACCCGACACGGTCCATAATGTTTACTCTTACACTTTGAACACCAATTTGGTTCACGACGTGATTCGTATGAAATGCCTTTACCAGCGGTCCTTGACTTCTGTGAAGACTCTGATCGGCCTTCCCATTTCCGTTTCTCCCCAACATGAGTCTTTTCCTCTTTATCCTTCGCATAAACTTCCTCCATTACCTTCGCTTCTTCAATAGTTTCCCTCAATGTTGAAGCTTTAGCGTTCTTTACTCGGGACATCATGTCCGCGGGCAAACCCTTCAGGTAAGCTTTAATCTTTTCTTTCTCATTCGGAGCCACATGCCCCACTAGATTCAACTTCTCCATAAATATTTCAGTATACTTTCTAACGAAAGAAGTACCTTTCTTCAGATTCCAAAATTCTTCCTCGATCCGATCCATTTCATTTTCATTACAGTATTCTTCTAGAATCTTTTTCTTGAATAATTCCCAAGTCATGGTAGTCAAGACTGAAGTAGAAACTGTAGCCGTCACAACATTCCACCACGTTAGCGCATTACCTCTTGGCATTTGGGATGCAAATCTAACCTTTGACTTCTCATCGCATTCACAAGCTCGGAAAGCTTGTTCCATTTCCCTAATCCAGTTCATACAGGCTACTGGATTATCTTCTCCTTTAAACTCTGGCGGTTTACAGCTTAAGAACGTTTTGTATGAGCAGATTCTTTCTACTCTCCTTTCCGCTTCTGGCCCTGGATTGCTAACTGGATTTATTACTCCAGTGTCAGTTCCCGTTCTCCGCAACTCTGAACTTCGATCGTTCAATGCCTTCATAAACATTTCGGTTTGTTGAGCCATTGCGTTAGTCATCATTCTCGTCATGTTTTCCATCATTCGGACTTCCATAGTTGCTTCCGGTGTTGCTTGGCTAGCAGTACTGGTACCCACTCTATGTACCTGACTGTGCGCTCCTCCAATAGAAAGAAACCCCGGCGGAGTCTCATGAATTTCGCCTAATCCTGGTCGCCTATCTCATGTCCCATCAATCCCGGTCCTATCCATTGAATAAATAGGGGACAATGGCGGGGTATTCACCATCGTTCTGATATAATATAAAAGAATAACAATAAGAAATGGTTATACGAATATAAACGTACGAAACGTACTTTACCGATCATTAGTCACTGTAACAATTTAGAAACAAGTATGCTTATGTAACAATACATTCATAATAACAGTAGCTAATTGGAATTGTGAACATATCATACAGGAGAATCCTCGTTACCATCATTACAATACTAATTTCTCGTATTTCCGTTGACTCTAAGACTATCCCGTCTTAGTACTTCTACCCATATCTCACATATCATAACTTAAATCTTCTGAGCTTAAGTCTAAGTATCTCATCAGCATACTTAGTTCACTTAAACTAATGCTCTGATACCATATTGTAACGCCCCAAATTCCGGGCTAATTTGAACCTCAAATTTCCACAAGTTATGATAATATAAACTTCAAACTTACATAAATAGCAAGTGAATTAATCATCAAGAGTACATTTACGGATACAGGATTCTACAAATAACCTATTAATCTAATTATGTCACTATAATCAGATTAACTAAGTTATCTAAGCAATCCCTCAAAATCTCCTTCTGTTAATTGACTTCCTTGCTATTCCAAAACGCTCGTCCCACGACCCTTTATTTTCCCGAGCCGGTACCTGGTAAGAAAACATCATTTGAAACGATTAGGCCAACGCCTAGTGAGAACATTCGTTTCCACAATAATATTTGCAAAATCAATGTAAACAAGTTATAACAAACCCGAATACTCTTTTTCTTACCATACGTGTAACTCTATTCCGTTAACACGATTTTTACCCAATTCCATGAATATGACTGACAATAATTCCATCATCACATCATGTCTCAGAGCTGCCCTACGATTCTCCACTGAATCTAGAGTAATGCTCTTATTCCATAAATCGCGATATACACATGCCCATTTCTGTACACATCTATTCCAGAAACCGCAATACACACATGCCCGTTTCTGTACGTATCTAAGAAATAACAATATACACATGCCTATTTCTTAGAAAATGAAACAGAGATTATAATATATACATGCCATCCTCATCTTTTCCTTAGAAATCTGGAATTACGTTTATTCCAAGATTTCTCACACACATCAGAATAATGATTTATCTTCATCTATTCTACGTGTACATAACCATTTTGTGCCTATGGATCCATTACACTTATTACACACCTGCCTAATATTAAATTAGCACAGTCTTTAAGCCTAACACACTATCATTCAACTGTAAGTATGTTCAAGTTACTAAGATTGTATTTTAATACCTACCAGTCTCTTTCTAAATTCAACAGGACTTAAAATCATTCAGCTTTCCAAAGTGTCCGGACAACAGGGTTTCCGGATACCTTATACTATCCGGACAACTATACATTCCGGATAGCTACAACTCACCGGGTAACCAAACATTCCGGATACCACTACTTTCCGGGTAATTCATATTTTCCGGATACTTATCTAATCCGGACAACATCCGAAAACTAAAGCAAATCCGGATACTATTCGGTAACTATATTCATCTGGAAACTTATAAAAATTAAAACTTACCGGATACTTATGTCGCGTCCGGAAACATTCATCACAGGGGTTTCCGGATACGTTGTTTTATCCGGAAACTACGGCTGGAACTCAGCAATTCGATTCAAATTCCATGTCTGTTCTATTCAGCTCATTCCAGACCATTCCATACAGTTCACAAATAGTTTATACAACTATTTCAAGGTTTAATTTAACATATAAACACTGATTTAAGCAAACAACAAATGAACTCACCTTTTTGGAGAAAAATCCACTTTAATCACAATCTGTTGCTCCAATCTGTTGTAAACGATTTTGAAAACCTACTCAAAACAGAGATTCGTTTATAAACATACATCTACAACAAATTGTATCTGAATCTGTGGTAAAATTCTTACCAATTTGAGCCCAAAACCTTGCTTTCTTCCTTTTTCTCTCTATTTCTTCTCTCTGCCTTCTAAACCGACCCAAACCAAGGAAATGAGATATTATCTCAATCCTTCAGCCCCTTTATCTACACACACTTTCAACAATTGACCAAACACACCTCCAAGTTTCAATATTTTCAAAAGTAACATCCTACTTTAATTTCTTGTATTTTAATCTTATTGAATTATAAAACTTCCATATAATCCAAGGTTTAAACCAAAATACTAATAGATCCCAATTATCATTAAAATAATATTATTGAAAATTCAGGATGTTAGAACGTAAATTACCCAGACGAGGCACCCATATTCTGCTTTCCAGACACAGTAACCTACGATCATCTTTTACAAGTGATGCTGATATCCCCACTAGTCGTTCTGGTTTCAAATGTTCCTCTTGAAAAGCTTCTACTTGACACTTGTTCAATTCGTCAAAGATGTTAGGTAGAAGTTCAGCTCGTAGTGCAATTGCCTTTATTGTTCCGCTTCTCTCTTGGCGACTCAGTGCATCAGCTACCACATTCGCCTTCCCCGGATGATAGAGAATTTCGCAGTCGTAATCATTCACCAATTCTAACCATCTTCTTTGCTTCATATTCAATTCTCGTTGATCGAAGAGATGTTGGAGACTCTTATGATCGGTATAAATTTGACATTTAGAGCCGTATAAATAATGTCTCCAGATCTTTAGAGCAAAAACAACTGCGGCAAGTTCCATGTCGTGTGTATGATACTGTCGTTCATGATCCTTCAGTTGTCGAGAAGCATAAGCAATAACTTTCCCACGCTGCATTAATACACATCCCAATCCTAGTTTGGAGGCATCACTGTAAACAACAAAGTCATTTGAACCTTCAGGTAGTGATAGTATCGGCGCGCTACAGAGTTTCTCTTTCAATATTCGGAATGCTTCATCCTGTTCTGCTTTCCATTCGAACTTTATATTCTTTCGGGTCAGCTTGGTCAGGGGCGTAGCGATACGAGAGAAATCTTGTATAAACTTTCGATAGTAGCCAGCTAAACCTAGGAAACTTTGTACCTCGGTTGGCGTTCTCGGCGGTTCCCACTTTTCAATTGCTTCTATTTTCATCGGATCAACTTGAATGCCTTTCTCCGAAACTACATGCCCAAGAAATTGAACTTCCCGAAGCCAGAATTCGCATTTGGAGAATTTAGCATATAACTGTTCCTTTTTCAACAATTGAAGAATCAAATGAAGGTATTGAGCGTGCTCTTCTTTGGATCGGGAATAGATAAGGATATCATCGATAAACACAATAACAAATTTATCGAGATACGACTTACATACCCGATTCATTAAATCCATAAAGGCAGTTGGGGCGTTCGTCAGTCCGAAAGGCATCACTAGGAATTCATAGTGACCATACCTTGTGCGAAAAGCAGTTTTCAGAACATCTTCTTCTTTAACCTTTAACTGATGATAATCGGATCTTAGGTCAATCTTGGAAAAATAACAAGCTCCAACTAATTGATCAAAGAGGTCATCAATTCTGGGAAGCGGATACTTGTTCTTGATCGTACGCTTATTCAGTTCTCGATAATCAATACACATTCTCATCGACCCGTCTTTCTTTTTCACAAACAGAACTGGTGCTCCCCACGGTGACGTACTAGGTCTGATGAAGCCCTTATCAGAAAGATCTTGCAGTTGCGTCATCATTTCTTTCATCTCTGGAGGTGCCAGACGGTACGGTGCACGGGCTACAGGAGCGGCTCCATGAATTAAATCTATACCAAACTCTACTTGTCTAACGGGCGGAAGACTAGTCAAATATTCTGGGAAAACTTTCGGAAATTCACACACGACAGGAATATCTTCCAATTTATTCTTTTCTTGCTTAGTATCTATCACATAAGCCAAATAACTCGGGCAGCCTTTACTAACACACTTACGAGCTTTCATCATAGAGATAAAGCAAGACTGATGATTTCTACGATCACCATAAATCACTACCGGTCCCCTCTCAGGTAAGACAACATTAATCAACTTCTTATCACAAACTATACTAGCCTGATTCTCGGCTAACCAATCCATTCCCACTACCACATCAAACTCGATCAAAGCTTTAGGAAATAATTGAATAGGTACTCCACACCCATCTATATCTATAACACAACTATCAAACACCTCATTAACCGGTACTCGATTATCATTTGCAGTATGTACCATTAAAGCATGATCTAACACTTTAGGCTTTAAATGCATATAAGCTACAAAT
This sequence comes from Saussurea involucrata, assembly GCA_033807775.1. Classification (NCBI taxonomy): domain Eukaryota; kingdom Viridiplantae; phylum Streptophyta; class Magnoliopsida; order Asterales; family Asteraceae; genus Saussurea; species Saussurea involucrata. Next base: position 135,012,996 of record CM066321.1, on the reverse strand, counting down.
GAAGGAGACACAAATGATTGGTTTGCACCGGAGTCAAATAACACTTTAGCACGTGTAGAGTTTATTAAAAATGTACCTGTAACTACATCAGGAGTTTCCTCCGCTTCTTGTGCTGTCATTTAAAAGGCACGACCACTTGCTCTTGGTAGCTCTGGCCTTTGTACTACCGGCCTAACACCCGTTGGTCTCACTGACGTACCACCCTGTTATACTCTCCACCATGGACAATCAGACTGAATGTGATCAGGGGAATTGCAAGAGAAACAGAATCGAGTTACTCGACAATCTTTAGCAATATGGCCGGTCTTTCCACACTTGTAACAAACTCGAGGATCAACTTGACAATTTCCTTGATGAATACGGTTGCATTTTGGACAAGGTCTTTCAGCTGGTCTGAAAGGTGAACGACTATCAAATCTCTGGGATCTGAACTTCTTTGGATCATAATGTGGTCCTTCCCATTTTCTTTTTCCAGTACTTTTATCACTAGCATCTCTCCCTTTATCCTGTTCCACATTTTCCGCGGCATCTACTGCAGCTGAGAAGGTATCTGGTCCCTTTGCAATCACTAGACTTCTGATTTCTGAATTTAACCCAAAGATAAACCTTTCCATCTTAAGTGCCTTCGTGGCAACGTAGTACTCAGCGAAACGAGACTTCTCCAGAAAACGAGCAGTATAATCCCGAACTGATAAACTTCCCTGTTGCAGGTTCATGAACTCTTCTTCCAGCTGTCTAACTGCTGCTTGAGGACAAAACTGTCTCTTGAAAGCTATAGTGAATTCTTCCCAAGAAAAAGTAGAATACACATCAGATCCTCTAGAGGTAATAAGAGCTTTCCACCAATATAGAGCATCGGCTTTCAGCATCGCGGTTCCATATAACACTCTATCTTCCTCGACACATTTGTTGGTTTTGAAGATAGCTTCTATCTCTTTTAGCCACCTCATAGCCTTTACTGGGTCTCTTTCTCCTGAGTAAGTCGGAGGTTTGCAGCTCAAAAACATCTTATAATCACACTTCTTTGGCACCGGTATAACATTAGGTGTAATGGGCATCTCGTCTTCCAGACTAGGATCTGGTACTTCAGTTTCAGTGTGACGAGTTCGGTTAAACATAACTTGTATATTTGTTTGCATCTTCCCATTTCAGCGGTCAGATCGTCCCTTGTAACAAATTATGTGCCTTGAGATTGAACTCTACCTCCCGTTCTGCCCCTACCTCGTTCTCCACCCCTTCCCCTTGTCCCGATTGTTGGATTTGTTCTACTAGGATTTCCTTCTTCCTCTCTATTTGTACGTCGAGTACCACTTGCCATTCTGTAGATTTCAACAAGGTTAATATACACGTAAGCACATACCCCATATAATAAGGTTTTCCAGTTCAAACATGTACCTGTAAGTTCATGATTACACTGGCCAAATGTAATTTGAAATTACCTTACATGATGTTCCATCTACCTTTTAGAATTTGCATCCCAAGGTTCTAAATAATAGGGACATCCTACTTCACATGCAGTTTAAATCTAGGTATGGATCCGAATACCTAAATCCCTTAAACTAGGGCTCTGATACCATCTGTAACGACCCGGTTCCCAAACATACAACAAATAACATATTTTACATAACATTGTTTCATAACAAAAGATACATCATATAACATGTGCGGTTCCTTAGTCTTTACAACCATAATAAGTATTTCATTACAAACATTTTCCTAATAATAAAGTTATAACTGCAAAACACTTCATGATCTTCAAAAACATAGGTCTTCCAAAAGCTAGTCACACATTACCCTTTTCACTTGCTCTTACTTGATCCACAACTTGGAATACATATTTTTAAAACAAAATGAGGGTTAGACCTAGTGGTCTAAGTGAGAAAATCCCTGTCAGTTTAAAATCATTTGTACAAACACCATATACATAACACAAATTTGAATGCCAATTATGACTCATGCATTGTGTACTTTCTTGTCTCATTCCCATGGCCATATTAGTTGGTTGCGAGCCAACTAATCAGTTTACTCCGCTGCACTAATATACAGCCAACTCCGATGTCCCTCCGTATAGCCAAACCCCACCGGTCCTAAGCCCGGCCAACGTGCACTCGTGTAGTGTAATACTCGTATAAATATAATACACACCTCAATATATCATACTTCATACATATGCACATTATTACACTACTTATCACATTCTCAATCCACATATATGTATTCCAATTTGAAAACATTTTAAAGTAAAACTCACCTGTTTGCTTATCAAAACGCTTCCAAGCTTTTCTCAAAACTATTCAGCTTTCACCCAAAATTCACAGAATTTGAAACAATTAGATACAATTATCTCTTTACCAAATGGAACACATAAGATTTACTAGGGCTAAGAACTCTAGGTAAATCTGTCTAACTCTTATCCTCAAATGTTTCCCCCATACCCGAACTTAAGTCGAGTCCACAGTATTTCCAGTCCTCATTCATACTCTATTCAAGAGTCGACAAAACCCAAAGTTACTGGATACTTAAAAGTATATGGAATCTCAAAAGTGACCGGACAACCAAAGTTTCCGGACACCATGAACTATCCGGACAACATAATTATCCGGACAACATAATTATCCGGACAACATAACTATCCGGACAACATAATTATCCGGACAACATAACTATCCGGACAACATAACTATCCGGAAACTACAGAATAAACCAAACTTACCGGATAACTTTGCCTTACCCGGATACCTTCACACAGGGGTTTCCGGATACTTCAACTACCGGACACCATCAAAAAGGAACTACCGGACACCATCAAAAAGGAACTACCGGACACTATCAAATTTCGTTCGGAAACCTCTGTCTGTTTACCAAAATTCTACCCAGAATCGATTAAAACTGATACAAATCGCAAAATTGATAAATCTAAACCGATAGGAATCTACTATTAACGATTACAAACACAAAATGAAAAAGAACCATACCTCAAAATCACTTCCAAGGAATCCAATTGAAGCCCTAACCTTACTTCTTCTTCTTCTTCTTCTTCTTCTTCTTATTCTTATTCTTCTTCTTCTTCTTCTTCTTCTTTTTGTCTCAAAACACACACACACACACACTGATTTCTTTCCAAATGAAAATATCAGGAGGTCTTAAGGTATATTAAACCCAATTTTGCAATTAGGACTTGAACTATACAAAATTGACCAAAACATCCTTAAACTTATAAACTAACCCAAACTTACCCTAAACATCAAATTTTAAAATTAACTAAATTTAACGAAAAGATAATTTATTAACGAACTTACCCGGGGTATTACAGAGAGGGAGAAGAGCAGAGAAAGAGAGAGTTTTGATCTCTATATCAATTGAAGAAGCAAGTTCAACAATCATCAAATTTAGAAGAGGAAAGAGTATTGGAATCTGTTTCTACAACAATTTTAGCAGGTAACCCTTAATTCCAATCCCTATTTTAGAGTTCTGCTTGATTAATTGGGAGGTTTCAGAGTTCTTTATTTAAGATGTTTAAAAGGAATTAAATAATCATGTTAAGTGGATTAGTGGAGTTAGAATAACCATTTTGGTTGGAATGAACTTATTAATCGATTTGAAATAGATTAATTTGAAGTACCGGTGTTAATCAGTATCACATCGTCTTAACTGATTGCGAAGTTCCGGAAATTATTAAGTTCCGGAATAAAAACTCGATGTGATCCGGAATCTAAAAGAGATCCGATATAGTTTTGGGAAAGATCTGGAATGTTATTTTTCATATGGATCCGGAATGTTATTTTTCATATGGACCCGAAATTATTTTATCATGGATCCGGTGTTGATCTAATCTAATGAGAACCGGAGTCTAGGCCTAGTCAAACAAGATCCAGAATCATTTTGTAGTGGGCCTTATCAACTTGGATCCGGAAGCATTTCTCAGATTCGGAACTATGCACGTGATCCGATATTAGTCTTTAAATGCAAACCGGAGCTTGGGCTAAAGATTTAATGGACCCGGTATGTGGGATCCGGAGTCCAAGGCCAGGATCCGGAAGTTTTGGATAGCTGGACCGAAACTTAATTTATTGGATCCAGAATTTACTTTAATTGGGTCGTAAGTCCAGAACCCAATTTTTATCTAAAAGTGTAGCTTACCAAACTAAGATAATTTTGGGTTATGCTCGGAAGCGAACTCGTGTAACAATTTAAAGATTTATGATATGCGTTTCCTACAATTATAGGCGTTCCATCTAGAGACCGGGAGTTTAAGTGAGGAGTCTTGAAGCGAGAAAGTCAGGTGAGTTTTTCTAACTAAAATACGTGTTTTTAAACGTGTTTTTCAAAGAAAGTAAATGAGTAGTTTTGCCATGTTTATTTACATGCTGATACTTGTTTGAAAGTGGTTATATGAGATGTATGCGTACATTGTGGTAGACGTAAATTGGCTAAGTCGGGGGGAGGTTCCGCCAGTGATCATGCCGGGGGGAGGTTCCGTTTATTCCATGGGAGAGTGTACCCAGTAAGGCAGCGTGAGACTGACTCGTTGTCACTCTTGAGTGACTTCAGGGTGCCATTTACGGGAGAGGATTTATCCGTGAAAGTTTTATGTGAAGTTATGTGAAAGTTTTATGTAAAGTTATGTGAAAGTTTTATGCAAAGATATTTGAAAGTTATAAACAGTTTTTAAATGATTTTGAGAACTGTCAGGAGGGAGCTCACTAGACCTCATGGTCTAACCCTCGCATTTTCCAAACTAAACCTTTTCAGGTAAGCCGATAGTAGGAGGCTCAGGTAAGTGAGCAAGAGCAGGATAGAGTACAGATGCAGATAGAGACAATGCCTATGACACTTATAGAAACTAGTATGTTCTCAGTTGTGTATAGGTTGTTTCCGCCAACCTAAGTTATGAGACAGATGTGATGAAATTTTTGGGACCCAATATTGTAATTCTTTAAATTTAAATGCTATGTATGCTTTATTTAGACTGGGTTGTTACACTTGTAGATTTAAAAATAATAATAATAATAATAATCAAGGTTCTAAATGACATGAGTCGTCGTGTGGCGGCGAGGCCAAGTCTCAAGCCTTAGGAGCCACAACAAAAGCATGACGTTTTCATGACGTGGCTTATGACGTCAAATTTCTAATTCATATATAATATTATATATAAAAACATACACTTTGTAGTGTTACTCAACGCGTCAATAGTAATAAGCAAGTTAAAATTGGGTTATATATTAAAAAACTTGCAAATAAGACAATAAAACGTAAAGAAAATCAAATATCGCATTACAAAATTGCGCATTAGAACATGATGTGTCCGAGGGTTAACGTGGCATGAGACAGATTTTGGTGTCATGACGCATGGAGACTGTGCGACGAGTTTATTAGAATATTGATAATAATAGTAATACTAGTAGTAATAATAATAATAATTAAAAAAAAAGAATAAAGTAGTGGAAGATGGTAGATCATACGGTGATACGGTCGCACATAACCAAACGCCTGCCCCGCTTGGCAATTTCATGCCTCTTGGAGCATCCACAACAAGGATTTCATTACAATTTCATTTGGATTGCAAAAGTGACATGTAGGATTGCTAAATTAGAAATTGTAGTGGTTGTGAGTATGATTGCAAAATTAGAAATTGGTTTTGGTAATTTGCAAATGTTAAATCAGTACTTTTTGTTGATGTGACAGTGAATAGTATATGAAATTGTAGGAAATAATTTATAAATTAGAAATTGTTTTATGTCAAATCATGTTTTGTGATGTTTGGTAGAGAATATTTAATTGTAGTTTTGTAGAAAGTATTTAATTATAGTTATTTAATTAATAAAATATTTCATATTAAATTATAGTAAAGAGTATTTAATTGTAGTTTTGTTGTTATTTGATTAAAATATAGTTTTTTATGATGAGGTGTCACATTTGCAATTGAGTGAAATTTCATTGTTGCGGAAGATAATTTCAAGATAATTGCAAAGTTGATGTGGTACTGATGTGTCCAATTTGCAATTGGGATGAAGTTTCATTGTTGTGGATGCTCTTACACAAGTCTAGAGTACAAATATCCTTTCACTAATAATTAGTCCATCCACTTTCAAAGGTTTTGGTAAGTGCTATTTGCACCAAAAAGTGCTAATGGCACCAAAAAGTCAAAAAAAAAACATTGTTTTTTGTGCCATCATTTTATGTGCCAATCATTTTTTGTTTTTATATATATATATATATATATATATTATCTTTATATATATATATATATAAAGGCTTTGATTTTATAAATTTGTTTATAAATTTATAAAAGGGAAATTAATTAAAATACCCCAAGTTTGACCAACTGTTACCGAAATACACTAAATTTTTTCAGTTTTGCAAAAATACCCTAAATACCCGCGATGGATCCCGCGATCGCGGGATCCGGCTGACGTGGCACGTACTTTGGGTACAAATGCCCCGCGAAGCCCCTCAACTTTGGCCGCGGTGCACTTTTGGTCCCTGCCCGCGATCGCAGCCCGCGATGGGCCAAAATTTACAGTTTTGGTCCCTGAAAATTTACACTTTTGGTCCCTGAAAATTTACACTTTCAGCCCCTGAACTTAGACGAATCTTGCATGCTTTTACTGTTTTTTTCCACAATTATTGTACTTTGAAGACCGATTTGTGGTTGAAATTCATTGGCATGTTTTCATCAATGTTAAATCAGTGTTTTTGGAATACCAGTTTGTGGATGAAATGAGAGATTGGTTGTCATCAATGTTGGTTGTTTCATTGATAAATAGATGTAAAATGCAATCCATAATCCATACACCGATTTCATACTTCTTTCTTGATTTCTTTCTGCAATATTTTGTGTTTGAGATACAACTGAAAAAATGAGTTCATCTGTTGCAAAAGCTAAGCTATATTTCTGTTTTGATGGTGAATGGGAGCAAGATAACAATGAGTGGAATTTTGCTTATAAATCTAAGCATGGTGTAAAAGTGCCAGTAAACTATACTTATCAGAAATTTCTTGCATACGCTATGCAAAAATGTGGAATCAACTCTTCTGATGTTTGCAAGTTAGTGTTTAAAAATGGCGATGGGTCATTTGTGGATTTATCCAACGATGGGGATATCTCTACTTTTCTGCACCTTGCAGTCGATTCAGAAAGGCCTCCATTACTTTTTGTTTATCTCGGCGTATCCGACGGTGACGACGACGGTGACGACGACGATGATGACAACGGTGACGACGACGAAGACCTCCAAATAGAGCAGCCTGATTCTCAACAACAACAACCACCACAACCACACGAAGGGCGTACTGCTGGAGTTGCTGATGACGAAACCCACGTTTTCAGAACGGGTAATTCTGAAATAGACAGATCAGACACCGATAATGATGATCACGAAGAATATACCCCTAGTAGAAAATCATGTAGTCAGAAAAATGACTTTTTTGATATGCCCCCTATTCTTCCAGACTCCCATACCCAGACACAAACCTACGAACCTACACCTTATATTCGCAGTGAAAGGTTAAAAACAGGTCAGATATTCGATTCGAAGGATCTCTTGGCAAGTCAGATCGGACTCAAGTTCTTGGAAGAGGGTTTCCAAAGTCACGTGCGGTCATCTGACAAAAGCAGATACGTAGTTGAATGTGCCAGAGAAAAGTGTGAGTGGAGGTTGTACGCGATTCACACGGGTCCCAAAGGAGGGGCGATAATGATTAAAAAGTTGCACGACGTACACACTTGTACGAGGACGCAACTTAATCCCCACCACAAACAAGCCGGCAAAAAGACTTTGGGTGCGATCCTGAAAAATAAATTTCTTGATGTTAGCAGGTCATTGCGTTCAAAGGACATCGTCCACGACGTTCACCGGCAGTTCGGCGTCACGATTGATTACCACCAAGCGTGGCGTGCGCGATGCCATGCACTGTTTATGGTGAGAGGCACGTTCGAGGAGTCGTATGAACGACTCCCGACATATTTATATAATTTGCAGCTGCAGAACACTGGTACTATCACGCAGCTACGGACCGATTCACGTGGACGGTTTGAGATGTGCTTCGTGGCCCTTGGACCCGCGGTACGTATTTTAACACGTCATATGTTTACACATTATAAACTATAACATTTACAAATGAAAACCACCTATGTTTTTGCAGATCCGCACATTTCTGGCAAATCTACGTCGTGTCCTGATAATAGACGCAGCCCATTTAAAGGGCCGTTACTTGGGTATGATGTTCCTGGCGGTTGCCATGGACGGGGATAACTCCATCGTTCCAGTAGCTTTCGGCGTAGGCAAGTCTGAAACCGGGGACAAGTGGACTTGGTTTATGTCCATGTTGAGACAAGCTATCGGAGACCCGCAAGGGTTGGTGTTTATGTCTGACAGGGCTCCTTCCATAAGCGCCGCAATCTCTGCCATATACCCAAACGCCCCTCACGCCATATGCTGTCGACATTTGGAGATGAACGCCAAATCCAAGGACAAACGTATTACCACCTACAAGGATGTCTATTGGGCGGCATGCAGAGCATATACGGATCGGGAGTTTAACAAGTACATGAATATGCTACGATATAGTGCCGACGAAGCAGCCAAAGTCTTTGACGATGCTGGACCGGAGAGGTGGTCCGCGGCCCATTTTCCTGGACAACGGTATGACATTCTGACCTCGAATAGTGCAGAGTCTGTGAATGCACTCTCCTGTTTTGCGCGTAGATGTCCGATTGTTAATCTTATGGACTACTTTCGGGCCTTTCAACAAGAGTGGTACCAAATTCGACGCCTAAAAGGAGCTGAGATACAAAATGCACTCACACCAACGGCGGAGAATATCGTTCAGTACAGGGTGCGTCGTGCGGCGACATGGCCGGTAAGAGCAATCGGGTATGGGAAGTACGAGGTGCATGATGACTATATTCACGCGATTGTGAATATGGAAGACCACATTTGTTCGTGTCGCGAATGGGATAAATCTGGGTTACCGTGCGGCCATGCCATCGCTGCAGCAACATATATGGGTCGTACAGATTGCAGCGACTTGGCTGTACCTTTCTTCACGTCCGAATATTACCGGAAAACATACGTGGAGGTAATAAACCCAGCTGGACCCCCTGCAGCATGGGTGTATCCACCGATCCGCTTCCACCATGCTATCCACCTTTAATGGATAAGAACAGGGCCGGGAGACCGAGAAATAACGACCGACGTCCATCACGTGGTGAAAGTTCGATACAACGAAGATGTACTCGGTGCCAATGCGTAGGACATACTCGTGGAGAGTGTCCAAATCCCACCCCTTCAACCGTGCCAAGGAGACATTCTGTCAGTCACACCCCGGGCCCGTCACAGCTTGAACCATATGGAACAAACACATATGATACTGTTGATCTAAACGTTGATTTGTAAATGATATATATACACACATACATATGCTTCTAAATGAACATTGATAACACAGCTAGTTTGTAAATGATAAATATATTCATATTAGATATATACACACATACATATGCTTTTAAATGAACATTGATAACACAACTAGTTTGTATTCCATCCAACATGTTCTTCATCTTCAATCTTTCTGCTTTTGCAACCACGTATGGCCATTGTGTACCACAACCCGCACACACTTTAGCAAATGAGTTGAGGGTTGTCATATATTCTACAAGAGGAGTAGGCCCACGTGGATAGAGTACGGCTACCAAAGTCTAGCATCATTAACAAACAAAACCCCATGTTTGTTTATCCGAATGAGGTAACCTATGACTTGACCTTGCATGATGTATCCAATCTAACCGTGGTTCAGCGGCTTAAAAACTACTTTTCAGAGAAATTAACAACAACAAAAAAATACAAACAACAACACAGTAAAAAAATACAAAACAAAAAAAAAATACAAACAACACAGTAAAACAATACAAAACAACAACACAGTAAAAAAAATACAAAAAACAAAAAAAATATAAACAACAACACAGTAAAAAAAATACAAAACAACAAAGTACTAAAGCAACACCCGTACCACCACCTACTGAAAAATTGTTTTAGTTTGATCAATCCAACTTTGCTTGTCGCTTATCTTCGCTTGAAGAATTGCGAAGTCTTGCGTACAATGGTGAATTTCTTCTTTTTCTCGACGAATACGAGCCTCCCTATCTTTTATATCCCCTTTCATCCTTTTGATCTCCTTTTCTTCCACTTCGATCCTTGTCAAGTGGACTTTCTTCCTGGCGATAATATGTTTCCACTCTTCTGTCAGTTGGTCTATCTCCTTTTCCTTTGCTGCTATCGCCTTCTGGAGTCTAGGTGGCATTCCTTCAGGTGTAGACGATGGGTTAGATGACGATGCCATTTGGTTACTGATGAAAGAAAGCAAGTGAAAGAAAGAAAGAAAGAAGGATGAAATGGCGTGAATTATGAATTGCATTTCACTGATATTTATGGATGAAATCTCAAACATGCCAGTGAATTTGAACCACAAATTGGTCTTCAAAGTACAATAATTGTGGAAAAACAGTAAAAGCATGAAAGATTCGTCTAAGTACAGGGGCTGAAAGTGTAAATTTTCAAGGACCAAAAGTGTAAAGTTTCAGGGACCAAAACTGTAAATTTTGGTCCATCGCGGGCTGCGATCGCGGGCAGGGACCAAAAGTGCACCGCGGCCAAAGTTGAGGGGCTCCGCGGGGCATTTGTGGCCAAAATACGTGCCATGTCAGCCCTAGCCCGCGATCGCGGGATCCAGCGCGGGTATTTAGGGTATTTTTGCAAAATGGAAAAAACTTAGGGCATTTTGGTAACTCAATGTTTGACTTAGGATATTTTAATTAATTTCCCTTTATAAAATTTGTAACTTTATAAAATTTGTAACTTTTGATTTTATTTTATTTTATAAATCTGTAACTTTTGATTTTATTATAACTTTGTAAAATATATTTTTCTTTATGTTAGTCAAATGTCCCTTCCATGGTTGATCTTAAAATAATTTTCATTTGATTGAGTAAATTATCCTTGGTGGTATTCATATTTTCTAGTAGGTGGTGTTTTTGTACAGTGATATCTATTTCATTATTAAATGAACAAAAATAGTAATAATACTTTTTCAACAAAAATGGTCAATAATTGATGGAGAGTAAAATTCCAAATATGGACAAACATCGTCCTTTTCTGCTATGGTCTTTTCAACTTTCAACCATTTTGAACAACTTGTAAAAAATATATATAGAGGGTGGTTTAGGGGAAAAACCTTAAATAAATGGAAAACTAAAAAACACTTTGAATTTTTAATGTTTTGGAATTGGTTAGAACTTATAAGTTTGAACTAAAATTTAGATTTCTTATGTTTTCATTTGAATTTTGAATTTTGGATCCGTTTAACTTTGAACCCGACACGACACAACTTGTTTGTCAGGTCTATTAATAGTCCCATTAAAAGGCAACCTCTGAATCGTTAAGAAGTAATTCCTGTTTGGCAAAAAAAATGTCTGTCTCTTAATGGTTCTAAAATCCTTTGAATGATTTAGCATCTTGGGTCTCCCTTAACCATTCAGCACCCTGATTTCATTTTAAACAATTACCAAACAACCATATTTCATTTTGCACTATATCATAAAAACCCCTTAATCATTCTGACCACTTAGTCATTCTGCACCAAACCATTCAGCAACTGCCAAACAGCCCCTAAGTCGAATTTAAAGTCAGTATGATTTTTAAGTTTAAAGGTTACGATTAGGAGCAAAATCATGGTAAGGTAAAAAAAAGTTAGTTATGTTTTGTGACAAGTGTAGTTAAAATTTCTTAAAAAAATAGAGAACCAAAAGTTAAAATTTCTTAAAAAAATTACATTCATCTTCAACAGATTCTTCATTTTGGAGAAAAAACATTGATTATAATTAATTCATAATTCAATTTTTGAGATTTTGGTACAAACCCGTACAAAACCTCAACATGTTGGTACCAAAATCTCAAAAATTGAATTATGAATTAATTAGATTGACATTTTTACCAAGTAGATCTAGATGCACTAAACATGTCGAGTATTAATAATTGTTGATATGCGTTGTACCACTCAAATAATCTTCATATAACACAAATATTCACTAATAGTTTAATACAAACGACAATTAATGAGCGAGAATGAACCATGAAGAGTGGAGATGTAGGCGAGTTATCAAAGTTATTAAGGATAAGCTAATGAATTCAATCAACTTCTATATATCAATTTGTATTACAATTTAACAAAACGTAAAACAAGATAATTTAAAATTTTATAAATCAAAATATACAATATTATTGTTAAACTTTAATTAATAAATATTTAGAAAAATAAGTCGGTACGGTACGGTATTACCGTGGTACACGACTTCTAATACCACGTACCAACCAAGTTTAAATAGTTGGTACGGTATACCAACCAATTAGGTCGGTACCAACTAAATTGGTACGGTTGGTATGAAAATTGGTTGGTTTGTCTCGGTACAAAATTGACACCCCTATATATATAAACAAAAAGAATAATAATATATATATATATATATTTCTATATTTCTAATATATATATATATATATATATATATATATAGGACGATAATCAAATGAAAACCACAAATAGGTTATAAACCCGTGAGAACCAATGTAAAATTTTTTGTTTACATGATTTTTTTTCATCAAAACCTATGATTTAATATATTGTTACACATATGTTCGTGTTCACCATATGATAAGTTTATATGTGAAAAACGAATTTTGTTTCACCTAGTGAAATGAAAAATATTCGTAAAAAATATTCATATGGTGAAACAAATCCATGTGAAACTATCATATTATGAAACACATATATTTGAAGTAGAATATAATAAATCCTAGCATTTGATGAAAAAATTTCATGTAAAAAAATATTTTTTATATCGGTTCTCACGGTTTATAACATATTTGTGGTTCTCACATGATTTAACCCCTATATATATATATATATAAAACAAATAAATAACAATATATATATATGTCAAATAATATATATATATATATATATATGTATATATATTATAAATATATATATTATATATATATATATATATTTAAATCAAAAAATGATTGGGTGTGAAAACAATGCAATCAACACCTACTTTATTTTTGACTTTTTGGTGCCATTAGCCTCTTTTTGGTGCAATTAGCCTCCCCCTTTGGGAAACATCTGGACGAAATTTGTAGTTTACTCATAATTTTTTAATGGATAATGTTACATATACTTTCTTTATGTTAGAAATTCATATATTGAAAATATAATAATAAACTTGTATGTCAATTTATATGAAAAGAAAACTAATAAATAATATGTTTTAACCAAAGACATTGTAGTCCAGTGGTTCGGTAACATCCTGGGGGGTAAGTGGTTGGCAGCCCTTACTACCCGGGTTCGAACCCCGTGGTGATCATGCAGAGGTATCCCCGAATCAAGGGGTAGTTCGTGGGCCTGTTGTTTGGGTCGGGTCGTAGATTGTGGGCCGAATTGTGGCCGGGTCGAAGGGGGATTAGTCTGGACTAAGTCCAGGATACCCTCGAAATGCAATTGCCTTTCAAAAAAAAATATATGTTTTTAGTAATATATATGAATATATTTAGCCCATTTTTTTATTCGACAAATTCATATAACTTCAATATCAAAGTCTAATTAAAGAGAATAATATGCACAAGAAATCTTAAAACAAGGCCGTAAATTATATGAAAAAACTTTAACAGATCTATTCAGCTAATTTTCAGTTTCTTCATTAAACATCAAATCTTTTGCTTTACAAACTTGTTATATGTGCAAGTCTATATAACCATATCTATGCAAAAATCCTTGGTTTCACGTGTTAGATTTTTTAAAGCTTTTGAATTTAGCAGTATTGATTTGTATAAGACTCAAGATCCAAAATAGATATCTCTTTATGTATAACCCAGCATTCAAAGTATATAGGTTTTCGCTATCAAGGACCAATATTCTTGTTATAAATAACTCAAATCTATAAACTAATAACCTCATAAATCTCTCAATAATGTAATTAAGATTTTCATCTCCATTGTCATTTTCATCCGGGGTTTGAAATATGTCTTCAATATTAATTGTTATGATGCGTTGAAGGTCGTTACCGATAAGCAATTTCTGAAGTAATTGTCTACGAGTAAAGTTCAAAAGTTTTACTTAGTGGCAATACATAACCAAATGTTACAATTTCATGTTATGGAAAATGGGAAATACAAAGATTTAGAATATATTAACAACACAAATAATAAAGATAGTGAAAACAATAATTTATTGGTTAATCAAATGGTTAAAATATTTTTAACAATAATAATTAGATGTAATGAATTCTCACAAATAATTAGATATATATGTCTGATAAAACCAATTTTACATGTGGTTGTTGAAGTAGTTTGAATAATGGTAAATCGTATCAAAATTAAACATAATTTATTTTGTTTCTTGTTTTGGGAGACCTTAAAAATTCAGTCCTAAGGTAGCGTTTGGTACGCAGACTGGATGGGACGGGACAAGACAGGACAGGACAGGACAGAACAGGACGGGACGGGACGGACTGGAGGAGATGATTTTAATCTAGGTTTAGCTATCTGATGTTGGAAAAATGAGTAGTAATCTTGTGTTTTAGTCTCATGTTGTTCCACCTATTTTGGTGGAACAAAAAATCTTAAGTATTGTCCCATGAAAACTTATTTTTGTCCCATGTTGTCCCATCTGATTTTTGTCCCATGGCATACCAAACATGGGACTATTTTTTTGTCCCGTCTCGTCCCACCCAGTCTGCGTACCAAACGCACCCTAATGTCTACAACAAAACTTCAATTATAAGGACCAAGTTTGATGAGCTTCATTTCTTTAATGTTATAGTAGTGGGTAGGGGTGTGCAGAAAGTCACTGGTCTAATTTAAACACTCATCCCTGCTTGCTTTTCCCCGAGCTAGTACCTGGTAAGAAATTTTGAGTTGAAAAGATTAGGCTTACGCCTAGTGAGAACATCCAGTTTTCAAATTTTAAACTTTATAAACTTTGAAAACCAGTTTGTGACAAAGTATATTATTTAACTGGTTCATAATAATTCTTACCGTACAAATAACATCTTTCGATGACGGGAATCATACCCGATTCCATGAGTATGACAAACACTGAGTAAGTCATAACATCATGTTCAAGAGCCCACTACGAATCTCCACGGATTCTAGATCATTGCTCATATCCAAGAAATTACAATTAGTCCATACCTATTTCTTGGAGAGGAAGTAGAGATTACAATTAAGTCATGCCTATCTCTTTCCTTCCTATAGAAATCGGGAATTACGATTAGTCCACGCCTATCCCACGATTTCACATCTCAGTACGAAATGGGAATTACGATTAATCCACGCCTATTTCTCATTTCAAATAAACGGGAATTACGATTAGTCCACGCCTATTCCACATTTATCATACATACGAGAATTACGATTAGTCCACGCCTATTCCACGTGTTCATATAATACTAGTTCCTATGGATCCATTACACTTCCTAGCATAAGTTTGTATCAACAAATCATACGTCAAATCATCTTACTGCCAGGATAAAGTTCCAACTAGTTATAATTGTTTCCTGTCAGAATTTATCTAAAATAAACTGGTTATCGGAAACTCAAAACTTACCGGATACCACAAACTATCCGGACATCAATATTTACCGGACAACACATACAATCCGGATACCAAAGTAATCCGGAAAATGTTATCCGGAAACTTACTTACCGGATACTCACAAGTTTATTCTGGATTCATCCGGAAAATAATGAAATCTGGATACTTTCGGGAACTTAACCTTTACCGGACACTACGAAAATAAAACTTACTGGATGCTGTGTCTTGTCCGGATACCATCGAACAGGGGTTTTCGGATACCACATTTTATCCGGTAACTTCGACTGTTTCCCATTTTTACCATCGACTACTCTTAATAAATCAATTCTCAGTTCAATACACATCAGTATAACAGTTCTAAAACATGTAGACATGTTAACAACTCAAGAATTATTTAATTTTGATGTCTATTATTGTTAGATTAAATTAATTGAATGTTTTATAAAGAATTATTGTATAGGCTTTTAAATTAGCTTATGGGCTTTTTAGCTAATTGTATGGACTTGGCCTTTTTATCTTGTAAATGGACCCTTTATAAAGAATTTTAGGGTTCCATTTTTCATTAGGTTATTTAGAAGAAACACATAAATACACATAGACTAGGTGTTTTCACATGAGAGTCGATCAAATGTAAAAGTGTGGTGTTCTTTCTAATTTCCCATTCATACTAAATCAATCAAAGCATATGAGATGAGTTCTTGAATATTATGTTCTTAATCTACATCTTATCTCTATTTTCTATGGATTTTATCTTCTATTGTTTGCTTGTCTAAAATGGGACCAATAGTTGGTATCAGAGCCGATTGAAGAAACTTTTCTTCAAAATCGGTCATCTATGGCAACAATAGAAGTTATTAGATTATTTATTTGTTGTTTTGGTGCTTAGATTGATTCAGTCACATGAGCCTAAACACAAATATCATTCTAATGGTTTATTTTCTGTTTTTGTGCTTATTGGAAACCTGTTTCTTCATTTAAATAAGATTTGGATGATTTTTCATAGAAAACTTTGTTGTTTCTTCACAAAATCTGATTCTGCACACCACATGTTTGATAAAATGCCTAAGTGAAGATTTGACTCTATTTGGTTCAAATCTGATCTGATATACTTCATGTGTGTGTTTTGATTCTTTCTCATTCATTGGTTTTATTTGATAAACACTAAGTAGATGGTTGATCTATGATCTCATCCTTGTGTGTGCTTAAGTCCATAACATTTTTTTGGCATCTTGGTAGTAAGGTTGTTGATCTTTGATCTGACCTTTATTTAAATCCAAGATTGGACTCTCTTTTACTCAGATTTTGTTTGTCTTCCGCTGCTCATAATCATTTAAATGAAAACAAAATCATTTGGGTCTTGAGAAAGTTGTTTGAGAAAGATTTGGTGTTGTGCTACATGTTCAAAGTCAGATCTGAAAAGATTTTAGATCTCTGAGTGCTTCTAAT
Organism: Saussurea involucrata; assembly: GCA_033807775.1. Classification (NCBI taxonomy): domain Eukaryota; kingdom Viridiplantae; phylum Streptophyta; class Magnoliopsida; order Asterales; family Asteraceae; genus Saussurea; species Saussurea involucrata. The sequence continues at coordinate 134,995,899 of CM066321.1, read as the reverse complement.
CAGTTTTCTGACCTGATCAATTAGAGATCTGAGTATTTGCACTCATCGTCTTAAAAGATTTATGGAGATCGGCTTATTTTTACATCAAATCGGTTTTGATGAGCATTTGATATAACTGGAGGAAAAAGACAGCATGCTGAAAATTTTGCGATGCTGCAGTAAATTGATCATATCTCACTCATCAAGGCACCAATCGATGCGATTCAAAAAGCCCTGGATTGAGAACATATTGATGAACAAATTTCATGTTTTGAGCTTTCACAGATTCGAACTTTAGAAGTGTCATACGTATCGTTAAATTGGATAACAGTGTGCTGATGGAAAGCTGATGGACAAATCTGCGCGACTGTGGTAAATCAACCATATCTTATTCGTATGAACTCCAAACGAGGTGATCAAGATGATCTGAATATATAACAAACCAATGAAATGTTTTTATGTTTTGAGTTTTTGCAAACTCCATAGCTATAATGATCTAAATCAGTGTCAAAGTTGGTGTAACATTTCTGTTAAGCTACTGTTTAAGCTGCTGTTTTGCTGCTGTTTGAGCTGCTGTTTGGTGTTACTAGTTGTCCAAATCTGGTGCTAAACAAAAGGATGTTTATGTTTCTTATTGTTGTCCAGATTTATTGATCTAACAGATGGCAGAAGTTGCTGTCCAACAGAAGCTCGCGCAACAGCAAAGAACATGAGATAGGTGCAGAAGTTCGATCATTCAACTGTTGTGCAGAGGCAATTCACAGAGCCTTTGAGCTAATTCACAGAGCCTCTGTGATCTCTTAGAAGCTGTCCAAAAATGCAGAATTCATTAAGAGCTTATGTGCACGGACAGAAGTTCAGAAGCTGGTATAGAAGCTCTGTTGATCAGAGATCTCATACAGAAGGGACTGTCTAGATGCAGATATGTGTAGAAGATTCTCTTTTTGCTGAGCCTAAACAGAAGATCCAATAGAGCTTCTGTACAATCAAAGATCAATCAGCTTTATGTCCTTATTTGTTCAGAAACGTGCAGAAGATCAAATTGACAGCAGAGCACAGAGATTAAGCCACTGCTACTGTTAAGATGGTATGGTTGTCCACATTAAGCCATTGTCCAAGTATAGTTCGTGTGCTCACAGAACCTCTGTTAGTGCAAAGAGGTTAGTCCAGAAGTTCAAGCTGATGCTCAGAGCCTCTGAAGGTCTGCCCAGAAGCTCTGTGGCAGATTACAGAAAATGTTCGGGTGAGCAAAACCACAGAGGGTGCAAACACTTTGCGACCAAGAAGCCATGTATATGCAGGAACATCAGGTTCGAAGAGCATAACAGAAAATTGACAGAGGCAGATCACAGAGCCTCTGTGAGGCTGAAGAGAGCCTCTGTGCGCAATAAGCCAGAAGCACGAAGCCCGAAATTTTTTAGATTTTCTGACAGCTTTGCGCTGTTACAGAAACACGCGCACAACTCTTTATTCGGTGCTCCAAATTACACGATTCCAGTTGCATTGGAAAGATAATTCACTGGCGCACGACTTTGATGCTATGAGTTTTCTCAAATTATGTGAGCTGATATGCCAAAATCAGTCTTAAAGTATGCTATAAGGTGCTGGATCGAAAGCATTGCATTTCATGTGTGCTCTTTCCGCTTTCAAGAACGGTGTTCTCTCGACGGTTCGGTTTCATGCTGCTATTGTGACATATTAATTGTCACTCACTTCTTTGTTATTCACGTTTAAAGCTCGGTGCTGAATGCTTACTCAACGGGATCTCAAGCGTCAAATTTTCTGTTTTGACGACCGTTCTGCGCAGCTGAGGGAAAACTTACACAACTCACTCGTTTTTCATCCAAAATGGATGAATTATAGCTCGTTGGAAAGCTAACAGGCTAGAGTTCAATGTGTATGTTCTATGTTTTCTCTCAAAAAGGCTCCTTGATGGTTCAAAACAGCGGTGAAGTTGAGTCATGAAAGCTGGACAAAATGGGGTTATTTGTCTCGGTCTTTCAAGAAGATGAGCCTACATTTGAGGGGGAGATCGTGATGCTTTGAAGACTTGAAGAACAGAACACCAAAGTTTCTAAAGAAAGCACGGGGGAGACTATAAGATGATGCTTTCTTTATAAAACATTAGGGGGAGATTGTAAGATTAAATTAGCCCCTAATTTAATTGAATGTTTTATAAAGAATTATTGTATAGGCTTTTAAATTAGCTTATGGGCTTTTTAGCTAATTGTATGGACTTGGCATTTTTATCTTGTAAATGAACCATTTATAAAGAATTTTAGGGTTCCATTTTTCACTAGGTTATTTAGAAGAAACACATAAATACACATAGACTAGGTGTGTTCACATGAGAGTCGATCAAATGTAAAAGTGTGGAGTTCTTTCTAATTTTCCATCCATACTGAATCAATCAAAGCATATGAGATGGATTCTTGAATATTATGTTCTTAATCTTCATCTTATCTCTATTTTCTATGGATTTTATCTTCTATTGTTTGCTTGTCTAAAATGGGGCCAACAATTATATCAAAATGAGATGCACTCACCTGGACAGAAGTCGACTTCAAACCTGTGCAGCTCGATTCAACCCAACCCAACAATACTAACTTCTGATTTGATTCCCCAAAGATTCAATAACCAAAAATTGAAGTCGCAAGGTTCTCTTCTCTTTCTGCTTCACACCGACTCAAAATTAGACCAAGATCAGATAACTAACTTAAATCTGATCCTCTCATATAAATATCTCAATTCTGAATTTTACCAATTAGCCCCCAATAAAAGGCTAATTACACCTTGGCCCCCTTAAATTTTAAATTACGCAAGAATCTTTCAAAAACTTCTTCTCATTATTTAAAAATTTCCAAGTACAAAATTATGGAAATATCAAGGTGTTACATGATCCGATCCAATCATCAATTGTATTTGATTGGATCGGATGACCAATGTCAATTAGATTTGATCAAATGACAAATCTAGCTAACATCCAATGGATGATTAAATCAAATGAGATTCACCTACATCTGTTAGATTTCAACCGACAAACAATCCTACGGTAGGTTGAATTATATATGATCTCTTTTTATAATTTTAAATTTTTTAATAATATTTACACCTTTTTGTTTTTTTGAGAAAAAGTCAACCATGTGATAGTAAATGCTGTGTGTGTTTAGCAATGGTGAGATGTCAATGTCAACGTGGGTCGTTTAAGGTGATTAATCTGTCTTTGGCCCGACCCGGCCCGACCGTACCCCACCGGGAGGTGGATGAAGGTTGCTTCAATTCCTGGACGCATTTAACCTTCCATTTATGAAACCTCAGAGCTTTCAATCCATTGCATTTATCCCTCACAGAAAACCACTTCCATTTAATAATAATAATAATAATAATAATAATAATAATAATAATTCCATATAAAAAATAATGGTATCTAGTTTTCTTGTAAATTATAATCAGTTCGTCATAAAAGAATTTAATGTCTAGCTATCACAATATATAGTTTAATATGATGTTTTAGACTTGATTAAATTATATAAAGCAACATTAAAAACTTAAATAAATAACAAAAGAATGAGTTTTTCTAAACAAAACAAAAATAATAAAAAGTGTTATAATCTTTTTTAAACATAGAAATAACACTCCTGTACATCATGTGAAAAATTATATGCTTTTGTTTTCAAATAAAGAAAAGATTAAATAAAAATAAAACAAACTTAACATTTTGTTCAAATTTTGAGAAAATAACTTTCAAGATTTATCAATTAAGAGACTCCAGGACCAAATTTTGTATTCGCCAATGTAAGAGCAAAATTAATTTCATTTTAAATATCATGGTGAGAAATTTTGAAGTTGTTTATGCAAAGTAAGAATGACGACAAATTTTGTACGTCCAACTAGTTTTTTCGAACGCAATTGAGACTTGGAAGTTGCCTCTATCACGAATAAGTTGGCAGGAAACTAGAGTGGTTTGGTCATGTTCACATTATACAAATGGCGACTTCAGTGAGGAGAGTGGACGGTGAGACGGTCGAGGGGACTGGAAGAAGGGTAGGACCGATGATGATCTTGAGACTTGAGTTGAGCAACCGAGGATGGATATATGGCACGTTATGAATTTCCAATAACATCATATTTGATAAGAGTGTTTGGAGATGCAATAATAGAGTAGTAGATTAATATGGATGGGTATGTGTAGCTAGATTAGACGAGAAGGAGTTTTTTTTTTGGAAGAGTATCATAGGATATGCCTAGACTAATCCCTTGACAAATTATGACTGTAAGATATCAGACCTGATTAAACCTCAGTGGCCACAATTGTTATGTACGTCTGGATTCGAACCCTGGACAGATGGAATATTTCACCACATCCCCAGGGCCTTAACCAGTACGCGCACAACCCTTTGTGGTTGACGAGAGGGAGTTGGTTAGGTAGAAGGCGAAGAGTATATACGGTTACAGTTTGTGAGTTGATAGACGATGAGGAGTATGGTTAAAGGAGTTGTGTAGTTCCTAGTTTTGCTATATTTCCTAAAAATGTCTCTACTTTTGTAGTAGTGTTTGCTTTTAACCATACTTAGGTATTCTTTTCAGTGTTTCGTGTATCTTTCATTCCGGTCTCATCATGTTCATATGTTTCAAAAAAAAATCAAAATTCTTCATACTCGGCAAGCTTTTTTGTTTTACCGAAAAGTTCATAAACCAGAGGTCCTTTTGAAAAGTGAAAACCACCGCTATATTCTGAAAGGTAGTTCCCATGTCTGTGTATATCTCACACAATTAAAAAAATATCAGGATTCAAACATTGAATTTAGAAATCTAATGCGGTAATCGGTACTTCACATAATTTTTTTAGGTTTGCTTGTAATAATGTTGTAACATCTGTTAAAAATATTCGTTTTATAATAATCAATTAATAAAAAATAATTTACTTATTTTATAATTATTTATCAAATCAAACGTCCTCTTAGGCATTGTTTGGCAAAAAAAACTAGTTTATAAGCTAGCTTATTTTTTTGGTATATGTTTGGATGACCATAAGCTAGCTTTTTGAAACACTACTTGGAGTAGCTTTTCAGTAGCTTTTTGTGAATATTCTATATTGCCCTTATTAATATTAATTATTATTTATTAACTATTATTATAAACATATATTAATTTTTTAAATTTAATTATTATTAATTAATAATATTAACTAAAAATTATTAAATTAAATTTTAATTATACATTGATATTAATTTTTAATTATTTAGAGTTATTGTTAATCATATAAATTATTTTTATTTATTTTATAATATTAATCAATATATTTTAATTATCAATTATTATTTGATTATTTTTTCATATTGTATATAATGGTTATTTAAAATCATAAGTTAATATATATATATTTTTTATAAAACTTGTTTTAACAAATTCAAAATTTATAGTATATATGTAATAATAAATTATCAATTCTCTAAATTAACATGTTATATTATTTCATTTTTCTTTATTAGATTGGTCGTATTAATTAACAAATTATATTGCTATAAATTTATTTTAATTATATAATTAAATATTATAATTGATAATGATTTAAACGTGTCATTTGTTGGTCATTTTACATGTTTATTGCAAACGTGACTTTTTCGTCGGTTAACTTATGAGCTAATTTGGCAAACATAACCTTAATACTTTTCAAAGCATACCTTGATTTATTGAGTTAATTGACTTTACATTTACTTTAAAAAGGTGAAAAATAAAAATCTTACAGCTTCAAATTACAACAATTATATGTGTGTAAAATTATAAAAGCAAAGGAGGATAGAATTTATTTATTGAAAATGTAAATTGTACTCTTGAGAAAGTGTACAAAAACTTGAATGATATGGGATTAGATGGAAGTTGCCAGCTCATGTTGAACACGTGTCCTGTTGCTGTGAGCTCGTACACCGCAAAATGTACGTTGCGCCAAAATATTATATGTGGGACCAATCATATTAAAGTTAGAAGAAGGATCTCTCTAATAAGTTGCGCCCGTGCGCGTGCGCCACCCGATCATCACCCACAAAACGCCAACACCTCAACATTTAACTCCCTTTTTGTTAAAAAATCAATTAATTAAGAGTGAATTGCATTTTTGGTCCTTGTGGTTATCTGATTTCTTTGAAAGAGGGACCTAAACTTCAGTATCTCAAGAAGTGGTCCCTCAGTTTTGGTATTTGCTCCAAAATCAGGACCCCAACACTAACTCCGTCTAAATGCTCCGTTAGTGCCAGGGGTAGTTTCGTCCATACCCCTTTCACGTGACCTACACCACCGCCGACGACCACCTGCACTCTCGTTCCTGTTCACGATTTCAAACCTGAAATCACTCCCTTTGTCCCTATCGATTCTTCCCACAGCGCCCTCAAGATTAAAGACATCCCTGCACCATTAAAATGGAAAGAAAAAAAATGAATTGATTTAGTTGAAATCTTGGAGATGAAAAGTGAAGGTAAGAAATCTTTGACAGAGACATAAACACAAACACCTACCCTACAATCCATGTTAGGAGGAAGATAAGAGAGACACCATGGCTGGATTTAGTACGGAAGTTGGTGATGATCTGAGGGATTTCAGCTACACCCCAACAAACAAGACTTATGATTCCCAAACCGAACGAGATTTGGTCATTGAAATTGCAGAGACAATCTTTGAAATAGTGGTCAACCCACCACCCAATACATGGCTTATTCTCTTTAACACAATATGATGATAATGGGTTACTACTCCCCCTCCTACTGCTACTGCTACCATTCCACAACAACAGCATCATGTCTGTATCTCTGTTTGTATCCGAAACCTGCTTCAAGTATTTATCTGAATCGGAGCCAGCCATTGATGCAATGGTGTCTTTGGAATGTAGTAGCAGGGACGATGGATGATGGTACCTAGATTTACGACCCTGCCCCTGATTTTGAGTTGCCACCAGTAAATTGTTGCTTTTTTTAGGGCGCCGCTGGTGGCGCTGTGCAGGTTGCCGACGGTGGTGGCTGAAGTCGATTAGGCCCTGGTCGTGTGTGTGTGTGTGTGTGTGAGTGCAGGTGTCGACTAGGGCAAAGTAGCGAGAGAGAGAGAAGGAACGAGAATGGGAGAGAACTAGATAGAGGGCGCTGTGCAAGCGGACGAAGGTGGTCGCCGGCGGTGGTGTAGGTCACGTGAAAGGGGATGGACGAAACTACCCCTGGCACTAACGGAGCATTTAGACGGAGTTAGTGTTGGGGTCCTAATTTTGGAGCAAAATTGGAAACTGAGGGACCACTTCTTGAGATATTAAAGTTTAGGTCCCTCTTTCAAAGAAATACTATAACCACAGGGACCAAAAATGCAATTCACTCATTAATTAATTATCTTTTTGAATCCAAACTTGTATTAATTCAATTAAATTTCGAAATCCAAAACATGCATTTTTACATCCTCGTAAAAATTTATGGTATAAAACAGTACCACCACATAAATCATTGGGTTCTTTTATATCATGAAAGACAACATAACGTTATGCATGTCTAATAATAATATAATTTTGATAAGTTTTATATTAGTAATCTATAATTCTTATTTTCATTTTCTATTGTAACATTTTTTTTTGAAAATCAATAAAATTATAATAAAAGGAAGCTTATTGTGAGGTGCGGTAACCCACCAAACTAGAGAAAAATGATTGAAAAGAGCAGAGCTGAAAAATCAAGAAAACAACAAGAAAATTAAAAATTGTCCAAATAAAACAGAACCATCAGAGAGAAAGTGGAGGTCATTTGGATGTCTAGTAAGGATAGTTAATCCAACGATTCCAAGGCATAAAATCTTTACGAGATCTTCTTGAAATCCAATCATACACATGAACTCGTATGTCGACAAACAATGCCTCTGTAGATAACAGTTTGTTTCGAAAATCTATGTTATTTCGATGACCCCAAATCAAGTAAAATATTGCCCAAACAATTGCTCGTCAAATCCTTATGAATGAACCTACAAACGAAGGACCACCCGAAACCGTTTAGTGTGTTCTCCAAATTTGACGTCCAACCTCCACCATTTCCCACATTTGATACTTCCTTTAATTACAAACTTGCATCCATTGATCTTAAGTTGCACAATGTGATATTGTTAATGATACAATGACGTTGTCCAATAGCCTTGGGCTTCTTAAAAAATGTAGGATGGATAGTTGTGAGTCATTATCAGATCAATTAAGAAGAAGAAATGCATGTTTAAGTTTCTATTATATGTAATTGGAGGGCTATGGTCTATGAATTAATAATTATTGCTTTTGGTTTCTCATCATTAATTTAATGACCATAACTCATGAATGTTGACTGATGAATGTTTTGAACTTAATATCGATATGAATAATTGAGATAGACGACTACAAACAAAACACATTATAAAAAACAGTACGTGCTTAGAGGATGATGTGTTAATTTCTATTCTACTACTTAAAACTTCAATAATTTTAGAGTAAATTACATGATTGGTCCCTGTGGTTTACACAAAATTGCACTGTGCGTCCCTAATTTGAAATAATTATGAAAAACGTCCTCGTGGTTTACAAATTCACACGCCTTTGGTCCCTTTACCCTAACACCGTTAAAAACATCCGTTAAGTATATTAACTGAAAGGGTATTCTAGTCTTTTTATAATCTTTTAAAATATTTAAAGAAAAGTTATCTCAGATTATCATTATATGTATATATTGTATGTATATGTATAACACAACATCAAATCTCCCCTTCATCAAGAAAGGAGAAACCTCATCACCGGTGAACCCTTCATCTACGGCCACCGACATCACATCTCCCCCATCGACACCTCATCTTTTCCTCCACCGACCAGAAGAAGCATCCACAATTCCAGATCTAGTGACCCTTCGTATCCATCTAAAAGCAGTATGAAGAAACCACCCTCCATCGATGATCGAACCCCACTCCTCTCTATTCTAGGTCCGACAATCTCCACCCTGCCGGAGAAACTAAACCGCAATTCTCTGGCCTCCACTGTCGTATCCGGTCGACTTTCATCAAGAAAGCAGCAGAGAAGAAGATCAACTCCTCTTCTTAATCTCTACATCTGCTCTTCTCCAATCCATCCCAAAAAACACTGAAAACCACAAGTACCAAGAATGTATATTACTCTATCTATCTATATAGATTTATATATTTATATAACACACATATGTATATATATATATATACATATATTAACACACACACACACACACACACACACATATATATATATATATATATATATATATATATATATATATATATATATATATATATATATATATATATATATATTATACGGATAACACACATATACAGTTTTGAGATTGAGCTATGAACAAGAACATACAGGCCTGGTATAAACAGAAGCATCTCCACTGCCTTCTATCATTCTAACTCTATGGAAATGAATATGAGATTAAGGTACAAACAGAAGCTTTTCCCCATTTTCTCCATCTTCTCCGATGATATGTCCGACAATTCATATTATGGAGTGAATTGCAAAGCTATCATGGTGTTGGAACTCAAAAACAAGAATAACAGGCAAGTTGTGAAGATATAAATGCAAAAAGGAATCTTGATTGTTGAAAATTTTGGTCCAAAATAACTCTGAAGATTTCCAAATTGGTAACATTTTCTACAAGAAGAACGCAACCGAGAGTTCTAGGGTTTCAAAAAGTCAACCATTGTTGCCAATTACATATGAATTAGCAAACTTAATGGTGAATTGGTTCATAATCAACACTGGTATACCTAAATTAACATTACATGATTGGGATTTGTAAAGAAATTGATCGATTCCCCCTTACTTGCCTTCCAAATCGGAAAAGAAAGAGTACCTCCGGCGGATCATATATAAACACACATGGAGTGTTTATACATATTATATTATTATTATTATAAATATCTAATATAATATACAAATTTTCTTATAAAAGATAGAAAATAGTTAAAATGATCAAAATGCCCTTAAAGTAAACTTACATAACAGAATCTTTTAACGCTGTTAGGTTACAGGAACCAAAGGGGTGAGAAAATGTAAACCACAGGGACCAAACACGTAATTATTTCATTTTAGGGACCAATAGTGCAATTTTGTGTAAACCACAGGGACCAATCGTGTAATTTTTTTAATTATGTGTTGGTCAAAATTTGACAAACTAAACTAAAATTCTAGTATCAAAATATAAAAAAACTCTAGGTTCAGATTTTCTTGTGCTTTCCCTCACCATATATTATGATTTTGATTGCCAATATTCTATTAAAGATCAATTATTTAAACATAAACCGTTAGATATATTTTAAAACAACAATGAAATGAAAGAAATTATCATACTCATTTTAAGACAAATTAAGGATTGACGAAGTGAATTTTATAAATTATTAAACACATATTAAATAACCATATTGTTGTTGATATAAGGTTTCATTCATTTTCCTCATGAATAACTGTAACACCCCATATTTCAACTTTGTGGTCTTAGTAGTTAAATAAAAACTTTTAGGGGTCTAAGGTGGATATACGAAAATTCTGTGGCCAAAGTGTGAAAAGGAAAAGCTTAATAAGAGAAAACCCTCCTAAAACCCTGATTTTGGTCATTTGGCGGCTGAGAGGAATTTGGAGAGGAGAAGGAGCTCAAAATTCTTCCATTGAAGGTTTGGGGAGGTGTTGCAGTTAGAGATTGAAGAAGTTGCTACTAAGGTATACCTCCATCTTCATCTCTTAGTTTTGTGTCAGAAATAGAACTTTGATGTTCAATCCTCAATGCATTCCCTTCTTCTTTAAGTGTTTTGAAGCAAAACCCATTGGGAAGGTGAGTTGGATGGATCCCTTGAGGAGTTTGTGAACTCTTGGTGATATTTCACCTTTCCAATGGAGATTCTTTGGTTTGGTTCATTTTCAAAGGATTGGTGTTTTCAAAAGAGTGTTCCATGAGGATTTGATTGAGGAGTTGAATGATTTAAGAAGTGAGAATTGTCTCCTTAATGTATAATTAGTTTTAGAGTTCGTTTGGGGAGGTTATCAATCAGTTGGAATCACTTTTGGAGGATTTAAGTGAGTTTTCGAGCTGACCCTGGTATGCAGAACTGAGAATGTTCGACCAGAGGGTTACGCGGCTTACCACGCGGTTTGCAAACCGCGTAGCAAACCGCGTAAGTCTCTGTTGGGCAATTTCTCGTTTTTGCTTCGTTGGTCGTTCGGGCTTGGATTCGAGGCTTGGTTTAGGGGATTGTCTTAAGACATTATGGGGGATGTTTTGGAGCATAATTAGGGAGTCTAATACCTCCTTTGTTAACCCCAATTCAGGTGATCGTTTGGTGCTTAAGTGAGCTCCGATTAGAGTGTCGTTTAGCCGTGTATCAGGTGAGTTCCCTTATGCATTATTTCTACCTTTTTAAATGAATTGCGAAGAATTTATATGACCGAAAATTGGTTTACTTGATTATCATGAAAAGTGTTATTTTACAAGTGGAAGGAGGATTATCCTCAAGTACGTTTTTTAAGCATGTTTTAATGTTTATGCCTGTGGTAGAGTCGGGTTGCACAGTGGAGGACCCTTTGAGTTGCCGTGCCTGGCTTTGTAAGGTGTCGAGTTGCCGTGCCTGGCTTTGTAAGGTGTCGAGTTGCCGTGCCTGGCTTTGTAAGGTGTTAATGGTCCATGCCACTGTGTACACCCTTGTTTGAGCTCATAATTGTTACGTACTGTTTGCAAGGAAACGTGTTTCTTAAAATGCTTTGTAGTCGCGTTTTTAGGAGGGAATTCACTAGACCTTATGGTCTAACCCTCGCTTTCAAAACTTAAAAACCATTTTCAGGAAAGGGTGGCTTAGGTGCTTCGTCCAAAGGAAAAGAGAAGGCTTAAGGCGCTGGTGCGAGAATAGAGACCGTCATGATCCAGTTTTTGTTAGCTTAAACATCTCGGTTGTATTCGTTTGGGAACCTTAAGCTTTGAGAATGTTATTGGAGTTTTGATGTAATTGGGCCCCTTTTTGGGTATTTGACACATATTTTATGCTAAGTATTTTGGGTTGTTACAATAACTATTTCAATTTTCAGCTTCATTCATATGTTTGACAAGTATTTTAATAGTAATACTTAGGGTGCGTTTGGTTCGTAGAATGATTTCTGAAGGAATGGAATCTGTCAAAGGAATTGGAATATGGAAGGAATTGGAATGGAATGTTGTCAGGTTTGACCACCTGTTTGGTTGACAGAATTGGAATGGAATCTGTCAAAGGAATTAGAATCTGTCTGTTTGGTTCACAGAATGTAGCTTTGGAATTGGAATGAATTTTCGACAAATGACCAAAATACCATTTTTATAAAATAATTATTAAATACTTTAATGTGTAAAAAATATAATATACACAACCCAAAAATAAAAAATAAAATAAAAATAAAAACTAAATGTATTAAATTATATTAATAAAAAAATAAAAATTAAATTAAATTAAAATTAAAAAATTAAAAATTAAAATTAAAATTAAAAATTAAAACTTAAAATTAAATTAAAATTAAAATTAAAAATAAAATAAAAAACTAAAGTTTTTAATTAAATGAGGGTATTTTTGTCATTTAGACAAATTTGGATGGAATGGAATTCAATTCCATCCATTTTGTAAAGAAATGGTGAATTTCTTATTTGGGTGGAATTCATGGAATTCAATTCCATTCCATTGCAAACCAAACAGCACAATGAAATTTGGTCAATGAAATTGACCATTTCAATTCCGTCGGAATCCGTCGAACCAAACGCACCCTTAATTTATCAGATATTTAAAATTATCTTTTAATAGCATAAATGCAAAAATATTTGTAAAACACAATGTAACAATTAATAGTCAATAAACAAACATAAATATATAAAAAAAGCTTGAAACAGGAAAAAAAACAACTTTTTTTATAATAAAAATAAAGTAATATAAAAGAATCGACATCCACTTTTGTTTACATTTTTTGGCTATTTAAAATCATTGTCTTCTAGTTTTGTCCTTGAACTTTGGCTTTGTATCCAAAAGTTGTATGGGGTTGGTTGTTACATCAAAACCATATATGGATTATATATAATAGTCCCCTACCATCCATTATATATATATATATATATATATATATATATATATATATATATATATATATATATATGTATGTATGTATATGTATATAGGGTCAGGTTCAAGGAAAAACCCTAAATAACTGGAAAACCGGAAAACCACAAAAATACGGAGGAAAAAGTATATCAATATGGATGTCAAATTAACGAGAAAAATATGATCGTTTATTTGGTGTAATTTATTTCGTTCGAATTTTGTTTATTTTTTGTATTTTTTGGAATAAAAAATAGGGGGTGAAGTTTTTTAATTTAATTAATATTGTTGTAACCGCTCTACTAACCACATCCATCAGATCATCTAATCTAACGGTTGATAAAGTGTTTTTTAGTTTTTCATTTATTTGAGGTTTTCCTTTGAACCTCCCTCTATATATATATATATATATATATATATATATATATATGGAACCATTTATTTAACAAAACAATTTCAGTAACTTCAATGCTAAATCGATTTTTTCAAATACCATGTTTTATTACAAGTTATAGTAATAGAATTTATTTTTACCTGATTCAAATATACATAATATTGATTAATTTTTTTTGTGTATAATTAGTCGACTGAATAGGATTTGAAGATGAACCCCTAGTGACCTACAAGATAACTAACATAAAGGAAAATAAAGTAAAGTATATATATATATATATATATATATATATATATATATATTATATTCATGTCATACCTAAAATACAGCTGTATATGAGCAGCCTCTCCCCATAAAACAAAAAGAAAACAAACAAAATATAAAAAAGAAAGGAATCTGTCTATCAACCCCAAATAAACAAAACAACACCATTATTTTGACCACTTCTATCTATTTCTTTAAATATCTTTTTTATAATTAGTTTATCCTTATCATCCTAAATTAATTGATTGATTGCCTTTGAACATACTTGAAATAGTTAAGACCATTACCCTAAAAATTAATGTCACATTAATTATATAAATGTTAGTATTATTTTGTATGTTTGATTGACATGATATAACTAATGAAATATTATTATACCATTATATGTCAAAGATAAAGGGGGTGTTTGCGATTGCGTTTGAAACCTCCTTCTCCTTATTGACGTATGACTTATCTCCGGCCCTGAAAAGTCATTCTGGAGTTACTTCTCAAAAAACAGCTTATCTCCTTCCTGGAACCGTGATAAGGAGTTTTTTTTTTAATCCAAACACTCACCTCCTTCCTGAAAACGCAATAAGGAGAAAAAGAGTTTTCAAACGCAATCCCAAACATCCCCAAAATCCAATATTCATAAGGATTTTATAATTGTTCTCCATTGAACATGACAAACATTTATTCATAACGAAATGTATACCTCTGTTTAATGAGTTATATCTATATTTTTTTCGTGAAATCAAATAAACAAAATGTATATATTTATTCTTAAATTTTAAAACTGAATCTTGTAATCTTAAAAGAAAAAGAACATGAAAATTAATAAAAAGGATTGGGGGCAAGTCGCAAGAGAGGGTATGCGTGATTGATATATATATATAGGAAAGTTCAAATGAAAACTCAATTTTCAATTGTAAACATGAGAACATATCTGGTCCATTGATCGCAGCCATATTTGAGCCGTTCCTGAAATTCAGCTTTAGGGGTATTTTCGTCAGATTTTTAATTTTTCTGTTTAGTATTTCACATCCTTTCCATATTTCTCGGTATTACTCGTGATTTTTTTCCTAATCTCTCTCATCACGATCGCTTTGTTCCTTAAATATCTCTGATTTCTCTTTCACGATTTATTTCTTCCTCAAATCATTCATCTGATTCGATTTGTTCTAATTAGGTCGAAAGTCTACAATTCCTTCGATTTCTGCAAATCTCTGTTTCTCGATATACTACTATGTTTCTATGGATTCTGTTGCTGTTGAGAATTCTACACTTTTTGTTGATCAAGCATTCAATTTTGTTGATGATGATGATCTTCTTGATTCAAGAATCGGTCAAAATGATTCATTTTCTGTGTTTTCCAGTTTATCGAATGTGGATGAATCATTGATATGTAAGTTTTGTTTTGTTTAATTGATATTTGTTTCTGTAATACAAATTTATTCAATGTTTTAAATCTAATTTTGTTTATTATTTCTTTATCTGTTATTAAATTAACGTCATTTAATTTGCGTATAGTCATTCTTAATTTAACGATTGAGTTATATTCGTTTGAATATTTACCTGTATTAAGTCTGAATAAGTTTATATATTCAGATTGAATAAACGTAGATATTCAAAACGAATAAATGTTTAAGTTTTTTTATATCTACATTTACTCAGTCTGAATAATTCCATATATTCAATCTGAATAAATGTAGATATTAAAAAAGAATCATTTATTCAGTTTGAATATTTAAACTGTTTATGTTGAATGCTTTATGTTATATTGTATACATTCTGAATATAATTTTTAATATACTTTATAGATCAAATTCATAGTGGAAATGAAGATGGGCCTTCTGTTAATGACGTTGATGGAATGAAGTTTTGGATTCCTGTTGTAGAAGAAGATTTGAAACCTGTTGTTGGTAAAGTTTTTGAGTCATTGGAAAAAAGTATCGAAATGTATAAGAAGTATGCTGCAAAAGCTGGATTTGATGTCAGACTATCTTGTTTGAAAAAAAAATGCATATTCTATGGTTGTTTTGACGTGTGTTGTGTGCAATAGGGCTGGTTTTCCAGATTCTGTCCAGGTGGATACATTGGATTCGAAAAAGAAAAGAAACAGTAACATTCAAAGAACTGGTTGTGATGCATGTGTGAAGTTCAAGGTTGTTCCTGGTGGAATTTCATTTATATTATATGCATTTGAAGAGAAACATAACCATTGTTTGTTTGATGATGATTCGAAGCACTTGTTGAAAAGTAGTCGGAAATTAGACTACTCTCAGCAAAGGTGGATTCTTAAGATGTCAAATGCAAATATTGGTGCTACACAAGCACACAATATTCTTTGTCAATTGAAGGGTGGTTATGAAATGGTTGGTGGAACGAAGGTTGAGTATAAAAATTTTCAACGGGATCGTAATTGTTTCATTGGAGATAGCGATGCAAATTTATTTGTTAGGAAAATGAATAATAGAAAATTGTATGTGCCAAATTATTCGTTTGAATATAAATGCGATGAAGGACTCTAGAATTATGTTTTTTGGGCCGACCAAACAGCTAAACGCAACTTTGAAGAGTTTTGTGACATTGTTTCATTTGAAGCAACCTTCCGAACAAATAAGTAAGTATTTGTTTTTTTATTTTATACGTTATTTTAGTATGTCTTTGTTTATAACTTATATTATTTATATTTGTTTTAGGTACTGTATGGTATTCGTCCCATTCACAGGAATTGACAATCACAAGAATTGTGTAACTCTTGGTGCTGGCCTTCTTGATGGTGAAAATATTGAAGCTTATAAATGGTTGCTTCATTCTTTCTTGAAATCTTTTGGGAAACCACCAAAGTTGGTTGTTACAGATCAGTGTCCTGCTATTAAGCAAGTTGTTTCTGAAGTCTTTCCAGATTCAAGGCACCGGTTTTGTATGTGGCACATTAGTACAAAATTGCCTTTGAAGGTATTTCTTTATTCATACTGAATAATTTTATTATTCATTTTGAATACTTATATTTATTCATATTGAATAATTGTGTAAATATTCATTTTCTATCATATTTATTCACACTGAATAGTTAAGGTATTTAGACTGAATAGTGAAGTATTCAGACTGAATAATGAAAGTATTCAGACTGAATAGTGTAAGTATTCATGTTGATTGTATTTTATCTTTTTTGTTTCAGATTTCTTCCAATATTATTTCAAATACTGATTTCAAGAAAAGGTTTCATGCTCTTATATGGGATGAACACATTGATGCTACTCAATTTGAAGAGAGATGGAAATCTTTAATTGGTGACTTTGATCTTCTTGGCCACAAGTGGTTGTCTTTTTTTTGGAGGGGTATCCGAGGACATTGCCCCGACTAATCCCGGCAAGGTGAGGCAATTGCCCCAGCTGCTAAAGCGTGCAGCCCTGAGTTAATCCTCAGTGGCCACAAGTTGGAAGCGCCTGGATTCGAACTTGGGATAGATGGGTTACTAGCCACATCCCCCACAAGCCTTAACCAGTACGCCACAAGCCTTGTGGTTCACAAGTGGTTGTCTTATATGTATGATAATAGGAATAGGTGGATTCCATCATTTTATAGAGATATTCCTATGGCTCGGCTAATGAGAACGACATCAAGATCTGAGAGTGAAAATTCATTCTTTTCACTATTTTTTCATCACGGTGCAAATCTTATGTCTTTTATTGACTCGTTTGATTCTGCTATGGACAAACAACAGAATAATCATAGGTTGCTCAATCATCAAACAAGAACAACCATTCCAAAGTTTAGTACACCACTTTCAATTGAGGTTCATGCTTCTAAGATATATACTCGTGCTGTATTTAGAGATGTTCAGAATGAGATAAATGAATCGGTTTGGTCCTGTTTTCAATCATCTTCGAGTGTTGTAGATGGTTCTGATATTATTGTTGTTGTTGAGAAGAAGAAGGTTAAACCTAAAAAGAAAGATGGTGCATCCAGTTCAAATCTTGAAGCATATGTAAAAGAGTCTGATCACAAGGTTAGTTTTATTTCATTTAGATATTCATAATAATAATCAGTTGATTTTTGTTTTGTATTATTCAGTCTGAATAATAGGTATAGATTAAAAGGTGAAGTTATATTCATACTGAATATGCACCTTGTATTCAGAGTGAATAAAGTTCTAGTTAATTGTATGTTAATTATAACTTATTATTCATTGTGAATAATGAATTTAATTGAATTTATTTTCAGGTTGTGCATAATAAGACCACTGGTTCTTTGGATTGTAGCTGCTTGTTTTACCATCATTATGGTTTGCTATGTCGTCATATTTTTTGTGTATTAAAGAATATGTGCATTGAAGAGATACCTTTGCAATATATAGTGAAGTGTTGGAGAAAAGACCTCATTTCTTCTGAATTGTTGAAGAAACGTCATTGGGTTGGAGAAAGAAACGAGCGTCGTGAGAAACTAGAAAATGATGCTCAAGTTGCCTTTGATTACTGCATTGGTCTAGTAGTTGATGATATGGACAAGCTTGAAGACTTTGTTTTGAAAATTCAAGAATTGAAGAGTAATTTGGAGGCTAGTGGATGTAGTGTTCCTCATCGCAGTACCGAAGAGGTGATGGAGTCGTTGCTTGGCGTGTCAAAACCAGAAGTTGTTGATGTTCACAATCCTAAACCAATAAGAAACAAAGGTTGTGGTACGGGCAAGAGGTTGAAAAGTAGTAAAGAAAAAGCAATTGAAAAGAGTAAAAAGGCAATGCGATTGTGTAGGTTGTGTAATAATTTGTCTAACCATGACTCACGCAATTGCCCATCGAGAAATGATGTTAGTAAGTAGAGGTTTTTTAGTTTGTAATAGTGATAGTTTCGATTTTTTATTCATTTTGAATATTGATCAAAAAAACAATTCATATGATGATTTCTTTGAATTTCGATAATATTTTTCACATATTTTTTTTATTCACTATGTATGAAATATATTTATAAACCATTTATAAAATGCAATATGCAGAACAAATTATATTCAGTTTGGATATTAAACATTTATTCAAAGTGAATAAAATTACATGTTTTTACAAAAGGCAATATTCAGACTGAATAAAGGTATATATTCAGTATGAATATCACCCCTAACAAACATCTTAACAACGTTTTAGTAATAATAATCATTTACAATTTTTATTTTTTAGTATTCAGTTTGAATATAACTAAAATGTTTTAGCTAAAAGGTTTATTCAGACTGAATAAAATATTAGTGAATAAAATTTTATTCATATTCACTTTGGATATTAACTATTATTCATAAAATTAAATCTTTTTTCACTGTTACAGTAATAGATATATTCACCATGAATAAAACGTAATATATTGTTAATTTGTACAAACCATCAAAACAACAATTTTTTTAATATATTCCAATTCAATTAAAAAACCATTAAACCGACCAAAAACTAAATATATTGTTCAACGTAAAAAAACCCGACATAAGTGTTTTTACATCATCATTCACTAACTAAACCATATATTATCGTAACCCATTCAAACCTACATATTTGTTCAACTAAATAAACCTACATAATTGTTCATACATGTATCCACCAAACAAAACCACTTAATTGTTTCAAAGAGCAAAACAACTAAAACCAAACCCACTGAATAATTGTATCAAAACACCGACATTTAACAGATCACCAACCAACCGAACCAAACACCCAAATTCAATTGTTCAAGACAAACTAACCATTGTTCATTCATCTTCTTAACGCCTAGAATATGTCGTTTAGGCGTTCTTTCTTCACTTTGTCTGCATTTTCTGCAATTTCCCTCTTCCTATCTTCTGACAACTGCTCAAATGCATTTACTTCGTTCATCACCCACTCCCTTCTCTCATTGATTTCTGATAGAAGCATCTTTGTGACATATTTGTATCGCAGTTTTTTTAACTGCGATTTTTGACCTGCTGACTCATCCTGCAAACCACAGTCCCAATTCTTAACATTCCCACCCATGAATGTTTCCATGTGTCGCATCATGAATATGGCATAGTCTATAGTATTCTCTTTTGTTCTCCACTTCATTTCTTCTCTTTACGGGACTATTCTATTGAATTTGTTTGATCTAGCATCCCCAAGCTTTTCCAAAAACTTCATGAATAACTTTTGTTGCATTATATACATATCATACTTATTATTCATAATACTAAATAAAATAATTATTATTAATGTATATTAGATAATACAATATTCTACTTACAACAATTTTTGGAACGTTCCCATATTTAGCTGAATCTGGAACATTAGTTGCACTGTTGTCCAGAATATGGGATGCACCGTTTTTCAGATCAAAACATAACAGATAATAATGTGAATGCTTGATAATTGTGAAAAAGACCTGCATGAATATTTTAGGTAATGTATTATATGATATATGAAATAAAATCAATTCAAATAATATTTTTAATCTAATTGTTATGTACCAATTCAACTTTCTTCAAAACCTCCGATTCTGCATTCCCCTTCATGTTCTCACAAAAGTTTTTTGTGAAGGTCTTTAAATTTCTTTCTAGAATAAATCTCCCCTCGAACATTTCCTGTGGCTGTTGAAATGAAGAATAGGATAATTTAATATTAATACTTATTTGTAATTTGGTTTAAAAGTATAGTAAACTTACGAAAATTTCTGTAGTGCAGAATAATCTTTTTGGAGAATCATTGCTTCTTAATCGTTCCTCTTGATTTAATATCACTGACCAGCTGTCAATGACATTCACAAATGGCTCGGATTCTGGAATCATGCTTTCAAACATGACTCTGAAGCTTGACTGCCCATCACTTGACGTCCCTGTTTAAAATTTAATTAAATATTTAAATGTTTTGTCCAATATGATATGATATAAGTAGATCGTGAATTCATATTATATGAATTTTCAATTTGAAGTTATATTCAAAGTGAATATAAAGTGATTTTCGTTTTTATATATTTTACTATTTACTCATTTTAGATATTCAGTTTTATTCAAGCTGAATATTAGTTATATTTAAAGTGAATATAAAGTGATTTGTACTTTGAAATATTTACTATTTATTCAATTTGAATATATAGTTTTATTCAGACTGAATATAAGGTATATTCAAAGTGAATATAAAGTGATTTTCACTTTGAAATATTTACTATATATTCAATTTGAATATATAGTTTTATTCAGACTGAATATAAGGTATATTCAAAGTGAATATAAAGTGATTTTACTAAATGAAATAAAAGTTAACAATTCACAATATGCATTAATTTTAAAACTTACAATTTATCTCCCTGTAAAGCAAATAACCAATTGCCAACGTTGTTTTCTATTGTTGTTGTATTCTTTGTCACATCGACTCTCCTTTGAAGATAAGGTGATTTCAATTGTTCACCTATTTTCTCTATTCTTTTTAATTTCTTCTCAGGGTTATTCACTTCGTTTCTTTTTATTTTGATAACAAGTGGCCCTTTCTTGCTGACCACCTCTTCATCCTCAATAGTTTTTTTTTGGGGTATGTAACTGTGACATCCCCAGAGAATAGTTTGGATCTGAATCATTCTTTTCTTTATTCTCCTCCTCTGCTTTCTTCTCTTCTTCTTTCTTTTCTTCTTCCTCATTCTTGTCTTCTTTCTTCTTCTCTTCTTTTTCATTTTTTTCCTCTACAGTCTTGCCTTCTTCTTTCTTCTCCTCTATCTCCTTCTCATCTCCTTCATCCTTCTTTTCCTCATTCATCTTCTCATATTCCTTCATCTCTTCCTTCTGATCTTCACTCTGTATTTTTGCAACAACTTCCTCAATGGCTTCTGTTGCCAAAATATCCAACCTATTGTCAATGGCTTGTTCTGCAGACTGGAATGCATCATTAATCTCTGTTATTTTTTCCAGCTCATTCCAATATTGTGTACCATCAGGCCATATCACCTTTGTTGTTGTTTCCTCAGTAACCACCTCACTTGTTTTCTTTCTTTCTTCACAAACAGTGTCACACTTTTCATTATCTTCTTTCATCTTCTCTGTCTCTTCTGTTTTATCTTCCTGCATTTCATCTGTCTGCTTTGCTTTATTATCCTCCATCTTCTCAATCTCCTCTTCTTTATCTTTCAGACAAATCATTACTGATATTGTGGGAAATGATTCCTCATAACTGCTTTTCCAATTAATAAGATTGTTGTCATCTGGGTACAAAATCATGGCTTGTTTTAAGTTGTATTCAATCTCTACTTTGTTTGCAATAAGTTCTTCTAAAGCTTTCATCAAGCATCTTCACAAACTCCTGTTTATTTTTTTACATAGATTTTAGTTATAAAACTAATTAACTTAATTGAAATGTATATATATCTTTAATACCTTTGCTGTCTTTTTGTCCTTTGAGTTTTCATCCCTATCTTATGTTTCTTCATACTCTTCTGCCAAATCACCTCTACAAAAACCTCCATTCCTCATCTCCATCTTCTCTCTTTTCTTCATTTTTTCTGTATTCCATTCTTTAATTGCAGGCCTCACTCTTTTGTACAACAATCCAGGGCATTTCGTTGAATCAAGATACAGAAGCTTCATTTTTGAAAAATGAAAATATCAAAAATATTACATTATCAATTTTATGAATTCCTAATTGAATAATAATGTATATTCATTCTTAAACTAATCATACATTCAATAGATTAACATGCATATCATTTTTTTGAAATTTATAAGGTATAGATTAAGAGTTATTCATTCTGAATATTTAACGTTATTCAGTATGAATAATGTTAACTATTCAGAATGAATAACTTTTAATATTCAGACTGAATATGTTTTGTTATTCAAACTTATTCATACTGAATAATGAATATATTGGTTGTTAACCCAATTTCATAAACTATAAACTACAATGCATAAAATGTTATAAATAATGAATAATAAAGTTATTTAAGCTTAATCTAATCCTAGATTAAAAGTTATAAACAGATATTAAAGTTGATTACATACCGTGAGAAATGTTATTGGTCCTGTATAAAAGCTTGAATCTGATTCATCATTCCAACCTATCTTGCTTTCTTCTGCACAATCAATAATGTATTTACACCAATTAACATTCTTAAAATCCAATCCTTTGCTTAGATGTGACAGAATGGCAAGGTTGCATGTCCCCATCTTCATACCAATACACATTGTATTCACAAACAAAACAATGAAATTCAGCTTGAAATTCCAATCTGCACTATGTGACTCTGTTATCTTATTCACAATGTCTTTTGGCCTTATCAGTTGTTTGTCAAACTGAGATTTCCAATTTCTTATAATCTCATCCCATTCGCTGTTTGTCTTAAGATCACTGATATCAATACCTTCATTCTTTAATCCCAGAACATGATTCACAGAATCTGCTGTAATTTTAATTGGACCCTTTCTTGTTCTAATTACCATGTGCTTTGGATCAAAGTTGTATATTATGCTGTGTGCAAGTCTAGCAGGTATTGAATCAATATTCATATTAAACAAACTTTCAAACCCCATATCTTTAATGCAGTTAATTTGTGGCATCCTCATCTTGCCAGTAACTAGCATTAAATTCTTTGGAGTTGTTCTGATCGACAAAGATCTGTATTGGGCATTCTTCGGTGCCTTTTTTTTTTACTTTCTTCTTTCTTCATCTTGCTCGAACTGTCATCTCTTTTCTTCTTGCTTGAAGAGTCATCCGTTTTTTTAACGTTTCCTTTTTCTGCTTATCTATAAACATTTTTGATATTCAAACAAAAATTATTAGCATATGTATTCGGTTAGTTTTTATCAATATCTGAAAAATGAATCATAATAATACTTTTTCTCTCTTGTTTTGTTTTTTTCCTTAACGAAGACATTTCGTCTTCATGCTTTCTGTTCTTTTCTATTTAAATTCAAACAATTAACAAAAATAGAATTTAATTAGTCTGAAAAATAGGTATATATTGAGAAGATGACGTTATATTCAATCTGAATATTTACCTTTTATTCATACTGAATAAAGGTACATATTCAGTATGAATATCACTCATCCCAAACATCTTAACAACGTTTTAGCAATAATAATCAATATGACTTTTTAATTCCCTATTATTCAGTCTGAATAATAGGAATATATTAAGAAGTTGAATTGATATTAATACTGAATATTTTACCTTTTATTCAAACTGAATAAAGGTACATATTCGGTATTGATATCACTGCTCCCAAACATCTTAACAACGTTTTAGCAATAATAATCCATATGACTTTTTAATACCTTAGTATTCAGTCTGAATATATCCATACTGAATTTTTACATTTTATTCAGTCTGAATAAAACTATATATTCAAACTGAATATAAAATACTCATAAACATCTAAAGATTATTCAGTATCAATATAAATACCCACAAAAATAACATAAAATCTAACAATATATCTTAGTTTTACTCGTCATTTCAAGCATTTATTCATCAGATCTGTTGTTTTCTTCATTTTTTCAGTTTTAGGGTTTTTCGAATCAATTTTTTGTTTCTTAATCTGTAAAAGTTAAATAAAAACCCTAACTATTAAGTATGAATATAACTAATAACAATAATAAAATAAAATCTAACAATAATCTTAGTTTTAATCGTCATTTGAATCATTTATTCATCAGATAGTTTGTTTTCTTCATTTTTTCCGTTTTAGGGTTTTTTGAATCAGATTTTTGTTTCTTAATCTGTAAGAGTTAAATAAAAACCCTAACTATTCAGTATCGACGATTTTAAAACATTTAAACTTACGATTTTTCAGAAGTTCAGCTAATGGAAGCTTATCTCTAGAATCTTCAGATTTATCTGCCATTTTTGTTGATTATTTGAACTAATCTTCAGACAATCTTCTTCTTTCTTCAGTAAAACAATGGAAGTTTTAGTGAGAGGGAAATTCGGCGAAGAATGATGAATGTGCTCTGCATTATGATTATGGCTATATCTCAGGTTTTGAACCGTCTTTTCGTTTTTCCAATTTTACCCCTACGGGCTAAATATTCACTAAGCCATGGACATAGTTTTCAACTTATTTACAAAATTGCCACCGCGTTTTTTATTCATTGATCTAATCACCGTTTTTTAATCAACGACTGTGGTTTGTCCTCACGTTTACAATTGAATTTGAGTTTTCATTTGAACCCACCCCTATATATATATATATATATATATATATATATATATAGAGAGGGAGCTTCAAATGTAAACATTTTTTATATGTAAACTATGTAAACTCTCAATTTTGGTAACACTCGACAGGGGCAAAAATGTCCATACAATAATATTCAACCGGATCATATTATGGAAAGAATCTTTTTAGCAAATTTTTAGGAAACTAATTAATTAATTATTTGATTTTAATGAATATCCAATCCATTCCGATTTGAATGTTAATAGTTCTCGGCATTTGAAGTTCATCATTCTAAATTATTTCTGTCTTCCTATTCAATCCTGTTTCAAGAATTACGGTTGTTGTCATGGAAAATCTAGAACGTTTTGATGATTATGAGGATGAACACAGATTTTCAGATTTTTTCACAGACTATATGCTGACCGATGCATTTGAATCAAATAATGCCGAGGACGTCGATGATGTTGTTGAGCATGTCGATGATAATCACGAATTAGATTATTACCAACCATGCATTGACAGCGATGAAGATATAATTGCTCTTGGTTGTAATAACCAGGTATTTTATTTAATTGTTTAAATTATATTATTATAGTTTAAAATGGATTTAGGATAGTTTATGAATTTATAAGTCTTTATTTTAGTATTTTGTGGAGTTAGAAGTTAAGGGGTAAGTTTTAATTTTTATTTGGAAGTTTGGGGGTGAGTTATGTCAACTAAGAGAAGAGTGGGGTTTGTTGGGTAAGAGTGAAGATATTTTAACCCAAACCGCCATATCTCACCTAATTGAGATGAGGTATCTCATTTCTAGACATTTTATAAATAAAAAAAAAGTGTGTGTGTGTGTGTTATCATGTTCACGGCAGAAAGAGAGAAGAGAAACTAGAGAGTGAATTTGGAAAAGGGTCAAGAAGAAGAAGGATTATTGCAGCTTGGTTTAGGATTCAAATCAAGAAGAACTAAGGTAATAATCCATACAAATCCTCTTGTTCTATGTTTCTTAGTTTGCTATGAGTTTTTGAAGTGGGTTTTGGTAATTTTAGAAAGATATGATAATTTTGGGTTTGAATCATGAATCATTGAATGAGTTTCACTAGATTAAATGATACTTTGATGATTGGTAATTGTGAGGAAAGGTTTAGGACATCCATTATTTCATTTTGGAGGCTTAAAAATCGTTTTGGGATGAATTGGGATTGAGAAAGGGCCATTTTCGGCTGAAATGGGAGTGCAGGTGCTCCGTGATAGTTTGATGCTAGTGAACTAGCGCGGGAAGTAGCGCCGTTTTCTGTCCAGTGCCCCGTGCCCATTGTGGCGCGAGTTAGCTAGCGCGGGCAGTGGCGCCGGGCACTGTTTCGTGTTTTCGGGTTTCGTTTCGCGTACGGTTTGAGGATATGTTTGTGGTATCACCTAAGGGTTGTTTTTAGGGCTTATTAGGAATGGATTTGGGACATAATTAGATGGTTTAACACCATTCTTATGGTGCCAATTCAGGTGTTCGGTTTGAGCTAAAGTGTGTCCCGGAGCGTGTATCAATGTGCTAAGGTTAAGGTGAGTTTTACTTCAAATGTTTTTAAAATGGTATACATATATGTGTGTATTGGAGATGTGATTATATACTTATGTTTGTGATATAATATGTGGAGATGTATATTATATTTACATGAGTATTATACGAAAGTATATTGGCCGGGCTTAGGACCGGTGGTGTTAGCTGTAATACTCGTACGGCGGTGTTGGCTGTAATTGTCGTACGGCGGAGTTAATTTATTAGTTGGATTGCAACCAACTAATATGGCCATGAGAATGAGAAGGGAAAGTACACGAGGTGTGAGTTCAAAATGATATCTATGATTGTATTATGTGTATGGAATTTATGTAAATGGAGTTTATATAAATGATTTTAAACTGACAGGGATTTTTCTCACTTAGACCATTAGGTCTAACCCTCATTTTGTTTTAAAATATGTATTCCAGGTCAAGGAGCAAATAAGGGACAGTGATAGGATAAATCATATCTAGCTTTTGGAAGATACATGTTTTGAAGACTGTATTATGTTTTGTAGTTATAATGCAAAATGTTTGTATCGATGTATGTCTTATGTTATAAAAGACAAAGGGACCGAACTTGAATTATAATGTATGGATGTGGTGAAATGATGATATGAAATATGTTATTTGTATGTTTTGAGAATTGGGTTGTTACAGATGGTATCAGAGCCCTAGTTTAAGGGATTTAGGTATTCGTATCTGTACCTAGACTTAAACTGCATGTGAAGTAGGAGGTCCCTATTATTGTAGAACCTTGGGATGTTAAGTATAAAGGGTAGAAGGAACATCATGTAAGGTAATTTCAGATTACACCTGGCAGTGTAATTGTGATCTTACGGATACATGTTTGAACTAGAATACCTTGTTATATGGGGTATGTGCTTATGTGTATATTAACCTTGTTTGAATCTACAGAATGGCAAGTGGTACTAGACAAACGAATCGGGAAGGAGGAAGAAATCCTAATAGAACGAATCCAACAGTTGAGAGTAGGGGAAGAGGGGGAGAAAGAGGTAGAGGTAGAACAGGCGGCAAAGTTCAACAGGGAGGTGCAGAATTTGTTACGAGAGATGACTTAGCAACTGAAATGGGAAGGTTACAGGAAAATATCCAAGCTATGTTCAACCAAACTCATAATACCGAAACAGGAATTCCAGATCCTACTCATGAAGACGAAATGCCTATTACTCCTACTGTTGTACCAGTAATGAAAAAGTGTGATTATAAAATGTTTCTCAGTTGTAAGCCTCCGACCTACTCAGGAGACCGGGATCCAGTGAAAGCCATGAGGTGGCTGAAGGAAATTGAAGCTATCTTTAAAACGAGTAAATGCGCGGAAGAGGATAGAGTACTTTATGGAACCGCAATGTTGAAAGGCGATGCTTTATACTGGTGGGAAGCTCATATTTCTTCGGGAGGTTCTGACATATATCCTCATGCAGCAGTCAAACAATTGGAGGAGGAATTTATGAACTTACAGCAAGGAAATTTATCTGTTCGGGACTACACAGCTCGTTTTCTGGAAAAATCTCGTTTTGCGGAATATTATGTTGCCACGGAGGCCATGAAGATTGAACGGTTTATTTTTGGGTTGAATGCTGAAGTCAGAAGTTTTGTAATTGCTAAAGGACCAGAAACTTTCTCCGCCGCAGTAGACGCCGCGGAAACCGTGGAGCAGGATAAAGGAAGAAATACTAGCGATAAAGGTATGGGAAAGATAAAATGGGAAGGACCTCAGTATGATCCAAAGAAGTCCAGGTTTCAGAGATACGATTATCGTCCACCTTTTCGACCAACGGAAAGACCTTGTCCGAAATGCAACCGTGTCCACCAGGGAAATTGTCAAGTTGATTCTCGGGTTTGTTATAGGTGTGGGAAGATCGGACATGTTGCTAGAGATTGTCGAGTAACGCGGTTTTGTTTCTCATGTAATTCTCCGAATCACATACAGTCTGATTGTCCGAGGGGAAGAGTACAACAAGGGGGTACGTCGGGGAAGCCAACAGTTGTCAGACCAGTAGTACCAAGACTAGAGCCTCCAAGAACAAGAGGTCGTTCATTTCAGATGACAGCAAAGGAAGCCGAGGAAACTCCGGATGTGGTTACAGGTACATTTTTCATAAACTCTACACGTGCTAAAGTGTTATTTGACTCCGGTGCAAACCGATCGTTCGTATCTCCTGCATTTGCTGCTTATCTGCATTTAAAGCCTAAAGTGTTAGATCATGCTTTAATAGTAGATACTGCAAATGATAATCAAGTGTCGGTTAAAGAAGTATTTGATAGTTGTGTGATAAATATAGAAGGGTGTGGAGTACCGATACAATTATTTCCTATAACTTTGATCGAGTTCGATGTGGTAGTGGGGATGGATTGGTTAGCTAAGAATCAGGCTAACATAGTTTGTGATAAGAAGTTAATAAATGTTGTCTTACCTGAGAAGGGGCCGATAGTGATTTATGGTGATCGTAGAAATCATCAGTCTGGCCTTATATCTATGATAAAAGCCCGTAAGTGTGTTAATAAAGGTTGCCCGAGTTACTTTGCCTATGTGATAAATGCAAAGCTAGAAAAGAGTAAGTTGGAAGATATTCCTATTGTTAGTGAATTTTCGGAAGTGTTTCCTGAAGACTTGAATAGTCTTCCGCCCGTTAGACAAGTAGAGTTCGGTATAGATCTGATTCTTGGAGTCGCTCCTGTAGCCCATGCACCGTATCGTCTGGCACCTCCAGAGATGAAAGAAATGATGACACAACTGCAAGATCTTTCAGATAAAGGCTTCATCAGACCCAGTTCTTCGCCATGGGGAGCACCAGTTTTGTTTGTGAAAAAGAAGGATGGTTCGATGAGAATGTGTATTGATTACCGAGAACTGAATAAGCGTACGATCAAGAACAAGTATCCGCTTCCCAGAATTGAAGACCTCTTCGATCAATTAGTTGGAGCCTGTTATTTCTCCAAGATTGATCTAAGGTCTGGTTATCATCAGCTGAAGGTTAAAGAAGAAGATGTTTTGAAAACTGCTTTTCGCACAAGGTACGGTCACTATGAATTCTTAGTGATGCTGTTTGGACTAACAAACGCTCCAGCTGCTTTTATGGATTTAATGAATCGGGTATGTAAGCCGTATCTCGATAAATTCGTCATTGTATTCATCGATGATATACTTATCTATTCTCGATCCAAAGAAGATCACACCCAACATCTTCGGTTAATTTTGGAATTATTAAGAATGAACAGTTATACGCTAAGTTCTCTAAATGTGAATTCTGGCTACGGGAAGTTCAGTTTCTGGGGCATGTAGTTTCTGAGAAAGGTATTCAAGTTGATCCGATGAAAGTGGAAGCGATTGAAAAGTGGGAACCGCCGAGATCGCCAACCGAAGTACGTAGTTTTCTGGGTTTAGCTGGCTACTATCGAAAGTTTATAAAAGACTTCTCTCGTATCGCGACGCCTTTAACCAAGCTGACTCGAAAGAATCTGAAGTTTGAATGGAAAGCCGAACATGATGAAGCATTCCGAATATTGAAAGAGAAACTTTGCAGCGCGCCGATTTTGTCATTACCTGAAGGTTCCGAAGACTTTGTTGTTTACAGTGATGCTTCCAAACTGGGATTGGGATGTGTACTAATGCACCGCGGAAAGGTTATTGCTTATGCTTCTCGTCAACTAAAGGATCATGAAAGACAGTATCCTACGCACGACATGGAACTTGCAGCAGTTGTTTTCGCGTTGAAGATTTGGAGACACTATCTCTACGGTTCTAAATGCCAAATTTTTACCGATCATAAGAGTCTCCAACATCTTTTTGTTCAGAAGGAATTAAATATGAGGCAAAGAAGATGGCTAGAATTGGTGATTGATTATGACTGTGAAATCCTTTATCATCCGGGAAAGGCGAACGTGGTAGCTGATGCGCTAAGTCGTCAAGAAAGAAGTGGAACAATAAAAGCTATTCCACTACGAGCTGAGCTTCTACCTAACATTTTCGACGAACTGAAGAAGTGTCAAGTAGAAGCCTATCAGGAAGAGCATTTGAAATCAGAACGGTTAGTGGGGTTATCAACATTGCTAGTGAAAGATGATCGTGGGTTATTGTGTCTGGGGAACAGAATCTGGGTGCCTCGTTTGGGTGGCTTACGTGACCGTGTACTACAAGAAGCTCATCAATCTCGATTCTCTATTCATCCAGGTACGAATAAGATGTATAAAGATCTAAAGCAATTCTATTGGTGGCCGGGAATAAAAAGAAGCATTGCTCAACATGTGGAAGGTTGTACTACTTGTAAGAAGGTAAAGATTGAACATCAAAAGCCGTTTGGTCAGTTACAACGATTGGAAATACCAATGTGGAAATGGGATCAGATTACTACAGATTTCATCACAAAGCTACCAAGTACTCCGAAGGGATTTGATTCTATTTGGGTGATAGTCGACAGGTTGACGAAGTCTGCACACTTTCTACCGATAAAGGAAACTGATTCATTGGAACGTTTAGCTAAATTGTACATCGACGAAATAGTAACTCGACATGGAGTTCCAATCTCGATTATTTCAGATCGTGGTAGTCGTTTTACTTCAAGATTCTAGAGAAGTTTTCAAAAGGAGATGGGGACGCAGATAAAGTTAAGTACAGCATATCATCCTCAAACTGACGGTCAGAGTGAACGAACGATTCAGACATTAGAAGATATGCTTTGGGCCTGCATCGTCGACTTTGGGGGATCGTGGGATAAACATTTGCCATTGATTGAATTTGCTTACAACAACAGTTATCATTCCAGCATACAAGCGGCACCGTTTGAAGTACTATATGGTAGAAAATGCCGAACGCCTCTATGTTGGAACGAAGTGGGAGAGAAGCAGTTAGCGGGACCAGATATAGTTCAGATGACCGCGGATAAGATTACTCAGATACGGGAACGATTGAAGGTGGCTCAAGATAGACAGAAAAGTTACGCTGACCGACGCCGAAAGCCATTAGAATTCCAAGTTGGAGATTTTGTAATGTTAAAAGTCTCGCCTTGGAAGGGAGTTATTCGTTTTGGGAAACAAGGTAAGTTTAGTCGAAGGTACATCGGGCCGTTTGCAATCATAGAAAGGATTGGTGAAGTAGCCTACAGGTTGGATCTTCCGCCAGAGTTAAGCAGGATTCACAACGCGTTTCACGTATCGAATTTTCGAAAGTGTTTGGTTACGCCAGATCAGGCCGTTTCTCTACCAGATATACAAGTTGATGAAAAGATGAATTATGTGGAAGAACCTGAAGTTATAGTTGACCATAAAGTCAAGGTTTTGCGAAATAAAGAAATTAGACAAGTAAAAGTACAGTGGCGACATCATAGAGGTCAGGATGCTACATGGGAATCATAGTCAGAAATGAGAACCAAATACCCTCATCTTTTCGCTTAACTGAATTCCGGGACGGAATTCTTTTAAGGGGGAGATGTTGTAATAACCAGGTATTTTATTTAATTGTTTAAATTATATTATTATAGTTTAAAATGGATTTAGGATAGTTTATGAATTTATAAGTCTTTATTTTAGTATTTTGTGGAGTTAGAAGTTAAGGGGTAAGTTTTAATTTTTATTTGGAAGTTTGGGGGTGAGTTATGTCAATTAAGAGAAGAGTGGGGTTTGTTGGGTAAGAGTGAAGATATTTTCACCCAAACCGCCATATCTCACCTAATTGAGATGAGGTATCTCATTTCTAGACATTTTATCAAAAAAAAAAAAAGTGTGTGTGTGTTATCATGTTCACGGCAGAAAGAGAGAAGAGAGACTAGAGAGTGAATTTGGAAAAGGGTCAAGAAGAAGAAGGATTATTGCAGCTTGGTTTAGGATTCAAATCAAGAAGAACTAAGGTAATAATCCATACAAATCCTCTTGTTCTATGTTTCTTAGTTTGCTATGAGTTTTTGAAGTGGGTTTTGGTAATTTTAGAAAGATATGCTAATTTTGGGTTTGAATCATGAATCATTGAATGAGTTTCACTAGATTAAATGATACTTTGATGATTGGTAATTGTGGGGAAAGGTTTAGGACATCCATTATTTCATTTTGGAGGCTTAAAAATCGTTTTGGGATGAATTGGGATTGAGAAAGGGCCATTTTCGGCTGAAATGGGAGTGCAGGTGCTCCGCGCTAGTTTGGTGCTAGTGAACTAGCGCGGGAAGTAGCGTCGTTTTCTGTCCAGTGCCCCGCGCCCATTGTGGCGCGAGTTAGCTAGCGCGGGCAGTGGCGCCGGGTACTGTTTCGAGTTTTCGGGTTTCGTTTCGCGTACGGTTTGAGGATATGTTTGTGGTATCACCTAAGGGTTGTTTTTAGGGCTTATTAGGAATGGATTTGGGACATAATTAAATGGTTTAACACCATTCTTATGGTGCCAATTCAGGTGTTCGGGTTGAGCTAAAGTGTGTCCCGGAGCGTGTATCAATGTGCTAAGGTTAAGGTGAGTTTTACTTCAAATGTTTTTAAACTGGAATACATATATGTGTGTATTGGAGATGTGATTATATACTTATGTTTGTGATATAATATGTGGAGATGTATATTATATTTACATGAGTATTATACGAAAGTATATTGGCCGGGCTTAGGACCAGTGGTGTTGGATGTAATACTCGTACGGCGGTGTTGGCTGTAATTGTCGTATGACGGAGTTAATTTATTAGTTGGCTTGCAACCAACTAATATGGCCATGAGAATGAGAAGGGAAAGTACACGAGGTGTGATTTCAAAATGATATCTATGATTGTATTATGTGTATGGAATTTATGTAAATGGAGTTTATATAAATAATTTTAAACTGACAGGGATTTTTCTCACTTAGACCATTAGGTCTAACCCTCATTTTGTTTTAAAATATGTATTCCAGGTCAAGGAGCAAATAAGGGACAGTGATAGGATAAATCATGTCTAGCTTTTGGAAGATACATGTTTTGAAGACTGTATTATGTTTTGTAGTTATAATGCAAAATGTTTGTATCGATGTATGTCTTATGTTATAAAA
Source organism: Saussurea involucrata (assembly GCA_033807775.1). Lineage (NCBI taxonomy): Eukaryota > Viridiplantae > Streptophyta > Magnoliopsida > Asterales > Asteraceae > Saussurea > Saussurea involucrata. Next base: position 134,962,474 of record CM066321.1, on the reverse strand, counting down.
GACTAAGGGGCCGAACTTGAATTATAATGTATGGATGTGGTGAAATGATGATATGAAATATGTTATTTGTATGTTTTGAGAATTGGGTTGTTACATTGGTGATCAATGTAACAACGAAGCAATCCAGATTTATTAGTCTCCAACTTTTATTCGGCATGCGGGTGAGTTACGTTCTTGAACTTAGATGTTTCATACAAGTTTCATATTATTATAATCTCTTTTTTAATATTCTAGTTGAAACTTGTTTCTGTATGTCATGTAAAATGTTGCCCGATGTATATTCTATGAAACAAAATATATGCAACTTTATGTGAAAAATATGAAACAAGTAGGGTATGAAAAAAAACATGAAAAATACGAAAAATATGAAAAATATGAAACCAGTAGGGTATGAAAAAAATATTGAAAATATGAAAAATATGAAACGAGTAGGATATGAAAAAAAATTACCATAATATGAAACATCCGGTTGAATTTTGTTTCATAGAATAAATGTTGGTCAATGTATGTTGTATGAAAAAAAAATGTATGAAACTTTGTACGTAAAATATGAAACATCTAAAATGTGTAACAATCCACGATATGAAACATTTTTTAATTAAAAATTGTAATTTATCTTTTAATCAGTCACATTAGTAGTGTTTGTTTAATTTTTATATGGAAAGTTGTATTAAATGTTATATTTTATACAGTTTCATACATTTTTTTAATATTGTATGTGATTAGTCATATGAAACATAAATGTAATTCAATTCTGTCATTGCCAGAACAACACGAGACGTTTGTTTCTCCTGGTGGTACAAAATACTGGATACCTAAGGTTGATGAGAATGTAAAGATTGGCGTGGGATCTTCATTCCCTAATATTGAAGCCGCTGATGTTGCGTATAGGAAATACGCAGAACATGCTAGATTTGATGTTAGGCAGTCAAATAAGAAGAGAAATAAGGATGGGGATGTGCAAACACGATACCTTTTGTCTGGTAATCGTAAGTCTAGGAATTCAAATTTCAAGAGATCGGGATGCAAAGCGTGTATTAAGTTTTGCTATAGGAAAGCGGATAAGTTATATGTTGTTTATAAATTTGAGGAAAGGCATAATCATTCTTTGTTCAGTTATCATGAAAAGAAACTATCACGTGCCAGTAGGAAGCTTCAATACATGGACTACAGGAATGTGTATAACTCTTCATCGACATGCATTGGTGGGCGAAGTCGCATATGATTCAGGCCGGTCTGAAGGGTGGTTACGAGTATGTTGGTGCTACTGTAGTTGATTATCAAAACGCTAGAAGGGATATGTCTACGTTTGTTGGAAATAAAGACGCACATATGTTAGTTGACCTGTTAGCGAAAAGGAGAAAGGCTGTCCCTGATTTTTTTATGATATTTTGGTCATTGAGGGTGAGTTGCAAGCAATTTTTTGGGTTGATGAAATAGGTAGACTAAACTATAAAGAGTTCGGGGACACTATTTCTTTTGATGCCACGTATCGCACCAACAGGTATGTTAGTTTTTTTAACGCGTTATTACCATGTTGTTACTATTTTATTATACCTAACCATTATAATAATTAATTTAATGTTTATAGGCATGCTATGAATTTTGTCCCGTTCATTGCTATTGACAATCACAAAAGGTCTGTTGTCGTGGGCACTGCGTTAATAAGCCACGAAAACATTGAGAATTTTAAGTGGGTACTGCATGCTTTCTTGAAAGCTCATGGGAAGCAGCCGACTTTCGTCATAACCGACCAATGCGCTGCTATGAAACAAGTTATTCCCGCTGTATTTACCGATTCAATTCATCGACTTTGCATGTGGCACATTATGAAGAAACTACCTGGGAAGGTTAGTTAGATTACATGTTAGATTTTTAATGACAATAGTAGTTGTAGTTAATTATCTACATAGTTTTCCGGAATTCAATTCATATTTAATGATTAATACTACATACTTGTTTGTATTAATTTTGTTTCCAGATCACGGCTGATCTTGATCAGAACACCACATTCAAAAGAAGATTCAATAAGTTGGTTTGGAGTACTCACATTAAACCCGAAGAATTTGAGTTGGAGTGGGCTAATATTATCGACGATTATGACTTGCATCGGAATGATTGGCTGAGTGATATGTATGAAATTAGGCAGTCGTGGATACCAACTTACTATAAAGATGTACCCATGTCCGGGTTGATGCGGACGACTTCTAGGTCAGAGAGTTCTTACGTCTTTTTTAGAATATATGCACATTACCGTAATGATTTGGAGAAGTTTTTGCATGCATTTGATGGTACAATTGAGAGACAAAGAAACATGCATCGAACACTGGAGTTTGTTACCAAGAACACATTCCCTCGCGTTGCAACTCCGTTGTTGATTGAGAGACATGCAATTGAGGTTTACACCCGTACTGTGTGTTTTCACGCGCGGAAGGAGATTAAGAAAACTGTCCTATACTGTGGAATAGTCTTGATCGGAGAAGACGGTGATGTATATACTTATCGTGTTTTACACAAGAATACGAAATCTGTTACTAAAAGATGCTATAAGGTATGAATTACGATCTTTCCGTTTAGTTGTGTATTTGTTTCATATTTTTTACGTTATATTTCCAATATATGTATTGTAATAATAGTACTATTTTTTGACAGGTTGTTCATGATTCATCATCCATTATGATGCAATGCGAATGCAATTTCTTTGTTCGCAATGGTTTCATGTGTAGGCATATGTTCAAAGTTCTGCTAAATGACGATTGTGTAGCCATCCCTGATATTTACATATCTCGTAGATGGACTAGGTCGTTGGTACCCGTTGAAGTTCAAGCGGCTCGGGCTAGATATGGTGAAGTCGATGTTGAGAAAGAGCGTTTGATTAATCGCTTGTATTCGAAAATGGTATGCTTGTTAGTCGTATTAGGAATGATAGTGGCAAACTAAAATGATTTGGTGATATTCTTGACAACGTGACGGTTGAGTTCGATGTTGATAATATTTTGACATGCCCTGCCGACGACAGAGCCGATGCGCTCAGGGATTGTTATGGAGTAGATGTTCCGGAGAAGGTTCAGATTTTACCCCCTGCCAGTATACGAAACAAGGGGTGTGGAACCGGTAAACGATTGATTGGTATGTTGGAGAAAGCCAAGACGAAGAATAAAAGAAACAAGCGCATGTGCAAGAATTGCCATACCATGTCCACCCATGATTCAAGGAATTGTCCGCAACGTAATATTCGTGGGTAACTGTGTTTTTTATTGCGTTGATCGGAAGCTTCACAGATGGATGGATTTTTTTAATTTTTTCGTATGAATCGCCGGTTTCACTTTTCTTAATTTATTCGTTTTGTTTGCATAAGTAACTATTGAAGACAAGTTGTTAGTTTTTTATATTTATGAAACAATTTTGGGATTAATATTTTTCATATATTGTTAGTCTATGTACAAAATGTGAGTTTCATATGCTTTTTATGTAAGTAATGTATTTTTGGAATGCTTTGTCATTATGATTCATCAAATAACAACTATTGATTATACGGTTTCACAACAACTTTTGATCAAGGTATGAAATTATTTTAATGTCAAATCTATAGATTAGCCTTAAAGGAATGAAAACGTATCAAACTCTTTACCTAATTACAAGATACCTATTCCATCTTGAAATTGTATATTTTTTGTCTAATATTTATTATCCTTAAATCCGTGTAACGAATTCATAATGTATGTGTTGTAACACCCTAAAAATCAGAGCTAATTTAAACCTCAATTTATAACAAGATTTAAACATAAACATTCTAAACTTTATATATAAGCAGAGAATTAATTAAGAGGGTCATATTTACAAATATCGAATTCTATAAATAACCTATTAATTTAATCATGTCACTATAATCAGATTAACTAGGTTATCTAAGCAATCCGTCAAAAAGCCTCATTGTTTAATTAACTTCTCCGCTATTCCAAAAGCTCTCGTCACACATCCCTTTACTTCCCGGAGCTAGTACCTGGTAAAAAATATAATTTGAAATGATTAGGCTAACGCCTAGTGAGAACATTCGGTTTCAAAATAATACTTTTAAAATCAAGGTAAACAAGGCATAACAAACCCGGTTTACTGTCTTTCTTACCAATTCATAAAACATCTTACGATGACGGGGTTAAACCCGATTCCATGAATATGACTGACACCAAATCAGTCATAGTATCATGTTCCAGAGCCCACTACGAATCTCCACGGATTCTAGATTAATGCTCATATCCAAGAAATCACAATTACACATGTCAATTTCTTGGAAAGGAAGTAGAGATCACAATTACACATGTCAATCCTATTCTTCCTTAGAAATGGGAATTACGATTAGTCCACGCCTATTCCTCATTTCATCTAAACGGGAATTACGATTAGTCCACGCCTATTCCGCGTGTTCATAAAAACTAGTGCCTATGGATCCATTACACTTATTTGTACTCGTGCAGGTTATTGCTTAATATAAATCATTTTCAAATAACGTTAATGAAATTAAGCAAAACCATCAATTTAAGATAACTGATTTTACTTCATAAAATTATTCTTCCAAAATCCATCCAAAACATTTCATTATAAAAATGCACCTTACCATTATTTAAAAACATTATAAAAGGGTAAGGTAAGAATGAACTCACCTGACAGCAGTAGCGTCACTCTTATAATACTTCTTAACTGATGTAAGAACTCTTGTCTCCAAACTTCACAAAGTCTGAAATACCCAAATACATAATGTACTTGTATTAATTAACTGATTAGGACTCTTAAAATCCTAAATAACCAAAATCCTCGACACTTATCGCAACCCACTAACTGCGATAACACTTGTCGCAACCCACTACTTGCGACACAATACTTATCGCAATCCATTGTTGCGATATCTTCCTCTTATCGCAACCCACTCTTGCGACATACAACTTATCGCAACCAACTGTTGCGATACACTACTTGTTGCAACCAACGATTGCGATATGACCAATCTTGTCGCAACCCAAAGTTGCGACATTCATAAATATCACAGCTATCAAACTTATCGCAGCTAACTGTGTTCATAAATGTCTCAACCAACTGAAAACGTAATTAAGCCAGAATCTATACTTTTAAACCATATATGATCCTATAAATTTCCAGATATGTTTAAGACTACCAATAGAACATAATCATCAACCCAGATTTCTCATAACATTCAAAAACATCAAAACCCATTTCTAAACCACTAGAAAACTTTAACTACACATTAGATGAAAGATTTATGTGAGAAGTTTACCTTTGATTCCTCAGATTGCTCCTAAATTTCCAGCTTAAATATGCCTTTCTTCTTCTTTATCTCTTTTCTCGGTTTTCTCTTTCTTTCTCTCGCTCTCTCTCTCTCTCTCTCTTTCACCGTAATTCACACACACACCACAAAGATGATAATGAAGAAGATATTTCATTTTGCCTCTTTTATAACAAATGAGGCGGTGGAAGTGTTAATCTTTCATCACCTTAACCAAAATAATCCCTCAACTATCATCTAATGACAATTTACACCCTCCAACTTATAAATTAAAATTAAAGTTTACCCCTTAACTTATAACTCCGTAAAACAAATATCGAAACTTATTCGGGGTTAAACTCTAAAATTAATCTATCACATAATAAATCATAAGTTTATCAATAAAACCGAACTTAACACTTTATACAAAAAATCGAGATGTTACAATACTCCCCAACTTGAAAATGATTTCGTCCTCGAAATCAAAGTTAGGTAAATAAGTGAGGATTTCTAATCTTCATATTCTCTTCTGAATCTAACGTTACATTAGCACCTCGATGATGTTTCCATTGTACCTTTAACATAACTACTTCCTTATAATTACGTAACTTCCTAACCGATCTTTCCAAAATCGCCTCCGGTTCTTCTACACAACGGCTCTTTTTATCCACTCTTACATCAGTAAGTGGAATCACATCATCTTCTTCGGCTAAACATTTCCGAAGGTAGCAAACATGGAAAGTATTGTGGATTCCTTCCAATTCAGGTGGAAGATCCAACTGATATGCTTGCAATCCAACTCTCTTGGTTATGGTGAAAGGTCCTAGAAAACGAGGACTCAACTTTCCACGTTTACCAAACCTTATCACACCTTTCCAGGGGGATACCTTAAGCATTACATGCTCCCCAACTTGGAATTCTTTTGGCCTTCTTTTCGGATCAGCATAACTCTTTTGTCTATCTTGAGCCGCTTTCATATGCTTCCGAATTTCTTTCACCTTATCAGCCGTTTGTTGAACAAGTTCCGGACCAGCAAACTGCTTTTCTCCAGCTTCTAACTAACACACCGGAGTTCTGCATTTCCGACCATACAAAGCTTCGAAAGGTGCTCTTCCAATATTGGAATGGTAACTATTGTTATATGCAAATTCTACTAACGGTAGATACGTATCCCAGTTACCTCCAAAATCTAATACACACGACCTGAGCATATCTTCCAAAGTTTGAATAGTTCTTTCGCTTTGTCCATCCGTTTGTGGATGATAAGCAGTACTCAAATTAACTTTCGTACCCAATTCTTCTTGTAGTGACTGCCAAAACCTCGAGGTAAACCGACTATCACGATCCAACACTATAGACAACGGTATACCATGCCTTGACACCATTTCATCAATATACAGCTTCACCAATTTATCTATTGGTGATGCTTATTTCATAGATAGAAAATGAGCACTCTTGGTCAATCGATCCACGATTACCCATATAGTGTCGTTACCCTTTTGCGTTCTCGATAACTTTGTCACAAAGTCCATGGTAATCTTCTTCCACTTCCATTCTGGAATTTCCAAAGATTGAAAACTTCGATAAGGCTGTTCAGCTTTTACTAATGAACATGTGCTACATTTTTCTACTATTTGTGCCACATCTACTTTCATAGCTGGCCACCAATAATGTAACTTCAAATCCCTATACATCTTAGTACTCCCAGGATGTATAGAATACTTAGATTTATGGGCATCCTCGAGAATCAACTCTCGATTTCCTCCAATCTTTGGCACCCAAACACGACCTTGAAATAATTTAATTCCCGGCTATCTTCAGTCAGTTGAAGATGTTGTTTGCTCATAACTTCATCTTTCAGATTTTCTGCCAGTAAAGCTTCCGCTTGTGCCTCCTTTATTCTTTCAATCAAACTTGACGTCACGTCAATTCTAGCGTTAGTCGTTTTCAAGCACCCATTGTATTCTTTTCTATTTAAAGCATCGGCTACAACATTTGCCTTACCAGGATGGTAATTCAATTCACAATCATAGTCTTTAAGTAGTTCTAACTAACGCCTTTGCCTCATGTTTAATTCTTTCAGATCAAAGACATGCTGTAAGCTCTTATGATCAGTGAAGAGAGTACACTTTGTTCCATACAGATAATGACGCCATAGTTTTAATGCAAATACGACCGCTGCCAATTCCAAATCATGGGTAGGGTAATTCTTCTCATGTTCTTTGAGTTGTCGTGATGCATAAGAAATCACCTTGCCTCGTTGCATCAACACATGCCCCAAACCCATCTTAGATGCATCGCTATATACGACTAAATCTTCCGTTCCTTCCGGTAATGCAAGAATAGGAGCTTCACACAACTTCTGACGTAAAGTTCTGAAAGCTGACTCTTGCTTTTCAATCCAAACAAACTTTACATTCTTTAGAGTCAATATGGTCAAAGCAGAAGCAATCTTTGGGAAGCCTTTGATAAACCTCCGATAATAACCTGCTAGACCCAAGAAACTTCTTATTTCAGACGCACTCTTCGGTGTCTCCCAGTTCGTCATTGCTTCTATCTTTGCCGGATCTACTTTGACTCCTTCCGAAGTGATTACATGCCCTAGAAATTGTACCTCTTTTAACCAAAATTCACACTTTGAAAATTTCGCGTACAATTTCTCCTTCCTCAGAACTTCTAAGATTTCACGAAGATGGCTTTCATGATCGTCTTCATTCTTTGAATAAACAAGTATGTCATCGATGAATACAATAACAGACTTGTCTAAAAATGGTCGACATACTCTGTTCATCAGATCCATGAACACGGCTGGAGCATTAGTCAACCCAAATGGCATTACAAGGAATTCATAATGCCCGTACCTCGTTCTGAACGCTGTCTTAGGGATATCTTCATCTCTTACTCGAACTTGATGGTACCCCGACCTTAAATAAATCTTGGAAAAGCATCCTTCACCTTGGAGTTGATCGAACATGTCATCAATCCTGGGAAGCGGATACTTGTTCTTAATTGTCACCTTATTCAGCTCACGATAGTCGATGCACATTCTCATAGTGCCATCCTTTTTCTTAACAAACAATACTGGAGCTCCCCAATGTGAAGAACTTGGTCTAATAAAACCCTTATCCAACAGTTCTTGTAGCTGAGACATCATTTCTTTCATTTCGGCCGGCGCTAAGCGATACGGTGCACGCGCTATTGGTGCCGATCCAGGAATAAGATCAATACGAAATTCTACTTGTCGTTCAGCCGGTAGACCTGGAAGATCATCAGGGAATACGTACGGGAATTCACGTACCACCTTAATGTCTTCAACTTGTTTCTTTTCTGCCTTTACATCTAGAACATACACTAAATAGGATGAACATCCTTTCATCAAACATTTACGCGATTTTGCAACAGAAATAAACAGAACTTCCCCTTTTCTCTTATCCCCAAAGATGAATACATCATCCTTATCGGCTATCGGAATCCGAATTAATTTCTTTGCACAAAGAATTTCTGCCTGGTTGACTGTCAGCCAGTCCATACCCACAATCACATCAAACCTTCCAATTTCCATCAACAACAAGTCGATCGGAAATTTTGTTTCTCCTATTGAAATTAAACAACCCTCAAGTCTTTCATGAACTAAGACTTTACCTCCGTTAGCTATCTCGACTACTAAGGTATCTTCCAAAGTAGTGACAGGCACAACTAACTTGTGATAAAATGATTTGGAAACAAACGACAAATTTGCACCACAGTCAAATAAAATGCGCGCGGGAAAGGAATTAACGAGGAATGTACCCGAAACGACGTCTTTCGATTCTTTGGCTTCGTCAGTTGTCATATGAAACGCCCGGCCCGTTGGTTTAGGAACATCATATTTCTTGCTTTGGTCCCCACCCTTTTTCAGCTTTGGGCAATCCCGACGGAAATGACCGGGTTGTTTGCACTCGTAGCATGCAGATCCTTGAACAAGACAGTTATTCAAAGTATGCCCACTTTTACCACACTTATAACATTCCAGTGTGGTCACCCTATACGGATCAAAGTGCTTACTCCGACACTTCGGGCACCAATTCGGCTCCCGGCGAGATTCATAACGAGTATTTTTACCAAAGGATTTTGATTTCTGAGAAGACTTTGACCGGTCTTCCCATTTCCTTTTCTCTCCCACTTGCGTCTTTTCTTCTTTGTCTTTTGCATAGACCTCTTCCATGACCTTAGCTTCCTCAATTGTCTCCCTTAGCGTTGAAGCTTTAGCATTTCGTACACGGGACATCATGTCCGCTGACAAACCTTTCAAATACGCTTTAATCTTATCCTTCTCAGTCGGAGCCACATGCCCCACTAAATTCAGTTTCTCCATGAAGGATTCAGTGTACTTTCGAACAAAAGAAGTACCTTTCTTAAGAGTCCGAAACTCTTCTTCAATCCTATCCATTTCGTTTTCATTGCAGTATTCTTCCAAGATCTTTTTCTTGAATGACTCCCAAGTCATAGCAGCCAAGTCTGGAGCAGTGATGGTAGCCGTCACTACATTCCACCAGGTCAATGCATTACCTCTTAACATTTGAGACCCAAATCTGACCTTTGATTTCTCATCACAATCACAAGCTCGGAAATCTTGTTCCATTTCTCTGAGCCAATTCATGCATGCTAATGGATTGTCTGCTCCGGTAAACTCTGGCGGTTTACAGCTTAAAAACGTTTTATATGAACAGACTCTTTCCACCCTTCTTTCTGCATCTACCACAGGATTACAAATTTGATTTAATACCCCAGTATCAGTCTTCGTCCGACGTAACTCCGAACTTCGATCATTCAGTGCTTTCATAAACATCTCTGTTTGTTGAGCCATTGCTGTGTTCATCATTCGTGTCATGTTTTCCATCATACGAGACTCTACCGTCGATTCAGGCGTTTCCTGGTTGGCGGTACTGGTACTTGTTCTGTGTACCCGACTGTCTGCTCCTCCCACAAAAGGTAACCTCGGTACACTCTCATGAGTTTCACCTGTTCCAGGTCGCTTTTCTACTGACCAATCAATCACGAACCTATCCATCGAAGAAATAGGGGACCTTGGTGGCGTATTCACCATCGTTCTGATATAACATAAAGAAATAACCATAAGAAATGGTTACGCATATCTAAGCATACGAAACATACTTTACCGATCATTAGTCACTGTAACAATTAAGAAATAAGCATGCTTGCGTAACGATATATTCATAATAACAGTAGCTAATTGAAAATGTAAATATACTATACATGAGAATCTTCATTACCATCGTTACAGTACTAATTTCACGTATTTCCGTTGACTCTAAGACTATCCCGTCTTAGTACTTCTACCCATTTCTCACATATCATATCTTAATTCATCTCAGCTTAAGTCTAGGTATATCGCTATCATACCTAGTTCACTTAAACTAGTGCTCTGATACCATATTTGTAACATCTCGATTTTTTGTATAAATATTAAGTTTGGTTTATTAAATAATTTGAGTATAATTATTTGGTAAGTTATGATTTATTATGTGATAGATTAATTTTAGAGTTTAACCCCGAATAAGTTACGTTATTTGTTTTACGGAGTAATAAGTTAAGGGGTAAACTTTAAATTTAATTGATAAGTTGGAGGGTTATTCTTGCCAAGTGATGAATGTGTGAGGGGCTGTTTGGTTAAGGTGATTAAAGTAATCACCATCACCGCCCCAAATGGATGAAAAGAAGTGAGGTGTCTCACAATTAGGCTTTGTTAGTATCTTAAGTGTGTGTGTGTGGTGTACGGCAAGAGAAAGACAGAGAGAGCCAAGAAAGAAAGACAAAGAAGAAGAAGAAAACAGAAATATTCAGCTGGAAATTCTAAGTGAAATCTGTGAGAATCAAAGGTATGTTTCTTTTTAAATTGCTCTCTTTATGTATATTAAGCTTTCTAGTGGTTTAAAATGGGTCTTGATGATTTTGGAAGATTATGAGAAATCAGGGCTGATGATTATGTTCTGATAGTAGTCTTAATCATATCTGGAAATTTACAGAATTATTCATAGCTTAAAAATATAGATTTTGGCTTAAATACGTTTTTAGCTGGTTGAGACAGTTATGAACATCGCAGCAGTTGGTTACGATACTTATGAATAGTTGCGATAGTTATGAATGTCGCAACCTTGGGTTGCGACAAGGTTGGTTGTATCGCAACAGTTAGTTGCGATAAGATGCATGTCACAACAGTTGGTTGCGACAAGTAGGGATTATCGCAACAGTGAGTTGCGACAAGTACTGTGTCGCAAGTAGTAGGTTGCGACAAGTGATGTCGCAATTAGTGGGTTGCGATAAGTGACGAGAATGTTGTGTTATTTAGGATTCTTAGTCTTTTAGGGTCCTGTACAGTAGATTAATACCAATACAATATGTATTTGGGTATTTCAGATCTCTGTGAAGTTGGTGACGGAAATTCTTACGACTTTAAGGAAGTAAAGTAAGAGTGCCGCGATTACTATCAGGTGAGTTCATTCTTACTTTACCTTTTTATAATGTTTTTAAAATTACGGTAAGGTGTATTTTATAATGAACTGTTTTGATGGATTTTATGAAGAAAAGATTGATTATCTTAAATTGATGGTTTTGCTTAAATTCATTAACATTAATTGAGAATGACTTATATTAAGCAATAGCCTGCACGAGTACAAATAAGTGTAATGGATCCATAGGCACTAGTTGTTATGAACACATGGAATAGGCGTGTGGATTAATCGTTATTCCAGTGTGTGTGAGAAATCGTGGAATAGGCGTGTGGATTAATCGTAATTCCCGATTTCTAAGGAAGAGAAGAGATTGGCATGTGTAATTGTAATCTCTACCTCCTTTCCAAGAAATGGGCATGTGTAATTGCGATTTCTTGGATATGAGAATTAATCTAGAATCCGTGGAGATTCGTAGTTTGGGCTCTTGTAACATCTTGAATTTTCGTTCTATTATGTTTTAATATGAATGAAGTTGTGTTGTATTTGGGTTTTAGTTTTGTACTATTTTGTAATTATATAAATTATTGGGGTTAAAAGTTAAGTGACCAAAGTTTGATGATTATATTGGAAAGTTGAAACTTGGGGGTGTGGTTTGTCATTTTGGGAAAGTTGGAGATACTTAGGAGGGGGTTTAGGCTGAAATGAGATATTATCTCATTTCAGTTGTTGGAGTCGGCAAGAGACAGAGAGAAAGAATAGAGAGAAAGAAGAAGAAAGGAAGAGAGAAAAGAAGAGATTAAGCTGAAATATTTGGTAAGTGTACAAAGGGTTTTTGTAAGATTGATTTCCAGTAGCAAGATGGTATCCATATCTTAATCTGATTTCGTCTAGGTACTGTTTTGATTTGGAATCAGATTGTGCAGTGAAGTGGGTTTTTCTCCATAAGGTGAGTTCATTCACTTTTTGCTTAAATCCATGTTTTCTATCAAATTAAATGTTAAGACACTTGTATAAACTGTTTTGGAACTGTATGGTTGTATTTAGAATAAGCTGAATGGAACAGACATGAATTTGGATCGAATTATTAAGCTGCAGGTCGAAGTTTCCGGATAAAATGTTAGTATCCGGAAACCTCTGAATGAAGGTTTCCGGACAAGGCAAAGTTACCCGGTAAGTTGTTAATTGTGTAGTTACCGGACAGTATCCGGATTATATATGTATTCGGTAAGATTTGTATTCGGAAAGTTATATGTCCGGAAAGCTTGGGTATCCGGTAAATAGTGATGTCCGGAAAGATTCGTTTATCCGGTAAGTTGTGGGTATATGGAAAGTTGTGTTATCCGGATAGTTAGGGGTATCCGGAAAGTTGTGTTGTCCAGTCACTTTTGATGTATACAGGAACTGTAGGTTTTGCTAACTTCTGAAAGGGTATGAATTAGGAGTTGAAATACAATCCTAGTAGCTTGAACATACTTACAAATGAATGGTAGTGTGTTAGGCCTAAAGATTGTTTTAGTTTGATACTATACAGGTGTGTAGTAAGTGTAATGGATCCATAGGCACTAGTGTTTTATGATCGCATGGAATAGGCGTGTGGTACTAATTGTTATTCCAGTGTGTGTGGGAAATCGTGGAATAGACGTAGATTTATTCGGAATTCCCGATTTCTAAGGAAGAACAAGGGATTGACATGAGTGATTGTAATCTCTACTTCCTTTCCAATAAACGGGCATGTGTTATTGCGATTTATTGGATAAGAGCAATAATCTAGAATCCATAGAGATTCGTAGTGTGGCTCTGGAACATGAGAAATGACTGACTTAGTGTCAGGTCGTAGTCATGGAACTGGGTTTAACCCGTTATCAAAGGATGGTTATGCGCGTGGTAAGAAAAAGGGTAAACCAGGTTTGTTACGCCTTGTTTACATTGATTTTACAAATATTATTTTGAAACCGAATGTTTCTCACTAGGCGTTAGCCTAATCGTTTCAAATTCTATTTTTTTACCGGGTACTAGCGCGGGAAAGTAAAGGGATGTGGGACGAGCATTTTGATATAGCGAAGGAGTCAATTAACGAAAGGAGATTTTGATAGACTGTTTAGATAACTTAGTTAATCTAATTATAGTGACATGATTAGATTAATAGGTTATTTGAAGGATTCAGTATTTGTAAATATAACTCCTCACGGTTAATTCACTTCTTATATAAAAGTTTGGATGTTATTTTATAATAACTTGTTATAATTTAAGTTTTAAATTAGCCCTGAATTTTAGGGTGTTACACAAGCATACTTGTTAGTGTTATTATGAATATATTAGCTAGTGTTATTATGAATATATTGTTACACAAGCATACTTGTTTCTAAATTGTTACAGTGGCTAATGATCGGTAAAGTACGTTTCATATGTCTAGTTATGTGTAACCATTTCTTATGGTTATTTCTTGGTTATATCAGAACGATGGTGAATACGCCACTGAGGTCCTCTAATTCTTCGGAGGACAGAGCAGTAAATGATTGGGGGTTGGAGGGACAACTTGGAACGGGCGGAATTCATGAGAGCCTACCGAGGTTGCATTTTACGGGAGGAGCGGATAGTCAGGTACATAGAACGAGTACCAGTACCGCTAATCAGGAAACGCCTGAATCTACGGTAGAATCTCGTATGATGGAAAACATGACAAGAATGATGAACACAGAGATGGAAAAACAAGCTGAAATGTTTATGAAAGCACTGAATGATCGAAGTACGGAGTTACGACGAACGGGAACTGATACTGGGGTAATAAATCCAGTTAGTAACCCTAGGATAGAGACAAAAAGGAGAGTTGAAAGAATTTGTTCTTATAAAACGTTTCTAAGCTGTAAACCACCAGAGTTTATTGGAGCAGATAATCCAGTAGCCTGCATGAACTGGATCAGGGAAATGGAACAAGCTTTCCGGGCTTGTGAATGTGATGAAAAGTTAAAGGTTAGATTTGCATCTCAAATGTTAAGAGGTAATGCGCTGACTTTGTGGAATGTAGTGACGGCTAAAATTTCGGCTCCAGTCTTGACCGCTATGACTTGGGAGTCATTCAAGAAAAAGATATTGGAAGAATACTGTAATGAAAACGAGATGGATAGAATTGAAGAAGAGTTTCAGACTCTTAAGAAGGGTAATATGTCGGTTAGGAAGTATACTGAAACTTTTATGGAAAAGCTGAATTTGGTGGGGCATGTAGCTCCGACTGAGAAAGAAAAGATAAAAGCATATTTGAAAGGTTTGCCAGCGGACATGATGTCCCGTGTACGAAATGCTAAGGCTTCAACGCTGAGGGAAACAATTGAGGAAGCTAAGGTTATGGAGCAGGTTTATGTGAAAGACAAAGAAGAAAAGACGCAAGTGGGAGAGAAAAGGAAATGGGAGGGCCGGTCAGAGTCTTCTCAGAAATCACAAGCGTCTGGTAAAAGTGTCAGGATCGAATCTTAACAAGACTAACAATACTTAGAATTCAGAATTAAAGAATCTGCGGAATAGAACTTTAATTCACACAATCAATGAACAATATATCAGAAAACACACAGCTGTTTGTATTCACTGATTCGACTCACAAGCTTACAACCAAACCTCAATCTTGATGAACAGCCTCAATCAAGACGACTTCTACTTCTCTAGAAATAGGGTTCTAAACCTTGAGGTTAATTCTCTCTAAAACAAAACGTATATCGCGTATCTCGTCTGTGTATTTGTATATCTTGCATCCATTCCATCTTTATCTCCAAAATCTTCGCATACCAAACTTATCACATCAGCAATATTAACTTCATTCAGCATGAGCAGTACTAATATTCTCCAGCAGCATTAATTCATTCCAGCAGCATTAACTTGACTCAGCAGTACTAACCTTGTTCCAGCAGTATTAATGCATCAGCAGTACTAACAGAGTTCTAGCAGCATTAACTTTGTCTTGCAGTAGTAACTTTGTTCTGGCAGTACTAACCTTTACTGGCAGTAGTAACTTTGTTCTGGAAGTAGTAATGTTGTTCTGGCAGTATTATCCATACTTAGCAAATCTTCAGTTCTCAACAATCTCCCCCTAACTTGACTTTTAGAAAGAGAAGTCAAGTTCTTCAGATGATGATGCTTCCAAAACTTAATCTTGAACACACAAGTCAGGATTCAATCCCAAACTTTGATTGATGATCCTTCTTACCAGGTATCTTGCCATCTTAGAATCTTTGTTACCCACCAACTTAGCTTTTAGCATTCCATTCAACCTTGTCATGCTGTGCTTGTAAATTTTGTCCACCAAATAATACTCATGATATGCATTGTCAAGTGTTATGACATACACACCACAGTTTTCAATAAGCATCCAGTTGGTAACAGCTTGAAATTGCCTTTCTGTCAAATACTTAACTGCTTCTGTATTGAACATTAGACACAAGTATTCAAGTGCCATTTTGGTGATGGACATTCCATTCTCAGTCAGCAAATTTTCATAAAGCCTCATTCCCACCTTGAACATCTCTTCCAAGTCTGATCTAGAGCACATCCTTGTAAGTCTTCCCCATGTAGAACTGACCTCAAACTTCCCATCTGCTCTTTTTACTCTAATGTACTCCTTTCTCCCATCTTTCAAAGTATCCCAGAAGATGATTTCAGGAGCCATAGAAGCTAATGGTTTAACTTTGATTGGACTAGTATCAACCACAGTAATATACATATCACATTGATCATTTGTATGTGATTGTACATTGCTTGGTTGACCTGATGGAGTTGCCACTTCTTCTTCAGCAACTTTATGATCAACTTTCTCTTTCACAACTTCCTCCTTAGCTTCTTCTACACTGGGTTCCACCCTAGGCTTCTTTACAACTTTCTTCTTTGAAACTATAGACTTTGTTCTTGGTCTTTTGTTTGACACCATCTTGGTTCTTTTGAGTGATTTAACAGCTTCAGGAATGGTTTCAGCTGTTTCCTTTGTTTCTGCTGCTTCAGGGATGGTTTCTGCTGCCTTATGTTTTTCAGCAACATTAATCATTTCTGCTGCTCTATCTGTTACAGCTTCTTTTAGTATCTTAGATACTGCTGCTTCAACACGGTTCTTCACAATCTCAGCTACTGCTGCTTCAATTTCAGATACTACAGCATTAACTGTTTCTACTGCTTTTTCTGTGGTTTCTGCTGCTGGAAACTCAGATACTACTTCCTTCTCATTTTCTTCAGTATCAGTTTCTGCTGCTTTCTCACTTTCTGCTTCCTTTGCAACTTCTGCAACCTGCTCAGCCTCCCCCTCAACCTTATGCTCATTCTCCCCCTCAACCTTTGCATCCTCCATGTTTAGTTCAGTTTCTAACTCCCCCTTTTTGGAAGCATCAGAGGTTGATCTTCTCCTTTTCAGAACATACTGAGCTTTCTTCCTTCTTTGCAGCAGCTTGGTGATCATCTTCTTATTCTTCTCTATCTTGGTGTGTTGATAAAGAATCACCTTCTTAAGCTCATCAATCTCCTTCTGCTGATTCATGACATCAATGTTGATGTTGGCAATAGTTTCCATCAATTCCTCATAAGTATATCTATCCTCACCTGGTTTAGAAGTGTTTACCTTCCTTACAGGATCATTGGAAGTTTTAGTAGGTGTCTCTTGCCTAGCAAAAGCACAACCTACTCCCATGGTTTCTTGGCGCCTGGGTCCTCTGAATGTTTTCACATTCTGAGTTGCCGTGGGGAAGGTCTTAGTGATGTTACCACTGTCCTTCTCTTTGCTAGCAGAAGTAGTGGCAACCTTGCAGCCCACATGCTCATCCTTCTCCTTAGAGAGCACCTTCTTGGGGTTGGGAGACACCCCTGTGGTTACCCTTTTGATATTCTCCATTGGAGAATGCTCCAATAGAGGGCTTATAGGCTTTGGGCTATTAGGAGATACATCAAGGGAAGGAACCTTGTGTACCTTTCTTCTTTCAAACTTCTTGGTGATTTTGGGAGTGGGTCTTAAAAGAATGGACTGTGGGATTTCTTTGGTGATGGAAGGTTGGGATTGGTCATCAGTGGGTGTGTCTAATGGGGGCCTTGACCCTGATGCCATACCTTCAGTGGTGTGGGACACAACCATCATTGTAGAGAACAATGGTGTGTCAACTCCTTCCGAGTCCCTAGGAATTCTTCTCATATTTGAGAAAACCTTCCCTTTAGGGGGTTTTGGCACATATACCTCAGCAGACTGAGGTAAATCCGTCAATTCATGGTTAATTACTTCTTGGACAAACCTGGGATACATGTAAAAGCGCTTTTTGGATTCTAGGTTTGCCACAAGATCATTAAAAATCATGGCTGAAAAATTGAACTTTCTGACAGTGGCTAAGCAGACCAAGGCATAAGCAATGGTACTGCTAAACTCACTGCATCCAGTTGTTTTCTTTGAAATACAGTGCATAAGAGTATGAACAAAAAATCGCCATTGGGTGAAAAACTTTGACTTGTAGAATTTAAAAATTCCAATGGGACCTTCATACCCCATTCTTTGTAAGGTCGAGAAAAGTTCATCATTAGAGAGATAGGTTATACCTGAGGCATCATCTAAGTGAAGAGTGATGCGAATAACCTCCTCTGTGACCTTCAAGGGTTTGTCAAAAACCCTTGTTCGAATGATTTTCTGCCCATCTTCGAGTATAACAGTAGCATTCTCCCAAAATTGCTTTTGATGCTCGATATATATGGTTGGGCACACTGTTAGGGCATGTGAGATGTGTGTGGACTTGAGAAAATCCACAATATCATGAAATCCTGCGGCCTGCTTTGGCTTCTGAAGCATCGCAATCTCATTGTGCTCATCGACAAACTCCATTGTCGTCATTCTTCCTGAGGATTTGGATAGAAAACACAGAGATTCTAGAGAGAAAAGGTTAGAACGAGAGAAAGAAAAATTGAATGCGAATAGACGTTATGAACTTTGGCGGGTTGAAAGAGTATTTATAGCAGTACTAGCCCTGATTTTCTTTAAAAGCAGTATTAACGACTTAGCAGTATTAACTGCAAGGCAGTATTAACTACGCAAGCAGTATCAACTACTAAGCAGTATTAACACCAAAGCAGTATTAACTACAAAGCAGTATTAACTACTAAGCAGTATTAACTACAAAGCAGTATTAACTACAAAGCAGTATTAACTACTAAGCAGTATTAACTACTAAGCAGTATTAACTACAAAGCAGTATTAACTACACAGCAGTATTAACTACATATGCAGTAGAAAATATGTACTAGCAGTAGTAACTCTGCACTGGCAGTAGTAACTATACTTACACTTTGTAGCACTTGTCAAATCCTCAAATGTCATCTTACCTTTTGACACATCACCTTTACCACTTATCTTACCTCCTGCAGGATTATTTCCAAAAGCAACATGTCCTCCATCAATTCTTTTGAAATTCTTGAGGCAGGCCATGTTACCTGTCATGTGCCTGGAGCAACCACTATCAACATGCCAGATGCTCTTCCCCTTGAGCTGTTGGTTGCCCTGCACATTAGATAAATCCGTTAGTTTTTATTGGTAACCCAAGCCACAGTGGTCTTGGGTCTCCCTTGCTCATCAAAGTACTTGCACTGGGTTTTGATGAGATTTTCAAACTTAGGTACTGCAGTACTGGAGTACTTTGTCAATATGGTTGGTCTAGCAGCACAAAAACTAGAAGCAGTATTAACCTTAGAAGAAGTACTAACAGTGTTAGCAGCACTAACACTGCTAGCAGCAGTATTCTCTTTAAAAGAAGTACTAACAGTGTTAGCAGCACTAACACTGCTAGCATCAGCATTCTCTTTAAAAGAAGTACTAACAGTGTTAGCAGCACTAACACTGCTAGCAGCAGTATTGGCAGTAGTATTGCTTCTAGCAGCACTATCCTTGTCAGCAGTACTATCTGAGGTAGCAGTACTAACATTAGTGCTTTTGGGGATCCACATATTGACACATTCCTTTTCAGTCTGTTTTCTCATGTGGCTTTTGGATTCAGCTTGTTTCTTAGCCACATTATTCCTTGCAGGCTTCCTATAACCAGAAGATTTTTGAAAACTTCTTTGAAAACTTTTCTTTTGGTTAATAGGATTGAAATAACAGTATTTGGCAAGATGATTCAATTTGCCATAAATAAAACAAGGTTTTGGTCTGTTAATCCTTTGCAGATCAACTCCTTGATTTTGTGCCCACTGGTTATTCCAATTTCTTTGATTTCCCCTCTTTTTATCATGTTTTTGGGGCTTATTCTCTTGAGATTTCTTGCAAGAACAATGTTCACAAGTATTAGAGTTCACAACAGTGGTCTGTGTATAATGAACTCCCTTTCCCTTTCCAGTCCTTTTCATCTCATTGTTTTTAACACATGGACTTACACATTCCTCATCAAATCCTTCTTTTTCAATCTTATCCTCAACAACTACTTTATCTAATGGATCTACTTCAGTGGCTCCTTCAGGTAAGTCCTTCTTATCCTTGGTTTCTAATAGGTCTGACTTAGGAGGGATGTAGTTGTTGTTGTAGGGTGGGGGTGTGGCATTATACCCTAGGCCTGTTTTCATCTTACTGTGTATTTGAGTATTTATTATGGTGTCCATGACTTTAGAAGCTTTTGAAAACTTTTCAACATCAAGTTTAACTTTCTCAAGATCTCCTTTTAGTTTCTCACACTCTTCCCTGGATTCTCTAAGCTGGAACTCTAGACCATCCTTTTCCCATTTCCAGTAGTTTGTATCATAGGAGTGTTGAAGTTCATTGGCTTGAAAAGCCCTAATCTGTTCTTCAAACTTCTCAACAATTACTACATAGTCTTTTCTGTCCTTTTCTAATCTCTTAAGGTCATCACACATTCCCTGATTGTGATCTCTATACCTTTTAACAGTGTCTATACAAGCTTGAGTACAGAGATTAGGTTTTACCTCAGTGGGAATATCTGAAACTTCAGCCATAAGTGCTTGATTTTGGATGGCCTCTTCTGCTTGATCACTCCAATCAAATCCCATTCCTATGTCAAACTCATTGGGTCTGAGCATGGGAACCTTAGAAACAAGAGTACTGTTTGATTCAATAGAATTGTCCATAATGATTGTAGAATTCTAAGAAACACAGGCTCTGATACCACTTGTCAGGATCGAATCTTAACAAGACTAACAATACTTAGAATTCAGAATTAAAGAATCTGCGGAATAGAACTTTAATTCACACAATCAATGAACAATATATCAGAAAACACACAGCTGTTTGTATTTACTGATTCGACTCACAAGCTTACAACCAAACCTCAATCTTGATGAACAGCCTCAATCAAGACGACTTCTACTTCTCTAGAAATAGGGTTCTAAACCTTGAGGTTAATTCTCTCTAAAACAAAACGTATATCGCGTATCTCGTCTGTGTATTTGTATATCTTGCATCCATTCCATCTTTATCTCCAAAATCTTCGCATACCAAACTTATCACATCAGCAGTATTAACTTCATTCAGCATGAGCAGTACTAATATTCTCCAGCAGCATTAATTCATTCCAGCAGCATTAACTTGACTCAGCAGTACTAACCTTGTTCCAGCAGTATTAATGCATCAGCAGTACTAACAGAGTTCCAGCAGCATTAACTTTGTCTTGCAGTAGTAACTTTGTTCTGGCAGTACTAACCTTTACTGGCAGTAGTAACTTTGTTCTGGAAGTAGTAATGTTGTTCTGGCAGTATTATCCATACTTAGCAAATCTTCAGTTCCCAACAAAAAGTGTTCGTTATGAATCGCGTCGTGAACCGAATTGGTGTCCGAAGTGTAGGGGTAAGCACTATGGATCGTGTCGGGTGACAGCGTTGGAATGTTTCAAATGTGGTAAAAGTGGGCATATTGCGAACAACTGTCCTGTACAAGGATTAACGTGCTATGAATGTAAACAACCGGGTCACTTCCGTCGGGAGTGCCCAAAGCTGAAAAAGAGCGGAGATCAAATCAAGAAACCAAATGTTCCAAAGCCAACGGGACGGGCATTCCAAATGACAGCTGACGAGGATAAAGAATCGAAAGACGTCGTTTCGGGTATATTCCTTGTTAATTCTATTCCTGCGCGCATTTTATTTGACTGTGTTGCAAATTTGTCGTTTGTATCCAAGTCGTTCTACCACAAGTTAGCTATGCCTGTCACTACCTTGGAAGATGCCTTAGTAGTTGAGGTAGCTAACGGGGGTCAAGTCTTGGTCCAAGAAAGACTAGGTGGTTGTTTTATTTCAGTAGGAGAAACGAAATTTCCGATTGACTTGTTGTTGATGGAAATTGGGGGATTAGATGTGATTGTGGGTATGGACTGGCTGACAGTCAACCATGCAGAGATACTTTGTGCAAAGAAATTAATCCGGATTCCGATGGCTGATAAGGATGATGTACTCATCTTTGGAGAAAAGCAAAAAGGGAAAGTTCCGTTAATTTCTGTTGCAAAGGCGCGTAAATGTTTAATGAAGGGATGTTCATCCTATTTGGCCTATGTTTTAGATGTAAAGTCGGAAAAGAAACAAGTGGAAGATATTAAGGTGGTACGTGAATTCCCGGACGTATTTCTTGATGATCTTCCAGGCCTACCGACTGAACGGCAGGTAGAGTTTCGTATTGACCTTATCCCTGGATCGACACCAATAGCGCGTGCACCGTATCGCCTAGCGCCAGCCGAAATGAAAAAGATGGTGACTCAACTTCAGGAGTTGTTGGATAAAGGTTTTGTTAGACCGAGTTCTTCACCTTGGGGAGCTCCGGTGTTGTTTGTTAAGAAAAAGGATGGCACTATGAGAATGTGCATTGATTACCGAGAGCTGAATAAGGTGACGATTAAGAAAAGTATCCGCTTCCTAGGATTGATGACCTGTTCGATCAACTCCAAGGTGCGGGATGCTTTTCCAATATTGATTTGAGGTCGGGGTATCATCAAGTGCGGGTAAGAGATGAAGATATTCCTAAGACAGCGTTTAGAACGAGGTATGGACATTACGAATTTCTTGTAATGCCATTTAGGTTGACAAATGCTCCGGCTGTGTTCATGGATCTGATGAACAGAGTATGTCGACCATTCTTGGACAAGTTTGTCATTGTATTCATTGATGACATACTTGTCTATTCGAAGACGGAAGTAGATCATGAACATCATCTACGTGAAGTCTTAGAAGTATTGAGAAGAGGGAAATTATACGCGAAGTTCTTGAAATGTGAATTCTGGTTAAAGGAGGTACAATTTCTAGGTCATGTGATCACTTCGGAAGGAGTTAAAGTAGACCCAGCAAAGATAGAAGCTATGACAAATTAGGAGACACCAAGAAGTGCGTCTGAAATAAGAAGTTTCTTAGGCTTAGCCGGTTACTACCGAAGGTTTATTAAGGACTTCTCAAAGATTGCTTCTGCTTTAACTATGTTGACTCGAAAGAACGTGAAGTTTGTTTGGACTGAAAAACAAGAATCGGCTTTCAGAACTTTACGTCAAAAGTTATGTGAAGCTCCTATTCTTGCCTTACCAGAAGGAACAGAAGATTTGGTTGTGTATAGTGACGCATCAAAGATGGGTTTAGGATGTGTATTGATGCAACGCGGCAAAGTGATTGCTTATGCATCAAGACAACTTAAGGAGCACGAGAAGAATTATCCTACACATGATTTGGAATTAGCAGCGGTTGTTTTTGCATTGAAGCTGTGGCGACATTATTTGTATGGAACAAAGTGTACTCTTTATACTGATCACAAGAGTTTGAAACATGTCTTTGATCAAAAAGAGTTAAACATGAGACAACGACGCTGGTTAGAGTTACTTAAAGATTACGATTGCAAATTGCATTACCATCCCGGTAAAGCAAATGTCGTAGCTGATGCTTTAAGTAGAAAAGAGTATAGTGGGTGTTTGAAAACGACCAACGCTAGAATTGATGTGACGTCAAGTTTGATTGAAAGAGTAAGGGAGGCTCAAGCTGAAGCTTTACGAGAAAAGAATTTGAAAGATGAAGTCATGAGTAAGCAGCATCTTCAACTGACTGAAGATAGCCGTGGGATTAAGCTATTCCAAGGTCGTGTTTGGGTGCCTAAGGTTGGAGGAAATCGAGAGTTAATTCTCGAAGATGCCCATAAATCTAAATATTCTATACATCCTGGGAGTACTAAGATGTATAGAGATTTGAAATTGCATTATTGGTGGCCAGCTATGAAGGTAGACGTGGCCCGAATAGTAGAGAAGTGTCGGACATGTTCCACCCTCAAATTTAAAGTGTTGTTTGTCCCCAAACAACTAAAAGACTAAAAAGAAATTGACTCAATTTTTAAAGTTTCTTGCAAAATCTTGGCATTAAGTGCACACACATATTGTAATATTTATCACATGTAATTCATAGCCTTTCATAATTCTCCTATCATTCAATCATGCATGAGTGTGTGTATGAATCATAGGCTAGCACTTCTCTTCTTTTTGTTAGTCACAACACAACCTATATCTAGGATCACTAGGACTTTTTAGGTTCACTCTTTTTGGCATTTCTTTTCTCTCATAGCCTTTTCTCTCAACAAATTTCTCAAATTTTTTCCATTTTTGGCACTTTGTGCTCCTTTTTGTTGATTCCTTGCACCTTGCCCCTATGGGACATTTTTGGTACTTTCTTGATCACATGATTCAGATTAGAGCTTTGCTCTTTTGTATTGAATTTTCTGTTTTTCAAGGTGTAACCCTCCTTTTAGGGTGTAACCTTCCCACCCTCAAATTTAGAATATACAATGTCCCTATTGTATCCCATGAATTGTATGAGTGTTTCAAGGCTACAAGTGGCTATGTAAATTGAAAAGATGGCCTAGATCATACTCCTAGATGTATTTACGTCATGTTGGTTAGTTTGTGGCCCAAGAAGATAATGCTAGTTCTAACAAGAACATACAATCATATGATTAACATGCATCACAGAATTATTATGGATATGAGCACATAAAGAGTATATTACCTATGTGTGATTTTTGCAAGAGAAAACAAACCTAAAAATAACAAACTATCCCAGACACAAGAAAATAAAAACATGGAAGCTAAGGGATTGATTTTGACCTGTCCTACTCCATAGGAGTATGCTGTGTTTCCTCTTGTGCAGCATCTGCTGTTACTGATGCTAGAGCAACAATACTGGTTTCTGCTGTTGTGGGGTTCAATGCTGCAGCATCAGCCTGCAGCCTACTTTTCTCCATATCCTCCTTTTCTTCTTTCAACCTCTTGTTCTCCTCAGCCAGCTTCTGGTTCCTGCCCTTTAGCCTTTTGACCTCAGTTAGCATCTTTTTCATCCTCTGTCCTTTCTTGGAGTCAGCTCCCAATCTCACTTCCTTCTTCAAACTCAGCACCTCTTTTTTCATTACCTCCATCTCTGCAGTTTGCTTGATCATACTATCCATCAACATGCTATTTTGAGCACACACGGTTTGCATCATGCCCAATATGTCTCCTTGGCTTGACTTTTCATGCCTCAACCTTGAGACACTCTTAGTGTCGATGGCCCACTTCTCATCTCCTTCTTTGTTAATATCATTTTCCTCATATTGAGGAATGCCAACTGCAGTTAAGAATTGAGACAACAACCCAAGGAAGAAAAACTTCCCTTGATTCCTTTTAGCAGAATAGTTAATGGATTTACAAATGATATCACTGGTATTAACTTTCTGACCCGTTATGATGCAGTATAACAAAATCATTCTTTCACAATTGATTGAACTATCATGAGTTGTAGGGGATAGAGAACTTCGAATAAAACTCATCCATACGTTGGCATCAGGGAGCAAGTTGATTGCTAGGAAGGTTCTAAGCATGTAATTTGGGTGTCCTTTCCATGTAGAATCAGGTTTCCCTATCACTTTGATCATGTCATCCAATTGTTTTTGGGTGGCAGTTCTAAGCAGAGTATCAAAGGCAGTGGTGGTGGGTGTGGTGATGTTCAAAAAGTTATTGAGGGCTTCGGCTGTGAAGTGTAAACTTATGCCTCTTATGGTGAGTCGGTTGGTTTTTGCTTGAGCTATTTCAACATAAAATTCTCTGACCAAAGTGAGGTTGTAAGAAAGTTTTACCTCGCAGAAATCATCCCAGTGTTGCTTTTTGATCACCTTTCTGATGAACTCATAATCCTTGATGCTTTTGGAATCGAACCCTTTATCTAACAATGCACCCTTGAACTTCTGTTTCTCAATGGTTTGTTGTGCCTCTGGATTGCTGAAACCATCGTTCATCTTATTTGGCCGTGGAATGACATGTGGCCCAGATGGTTTGGTCACCTCAGCCCCTGAATGCTTTATGGATGCTCCAGCATTCGATTTCTTGGCAGAGACTTTTTGTTTTCTTTTAGGCTTGACAGCAACAGTTTTCTTCCTCGGCTTCTTCTCTTTTGGACCATCATCTGCAGGGTTAATGAGATTGGTGTCCACACTTTCTGAGGCCTTTCTCTTAGTGGAAATTTCAGAGGTTTCACCAATGGGACTAGCAGGGATCTCCACAGAAGGATTTTCTGTGTTATCAGCCTGATGCTGTGTGGATGCTCTAGCATCAGTGTTCAGTGGTGAGTCTTGTGCCATCTTGTTGACAAACAATTCATCAAAATCAAAGTCATCCCAAATTTCCCACTTAGGTTCCTCCAAAAAATTGTTTATTTGAAAGTTAGGAGGGGTTCGTGGTTCATCATAAGGCCATGTTAACAATAAGACTGGTGATGTGTGTGGTCTATTGATTTCAACCTCATTTTCAGACGTGAAATAATCCTCTACTAAAACTGATAGTTCAGAAAATACCTCATCTGCATCCATGTTCAAGTCAGGAATGGAACTTGTGCTTTTATCTTGCCCCCTTGCATCCTTAGATGCTTCTGTGATTTCTGCCTCTGTCACCATAGTGGGTGATATGAGAATGGATTCACGATCAGTGGTAGTGTGTGATGATTGAACATTGGGTTCTACCACTGATTGTGATGATCGTGAAGTTGAGGCATTAACCACAGTGGGAATTTCGAAGGAAGAAGACCCACTAGCAAGATTTTCAGAGCAAATATTCTTCAAGGGTTTTTCTGGGTTTTTACTCACAGTGGGGATTTTGACATTCTGAGACATAAGAGGAGCAGTAGGATTGTTGAGAGATGTTTGTTCATCGCTCTCGAGGTCCACATACTCAGGTTCGACATTGGAAGGAGGTCGAACTATGGCTCGTTGTCGATTGCTTCTGCATGAGGGTTGCTCGTCATCGTCCCGCACTGCGACTCGCTTTACTCGTGCCATTATATCGAAGAATCTGATGATGATCGGAAATCTCGCCGGAAAAAATGGAGGTTGGTGGGTGTTCGGATGAAAGCGATAGGAGGAAGACAAAAGGGTTTTACCTTTTGAGATCTTTTTGGAATACAAAAAGGTAAGGATGTGGATGGGTATGAGACAACTTTACTCTTTTTAAAGCATTGGTAATTTTTGTTTACAGCTGGATGTTTTACCCTAGAGAACAACTATACTATTTCAAGGTACCTGATAAAATATGGAAAGATTTGATTGTGTACCTTAATTTAGTAAAGAAGCAACCAGGGTACAAGGTATGCGCATGGGCCATGTGGTCTTCACCAAACACACCAACTCTTGTACTTTTTAAGTCAATGCTCCACATTTAGCAATCTCAACTTTTTTTTTAATTTTAAACCTGCTAAGAATAGTACTTGGCGTTGGATGCTGGATGAATGCTGCAGCATTCGAAGCCTTTTTGTCTTGCACGCAAACCTACAAAACATGGAGTTCAATAAACCTTGTTATTTTTATACTACTCTTAACTTAATAACATAATTATTTACAAACACTTATGGACTAGAAAGAGTCCATGGCTTTTTGTTATGAAGATTTTTTTTTCAAACAGTAGCCAAAAACACAGAGCGTTGCTCTGGGATTGCTACAGCATCATGATAGAGTTTAACTCTCTGGCCATTCACTTTGAACACATTGTTGTTTTCTGGATTGATCAAGTCTACAGCCCCATAGGGGTAGACTTTGTGAATGGTAAAAGGACCAGACCATCGACTTTTGAGTTTTCCTGGAAACAATTTTAGTCTAGAATTGAACAGAAGAACCTGTTGTCCTGCTTTCAATTCCCTATGTTGGATTCTCTTGTCATGCCATTTTTTGGTTTTCTCTTTATAGAGCTTGGCATTTTCATAGGACATATTCCTATGTTCATCCATTTCACACAGTTGTAATTTCCTTTTATTTCCAGCCTTATCTAAGGACATGTTCAACTCTTTGATGGCCCAGTATGCCTTATACTCAAGCTCTAAAGGGAGGTGACAGGCTTTTCCAAAGACTAGCTTGTATGGGGACATACCAATTGGTGTTTTAAAAGCAGTTCTGTATGCCCATAAAGCGTCATCTAATTTAAAAGCCCAGTCTTTCCTGTGTGGTTTCACCACTTTTTCCAGGATTCCTTTGATTTCCCTATTAGAAAGCTCAGCCAGTCCATTTGTCTGTGGGTGGTATGCAGTAGCTACTCTGTGGTTAACATTGTATTTTTCAAGAGTTCCTTGTAATACCTTATTTACAAAATGGGTGCCCTCATCACTGATTAGTGCCCTGGGGGTACCAAATCTTGTAAATATGTATTTTTGAAGAAATTTAACCACAGTTTTGCATCATTAGAAGCACATGCAATTGCTTCCACCCACTTTTACACATAGTCAACAGCCACTAGAATGTATTGACAATTATTGGATGGTGGAAAAGGTCCCATAAAGTCAATTCCCCACACATCAAACAATTCCACTTCCAAGATTACATTCAAAGGCATTTCATTTCTTTGAGAAATGGAACCAGTTTTTGACATTCATTACATCTTTTGACAAAATTGTGGGAATCTTGGAAGAGGGTTGGCCAATAGAAACCAGATTGTAAAACTTTTGCTGCTGTCCTTTGGCTCCCAAAATGACCTCCATATGCTGAAGTGTGGCAATGGTGTAAGATTTCTGCCACATCATTTTCTGGGACAACCTTCTCAAGATTTGATCTGTACCAAGTCTAAACAGAAAAGGGTCATCCCAAAGATAAAACTTAGCATCATGGAAAAACTTTTTAAGCTTATGGCCAGTGCAATCGGGAGGTTTGATGCCACATGATAGGTAGTTAGCAAAATCAGCATACCAAGGAATGCTGGATGAATGTTGTAGCATCAAGATTTTCTCATCTGGGAAGGTTTCAATGATATCTCCTTCTCCTTTCTTTTCCACTAGGTTTTCTAACCTAGTCAAATGGTCTGCCACTTGGTTGTTTACTCCTTTTCTATCCACAATTTCCAGGTCAAACTCTTGCAGCAAAAGAACCCACCTAATCAACCTAGGTTTAGCATCCTTCTTAGAGATTAAGTACGTAATGGCAGCATGATCTGTATGCACAATAACTTTTGCTCCCACTAAATATGATCTAAATCTCTTAAAGGCAAAAACTACTGCTAAAAGTTCTTTTTCAGTTGTTGTGTAGTTGATTTGTGCTTCATTCAAAGTCTTACTTGCGTAATAAATTGAATGAAACACTTTTTCCTTTCTTTGACCTAAGACAGCTCCTACAGCCCAATCACTGGCATCACACATGATTTCAAAAGGTTTGGTCCAATCTGGGGCCATAACTACTGGAGCAGTTACCAAAGCTTTCTTTAAAGTGACGAATGCATTTCTGCATTCTTGATTAAAATCAAATTTGTGGTCATTTTGCAGAAGTAAACATAAAGGTTTTGAAATTTTTGAAAAGTCTTTGATAAACCTTCTGTAAAATCCTGCATGACCAAGAAAGCTTCTGATTCCTTTAACAGTGTTTGGTTCAGGTAGTTTTTCAATAACTTTCAGTTTGGCTTTGTCTACCTCAACCCCCCTTTTTGAAATCAAGTGTCCAAGAACTATCCATTCTTTGACCATAAAGTGACACTCTTCCCAATTGAGGACTAAATCAGTTTTCTCACACCTTTCAAGACTCTTTTTCAAATTTTCCAAACAATTATCAAAAGATGAGCCATATACAGAAAAATCATCCATAAATATTTCAATGGATTCTTCAAGCATGTCAGAAAATTTGGACATCATACATCTTTGAAAAGTTGTCAGAGCATTACAGAGTCCAAAGGGCATTCTCCTAAAGGCAAAAGTACCATAAGGACAAGTGAAGGTGGTCCTTTCTTGGTCATCAGGTAAAATGGCTATTTGGTTGTATCCGGAGTATCCATCCAAGAAGCAATAATATTCTTTTCCGACTAACCTGTCTAACATTTGGTCAACAAATGGTAGTGGAAAATGGTCCTTTTGTGTGGCTGTGTTAAGTTTACGGTAGTCCATGCGAATTCTCCATCCTGAAACTACTCTAGTTGGGATGAGTTCATTCTTTTCATTGGCTACTACTGTAAAACCTCCCTTCTTAGGGACACATTGGACAGGGCTAACCCAAGAGCTACTGGCTATAGGAAAAATGATTACTGCATCTAACCATTTTAGCACTTCTTTTTTCACTACTTTCATGACAGGGTTTAGCCTTCTTTGTGGTTCAATGGATGTGAAGTTCTTATCTTCTAAGATGATCTTATGTTGACAGATAGAGGGACTAATTCCTCTAAGGTCAGCAATGGTCCATCCTATGGCTTTTGAGTGTAACTTCAACAGATCCACTAACTTCTTTTCCTGATGCAGTTCTAAAGTGGATGAAATGATGACAGGCAGTTTGTTTTCATCTTTTAGAAAAACATACTTCACATGGGGTGGGAGTTGTTTCAACTCCGGGTCAGGTGGTGAAATGACTGATGGTGTGAAAGTCTTTTGTTCACTAGGTTCCAAAGATTCAAACTTAGCAATAGTCTCATCTATATTCTCCTCCTCCTCATCATCATCATATTCCTCATCATCCTCTTCTTCCAACCTACAAATTTTCCTAACTCATTCTTCATTACACAGGTTTTCAATCACACTTAGGCCAGGACATTCTTCCATATCATCAGGGTATTTCATGGAATTGAAGACATTGAATGTGACCTTTTGGTCTTGAAGTCTCATGGTCAACTCTCCCTTTTGGACATCTATCAAGGTTCTTCCAGTGGCTAAGAAAGGTCTTCCTAAGAGAATAGGAATATCTTGGTCAGCCTCAAAATCTAAGATGATAAAGTCAGCAGGAAAGATGAATTTGTCAACCTGAACTAAGACATCTTCAATTTTACCCTTAGGATAGGCAATGGTTTTGTCAGCTAAGATGAGTGTGACAGTGGTTGGTCTAGCTTCTCCTATACCTAAGCTCTTGAAAATAGACAAAGGCATAAGATTGACACTTGCTCCCAAATCACATAAGGCTTTTCCAACTTCTTTCCCACCTATGGAACAAGGAATGGTAAAACTCCCTGGATCTTTGAGTTTAGGTGGAATTTTGTTGGTCAAGAGAGAACTACACCCTTCAGTCATGGCCATAGTTTCATATTCAGTCAACTTCTTTTTCTTGCTTAAAATGTCTTTAAGAAATTTGGCATAACTAGGCATCTGCTCGATTGCTTCAACAAGGGGTATGTTGATATGCAATTGTTTAAACACATCCAAAATTTTCTTGAATTGCAATTCTTCCTTATTATTCTTTAACCTTTGGGGAAAAGGAACATAAGGAGGAATTGGTTCAATAACGGCTTTCTTTGCTTGTGTTGAGCTTTTAGGGTGGACTTCCTCCACCCTCAAATTTGTATCATTAATACCTTTTGTTATGTTTTCTTTGACGTCATTTTTGGGTTTGTTGACTTCAATTTCTACTGTGTTTTCCTTTGGGATTGGGGTTTTTGGCTCTAAGTCCTTAGGATGTGGTTCTTCTAGGATGGTGGGCAATGCTGTAGCATTAGACTTTGACTTGGGATTCTTTTCTATTATAACTTGGGTTTTCTCTAAGTCTTTCCCACTCCTAAGTGTCACAGCTTTCACATGCTCTTTCCCTGGGAATCTTGGGATTTCTGTGTTACTAGGTAAAGTCCCGTTGGGTCTGTTGTTTTGACTTAGAGCAAGTTGACTAACTTGTGTCTCAAGATTCCTTAAGGCTGCATTGGTTTGGTTGAGTGTATCATTGGTTTGGTTGGTCATAGCATTGGTTTGAGCAAATGCAGTGTTGGTTTGAGTAATGAAACTTTTCAGCATTGCTTCCAAGGAAGGTTTAGCTTGTGAAGAGGATTTGTTTTGAAAAGATGGTTTGTTGTTTTGGAAATTCTGATTCTGATGGTTTTGATTGTTTTGGTGGTTTTAAGAACTGCTGACATGATGTTGGTTTTGAAAATTGGAGTTTCCTTGTTGCTTATGCTTAGGTTGATTTAAACTTGGGATGGTCCATGAAAAATTTGGATGTTGTTTCCAACTAGCATTGTAATTGTTAGAGTAAGGACCATTTCTATTATGAACATAGTTAACTGATTCAGAATTTTGAGGACAGTGTTCATAAGAATGGTCTCCACTGCAACAAACACATTGCACAGAGAGAACAGCTGGAGTGGGTGTAGTGGCAGTCGGCTGTGTTCCCTGACCGGTAGTTATGTTTTTAAGCATATTGGTTATAGAAGCAAGCTGAGCTGTCAATGCAGTGTAAGCATCTAAATCATGCATTCTAGCAGTCTTCTTTGTAGTTGGTGCCCTTGGTTCAGCCCAATGCCCATTGTTTGTGGAAATCTTTTCAAGAATTTCATACCCGGTGTTATAGGTGTTGGAAGTAAAGGCCCCTCCTGATGTCGCATCGAGCATTTGTTTTGCATTGGAATCAAGTCCAGTGTAAAACGTCTCGAGTTGAATACAGTAGGGAATGCCATGGTGTGGGCATTTTCTTAATAATTCCTTAAACCTTTCCCATGCGTCGGTAATTGCTTCGTCGTCCATTTGTTTGAACATGCAAATTTCGTTTCGGGACTTAGCATTCCGGGTAGGTGGAAAATATTTTCTTAAAAACTTTTCAGCCATGTCAGCCCATGATGGTATAGAACCTGGTGTCAATGAATTAAACCAAATCTTTGCCTGATCCCTTAACGAAAAAGGAAACAGTGTGAGTCTTAGAGCATCAGAAGATACTCCAGGAATCAGAAAAACATCGGTGATCTCTTTAAAAGATTTTAAATGTGAGTGTGGATCTTCCGATGGGAATCCGGCAAATTGACCATTGGCTTGCAACATGTGAAACATAATGGGTTTTGGTTCAAAATGTGTCGTATCCATATGAGGCTTTACAATTCCCGAATTTAATTGCTCAAAGTTAGGAATTGCATAGTCCATAATTCTCCCATTTTTCGAGTTTGCAAGATCAATGATATTTAATGGTTCATTTTGGTCATTGTTACCATGAGATTCTTCCTTATCATCATCTTCATTATTAATGTGGTGCTCTTGAAAAATTTGATTTTGTGGATTTCCAAAACGTGGCGGATTACCAAAAATTGGTGGGTTACCAAAAATTGGTGGAACTCCAAAATTGGGTGGTCTCATGTGGTTTCCTAAAGGTGGTGGTCGTACTTCTACCCCAGGTGGTTGTGGTTCTACAACGAATGGTCGTAGGTCTCTACGCTCAAATCCGGGTGGTGCATCCATGTCGGGAGGATCCATAGAACTTGAAGCTCTTTGTAACCTCCGTCTTTGATGAAAGGTTCTTTCTATGTCAGGATCTAACTCAAAAAGTTCCCCACGTTGGATTCGTGGCATATACCACACAAAGTATGATTCGGACGGTGTTAGAAAAACTAAATCTTTTAAAATACTTTTAAAAACTTTTAGCGTGCCAATCCCCGGCAACGGCGCCAAAAACTTGACAGTGATTTGAATACACCGATAGACGTGTGGTAATTAAGCCTCAACGCAAGTATACAATGAGATCTAACGTCGTATTTCAAGTAATAAAGTGGTAAAATACCAGATATCGTTCCCACAGAGATTGGAGTAAAAGCGTAATAAAAGTCTAATAAAAGAAATAATTTCCAAGGATCAGTTCGAAGACAATATTTGTGTTTGGAGTTGGATTATCACAGATTATATAAAACAGATAATAAAGAAAGCAAGCAAGGGTGTAAGACGTTGGGGTGAAGCTTAATTATAAATTCCAGCAGACCAATGCTATGTTAATGCTACAACATTGGTTCCTCAATACTTAAATTCACCATCTATTTGATAGGATGCCCTTCCGGATCTTCAACATTATACTATTGATCTAGCTTTCAACAACCCATTCCTGGTGATGTATCATGACTATCAATAATAAAATGATGCCTTTCAAATATATGGATAAACAAATTACTTTGTTAAAAATCACTCTTCCAAGTTGATCCCATATCAGTTAAGTTGACGTGTACTGAGTGGTCCATTCCTGATACACACTCTACACTTTTACCATCATCACGATGACCAACTTATCGGGCAAAATCAACCCAGAAAAGACAGAGGCGACAAATTCCTTTGTCAGCAGCTCTTCCAAGTCTTACTTTCTTTGTCATTCGGATTGACGTACATATCAATGGCTCATTCCTGATGCCTTGGCACTTTAACACTTTCAAAGTGATCAAAACGTCACGAAGTAAACTTATCTTTATAAAACTTAACATGAAATGGTGAACATCATTATTGAGAAATAATGTCCACTATTCTTTACAATTAAAAACTTCACCCTTTAATCTCACACCCAAGCTTATAAAAGTTAGCTACTCATACTTGTATTTAAATTGCAATAAATATAAATGACTGAATTTAAAGACATAATGTAAATGACGTAAAAGTAAATGACAATTATGTAAATTGTAAGAATTAAAACACTAAAGAAGTGCAGCAATGTTGCTGTCAATGCTGCAGCAACTCATGTGTATGAACAAGAACAACAAGAAAAAGATGAATAACATGAAGACAACTTGCATAAATTTAAAGAAAGCAATTAAAGAGTTTTTCCAATCAAGTTGTGACTTGATCGAAGGCTCCTTAAAACAACATAAGACACCTCCTATTTATACAAAAAGAGTCATGGACTAAGCCATACCAACTCACAACAACTAACACTATTTATGTACCATGCATGCACTATTCATGGTACCAAAAACTATTCCGAGGAGATGTATTTTGTACTAATGCAATTACAACACATAAACTAGTTTATAAAGAACCCAAAGCATTGAACTTCATCTTGCATGCTGCTGTTTTTCTCCAAAAGTCGCGATCCCAGCATCGCTCTCCATCCCGTTCTTCGTCAGCCATAAATGTTGTAGCATCGAGATAGCATTGCCTGCAGTTTTCTTTTATTTTTAGCCATTCTACTTAGTAAAACAAGTAAAATCCATCACTTAGCTCCATGATTAATAAAGATACAAATAAGAGAATAAAATGACACAAAAGTTGGGATAAAACAAAATATTATATATAAAAATATAAGAAAAAGACACAATATGCATTAAATAAATAAAGCATATCACATGTTCATTGGTAAAAGGGAACATCAAAAGCCTTACGGAAGTTTCCAATCTTTGGAGATTCCGGAA
The DNA here is from genome assembly GCA_033807775.1 of Saussurea involucrata. Classification (NCBI taxonomy): domain Eukaryota; kingdom Viridiplantae; phylum Streptophyta; class Magnoliopsida; order Asterales; family Asteraceae; genus Saussurea; species Saussurea involucrata. The sequence goes on along the minus strand of CM066321.1, from coordinate 134,927,243 downwards.
TGGAAGTTGGAGAAGATATGTTGATCCAAACCCTCTGTGATTTGATAATGACCCTCTCTTATATACTTAGTGAAAATTGTAAGTAAACAATATGTATCAGAGTTTCACTATCGCTGATAAGTACTAAGATCTTACAGTACCGCTGATAGGAACTCTCGCTCTTTAGATTAAACATTCAGCGAACACTGTTCACCATAATACTCTGAGTCTGTTCAGTACTTATGGTGATCGCTGATAAGTTAGTTGTTTACTTGTGATCCCTGAAGACAAGTTTCACGTCAACAAAGGTTCTATGCTGAAGTCGAAGATCAAGCTCAAGAACCAGCGACAAGTATCCTAATGAACTGATGCGGATCAACGAAGACTCAGATTTGTCCACTCAACGTGAAGTATCAAGTACAAGACTTCAGCTATCGCTGAACTTTATCATTCGCTGAATAGATAATGATAATGCTCTGAATCAACGAAAGCTGATCATGAAGTCCTCCGTACAAAATACTTTTGTCTTAACCACCCTTGCAATCGTACAACCACTCTGATACTACACTGTTCATCCATGCGGCTACTAAGGTTGTCAACAAAGGTCAATGACATGCAACCAACCAGCTGATGACACGTGTAAAGTGTATACTGACTTGCATTAAATGCATGCAGTATATAAAGAGATGAACCCACTTCATTTGAAGTAACTTGCTAACTCTGGACAAGTTCAATCTCTTATATCAAGATAGGTTATTATTAGTAATTTCCTTATCTCTCTTAGTGCAAGAAACCTTAGTGTTCCAACTTGTTTAGATTTAGGTTTATCCTTAATCTTGTTTCCGCAACAAGCTGTAAATTGTTAATAATTTATCAATAAACAATTTAGAAAAGTAAAATCTGTGTGTTTGTATTCAACCCCCCCCCCCCCCTTCTACAAACTTGTATAGGCCTTCGGGACCAACAAGTGGTATCAGAGCGGATTTGTTTAAACTCATAAACAAGATCTAATCTAAGATATTTCTCTTCCTTGCTATTATCTGAAAATGGCCACCAACACAAACACAAATTATATAGACAATGGTTCTCTTGCTAAACCCCCTAGATTTTCCAGAGATAACTTCAACTTATGGAAAAATAGGATGACACTCTTCTTAGAAGGTGTAGACCCTACTATGCCTTACTATCTCGAGAATGGTCCATTCATCCCTGTAAGAATTGATGCTGCAGTTCCAGCCGCTGAGAATAGACCTGCTATTCCATAAAGGCTGGTCCCTAAGGAAATATTTCAATGGACCGACGAAGATAAGAAGAAAGTGTCTATATATACAAAAGCCAGATCCATACTATCCATGGCTCTTCCTGACGAAGTCTACCATTCCGTCATGAATCTGAAAACATCAAAATCCATGTGGGACACAATATGTGTTCAGTATGAAGGAACGTCTGAAGTCCAGGACTCAAGAAAGATCAACCTGGTAAGACAATACGAAAGCTTCATTTCTGGTAAGAATGAATCTCTCTCTGAAGTTCACCAACGTTTTAATTGTTTAATTATAGATCTGAAAACTGTTGGTAAGGAATATTCTAACTTTGAAGTACTCACAAAGTTTCTAGAATGTTTACCTGAAAGCTGGGACAATTATTCTATGTGTCTCAAGCTGTCAAAGGATCTAAAATCAATGACCCTTTCAACCTTATATGGCACGTTGCTGAATCATGAGCAATCGAGCCATTTTAAGAAGAATCTTGTAAAAGATTCCAAAAGCACCCATGTTGCTTTAATCTCAGATTAACCTTCTACTCAGCGACCCTCAGTCACTATCACTGAGTTAGAAAGTAACTCTGAAAGGTCATCAGATTCTGATTCTTCTGATGATGATGAATCTTTGGCTCTCCTAACTAAAAAGTTCAGGAGATTTGCCAAAAAGAAAATGTTTAGAAAGAATAAACCTCTTTCCATAACTGACAAGCCTAGATCATCAGCTTTTGTTGATAAGGCTACTGCTACTTGTTTTAACTGCGAAAAGACAGGACATTTCGCTAACGAGTGCAGGTCTAAGAAAGTTTCTAGACCCTCAGCTTTTACAAAGAAATCCTTTGTTCCAAGGAATAAAGATGACAAATATTCAAAGCTGAAAGAAAAATATGCGAAGCTGAAAAGCTTTAAGAAGAAGAGTAAAGGCCTGATGGCTAACTATGATTGGGCTGCTTCTGATGAAGCATCATCATCATCTGACTCTGAAGATTGTTGATCCAAACCCTCAGTGATTTGATAATGACCCTCTCTTTTATACTTAGTGAAAATTGTAAGTAAACAATATGTATCAGAGTTTCACTATCGCTGATAAGTACTAAGATCTTACAGTACCGCTGATAGGAACTCTCGCTCATTAAATTAAACATTCAGCGAAACTGTTCACCATTAATGATGAGTCTGTTTAGTCATTATGATGATCGCTGATAAGTTAGTTGTTTACTTATGATCCCTGAAGACAAGTTTCACGTCAACAAAGGTTCTACGCTGAAGTCGAAGATGAAGCTCAAGAACCAGCGACAAGTCTTCTAATGAACTGATGCGGATCAGCGAAGACTCAGATTTGTCCACTCAACGTGAAGTATCAAGAACAAGACTTCAGCTATCGCTGAACTTTATCATTCGCTGCATAGTAAATGATAATCGTTGAATCAACGAAAGCTGGTCATGAAGTCCTCCGTACAAAGTACTTTTGTCTTAACCTCCCTTGCACAACTCCGTACGAAATGTCAGAAAAGAACCTCTGAATGTCTGAAATCGTACAACCACTCTGATTTTCTCGCTCAAGATTTTCTCTTTCTAAAATCTCTATATAAACAAATTCTTTGTTTATATTTTTCTTTTACGCGATCAATCTTCCTCCGCAAGAAAAAATTCACTGTTGCATTTGTGATTTCAAAAACTTCAAGAACTGTTCATCATCTTCTTCATCAAACATCAAGGTTAATATGTTCTTATTTATTACCAAATGCGTATAACTTGTTTCTGATCTTCTCAATGTTTTAACAAGATCAAACAAAAGAACTTCGTAAAATGAAATCATTTTCTTTCGTGATTTTATGAACACAACCATTTCATGGTTGTTCTTCAAGTTTAAATGCAAATCTTAAACTTGTTCTTCATTCGTTTCCAGAATCTATTTCTTCATAGAAAACTGGAAAACAAGAAAATGGGTCTTACATTTCGTTTCAAAAATCAAGAAAACCCCTAATCTTCATTAAGACGTTTTGTCTGAATGAAATGGACAAAATTCGAACCATCTTAATGGAAAATCTTTCCATATTAAGATTATTCTTATTTGTTAATCTTTGGTTGAAATGATAATACAGGAAATGGCAACGTCTAACATTCCTACTACCGCTGAGAACATCTCTACTGACTCTGAGGAAATGGAAATCATCAAGGCTCCTCAGGTTAAGTTCACTCTGGATCAACTAGACTGGACTAAGATAAACAACCTTTCTGCGCTTCTCGAGTTTCCTCCTCGAAAGCAGGTCACACATCTGACAGATGCTGTGAATTTCCTGAAGAATTGCTGCATTTCAACAGCCCTGACCATTTCACCCCCTGCAAGTCAACTGCTACTATCTCAGTTCTGGTACTCTGCCAGACACTCTCAGCTACCATCCGCCAAAGATCCCTCCAAAACAGTTGATTGTATCCTCTGCGATACTGAATATGGCACGATAAAGATCACACCTGCCATCATTCGCAAAGCTCTGAACTTTCCCATCGCTACAAAGGAAAAACCTTTTGTTCCTTTCCCTGACCATAAGAAGCTCGCTGACAAAGAAGCTCTTATTGCATTTTTTGATGCAATGGGCTATGTATGGGAAATGGGCAGAGACAAGAAGCCTGAAAAGAAACTAACACTGCTGAAGAAATCGAAAATGCCCAGCGAGATGAACGTCATCTTCGCTCACCTTATCAGCTGCATGACTGCCAAGACCGGATCTTCTGATCAAGCCGCTCAACCTCAGCAAGCTATGGGATACGCTCTGCTGAAAGGTCTACACATTGACTGGGCATCTCTCATCTATGATGACTTGCTGCAAAGAGTAGACTCTGCCGCTGACAGGCCTGCATGGGTTCCCTACCCCCGATTCATCAGCGCTATCTTTCAATATGGCCTGAAGGACAGCTACCCGCAAGAGGGCGATCTGAAACTCTCTCAGATTGGCCCTAAGGTACTCGACTTCAAACCTGTTGAAAATGAGGTACGTCTTTCTACCCTCTTAACTCTTCTCAACCCTTCTTCTACTTCTGTGGCTCCTTCAGCGACTATACCCATCGCTGATACCCTGGCCACAAAATCCTCTCCTAAGAAAAGGAAACATTCATCTACCCCACTTGATTCTAAAAGGATCAAGAAAACAAAGGAGCAACCCCAGCAATCTCATGTTGAAGACTCCTCAGCTCTTTCTGCAGAACTGAAGGAACGTTCAGTGGTACGCGCTGCCACACCTGAACAAGCCATCCCTTTTATCCAAACTTCAGCGTCTCTAAACGCTGAGGTTACAAACTTGGAACCGACCCAACCTCCTTCAGTCTCTCAAAAGACTGATGAAGTGATTGTCAGCGAATCCAACGCTGAACTCATAACCCAATCCCCATTCTTATCCTTCGCTCCTCCCTCCACTCATTTGGTCTCTACTCCAGATCTAACTGGAGCTGCCATCATTTCCTCGGAACATAAAGCTGATTCTCCAGGAATGATGAAGACAGGACCTGCAGAAAAATCCATGGGCACTTTTGAAGATGACATGGAACTTTACTCAGGAACCCGTGATTTCGATGAATTCCCCAATCCTCCTGCAGGTAAACAACAACCCATAAACACTGTGACTAAACCCCAAACTTCTGAGCTTTCCTCTGTTCACAAGTTTTTATATGTTACAGGTCCTAATTTGGGAGATATCAACGCCTCTATGAAGTCCGTGGAGACAAAGCTGACAGGTCTCACCACTACTCTCTCCAATAACTCTACAGCTGTAACAAACGCTGGAGAGAATCTGAACAAGCTGACAACGGTGGTGGAGAAGAAGGCTTCCACAGATGACATGAAGCGAGTTGATAAAACTCTCAGCGACTTCGCCAAGGTGCTCGCTGATATCTACACAGACTACACCTCTCTCAAAAACTCAGTTTCATCCATGTCCAGCGAATTTACAACGCTGAAGACATCGTTTGGAACACTAGAGGGAGATATGTCTGTTGTGAAGACAAATGTCAACACTCTGACGACTGACTTAAGCTCTGTAAAGACTGACGTTGGTTCGATGAAGACTATGATCGAACAGCTGCTGCACAAGGCGAATACTCCTGCTCCTGCCCCTGTCCCTGAATCTGAACATTTTACAGCAGCAGATCGCATTGAGCTCGGGAAGATCAATCCTGCTATTTCTGGCCTAGAAGACAGATTAGCAAAGATTGAAGTTTGTGTAGGTCTCTCTGGCCAAGAAGACAGAGAACCTACCAACGCTGTTGAATCTAGCCATTCCTCCCCCAGTCATCATGAAAAAGAGGGGGAGAAGAGCGCTGAAGACCTCGCCAAGAGCGTTGAAGACCTTTCCCATGATGAATCTATCAGGGGAGAGAAGAAGGATGCTGAAGAAACCACCGTTGGACCTCACGGAGATGAAAACCCTGAGGAAACCGAGAAGCTCGCCTCTGTATCTGAGGGGGAGCAACTCGAAGAAGAAGCTGAGAAAACTGAATCCGAAGCAGAACATGATGAAGCCGTCGACATCCCTGATGATGAACCATCTTCTTCTCCAAAGAATGATGATGATGATGATGACGATGATGACGATGACTTCTTTATCGTCAAACCTGCTCAGAAGATCAAAGCTCTTAAGGGAATCTCGATAAATGAACCTTCAGGGGAGCGGACAAAGACAAAGCCCTCAGCCTCTTGAGCTGAGAATGGCAAAGGCAAAAGCGTCGCTGAAGATGACAATCTGATGATCTTGCTTGAAAAGCCGGTTTGTCAGGTATGATAAACATCTCTCACTCCATCCCTCCTCTATCATACCTATCAGTTCTACTACCCAAGCCTACACTTGAACCAATTCTCTCTATCTGATTCTACCCAAGTTCTTACTCGTAAGATCGCTGTGTTTCAGCTAGTCCTCTCCCCTGTTTGAGGATATCGCTGAAGGCTCCACAACTGCGACTTCACCAATAATACCAGCTGCTGCTGAAGAAATAATCCCAGTCTTAGATTTAATCTCTGAGACTGATGAACCTGAAGAACAGCTACTCTCGTACAGAGGCAGACCTTCCTTAGCTCCTCAAAAGCTAAGTGAAGAGGATCAGAAAAGAAGAGAGGAGATAATAAAGCGATTCGAGGATCAGCGAATCATTCTGAGGCGTGATCAACTTCCTTCAGTTCCTCCAAAGTTCAGAATTTCCAAAAAAGAATACAAGGAACATCTCAGAGCTGAACGTCTAATCGCTGAAAGAAAAGAAGCTGAATAAAAAGACAGAAAATACGCCATCCAGCTTTCTAAACGATCAATAAAAGACCCCAAGCTGAAAAGAGTTCCCATTGATGTTCAACGTCAGCTCTGGGAAAACGCTAAGAATATAACTGAAGAAAAGAGAACTGTGTCTCAGTCAACTTTAGCCTGGTGCAAAGAAAAGGTCAACTACAGAGACTCTCCTGCCAAAATCAACAAGGTATTCATCTCTGGAAGAACAACCCTTCAATCGCTGAAATCGAGATATTCAGAGAAGATAAGAAGTCCGAAAAATTCTATGTTGAAGCCATAACGAAGTACGGTCTCTCTGAATGGTTGGAGATCAGGTTAGCCATCCAGAAGTCCAAGTCGAAATACAAGGAACATGTTGAAAAGCTGATCAACAAACAAATCGACTTAGTCTACTCCTGTGTGGATATTCCTCCTCCCCCTCCTCTCGAAAGTCAGAAAAGAAAGGCCTCAGCGAAGAAGAAGAAATCTATATCTTCAATTGATGGCCCTGTCATTCGAAATGAAACAGGTATTGGTTTTTCACGTGTTGAAGTCCTTGGTCCTGATCCTGATCTTTCCATGCTTGACACATCTCTTCCTCCTGGTGAGACTTTCATCCCTGGCAAAGTCATAAGCGAACCCTACGGGATATTTTTTCATGACTACGATGGTGGAAAGCGTTTTCAACGGATCGCTGAGCTTCAAATCACTCCAATCGAACAGCTCAGAGATCTCATCTACTGGTGTGACTTCAGGAATGACCCTCAGGCACGACATCTGAAACCCTTGATTTTTGAAGAAGCGCTGATCAAAAGAAAACAAGGTGTAACCGTTCCTGACTGGATGATTCCCACCACATTAATGACCCTTGATGAACTTCTCATTAAGGAAGAACCTTTGTAAGCTGATAGGATCGCCTCTTTCATCTATTTTATCAGTTATCCTTTTGTACTTGTAATTTATTTCGCTTGTACTTGTAATCTTTTCATTTCTCTTTGTATCCTGATTCAAAGTTTTAAAGAAAGATTTCAGCGAATGTACTTTACTCCATCAGTACTGAAAAGATCCCAGAAAACAGTACAAGGGACAAATATTTTATGAGTTCTTTTTATCCTTATGTTTTCATTAAATAGCAATTTTCTTTGTTGCTATGTCATAATCAAATAGGGGGAGATTGTTGATCCAAACCCTCAGTGATTTGATAATGACCCTCTCTTTTATACTTAGTGAAAATTGTAAGTAAACAATATGTATCAGAGTTTCACTATCGCTGATAAGTACTAAGATCTTACAGTACCGCTGATAGGAACTCTCGCTCTTTAAATTAAACATTCAGCGAAACTGTTCACCATTAATGCTGAGTCTGTTCAGTCATTATGATGATCGCTGATAAGTTAGTTGTTTACTTATGATCCCTGAAGACAAGTTTCACGTCAACAAAGGTTCTACGCTGAAGTCGAAGATGAAGCTCAAGAACCAGCGACAAGTCTCCTAATGAACTGATGCGGATCAGCGAAGACTCAGATTTGTCCACTCAACGTGAAGTATCAAGTACAAGACTTCAGCTATCGCTGAACTTTATCATTCGCTGCATAGTAAATGATAATCGCTGAATCAACGAAAGTTGGTCATGAAGTCCTCCGTACAAAGTACTTTTGTCTTAACCTCCATTGCACAACTCCGTACGAAATGTCAGAAAATAACCTCTGACTGTCTGAAATCGTACAACCACTCTGATACTACACTGTTCATCCATGCGGCTACTAAGGTTGTCAACCAAGGTCAATGACATGCAACCAACCAGCTGATGACACGTGTAAAGTGTATACTGACTTGCATTAAATGCATGCAGTATATAAAGAGATGAACCCACTTCATTTGAAGTAACTTGCTAACTCTGGACAAGTTCAATCTCTTATCTCAAGATAGGTTATTATTAGTAATTTCCTTATCTCTCTTAGTGCAAGAAACCTTGGTGTTCCAACTTGTTTAGATTTAGGTTTATCCTTAATCTTGTTTCCGTAACAAGCTGTAAATTGTTAATGATTTATCAATAAACAATTTAGAAAAGTAAAATCTGTGTGTTTGTATTCAACCCCCCCTTCTACAAACTTGTATAGGCCTTCGGGACCAACAAAGATGATGAAGCAAATCTATGTCTTATGGCCAAGATTGAAGAAGAGGAAGAAAGTTCAGACATTCCCTCCACTTCAACCTCTGCTATTCAGGTATCACCTTCCTTCTTTACCAATATTGCAAATATTGATGAAGCTGATAGTCTCCGTAAGATCGATCTCTTGACTAGAAGTTTATACGAAGCCATGAACGGCAAAACTGTGGTTGAAAACCAAAACCTTGATCTCGCTGAAAAGCTTAAAAACTGCCACCTTCAAATAGAAAAGCTTTCTAAAATTGAAGAAGATTTTAAAGATCAAGTATATTTAAATCAGCTAGTCAAAATCGAACGAGCAGAAGTTATCGCTGCATTAAAAGCTGAAAAAGCTACTGTTGAAGGATGGTGTAATTCTTCAACAAAGATCACTGAGATAATAAAGTCTCAGATTCCCCTAAGTGATAAACGTGATCTGGGTTACAAATATGATACTCCAAAACCAACCACTGAGCGTTCAATGCTTAAATTTGGAACGTTCGTATCCTCAGTCGCTGATACTTCATCTTCTCAGTGCTCCTCGTCCAATACACCAATCCCTGAGGAAACTCCTACCTCCTCAAAAGGCAAGGAGAAAATGGTTTATTCAAAACCTACCTCTGTCTCTAAAGACAAAGGTAAAGGAATTGTTATTTACCAGAATCCTCAGAAGGGTACTTTAGTACCAAAGCTGAATGCTTCTAAAGCTTCAGTGGCTCATCCCTCTGGATCAAGGAAGCAAATCTCTGGATCTATTCAGCGATCTACTCCTAGACTCAGAGTGGATGTCCTTGGTAAGAAATCTGAAGAACTGAATGTTCGTCCCATTTCTAAAGCCAATAGTTTACTTGGTGCTGGCACTTCTAATTCGAAATCAAAAGCTCAGCATTCAAATGGTCCTAGAACTACTTTTAGTTATAGGAAATGTTATCACTATGGACTTACCGATCATATTGCTAGTAAGTGCCCCACAGCCACCAAAGCTGAAAAGATAGCTAAGGTGAAGATTGCCCCCAAGGCAAAGAAGACCAACCCTGGTGCAAATCAGGTCAAGGTGAATCCTACCACTGAGGTTAAGAAATTAACCAAAGTGAAGAAAGACAAAGCTGAATCTTCAAATGCTGCAAAGACTGCTGAATCTTCCATTCCAACTACTTCCACTGACAAATGTGTATACATGGTTAAGTGGGTACCCAAGAAAAACTAATCTTCCTTTGTATTCAGGTTAAGAAGGGTATCTGGTATCTCGATAGCGGATGCTCTAGACACATGACTGGAAAGAAAAGCCTGCTCGCTGAATACAAGGAAGAGAAGGGTCCCTCTGTGACTTTCGGTGGAAATGGAAAAGGACATACCCGAGGGCATGGTGTACTTTCAAATGGTACAACCTCCTTCAGAAGAGTCGCATATGTTGAAGGGCTGAAGCATAATCTTCTAAGCATTAGTCAGCTTTGCGACATGGATAACAAAGTAATCTTTACTAAGGAATCCTACTTTGTCACTGACAAAAAGGAGAAGATAGCTCTCAGCGGTTATCGTTTGGAAAATGTTTATGTAATAAACATGGACTCAACAACCACTGAGAACTCCTGTTTCTTCTCAAAGGCCTCATCTGATGTCAACTGGCTATGGCATAAGAGTTTATCTCATCTAAATTTCAAGACACTGAACACTCTTTCTTCAAAAGAGTTAGTCACTGGTCTACCTCAGCATTCATACGCCAAAGAGTCTTTATGTTCAGCGTGTGAAAAAGGGAAGCAGACCAAAGCAAGCTTTAAATCTAAGCAAGTTTCATCAGTGTCATCTCCTCTACAACTACTCCATATGGATTTGTTTGGCCCTGTTAACAAACAATCCATCGCTGGAAAGAAATATACGCTGGTCATAGTTGATGAATTCTCTCGCTTCACTTGGGTAATGTTTCTCCGTTCTAAGAGTGACACCCCTGAAGAACTCATCACCTTTGTTCGGAAGATGGAAACCCTGAACAATCTGACCGTTCGCTCAATAAGGAGTGATCATGGGACTGAATTCAAAAACAGCTCTCTTGATTCCTTCCTTGAGAGTAAGGGTATTTCTCACAACTTCTCTTCAGTGAGAACACCGCAACAAAATGGAGTCGCTGAAAGAAGAAATAGAACAAATATTGAAGCTGCACGTTCAATGCTCAGCGATTCTCACCTGCCTACTCAGGTTTGGGCAGAAGCTGTCAACACTGCTTGTTTTACGCAAAACAGGTCGCTGATAGTTAAAAGATTCAAAAATACAGCCTATGAACTCTTTCATGGGAGAAAGCCTTCAATCAGATTTCTTCACATCTTTGGATGTCAGTGTTTCATACTGAACAACAAAGATGCTCTTGGAAAGTTTGATCCTAAGGCTGATGATGGAATTTTTCTTGGATACTCCTCAGTTTCCAAAGCCTTCAGAGTCTTCAATCGTAGAAGACAAACTGTAGAAGAAACTATTCACGTCACGTTTGACGAATCCTGTTCAGCGAACTCTAAACCGTCCGCTGATACTGAAGAACTGAATCAATGGATGTTTTCTCATCTTAGTGATTCAGAAGATATTCCCACTCCTCATGCTCATCCAGTAGAAGATGATAGTCCTCCTCCTATCATTCCAAACATGCAGAATAGTGAAGCTGAAACATCATGGGTCTCAGCTGTTCCTATAAACACTATACCTACCGCTGAACCAAATGCCTCAGACATTCCATCTATCTCTCAGCAATCAGTAAATGAAATGACAAATGCAAGTATTCCTCTCTTAACTGAAACTCCAGAAGTAGATGAAGCCTCACCTTCAGCTCCTCCAGTTCAAGATGAGTCAGCGACTTATGCTCCGGCTCAGCGATGGACCGTAAATCACCCAATTGATCAAATTCTTGGTGATCCAAAAGCTGGTGTTCAGACTCGCCGAAGTGCAGGTAATATTTGTTTATTTGTTAACTTTATTTCTCTAACTGAACCAAAGAAAATAGATGATGCCCTCAAATATCCAAACTGGGTCAGCGCAATGCAAGAAGAGCTGACTGAATTCGAAAGAAACAAAGTTTGGAAACTTGTTCGGAGACCAACTGATAAAACAGTAATAGGCACTAAATGGGTCTATCGAAACAAGTTGGACGAACATGGTACTGTAACCCGCAACAAAGCTCGTCTTGTTGCTCAGGGATACAGACAAGAGGAAGGTATAGATTATGACGAAACATTTGCTCCAGTAGCAAGACTTGAATCTATTCGTCTATTCTTAGCATATGCTGTACACAAAAACTTCAAAGTACATCAGATGGATGTTAAGTCAGCGTTTCTGAATGGAAAGCTGAATGAAGAAGTGTATGTGGAACAACCTCCAGGATTCTCAGATTCTAAGCGTCCAGGTTATGTTTATAAACTGGATAAGGCACTTTATGGCTTGAAGCAAGCTCCTCGTGCATGGTATGACACTCTTTCTACTTATCTCCATATTGAAAAATTTGAGCGAGGTAAGATTGACAAAACTCTATTTTTTAGAAAAGTGAAAGGTCATATCATTCTAGTTCAAATATATGTTGATGACATTATATTTGGTTCTACTAACCCTGAGCTTTGTACTCGTTTCGCTGATAGAATGAAAGACGAGTATAAAATGAGCATGATGGGTGAACTAACATATTTCCTTGGTCTTCAGATTAAGCAAACTGAAAAAGGAACTTTTATTAATCAGGGAAAGTATGTTAAAGATATGCTGAAGAAATTTGATTTAACTCAGAGTTCAGCTATGAAAACCCCTATGGCACCACCGCTGACACTTGACAAGGATTCAAAGGGAATACCTGTTAATGTCACGCTGTACCGTGGGATGATCGGCTCTCTCTTGTATCTTACAGCTAGCCGACCCGATATTATGTATGCAACATGTTTGTGTGCACGATATCAAGCTGAACCTATGCTATCTCATATGAAAGCTGTAAAGCGAATCTTTCGATACCTTAAGGGTACAGCGAACCTAGGTCTTTGGTATCCCAAAGATTCAGGATTCGATCTAACCACCTATTCAGATAGTGATTTTGCAGGTTGCAAATTGGATAGAAAAAGCACCACAGGAGGATGTCAGCTCCTGGGTGGAAAGCTGGTAAGTTGGACAAGTAAAAAGCAAAATTCAGTATCCACTTCCACAGTTGAAGCTGAATATGTAGCTGCTGGAAGCTGTTGTTCTCAAGTCTTGTGGATGAGAAATCAGCTACTAGACTATGATCTTCAGCTCTCCAAAATTCCAATCTATTGCGACAGCACAAGTGCCATCGCTATAGCAAACAATCCAGTACTACATTCAAAGACCAAACACATAGAAATCAGATATCATTTAATCAGAGATCATGTGATGAATGGTGATATAGAACTTCATTTTATCCCAACTGATTATCAGTTAGCTGATTTATTTACCAAGCCTTTTGATGAGACAAGATTCAACTTTCTCATCAGCGAGCTTGGAATGCTGAACTTTGAAGGGTAAAATCCTCAACGGTTCACATTGATCAGCGATAGGATAAAATCAACTCGTATAACCTATTCAATCATCTTCTCTCTGAATAAAACTTGGTTAAGCTGATATCAAGGTATGTTTTCTCTCTCTGACAATCGCATGAAAATGCAAGATTTCAAAACAGAATGCATCGCTGAATATCTCTTCCTTAACAGCGATATTTTGAAATTTCTTAAAACCATCACTGATATTTTCATTCAGTGCTTCATGTTTGTAAAAGAGTCCCTGAGCTTTCAAAACCTCAGAGACATCCTAAAAGAATATGAAAGGACAGTTGTGACGTTATTGCAACGGATAAACCCCGACACGTTTCTCTTTCTGACACACGTTTGCACGTCTCGTTCAAACCTCCAATCAAATGCAAACACGTGTCCGTGTCATGATGAAAATCTTTTCCCGCTCAAGATTTTCTCTCTCTAATCTCTCTATATAAACAAACTCGTGGTTTATATCTTCCTTTACGCGAACAATCTTCCTCCGCAAGAAAGAATTCATTGTTGCATTTGTGCTTTCTAAAACTTCAAGAACTGTTCATCATCTTCTTCATCAAACATCAAGGTTAATATGTTCTTATTTATTACCGAATGCGTATAACTTGTTTCCGATCTTTTCCTTGTTTTAACAAGATCAAACAAAAGAACTTCTTAAAAATGAAATCATTTTTTTCATGGTTTTATGAACACAACCATTTCATGGTTGTTCTTCAAGTTTAAATGCAAAAATCTTAAACTTGTTCTTCATTCGTTTCCAGAATCTAATTCTTCATAGAAAACTGGATAACAAGAATAAATGGGTTTTACATTTCGTTTCTTAAAATCAAGAAAAACCCTAATCTTCATTAAGACATTTGTGTCTGAATGAAATGGATAAAATTTGAACCATCTTAATGGAAAATCTTTCCACATTAAGATTATTCTTATTTGTTAACATCTTTGGTTGAACTGATAATACAGAGAAATGGCATCGTCTAACATTCCTGCTACCGCTGAGAACATCTCCGCTGATTCTGAGGAAGTAGAAATTATCAAGGCTCCTCAGGTTAAGTTCACTCTGGAACAACTAGATTGGACCAAAACGAACAACCTTTCTGCGCTTCTCGAGTTTCCTCCTCGAAAGCAAGTCACACATCTGAAAGATGCTGTGAGTTTCCTAAAGAATTGCTGCATTTCAACAGCCCTGACCATCTCACCTCCTGCAAGTCAGCTACTACTATCCCAGTTCTGGTACTCTGCCAGACACTCTCAGTTACCATCCGCCAAAGATCCCTCCAAAACAATTGATTGTATCCTCAGCGATACTGAGTATGGCACGATAAAGATCACACATGCCATCATTCGCAAAGCTCTGAACTTTCCCAACGCTACAAAAGAAAAGCCTTTTGTTCCTTTCCCTGACCATAAGAAACTCGCTGACAAAGAAGCTCTTATTGCATTTTTCGATGCAATGGGCTATGTATGGGAAATTGGCACAGACAAGAAGCCCGAGAAGAAGCTGACCCTGCTAAAGAAGTCGAAAATGCCCAACGAGATGAACTTCATCTTCGCTTACTTAATCAGCTGCATGACTGCCAAGACCGGCTCCTCTGACCAAGCCGCTCAACCTCAGCAAGCAATGGGATACGCTCTGCTGAAAGGTCTACACATTGACTGGGCATCTCTTATCTATGATGACTTGGTGCAAAGAGTAGACTCTGCCGCTGACAGACCTCCATGGGTTCCTTACCCCCGATTCATCAGCGCCATCTTCCAATATGGCCTGAAGGACAGCTACCCGCAAGAGGGCGACCTGAAACTCTCTCAGATTGGCCCTAAGGTATTTGACTTCAAACCAGTTGAAAATGAGGTACGTCTTTCTACCCTTTTAACTCTTCTCAGCCCTTCTTCTTCTACTTCTGTGGCTCCTTCAGCGACAATACCCATCGCTGATACCCTGGCCACAAAATCCTCTCCTTCTAAGAAAAGGAAACAATCATCTACCCCACTTGGTTCTAAAAGGATCAAGAAAACAAAGGAGCAACCCCAGCAATTTCATGCTGAAGACTCCTAAGCTCTTTCTGCAGAGCTGAAGGAACGTTCAGTGGTACGCTCTGCCACACCTGAACAACCTATCCATTCCATCCCAACTTCAGCGTCTCTAAACGCTGAGGTTACAAACTTGGAACCTACCCAACCTCCTTCAGTCTCTCAAAAGACTGATGAAGTGATTTTCAGCGAATCCAACGCTGAACTCAGAACCCAACCTCCATTCTTATCCTTCGCTCCTCCCTCCACTCATTTGGACTCTACTCCAATTATCACTGAAGCACCTGTCATTCCTCCAGAAGTTAAAGAAAATACTCTTCAAGGAGTGATGGGCACAGGACCTGCAGAGATGACCATACATCAACGCACTTTAGCTAACGATATGGAACTTTACTCAGGAACCCGAGATTTTTATTGAATTCACCAATCCTCCTCCAGGTACACACCAACCCATATACACTGTCACTAAACCCCAAACTTCTGAGCTTTCCTCTGTTCACAAGTTCTTATATGTTACATGTCCTAATTTGGGAGACATCAACGCCTCTCTGAAGTCCGTGGAGACAAAACTGACAGGTCTCACCACTACTCTTTCAAATAACTCTACAGCTGTAACAAACGCTGGAGAGAATCTTACAAAGCTGACAACGGTGGTGGAGAAGAAGGCCTCCACAGATGACATGAAACAGGTTGATAAAACTCTCAGCGACTTCGCCAAGGTGCTCGCTGACATCTACACAGACTACACCTCTCTCAAAAATTCAGTTTCATCCATGTCCAGCGAGGTCACAATGCTGAAGACGTCGGTTGGACAACTAGAGGGAGATATGTCTACTGTAAAGACTGACTTAGGCCCTGTAAAGACCGATGTTGGTTCGATGAAAATGATGATCGAGCAGCTGCTACACAAAGCGAATACTCTTGCCCCTGCCCCTGTCCCTGCATCTGACAATTTCACAGCGGCGGATCGCACTGAGCTGGAGAAGATCAATCCTGCTATTTCTGACCTTCAAGACAAAATAGCAAAGATTGAAGGTTGTATAGGTATCTCTGGCCAAGAAGACAGAGAACCTGCCAAAGCTGCTGAGTCAACCCATTCCTCCCCCACTCATCATGAGAAAGAGGGGGAGAAGAGCGCTGAAGATCTCTCCAAGAGCGCTGAAGATCTCTCCAAGAGCGCTGAAGACCTTTCTCATGATGAATCTATCAGGGGAGAGAAGAAGGATGCTGAAGAAACCACCGCTGGACCTCAAGGAGTTGAAAACCCTGAGGAAACCGAGAAGCTCGCCTCTGTATCTGAGGGGGAGCAACTCGAAGAAGAAGCTGATAAAACCGAATCCGAAGCAGAAGATGATGAAGCCGTCGACATCCCTGATGATGAACCATCCTCTTCTCCAAAGAATGATGATGATGGTGACGAAGATGACGATGATTTCTTTATCGTCAAACCTGCTCCGAGGATCAAAGTTCTTAAGGGAATCTCGATAAATGAACCTTCAGGGGAGCGGACAAAGACAAAGGCCTCAGCCTCTGGAGCTGAGAAAGGCAAAGGCAAAAGCGTCGTTGAAGATGACAATCTGACGATCTTGCTTGAAAAGCCGGTTTGTCAGGTACACTAAACATCTCTTACTCCATCCCTCCTCTATCATACACTATCAGTTCTTCTATCCAAGCCTATACACTTGAACCAATTCTCTCTCTCTGTTTCTACCCAAGTTCTTACTTGTAAGATCGTTGTGTCTCAGCTAGTCCTCTCCCCTGTTTGAGGATATCGCTGAAGGTTCCACAACTGCGACTTCACCAATAATACCAGTTGCTACTGAAGAAATAATCCCAGTCTTGGATGTAATCTATGAGAATGATGAACCTAAAGAACAGCTACTCTCGCACAGACGCAGACCTTCCTTAGCTCCTCAAAAGCTAAGTGAAGAGGATCAGAAAATAAGAGAAGAGATAATAAAGCAATTCGAGGATCAGCGAATCATTCTGAGGCGTGATCAACTTCCTTCAGTTCCTCCAAAGTTCAGGATTTCCTAAAAGGAATACAAGGATCATCTCAGAGCTGAAAGATTAATCGCTGAAAGAAAGGAAGCTGAAGAAAAAGACAGAGAATACGCCATCCAGCTTTCTAAACGATCAGTGAAAGACCCCAAGCTGAAAAGAGTTCCTATTGAAGTTCAACGTCAGCTCTGGGAAGACGCCAAGAAGATAACTGAAGAAAAGAGAACTGTGTCTCAGTCCACTTTAGCCTAGTGCAAAGAAAAGGTCAACTACAGACTCTCTCCTGCCAAAATCAACAAGGTATTCATCTCTGGAAGAACAACCCTTGTTTCAATCGCTGAAGTCGAGATATTCAGAGAAGATAAGATGTACGAAAAATTCTATGCTGAAGCCATAACGAAGTACGGTCTCTCTGAATGGTTGGAGATCAGGTTAGCCATCCAGAAGTCTCAGTCGAAGTACAAGGAACATGTTGAAAAGCTGATCAACAAACAAATCGACTTAATCTACTCCTGTGTGGATATTTCTCCTCCTCCTCCTCTCGAAAGACAGAAAAGAAAGGCCTCAGCAAAGAAGAAGAAATCTAAATCTTCAATTGATGGCCCTGTCATACGAAATGAAACAGGTATTGGTTTTTCACGTGCTGAAGTCCTTGGTCCTGATCCTGATCTTTCCATGCTTAACACATCTCTTCCTCCTGGTGAGACTTTCATCCCTGGAAAAGTCATAAGCGAACCCTACGGGATATTCTTCAATGACTACGATGGTGGAAAGCATTTTCCACGCATCTCTGAACTTCACATCACTCCCATCGAACAGCTGAGAGATCTCATCTACTGGTGTGACTTCAGGAATGACCCTCAGGCACGACATCCTAAACCCTTGATTTTTGAAGAAGCGCTGATCAAAAGAAAACAAGGTGTAACCGTTCCTGACTGGATGATTCCCACCACATCAATGACCCTTGATGAACTTCTCATTAAGGAAGAACCCTTTACAAACTGATATGATCGCCTATTTTCTCTATTGTATCAGTTATTCTTTTGTACTTGTAATTTATTTCGCTTGTACTTGTAATCTTTCCATTTCTCTTTGTAACCTGATTCAAAGTTTTAAAGAAAGATTTCAGCGAATGTACTTTACTCCATCAGTACTGAAAAGATCCCAGAAAACAGTAAAAGGGACAAATATTTTATGAGTTCCTTTTATCCTTATGTTTTCATTAAATAGCAATTTTTTTTGTTGCTATGTCATAATCAAATAGGGGGAGATTGTTGATCCAAACCCTCTGTGATTTGATAATGACCCTCTCTTATATACTTAGTGAAAATTGTAAGTAAACAATATGTATCAGAGTTTCACTATCGCTGATAAGTACTAAGATCTTACAGTACCGCTGATAGGAACTCTCGCTCTTTAGATTAAACATTCAGCGAACACTGTTCACCATAATACTCTGAGTATGTTCAGTACTTATGGTGATCGCTGATAAGTTAGTTGTTTACTTGTGATCCCTAAGGACAAGTTTCACGTCAACAAAGGTTCTACGCTGAAGTCGAAGATCAAGCTCAAGAACCAGCGACAAGTCTCCTAATAAGACGGGATAGTCTTAGAGTCGACAGAAATACGTGAAATTAGTACTGTAACGATGGTAACGAGGATTCTCATGTATAGTAGTTCACAATTCCAATTAGCTACTGTTATTATGAATATATTGTTACACAAGCATACTTGTTTCTAAATTGTTACAGTGACTAATGATCGGTAAAGTACGTTTCGTATGTCTAGATATGTGTAACCATTTCTTATGGTTATTCCTTTGTGTTTTATCAGAACGATGGTGAATACGCCGCCAATGTCCCCTATTTCTTCGATGGATAGGTCTGTGGTTGATTGGTCAACAGAAAACCAAGCCCAAGAGAGTCTGCCGAGGCTACCTACTATGGGAGGTACAGACAGTCAGGTACACATAACGGGTACCAGTACCGCCAACCAAGAAACACCTGAATCGACAATGGAGTCTCGTATGATGGAAAACATGACAAGAATGATGAATACAGCGATGGAAAGACAAGCCGAAATGTTTATGAAAGCGCTGAACGATCGAAGTATGGAGCTACGTCGAACGGAAACTGATACTGGGGTGATAAATCCAATTCGTAACCCGGTGATAGAGGCAGAAAGGAGGGTGGAAAGAGTCTGCTCGTATAAAACATTTCTAAGCTGTAAACCGCCAGAGTTTATCGGAGCAGATAATCCAGTAGCTTGCATGAATTGGTTACGAGAAATAGAACAAGTTTTCAGAGCTTGTGAATGTGATGAGAAGTCAAAGGTCAGATTTGCGTCTCAAATGTTAAGAGGTAACGCGTTGACTTGGTGGAATGTAGTGACGACTACAATCACGGCTCCAGTCTTGACTGCTATGACTTGGGAGTCATTCAAGAAAAAGATTCTGGAAGAATAGTGCAATGAAAACGAGATGGATAGAATTGAAGAAGAGTTTCGGACTCTCAAGAAAGGCACTTCATCTGTTAGGAAGTATACTGAATCGTTTATGGAGAAGCAGAACTTGGTGGGGCATGTGGCTCCGATTGAGAAAGAAAAGATAAAAGCGTATTTGAAGGGTTTTCCAGCGGACATGATGTCCCGGGTACGAAATGCTAAAGCTCCAACGCTGAGAGAGACAATTGAGGAAGCTAAAGTCATGGAGGAAGTCTATGCTAAAGATAAGGAAGAAAAGACTCAAGTAGGAGAGAAATGAAAATGGGAGGGCCGGTCAGATTCTTCTCAGAAATCAAAAACATCTGGTAAAAGTGTTCGTTATGAATCACGCCGTGAACCGAATTGGTGCCCAAAGTGTAGGAATAAGCACTATAGACCATGTCGGGTGACAACGTTGGAATGTTTTAAGTGTGGTAAAAGTGGGCATATTATGAACAACTATACTGTACAAGGATCAACATGCTACGAGTGTAAACAACCAGGTCACTTCCGTCGTGATTACCCAAAGTTGAAAAAGGATGGAGACCAAAGCAAGAAACTGAATGTTCCCAAACCAACGGGTCGGGCGTTTCAGATGACAGCTGATAAGGCCAAAGAATCGAAAGACGTCGTTTCGGGTACATTCCTTGTTAATTCCCTTCCTGTGCGCATTTTATTTGACTGTGGTGCAAATTTGTCGTTTGTGACCAAGTCATTCTTTCTCAAGTTAGCTATGCCTGTCACTACCTTGGAAGATGCCTTAGTAGTTGAGGTAGCTAACGGGGGTCAAGTCTTGGTTCGCGAAAGACTTTAGGGTTGTTTTATTTCAGTAGGGGAAACAAAATATCCGATCGACTTGTTGTTGATGGAAATTGGAGGATTCGATGTGATTGTGGGTATGGACTGGCTGACAGTCAACCAGGCCGAGATACTTTGTGCAAAGAAATTAATCTGGATTCCGATGGCCGATAAGGATGATGTACTCATCTTTGGGGAAAAGCAAAAAGGGGAAGTTCCGTTAATTTCTGTTGCAAAAACGCGTAAATGCTTGATGAAAGGATGTTCATCCTATTTAGCATATGTTTTAGATGTAAAGTCAGAAAATAAACAAGTGGAAGATATTAAGGTGGTACGTGAATTCCTGGACGTATTTCCCGATGATCTTCCATGCCTACCGACTGAACGACAGGTAGAGTTTCGTATTGACCTTATCCCTGGATCGGCACCAATAGCGCGTGCACCGTATCGTCTAGCGCCGGCCGAAATGAAAGAAATTATGACTCAACTTCAGGAGTTGTTGGATAAAGGTTTTGTTAGACAGAGTTCTTCACCTTGGGGAGCTCCGGTCTTGTTTGTTAAGAAGAAGGATGGCACTATGAGGATGTGCATTGATTACCGAGAGCTGAATAAGGTGACTATTAAGAACAAGTATCCGCTTCCAAGGATTGATGATCTGTTCGATGAACTCCAAGGTGTGGAATGCTTTTCCAAGATTGATTTGAGGTCGGGGTATCATCAAGTTCGAGTAAGAGATGAAGATATTCCGAAGACAGCGTTCAGAACGAGGTACGGGCATTATGAATTCCTTGTAATGCCATTTGGGTTGACTAATGCTCCAGCCGTGTTCATGGATCTGATGAACAGAGTATGTCGACCATTCTTGGATAAGTCTGTCATTGTATTCATTGATGACATACTTATTTATTCAAAGAATGAAGAAGATCATGAACGCCACCTTCGTGAAGTCTTAGAAGTGTTGAGAAAAGAGAAATTGTACGCTAAGTTTTCGAAATGTGAATTCTGGTTAAAAGAGGTACAATTTCTAAGCCATGTAATTACTTCGGAGGGAGTCCAAGTAGACCCAACAAAAATAGAAGAAATGACGAATTGGGAGACACCAAAAAGTGCGTCTGAAATAAGAAGTTTCTTAGGCCTAGCCGGTTACTACCGAAGGTTTATTAAAGACTTATCAAAGATTGTTTCTACTTTGACTATATTAACTCGAAAGAATGTGAAGTTTGTTTGGACTGAAAAACAAGAATCGGCTTTCAGAACTTTACGTCAAAAGTTATGTGAAGCTCCTATTCTTGCCTTACCAGAAGGAATAGAAGATTTGGTTGTATACAGCGACGCGTCAAAAATGAGTCTGGGATGTGTATTGATGCAACGAGGCAAAGTGATTGCTTACGCATCAAGACAACTTAAAGAACATGAGAAGAATTATCCTACTCATGATTTGGAATTAGCAGCGGTTGTATTTGCATTGAAGCTTTGGCGACATTATCTGTATGGAACGAAGTGTACTCTTTATACTGATCACAAAAGCTTGAAACATGTCTTTGATCAAAAAGAGTTGAACATGAGACAACGATGCTGGTTAGAATTACTTAAAGATTATGATTGCGAATTGTATTACCATCCCGGTAAAGCAAATGTCGTAGCTGATGCTTTAAGTAGAAAAGAATATAGTGGGTGCTTGAAAACGACTAACGCTAGAATCGACGTGACGTCAAGTTTAATTGAAAGAATAAAGGAGCCACAAGCGGAAGCTTTACTGACAGAAAATCTGAAAGATGAAGTTATGAGCAAACAACGTCTTCAACTGACTGAAGACAGTCGTGGAATTAAATTGTTCCAAGGTCGTGTTTGGGTACCAAAAGTGGGAGGAAATCGACAGTTAATTCTCGAAAATGCCCATAAGTCTAAGTATTCTATACATCTTGGGAGTACTAAGATGTATAGAGATTTGAAGTTACACTATTGGTGGCCAGCTATGAAAGTAGATGTGGCACAAATAGTTGAGAACTGTAGAACATGTTCATTAGTAAAAGCGAAACATCAAAAGCCTTACGGAAGTTTCCAATATTTGAAGATTCCGGAATGGAAGTAGGAAAAGATTACTATGGATTTTGTGACGAAGTTACCGAGAACGCAAAAGGGTAACGACACTA
The DNA here is from genome assembly GCA_033807775.1 of Saussurea involucrata. Lineage (NCBI taxonomy): Eukaryota > Viridiplantae > Streptophyta > Magnoliopsida > Asterales > Asteraceae > Saussurea > Saussurea involucrata. Next base: position 134,904,621 of record CM066321.1, on the reverse strand, counting down.
TATGGGTAATCGTGGATCGATTGACTAAGAGTGCTCATTTTCTAGCTATGAAAAAAGCGTCACCAATAGATAAATTGGCGAAGTTGTATATTGATGAAGTGGTGTCAAGGCATGGTATACCGGTGTCTACAGTGTCGGATCGTGATAGTCGGTTTACCTCGAGGTTTTGGCAGTCACTACAAGAAGAATTGGGTACAAAAGTTAATTTGAGCACTGCTTATCATCCACAAACTGACGGGCAAAGCGAAAGAACCATTCAAACTTTGGAAGACATGCTCAGGTCGTGTGTATTAGATTTTGGAGGTAACTGGGATGCGCATTTACCCTTAGTGGAGTTTGCATATAACAATAGTTATCACTCCAGTATTGGAAGAGCACCTTTCGAGGCTTTGTATGGTCGGAAATGTAGAACTCCGGTGTGTTGGTTAGAAGCCGGAGAAAAACAGTTTGTTGGTCCGGAGCTTGTGCAACAAACGGCGGATAAAGTGAAAGAAATTCGGAAGCATATGAAAGCAGCTCAGGATCGACAAAAGAGTTATGCCGATCCGAAAAGGAGACCAAAAGAATTCCAAGTTGGGGAGCGCGTGATGCTTAAAGTGTCCCCATGGAAATGTGTGATAAGGTTTGGTAAACGTGGAAAGTTGAGTCCTCGTTTTCTAGGACCTTTCACCATTACGAAGAGAATTGGATTGCAAGCATATCAGTTGGATCTTCCACCTGAATTGGAAGGAATCCACAATACTTTTCATGTTTGCTATCTTCAGAAATGTTTAGCCGAAGAGGATGATGTGATTTCACTTTCTGACGTAAGAGTGGATGAAAAGAGTCGTTGTGTGGAAGAACCGGAGGCAATCTTGGAAAGATCAATTAGAAAATTACGTAATAATAAGGAAGTAGTGATGTTGAAAGTACAATGGAAACATCATCGAGGTGCTAACGTGACGTTAGAGTCGGAAGAGGATATGAAGATTAGATATCCTCATTTGTTTACCTAGCTTTGATTTCGAGGACGAAATCATTTTCAAGTTGGGGAGTATTGTAACATCTCGATTTTTTTGTATAAATATTAAGTTTGGTTTATTAAATAATTTGAGTATAATTATTTGGTAAGTTATGATTTATTAAATAATTTGAGTATAATTATTTGGTAAGTTATAATTTATTATGTGATAGATTAATTTTAGAGTTTAACCCCGAATAAGTTACGTTATTTGTTTTACGGAGTAATAAGTTAAGAGGTAAACTTTAAATTTAATTTATAAGTTGGAGGGTTATTCTTGCCAAGTGATGAATGTGTGAGGGGCTGTTTGGTTAAGGTGATTAAAGTAATCACCATCACCACCCCAAATGGATGAAAAGAAGTGAGGTGTCTCACAATTAGGCTTTGTTAGTATCTTAAGTGTGTGTGTGGTGTACGGCAAGAGAAAGAGAGAGAGCCAAGAAAGAAAGACAAAGAAGAAGAAAACAGAAATATTCAGCTGGAAATTCTAGGTGAAATCTGTGAGAATCAAATGTATGTTTCTTTTTAAATTGCTCTCTTTATGTATATTAAGCTTTCTAGTGGTTTAAAATGGTCTTGATGATTTTGGAAGATTATGAGAAATCTGGGCTGATGATTATGTTCTGATAGTAGTCTTAATCATATCTGGAAATTTACAGAATTATTCATAGCTTAAAAATATAGATTCTGGCTTAAGTACGTTTTTAGTTGGTTGAGACAGTTATGAACATCGCAGCAGTTGGTTGCGATACTTATGAATAGTTGCGATAGTTATGAATGCCGCAACCTTGGGTTGCGACAAGGTTGGTTGTATTGCAACAGTTAGTTGCGATAAGATGCATGTCGCAACAGTTGGTTGCGACAAGAAGGGATTATCTGTAAAGCCCGTGTCCCGGTACGGACTTTTCCCTATTAATTAATTGCCTTTATAATTTTTTTTTCTCTTAACGCTATTTATTTAACGGGTTTCATCGAGGAAGACCTTGAATGTTAAATTATGGAAAACCTAGGGACTAAATGAGTAAATTGGGTTTAAGGCTAGCATGGGGCTTCGGCCCATCTTTCCCCCCCTCTCGTTCTTGTTCACGGCACAAGTAAACCTCAAGAAACCACAACCTCCCAAAACCCTATTTTTCTTTCTTCTTTGTTGCTCACGGCCGGAAACCCTCTCCTCCCCCATCCCGTTTGCTGCTGCCGCCGGCCAAACCCAAGACCACCACCACCAGCACGCCGCTGCTGCCACCACCCGCTGCCGGTGTGCAACGAGAGAGAGTGAAGCCGAGAGAGAGAGATCAGCGAGAGGGAGAGATCAGCAGAGAGAGAGAGACGATCGGAAGGGGTCGAGTTGTCGTCGTGGTCTCGTTGTCATCGCCAAGGTAAGGTTTCCGTTCTTCCATTCTTTTCATTCTTTGTCGTCGCTGTGTCGCCGGAGGAACCACTCCGTCGCCGTCAGCCTTGGTTGCCGGCGGTGTGGCCACCCTTACGCACCACCAGATGCGGTGGTGGCTCGGTGCATGACTGGAGTCGTGAGGGTAAGCGGGAAAGAAGTCGAGAGAGATTTGGGTTGTTTAATAGTCTCGCCGAAAAGGCCGCCGCCGGCCGCCATCGCCGCCGCCGGCGACCACCGCTGCCGGAGATGGCAGTGGGTGGTGCCGGGTGTTGTTCAGTTTTCGTTAACCCGTGATAGCTAAACCCTAACCCGAAACCTTAATCACGTTACCGTTTATAAAATCGTTATTTTATGTGAAAGCTTGTTGCTGTCCAGTTTTGTTTCGGTCATATCTTTTCCGTCGTAACTCGGTTTGAGGCGAAACTGGTTCCCACGGTTCACATTCTGTGTCGGGCACGTTTTTCGTGTTTTAGCGAAAGACTGGTTCGGCCTCTAGCTAGGCGAAAAACTGCTGTATTTACAGCAGGTCGGTAATCCGACAGCTTTGACGTTCGTTCGTATTTAATTCATAATAAATTGTAGAAAAATCGTTAGGAGGCGTATAATATATCCTTGAAACCCTATCTCAGAGTACTTTCTGGTCATGAAATAATATTGTGAATTTTCTGGGTTTAAAGGGGTCGAAACAGGTCCCGAACAGACCTGTTTGGCGAGAGCGGAAAATGGTTTTAGTGACGGTTTAAGCGTGTGTCGTGTCATAGGGTCCAGGTCTCGTATTGACACGTTTTAACATGCGTTTAGGTGCTGGGAAGTGACCGTATTTGTGAAGCTTGAATTGTATTGTTAAGCTAGGCGCGCATTCGAGGTGAGTTCTCTCACTATATCTAATAATAGTTGTTTTATCATTGCTGTAGTACGTGTGTGGTAGCTTTATGTGATTGTGTTGTGGAACTAGATAGTGGGGTGTCTAGTTGATACTATGTTGCCATGTTAACTCGGTGGGACCGAGGGTCCGGCGGGGCCGGAGGTTTTATACGCGGGTGGCGTAGAGACTCGGTGGGACCGAGGGTCCGGCGGGGCCGGAGGTTTTATACGCGGGTGGCGTAGAGACTCGGTGGGACCGAGGGTCCGGCGGGGCCGGAGGTTTTATACGCGGGTGGCGTAGAGACTCGGTGGGACCGGGGATTCGGCGGGGCCGAAGATGTTATCATGTGGTCGGTGGGACCGACTTGTGCCTTTTAGACGGGTGGTTGTGGATATACATGTTTATGATTTGTTCGTAGACCTGTATGATCGTTTATGTGTCACTATCTGTTTTAGGGGTAGTGTGGAATAACTGTATTATTTATGGCGTTTGAATTCACTAAGCTTCGTGCTTACCCTTTCCCAATAAATCATTATTTCAGGTGCGAGTGGCTCCAAGGCGTGACGAGTACACACTGGCGCGCGAGGAGAGCTGGTTGCTTTATGGTTTTAATAATTAAACGTTTAATTCCGCTGATTTTTATTATGAAGATATAATTTATGAGTTTGCAAACGAAACGCTGGGATCATTTAATGAGTTGTTATAAATGAAATGTTTATTTTAAAAATTTAAATTTGCTTGTAATTTTTGGGACGTTACAACTTGGTATCAGAGCACAGCTTGAGTGAATCAAACGCACCTCGGTGTGTTTGGTCTCAAGTTGCGGCTGGGGAATTTTCAAATTCTTTATTAAATCTTTTTGGAAATAAAAGAAAAAGTAAAAACCCGTTCGAGGAACGGTGATCGAGGGCGCAGTGTGTACAGTCAGCCGGAGCCGAAGGGAAAGGTACAATGCTTAGTGTTTATTGCGTTCTAGATCATAGAGTATGCATGCTAGATTGCCTGTTGCGGACACTATACTGTATGTTGAACTACTTGCTATTAGGAATTTATGCTAATTATGATAGGTTACTAAGTGGATGCCCTCTAGGTTGTATGCAGTAAGAGATTTATAGCCTTAGAATATTCGATTTAGTTCTATTGCGCAGCTCTTGTTTGAGTCCAACCGTTCTAGGATAGAGTCTTGTATTCGACTGTCTATTTGTTTCGCACTGCATATAATCGGGTATTCGCGAGGTCACCCGTTATAATTAGTAGGGATTCGGTAGTAGCAAGGGTAGTGAGATAAGAGGAAGTTCCTAGAGAGCTGGGAAGGGTGTTTATGTATGGGTACGTGTGCTAGATTGATTTCTAGAACATAGGAGTATGTATGCTAAATTGCTTGGTGCTTGTTACACTGTATGGCATGTCTGCTGCTTGCTATTAGGGATTTGGCAGTAGCAAGGGTAGTGGGTTGGATGGAATTCTTAGAGAGCTAGGAAGGGTGTGTACATATGCCGGTGCGGGCATATGTGTATAGTTTCGGCGAGAAACTACTTGGACCCCTTGGGATGGAACTCGGAACGAGCGATGATAGGCGTGGAAGGTAGTAGTAGAGCTCCTACTACCGGAAGCACAGGATCAGTGCTCGAGTCGGGGAAAGTCACGAGGAATCCAAGGAGTTGAGCGTGAGTGTTGTTAGTGTGAATTATTATGTGCTAATAACGCGTTGTACTGACTACCCAGAATAGCCATCACGAGGAGAGACAACTATAGTAGATCGACTGGTACATGTGTGTACTTGACTTGCTTAGATATGATGATCGTTGAGGGTAGTAATGAAGGATCTAATCCAGTAGTCGTTGGAATAGAAGGATGATTCTAGTATTAGTCGCTTTGAGTGACGATGTCGACGATGTTTGTTGTAAGTAGGTCATCTCGGGCAAGATGGAAGATTGTGCTAGAGTCATAGGCTTATAGAGCCGACTTTGATTTGAGGAAAAGCCATAAGATGATTTGATGTGATTTTCCAACTTGCCTTAAGAGGTTTAAATGTCTGGATGACAATAGTAGACCGGAGAGTTTCGGAGTAGTATGGGTCGAGACGTTGAATGCCGGCACGAAGTTATTTTGAAAATAAGATTTCATTAACAAATTCTTGTGTTTCAAATCATTGTACGGACGGTGTTTTGGAATTTTGGGAACTGCTCAGCACACACACCAGATTTTGAAATATGATTGTGAAAGTATATGAAATCGTTTTATCACGGGAGTGCAAACTTTGTTAGAATTTGTCTCATTTCCGTTATTTTTCCAACGGTTCTTTCGGGTACGATGATATCCGCGTTTTGTGGTGGTTAAGATGTTGGGTAAGTGACTACGGCTTGAGACTCTAACATTGGAACTCCTCCACATGTGTTAGAGTTGAGACGGAAAGTTACATTCCACGATGTCTGTATAAAGGCTATTTTGGTGATTTGTTTAAAATGAGTTTAGAATTCTAGTGTCGCTTAACTTTTCGTTCGAGAGTTTGTATTACTAAGTGTTTTATTGCAAATAGTTCAGTGTGTGGATTGATTCATGCGTGACATAAGTGATGCATGGAGGAATTTTGGTAACATTTCATAAGGAGTTGTTTAGTGCGCTTTTCAGTCAGCTAAAGGTTTTATTGACATTTCCATGAAAATGCGATTTATCGACTTAGGGGTATGCATACTGGGGTAACCTTTGTTCTCGACATTTTGATGAACGAGTCGTGCATGAAAATGTTTTAGTTCCTTTTTGTCGAAATGAAAAACCATTTGATCCAAGGAGTGTTTTAATGTTGTGAACATCATGCATACGATTACAATGTGTTATATTTTGGAAATATAAATGCGTAGATTTTCGACATTCGGTTAATTTAGAATTACCGATCATTTTTTTTGGGAAATTAAAAACTTTTGCTTTGGAGGAAACGAGTATTTTGAGCATTTTCGATAAATACATTTTTAAACTATAATGTTTTGACGTTATATGTCCCAAGTACGAAACTTGAGGAAGTGTTACAAGCTTGCATGCCTGCCCCCAGTTTGAGATTTTATGAGGTTTTAGTCGATATTTCCAAATAATAGAAGCGGACTGGTTTCTGTCTTCAAGTTTGAAACTTACACGAGACAGTTGTGTTTTAACAAAAATATACTTGTAAACCGTGTCATCGTTTTGTGTGACTAGCTGACGCGCGAAAAAATGTGGCGAACCCTGTGCCACGTCATTTTATGACCAAAAAGAAGAATTTCTGAATCAATTGTCGTGAAACTTATTTTGAATTATGTGCACACCTTTGTCGGGCCCTGTTTAAGGTCAAACGGTTACTTTAAGTGCACGACATGAGTCAATCCATACTGGAATCGAGGCGGTTCATTTTTATTTATTACGCGTTGCTTTTGTGTGAGTAAACTGAACTGCAATGGAACGATTTTCAACATGATTTTCCTATGTGGGACGAGCGTGTCCAGTTTGCGTAACTATCGATCAGGTAATAGTAGTTTTATTACATACGATCTTTTTGAGATGAAAATCCTGATGTTTAAAATATTTTGTAAATGATTTTTGTAAACCAATTGGGGAAATGTGCTTTTAAGTGTCATGTGTCATTTCGAGAAATTTTTAAGGGTGTGAGTCCTTTTGGAAAACTCTTTTGTTTAACCCGTGTTGAGTCTGGGACTAAGGTTGATTTCAGAGTATTGCTTGCTTAAACTTTGTTTAAACGCATTTTCCGACTTATGGGTCTAGCAAGCGTGGAGCATTTTGCTCGGTTTTGACTTGGAGTTAGTCATGGGTCAATTGCCCGGTTCTAATGGCTCGATGTGGAGTCTTGTTGATGAGTTGTTTTGTCGCACCGTTTGGCATTCACTGCACGTTGAGTAGTTACATGCTTGGGTGAGTGAGTCAATTCGGGATAGGCATGTTGTTGGTAGACTGTTTTGCTTTGGATCCTTAGACACGATAGTCAGTCGTTGGTAATGGTCGATTGAGTATCTCGGGGTGGGACCCCGGTATTCATGTGTTATAACCTAGACTTTCCAGTAGGTACTAGGAGAATATAGTCGTGGACACTTACCTGGGAGGTAGTTCCGGTGTGCTGGGCCTTGAGACGTACCTGGGAGGTAGACGTTAAGGTGTATCTTTGATACGGTGTAACTGGACTTCGTAGAGCGAGTGTGGAGGATAAATAGACGGTGGAAGGTTGGGTATTCCGTGCGTGTTGGTACTATAGGCCGAATGGTATCGATTAAGGGAATGATGCCCTTTGTATTAAAGAGAATAAATGCGTAGAACCTTTTAAGGTAAGTGGTATATTTAGGTGTCGACTTTTGGGCTTGAGGCCAAACACCTTTGGTGTAATCGGAGAATTGTAGCCGATCTTAAGATAATCTTGGTGATGGTAGTAGTAACCCCGAAATGATCACTTGTGATGAATGGTTATGGTGGAATGACCTACGTGTGTGTTAGTTGACTTGTTTGTGGGGGATATCTATTTGTGTTAGTGTCTAGGATAATACCACGCTTATGTGATTCATTGTAATCGGTTGGACCGATGTTCGGCGGGTGGCCGATGCTTGTTATGATAATCGGTTGGACCGATGTTCGGCGGGTGGCCGATGCTTGTTATGATAATCGGTTGGACCGATGTTCGGCGGGTGGCCGATGCTTGTTATGATAATCGGTTGGACCGATGTTCGGCGGGTGGCCGATGTTTGTTATTGTAATCGGTTGGACCGATGTTCGGCAGGGGGTCGATGTTTTGGTAATATAATTTATTGAAAATCTTTGGAGTCTTTTAGAATTTGTGGAAGTTAATCGACAGTTAAGGGTAGGAATGATCGTAGTCGAGTATCCTGTAGGGTATACTGTGAGCAGCTTTAGAATGGTTAGAGTTTGAAATTTGAATCGGGAGGTATGGATCACCTAAGGTTAGGAGACAACCGAAGTCGTTTAGCTAGGAATGATTCCAGTTGTTGGAGTGTTCTTCCGATCATAATTTCAGTGTTCTTGAAGGAGGTCTGTTGATAAGAAAAGTATTCGAGAAATTTTTAGACGGTGTGATTAATTTAGATTCCAGTTAGTGAAGGTCCAGTGTAAGCACCGAAAGGGTTCCGAGTGGACTTGGAAACCCGAGGCTGAGAGACGGGAGAACTATCCGGAGCTAGGTGCGGACGTAGACTTCGAGGACGAAGTCTAATTCAAGCGGGGGAGAGTTGTAAAGCCCGTGTCCCGGTACGGACTTTTCCCTATTAATTAATTGCCTTTATAATTTTTTTTTCTCTTAATGCTATTTATTTAACGGGTTTCATCGAGGAAGACCTTGAATGTTAAATTATGGAAAACCTAGGGACTAAATGAGTAAATTGGGTTTAAGGCTAGCATGGGGCTTCGGCCCATCTTTCCCCCCCTCTCGTTCTTGTTCACGGCACAAGTAAACCTCAAGAAACCACAACCTCCCAAAACCCTATTTTTCTTTCTTCTTTGTTGCTCACGGCCGGAAACCCTCTCCTCCCCCATCCCGTTTGCTGCTGCCGCCGGCCAAACCCAAGACCACCACCACCAGCACGCCGCTGCTGCCACCACCCGCTGCCGGTGTGTAACGAGAGAGTGAAGCCGAGAGAGAGAGAGATCAGCGAGAGGGAGAGATCAGCAGAGAGAGAGAGACGATCGGAAGGGGTCGAGTTGTCGTCGTGGTCTCGTTGTCATCGCCAAGGTAAGGTTTCCGTTCTTCCATTCTTTTCATTCTTTGTCGTCGCTGTGTCGCCGGAGGAACCACTCCGTCGCCGTCAGCCTTGGTTGCCGGCAGTGTGGCCACCCTTACGCACCACCAGACGCGGTGGTGGCTCGGTGCATGACTGGAGTCGTGAGGGTAAGCGGGAAAGAAGTCGAGAGAGATTTGGGTTGTTTAATAGTCTCGCCGGAAAGGCCGCCGCCTGCCGCCATCGCCGCCGCCGGCGACCACCGCTGCCGGAGATGGCAGTGGGTGGTGCCGGGTGTTGTTCAGTTTTCGTTAACCCGTGATAGCTAAACCCTAACCCGAAACCTTAATCACGTTACCGTTTATAAAATCGTTATTTTATGTGAAAGCTTGTTGCTGTCCAGTTTTGTTTCGGTCATATCTTTTCCGTCGTAACTCGGTTTGAGGCGAAACTGGGGCCCACGGTTCACATTCTGTGTCGGGCACGTTTTTCGTGTTTTAGCGAAAGACTGGTTCGGCCTCTAGCTAGGCGAAAAACTGCTGTTTTTACAGCAGGTCGGTAATCCGACAGCTTTGACGTTCGTTCGTATTTAATTCATAATAAATTGTAGAAAAATCGTTAGGAGGCGTATAATATATCCTTGAAACCCTATCTCAGAGTACTTTCTGGTCATGAAATAATATTGGGAATTTTCTGGGTTTAAAGGGGTCGAAACAGGTCCCGAACAGACCTGTTTGGCGAGAGCGGAAAATGGTTTTAATGACGGTTTAAGCGTGTGTCGTGTCATAGGGTCCGGGTCTCGTATTGACACGTTTTAACATGCGTTTAGGTGCTGGGAAGTGACCGTATTTGTGAAGCTTGAATTGTATTGTTAAGCTAGGCGCGCATTCGAGGTGAGTTCTCTCACTATATCTAATAATAGTTGTTTTATCATTGCTGTAGTACGTGTGTGGTAGCTTTATGTGATTGTGTTGTGGAACTAGATAGTGGGGTGTCTAGTTGATACTATGTTGCCATGTTAACTCGGTGGGACCGAGGGTCCGGAGGGGCCGGAGGTTTTATACGCGGGTGGCGTAGAGACTCGGTGGGACCGAGGGTCCGGCGGGGCCGGAGGTTTTATACGCGGGTGGCGTAGAGACTCGGTGGGACCGAGGGTCCGGCGGGGCCGGAGGTTTTATACGCGGGTGGCGTAGAGACTCGGTGGGACCGGGGATTCGGCGGGGCCGAAGATGTTATCATGTGGTCGGTGGGACTGACTTGTGCCTTTTAGACGGGTGGTTGTGGATATACATGTTTATGATTTGTTCGTAGACCTGTATGATCGTTTATGTGTCACTATCTGTTTTAGGGGTAGTGTGGAATAACTGTATTATTTATGGCGTTTGAATTCACTAAGTTTCGTGCTTACCCTTTCCCAATAAATCATTGTTTCAGGTGCGAGTGGCTCCAAGGCGTGACGAGTACACACTGGCGCGTGAGGAGAGCTGGTTGCTTTATGGTTTTAATAATTAAACGTTTAATTCCGCTGATTTTTATTATGAAGATATAATTTATGAGTTTGCAAACGAAACGTTGGGATCATTTAATGAGTTGTTATAAATGAAATGTTTATTTTAAAATTTTAAATTTGCTTGTAATTTTTGGGACGTTACATTATCGCAACAGTGAGTTGCGACAAGTACTGTGTCGCAAGTCGTAGGTTGCGACAAGTGATATCACAATTAGTGGGTTGCGATAAGTGACGAGAATGTTGTGTTATTTAGGATTCTTAGTCTTTTAGGGTCCTGTACAGTAGATTAATACTAGTACAATATGTATTTGGGTATTTCAGATCTCTGTGAAGTTGGTGACGGAAATTCTTACGACTTTAAGGAAGTAAAGTAAGAGTGCCGCGATTACTATCAAGTGAGTTCATTTTTACCTTACCTTTTTATAATGTTTTTAAAATTACTGTAAGGTGCATTTTATAATGAACTGTTTTGATGGATTTTATGAAGAAAAGATTGATTATCTTAAATTGATGGTTTTGCTTAAATTCATTAACATTAATTGAGAATGACTTATATTAAGCAATAGCCTGCACGAGTACAAATAAGTGTAATGGATCCATAGGCACTAGTTGTTATGAACACATGGAATATGCGTGTGGATTAATCGTTATTCGAGTGTGTGTGAGAAATCGTGGAATAGGCGTGTGGATTAATCGTAATTCCCGATTTCTAAGGAAGAGAAGAGATTGGCATGTGTAATTGTAATCTCTACTTCCTTTACAAGAAATGGGCATGTGTAATTGCGATTTCTTGGATATAAGTATTAATCTAGAATTCGTGGAGATTCGTAGTGTGGGCTCTGGAACATGATACAATGACTGACTTGGTGTCGGTCATATTCATGGAATCAGGTATAACCCCGTCATTGAAAGATGTATACGCATGTGGTAATAAAAAGGGTAAACCAGGTTTGTTATGCCTTGTTTACATTAATTTTTATAAGTATTATTTTGAAACCGAATGTTCTCACTAGGCGTTAGCCTAATCGTTTCAAATGATATTTTTTTACCAGGTGGGACGAGAGATTTTGGATTAGCGGAGAAGTTAATGAACACTGAGGTTTTTTTTGATGGATTGCTTAGATAACCTAATTAATCTGATTATAGTGACATGATTAGATTAATAGGTTATTTAAAGAATTTCATACTTGTAAATATGACCCTCATAGTAATTCTCCGCTTATGTATAAAGTTTATGTTTAAATCTTGTTATAAATTAAGGTTTAAATTAGCCCTGATTTTAGGGTGTTACAATATTGTAACACCCTAAAAATCAGGGCTAATTTAAATATTGTAACACCCTAAAATCAGGGCTAATTTAAACCTTAATTTATAACAAGATTTAAACATAAACCTTCTAAACTTTATATATAAGCAGAGAATTAATTAAGAGGGTCATATTTACAAATATCTAATTCTATAAATAACCTATTAATCTAATCATGTCACTATAATCAGATTAACTAGGTTATCTAAGCAATCCGTCAAAAAGCCTCATTGTTTAATTAACTTCTCCGCTATTCCAAAAGCTCTCGTCACACATCCCTTTACTTCCCGGAGCTAGTACCTGGTAAGAAAATATAATTTGAAACGATTAGGCTAACGCCTAGTGAGAACATTCGGTTTCAAAATAATACTTTTAAAATCAATGTAAACAAGGCATAACAAACCTGGTTTACCATCTTTCTTACCAATTCGTAAAACATCTTACGATGACGGGATTAAACCCGATTCCATGAATATGACTGACACCAAATCAGTCATAGTATCATGTTCCAGAGCCCACTACGAATCTCCACGGATTCTAGATTAATGCTCATATCCAAGAAATCACAATTACACATGTCAATTTCTTGGAAAGGAAGTAGAGATCACAATTACACATGTCAATCCTATTCTTCCTTAGAAATGGGAATTGCGATTAGTCCACACCTATTCCTCATTTCATCTAAACGAGAATTACGATTAGTCCACGCCTATTCCATGTGTTCATAAAAACTAGTGCCTATGGATCCATTACACTTATTTGTACTCGTGCAGGTTATTGCTTAATATAAATCATTTTCAAATAACGTTAATGAAATTAAGCAAAACCATCAATTTAAGATAACTGATTTTACTTCATAAAATCATTCTTCCAAAATCCATCCAAAACATTTCATTATAAAAATGCACCTTACCATAATTTAAAAACATTATAAAAGGGTAAGGTAAGAATGAACTCACCTGACAGCAGTAGCGTCACTCTTATAATACTTCTTAACTGATGTAAGAACTCTTGTCTCCAAACTTCACAAAGTCTGAAATACCCAAATACATAATGTACTTGTATTAATTAACTGATTAGGACTCTTAAAATCCTAAATAACCAAAATCCTCGACACTTATCGCAACCCACTAACTGCGATAACACTTGTCGCAACCCACTACTTGCGACACAATACTTATCGCAATCCATTGTTGCGATATCTTCCTCTTATCGCAACCCACTCTTGCGACATACAACTTATCGCAACCAACTGTTGCGATACACTACTTGTCGCAACCAACGATTGCGATATGATCAATCTTGTCGCAACCCAAAGTTGCGACATTCATAACTATCGCAGTTATCAAACTTATCGCAGCTGACTGTGTTCATAAATGTCTCAACCAACTGAAAACGTAATTAAGCCAGAATCTATACTTTTAAACCATGTATGATCCTATAAATTTCCAGATATGTTTAAGACTACCAATAGAACATAATCATAAACCTAGATTTCTCATAACATTCAAAAACATCAAAACCCATTTCTAAACCACTAGAAAACTTTAACTACACATAAGATGAAAGATTTATGTGAGAAGTTTACCTTTGATTCCTCAGATTGCTCCTAAATTTCCAGCTGAAATCTGCCTTTCTTCTTCTTTATCTCTTTTCTCGGTTTTCTCTTTCTCTTTCTCTCTCTCTCTCTCTCTCTTTCACCGTAATTCACACACACACCACAAAGATGATAATGAAGAAGATATTTCATTTTGCCTCTTTTTTAACAAATGAGGCGGTGGAAGTGTTAATCTTTCATCACCTTAACCAAAATAATCCCTCAACTATCATCTAATGACAATTTACACCTTCCAACTTATAAATTAAAATTAAAGTTTACCCCTTAACTTATAACTCCGTAAAACAAATATCGAAACTTATTCGGGGTTAAACTCTAAAATTAATCTATCACATAATAAATCATAAGTTTATCAATAAAACCCAACTTAACACTTTATACAAAAAATCGAGATGTTACAGTTGTGTATACAGATTTCCGATTTTAACAACTGCGAATATTATTGTTTAACATATGGTTTCATAATATGTAATGTACAAGTTATCAAAGCATATGAATGTTAAATCTATTGATTAGCCTTAAATTAATGACAAATATCCAACTTGTACAGAATGCAATCCACATATTCTTCATGAAATTGTATAATTTTGTTTTAATATTCATTATACATAAATGCAACGACCGCATTCATAATGTATAGTTTGTTTAAAGATTCACAAGTTTAACATATGTGAAAATTATTTCATATACGAACCAATATATGAAACCTTCGTATTATTTTTCATGCATCATCATATGAATATACATATGAAACAAAATTGTAAAAAATATACATTAAAGCACATATAAGCTTTCACATGTGCAGAACCACATAAGTTTTCATATGTGCAAAACCTCATATGAAACCATAGTATTTTTCAACACTATTGTATAGTGTGAAACCTGGTAAGTGTATATCAACCCATAATACCTAATTATTTCAACGTCAAATCATATATCAAATCATGGTAGAGAATAACTTCAATATAAAACCATACTTCAAACCAAAATTTCGTGACAAAACTATGAGTTCCAATCTAAAATACTAATAGCAAAGTTAACATAATAATCCATGTCTAGTAAACAACCCATCATAACCGTACTTAAAAGATGTCTTTAAACCAACAAACCGTACTTGTTAAGTCGTCCATGGCGTGTCGCATCAGCCATTTCCCTAATCTGTGCTCTCGACCCTTTGTCCATCGAGTATAGCCTCCCTATCTCCGACTGCACGAACTCCCTATGTATGTTATTATCATACAACATCATCTTTGCCGAATACTTCTTTCGTAGCAACTCTAGTTGCTTGTCCTGAACACCCCCCTCCTTTGTTAACGCCGTGAACCAAAATCGGCTACCTCCTCCCATGTATGTCTCCATCGATCTTATGGCGTAGATACCGGAATCCTCGTATTTCCTATTTGTCTGCCATTCTGCATCAAGTTTCACTTGATCCGCATCTTGTATGCCTTCCATCGATGCATGTCTTCAGGTACTTCACAAACATTGATGTCTGTATATACAATATTTTCACCCAAGTTAGTACAAGTTTTATTAAATATAGTCATTTACCTTTATTTGCGTTATAAAACTATGCAACATATGTTTATATAGTATGTTTCATATGTATATCAATCATCACCATCATATTATTTGACATATGAAACACAAGGTAAATTATATATATGATACAACACCACTAGTATATTTATGAAACCACATACGAAACCTCAGTATAAATATATATTAAGGGCAGTCAAGTAACTTACCAATATCCCATTTAGTGGAGTATATAACACTGAAATTTGCTTCAATCTTCGCCATGTAATCCTGTCAAGTGTTAGGCAGTAAAAATTACGTTACAGTTTCATAACTAACAATTTACCACAACAATCAAACCAAACAATGAAATATGTATTTCATATACAAAGTATAATTTTTTTATCCTTTTCATATGTTCATCATCGTAGTCCTCTAACCCACCATCGTCATCAATCTGACCCTCTTCCATATCATCTACTGACACCCCTTTTGGAATATTTCCAATATTCACCATCTCTCCACCTTCATTGACCATCACCATCCTGTTTTCCTTCTCAACACCAACGCCAGTTTCTAGGGAGTCTCTTCCTTCATTACCACATGCTTTAGATCCCATTATTTCATTTACAACTGCGCTGACCACCTGATTTGCTATCTCAACCTCATGATGAGGTGTTGGTCCTTCTCGCAAATCACATGGTTGTGATTGCTGTTTCACAAGATACATATGCAAATTAGTTAATTCTTTTATACCAAAACATGTAAATATGTTATAATTAAATGATAACATATGCAAATTTATTATTAACCTAAGTTTTCATATGTGCAAAACCACATGCATAACTATTGAAATATGTATTAATTTATGCAATTCATACTTACTTCTTTTGTTTCTCTAGCTACCTTCTTACGATGTTCTGCATCTGGATTCTCTTTAGGAACGGATTCACTTTCAGTACCATGAATAACAACATCATTTCTCAGACTTCTTAATTGTTGTTTGAGAAAATACATTGTCATTTAGTTAGATGGTTTTGAACCACATGTCTATTTTTTTGTGAATTTATGCTAATGTACGAGGATAATAGTAGCATTACAGAACATATTAAACATATGAATTTTTTGTTATTTCAATTCAATACTTACATCGTGTAGTTCTATAGTTAACATCTTATCATGATGTGAAGCTGGAAGGTCTTGGCGAACACTTGCAGTTTCCTTACGATGAACATCTGTATCAATTCTCAGCACTCCAACCCCTAGTCCTCCCTTTCTGAATCCGATCTTCATCCTCTTTCTAAGCAACTCCATTGACCACGTATGAAGTGGCAGCTGACTTCGGTCAACATCAACATCCATCTCGACACAAACCGTCATATGCACATAAAGTAGCTTCATATGAAACAATTATAGTTAGGTTCATATGCACATTTTTAATTACATACAATATACTAATAATATTAATTATACAATCAATATCGTTAGGAATGTGAGCGGTCCATGATAGAAGCTAGCGAATGTATCCCGCTTCCAGTTCCGTTTGCTTCTTCGTATGCACTCGTATATATATCGGGACCAATTGATTATTCCAATCATATCGATGTTACCAATTTTAGCCAGGAAGTTGTTATTACAACGTCCATCTGAACTGCATTCAGCCATCGAGTTCACAAACAAAACTATGAAGTTAATCTTGAACAACTCACCCGCATCACTTGATTGCAGTATCATGGTGCTTACGTCACTTGGCCTCACCTTCTCCTTACTATATTGTTTTTTTCCACCTTGCAATCACATCTCTACCTTTTTCATCTATATCCATTTTGTCTAGGTCGACCCCTCCATTTGGCACACCAAGTATGTTGCTTACAACCTCCTCAGCAATTTTCAATGTTGGCCCAATCATGTACACTTCCATGGTGTCTGTGTCGAGGTTGTCTACAACATAATACCCCAACTTTGATGGTACGCCGTCAACCGACATTTTAAGCAGCGAACCGAGCCCTATTTTTTCGACCGCAGATTGTTGTTCCTCGTTTAACTGCGATACAGTGTCTTGCAGAGTCATGGGCGATGTTCGCGTGCGAATACCATCAACGAGGGACGGTTTCTTCACCTCTTTTCCTTGCTTGACAATCTTTTCCAGCCTTTTATTCTCTTGTAGACCAGTTGTTTTAATCCTTCTCACATCTGTAATGTATCAATCATCTTAATATTATTGTAAACATTAATACATATGAAGCAGTATATGAAACATAACCAATAAACCATATATGTGTATTGGTTTTCACTATATCATTTCACATTAGACGTTTAAGTGCAAATGCTTTATGTTACAGTACCTGCTTTGGTCAAGTTGACCTTAACCATGAAATCATCATCCATGTCGTCGATGCCTCCTACTTGTATGGTTGGATCTCTCAAGACAATACCCTCAGCTTTATTGGTATTTTGCGTCGTGTTTGAAGGCGTTTTGGACGCGCTTCTGGTTGTTCTCTTGAGTTCACTACCCTCAGATACAATTGTTTTTTCTTTGTCGTCTTGATTGTTGCAGTATCATCATGTCAACAATATGTCATTAATAAACACATGAATTAGATGTTATATATTTATCGAAACTGTAGTATGGAATACACTGACAAGATATGAAACACCATAAATTTCATACGTTAAATATACTTCTTTTCTTTCTCTTGTCATGGATTGTGTATTGATCTCTAACACTTTTCGGCATCTTCCTTTTTCTTCCCCTTGGTCCTGGTTTAAAAAATAGTCAATTCACATATTCACCAATTCAGCTTACAATATTCATTTTCACTGTAAATTACATATGAAACATTTGTATTTACCAATTATGTAAGTGTGTGGTTACCAACACTGTTACACATTTCATAGGTCTCATTTAGGGTAACCACAGCAACATATGAAATAGGTTAATGGTTTTGTTAGTCCCAGATGGCTTACAAGAACAGGAACGGGTATTGTAGAAGGGGGGTTGAATACAATACACAATTTTTTCACTTTAATTAATTCTATTATTGAAAATATTCAAATCAAGAATTACACATAGAACACATAGAACAATTAGATTGTTGCGAAAAGAACAGATAAAATCTATTCTAACAATCTTCACAAAGTAATACTGAAAACTAAATAACTTCTAAAACACAAAGATTGAAAGCTATAAAATTCAAAGAGAAAAAGGAGTAGAATATCTTGAGCACAGAGTAATCTTCAAGAGTTTCAAGAGATATATTCTGCATGGAGAGGTCTTCATCTTTATATAGTGCCAAGAGTATGTGTAGCATAGGACACTGGTCACTTTGTCATTGGAAGGATAGGTTTGGCTCTCAAAAGTTGATATGTCTTTTCCTGTAATGCTAGAAAGGTTTGATGGTGACAATATATAAGAATGGGAAAAAGGACAAATGAATCTTTTTCTTCCATACCCATATCTTTGAAGAGAATACCTTTTAGCAAAGACACATGGGAGGATCCTCCTATTTGAGGATCCCACCGACTTGTCAAGGACAAGGTAAGTGGAAGTCTTCTTAGGAGTGATGATATGAGAGGATCCTCCAACTTTTGAGGATCCCAACGATTTTCATGGGGACAATCGGTGGGATGGCCAACTTTACTTCTTATGATGAAGATCTTCATGGCAAGGAGATAAGGGGGGAAATCTCCTGTTTGGGATCTCACCGATCTTCATGGAGACAATCGGTGTACTATGACTTGTATGTGTTGAGAAAAGATCTTTCACTTCTACAATGAGATAATCTTCAATCTTGACTTCACCAAACATTTGCTATCTTGTACAAGCCATCACAAAGAACCATCCAAAATTTCTCTAAGTATAAAATGTTTTTCAAAGTATAAAAGGAGATCATGAGGTCATCTTCAAATCTTTGATGACCCAACAATCTCCCCCTATTTGATGATGACATCCATACTTAGAAAAACATGAGTAAGACAATGAATAATACATGTTGACCCGGTTTTACTCTTTTCGGTTCTTTTTCACACAGTCCATTTTTTTGTGTGTGTGTATATAATTTTTACAAGTAAGATGAAATAATAAAGTGTAGTTGTACAAACAAATGAAAGAAAAAGGAAAGAAGTATAAACAATATGAACAAAACAAATATTATTTGCATCTTTGGACGGGCGAGTTGAAACTTGTGTCTGTCTTGAGGATTCTTCATTTTGATCAACAGCCTGTTGATGTTTTGGAGAACTTTATCTTTCAGGCACTTTTGCTTTTCTTCAGATGTTCCAAATCTTCAAGTCATTCACTTACTCCAAAAGATTTCAGCCAAATGAGTCTGTGTTAAGGAAGGAGACAAACCCATAATGATGACAATCTTTGAGGGAGGTTTGAGGATAGGAGAATCAGGCTTAGGATGCTTCTGCCCATATCTTTCATCTTCTTTCTTTCTCTTGACATCTTCAGCTCTTCCTGTTCAGCATCATCATCCGTTGTCTTTGTTTTGCTCCCCCTCAGTTAGATCAGCCGGTTTTTGTGATTCTCCCACTCAGTTAGATCCGCCCGGACTGATGTGCTCCCCCTTGACTGGTCCGCCGATTTCCTCATTTTTTCGAGTTGGTCGCTGGATATGAGTATTGAGGGTTGATGTTGCTCCCCTCAGATGAATTCTCCCCCTCAGCGACCGACGTAGAAAAAAGAACAGTAAGAAACGTTGAAAAATAGGCAGGGAAATCGGCCATGACTTAGAATACAAGATTTTTTTTTCATCTTCGAAAGATTGTTGAGAGTGGGAAAAATCTTCAAAAGATTTGTGAGAG
Organism: Saussurea involucrata; assembly: GCA_033807775.1. NCBI lineage: Eukaryota > Viridiplantae > Streptophyta > Magnoliopsida > Asterales > Asteraceae > Saussurea > Saussurea involucrata. The sequence goes on along the minus strand of CM066321.1, from coordinate 134,884,900 downwards.
AAATGATGGGTTTTAAGATGTAGAGGGATTGAGTGTGATTTGAGATGGTAGAGTGGTTAGGAAAGGTGAGAGAGTTATGGGGAAGAGAAAAAGGAGGGAGAGAGAGATCTTAAAGAAGAGTGGAGGGTGGTTGGTGTTTGTCGGTAGCCAAAGAACAAGGGGAAGGATTTTTCGGCCAAGAAAAAGGGGGGGGTGTGAATCGGCAGCAGCCATTCGGCGGGGGGGGGTATCTTCGGCAGGTAGCAAGTCGGTGGGTGGTATTCGGCCACGGGTTTCGGCAACAAAATAAAATCGGCAGGTATAATAGGCAAATAGAGATGGGATGATTTTGAAAAAGAGATCGGCAAAGAGGGTGTGTGGGTGTTCGACATCAGCAAGCAAAAAGGGGGTGCTTTACGTCGGTAGTGGGGAAAATTAAGGGAAGGGTGTAAAAATATCTTACCAAAAAAAATATTTTAAGTTGGCCGAAATGGCAAAGAAAGCAAAGGGAGGGGAGGCGGCTAAAAAAATCGGCAGGGGGTTTGGCCGAAATGGGATCTTGGCAAAAAAAATTAATAAAATAAAGGGGAATGGGTTTGGTTATGGTTTGTGTCGGCAGCCTAGAAATCGACTACAAGGTAAAAGTGCAGCCGATGGCAAACAAAATGAGGGATGAGGGCATTGTTGGTCGGCCGCAAAAAAATGGGATGTCATCAATCAAAAAAAATGTTGGTGGATGATGATGTCAGCAAGATGACATCATGCTGATGTCATCAATCAATATGGTTTTGTAAAACCTATTGCCACGATGTAGTTTACTATTATTTTATTTTAATTTTTTTTTGTTTGTGCACTCACCGATGTTCACCGATGTGCAAACCACCGATGTTTTTGTTTTTTTGAAAGCCACCGAAATTTGACAAGAGTTAGCCAATCGGTAGAATTCTTGGAGTGTTTGGATGAAATCTTCTAAGGTATCTTCAGGAGAGTCTGGAAGAAATCTTCTAAGGCATTTTAGGAGGAAATGTTCAAAGTGAAGAAAAGATGGAAGGGAGGTTTATTAGAGAAGGGTGTAGGGGAGTTTTTGGTGGGAGTCTTCACCGATTGGATCGGTGGGATTCTCACCGATGATCACAATTTTTTTTAAAGAAGTTGGTTGATAGATGTTGTAAGAGAGGGGATGAAGAGTTGGGTGGTAAGATGGATGGTAAGATGATAAAGAAATGAGGTTGGGGTAATATATGTGGTGGGATGGATGAGAAGAGGTGGGGTGAGAGGTCCACCGATGAAAGCAAGTCGGTGAGAGAAGAGGTTGGCACTAGTGAATGTGCCAATGGGAAGGATTTTCAATACAAGAGGAGATCCAAAAGTTCACCATTTGACACTTAGTTTTCTTGATGAACTTGATGATTTCTTCAGTTTTGTCACTTTTATACTGGTCCACATAGATCAGTATGTTTAGCTCAAAAACTACAATCACAAAGAATTTATTTTCTAGGTACCCATTTAATGGTAGGTCCTTTTGGGTTAGAAGAAAAAGAACTGGTGTCACTTAGATCAATTCTTTCTTTCGGACAGTCTTTGGCAAAATGAGAAGTATCACCACAGATATAACATTTTCTATGAGGAAAAATCTTTTTAGAAACTTAACATTTTCTATGAGGAAAAATCTTTTTAGAAACTTGACATTTTTCCTTACTTTTGCTCATTTTGGTTATCTTCAAAGACTTTGATGAGGAGTTAAAGAGTTGTGGTGCAGGTCCTAAGATTCCTTTTTCAGAAAATGGGAGGACATAAATCTTTTTTCCTTTGAAGTGGACATTTTGAGGCTCACAGATCGGGGAAGAAAATCGGTAGGAGAAGTCACATAGGTATTTTTAGAAAAATTTGGAGGATTTCTTTTTAAGAAAGAATCGGCACCCAGAGACTTTCCTTTTTCAGAGTTAGAAAATATTTTGTTTGAGTTGGAAGAGGAGGATGCATCATCTAAAGTCAATATTTTTTAAAGTCATGGATAGGTGTGAAAGAATCATTGGAATCTTGAGCCTTTTCCTTTGGAAAGGAAATGCGATCTTTTGCCTTTAAAAACATTCCAAATTTTGTTTTAATATTCATTATACATAAATGCAACGACCGCATTCATAATGTATAGTTTGTTTAAAGATTCACAAGTTTAACATATGTGAAAAATATTTCATATACGAACCAATATATGAAACCTTCGTATTATTTTTCATGCATCATCATATGAATATACATATGAAACAAAATTGTAAAAAATATACATTAAAGCACATATAAGCTTTCACATGTGCAGAACCACATAAGTTTTCATATGTGCAAAACCTTATATGAAACCATATTATTTTTCAACACTATTGTATAGTGTGAAACCTGGTAAGTGTATATCAACCCATAATACCTAATTATTTCAACGTCAAATCATATATCAAATCATGGTAGAGAATAACTTCAATATAAAACCATACTTCAAACCAAAATTTCGTGACAAAACTATGAGTTCCAATCTAAAATACTAATAGCAAAGTTAACATAATAAGCCATGTCTAGTAAACAACCCATCATAACCGTACTTAAAAGATGTCTTTAAACCAACAAACTGTGCTTGTTAAGTCGTCCATGGCGTGTCGCATCAGCCATTTCCCTAATCTGTGCTCTCGACCCTTTGTCCATCGAGTATAGCCTCCCTATCTCCGACTGCACGAACTCCCTATGTATGTTATTATCAGACAACATCATCTTTGCCGAATACTTCTTTCGTAGCAACTCTAGTTGCTTGTCCTGAACACCCCCCTCCTTTGTTAACGCCGTGAACCAAAATCGGCTACCTCCTCCCATGTATGTCTCCATCGATCTTATGGCGTAGACACCGGAATCCTCGTATTTCCTATTTGTCTGCCATTCTGCATCAAGTTTCACTTGATCCGCATCTTGTATGCCTTCCATCGATGCATGTCTTCAGGTACTTCACAAACATTGATGTCTGTATATACAATATTTTCACCCAAGTTAGTACAAGTTTTATTAAATATAGTCATTTACCTTTATTTGCGTTATAAAACTATGAAACATATGTTTATATAGTATGTTTCATATGTATATCAATCATCACCATCATATTATTTGACATATGAAACACAAGGTAAATTATATATATGATACAACACCACCAGTATATTTATGAAATATTTATGAAACCACATACGAAACCTCAGTATAAATATATATTAAGGGCAGTCAAGTAACTTACCAATATCCCATTTAGTGGAGTATATAACACTGAAATTTGCTTCAATCTTCGCCATGTAATCCTGTCAAGTGTTAGGCAGTAAAAATTACGTTATAGTTTCATAACTAACAATTTACCACAAAAATCAAACCAAACAATGAAATATGTATTTCATATACAAAGTATAATTTTTTTATCCTTTTCATCTGTTCATCATCGTAGTCCTCTAACCCACCATCGTCATCAATCTGACCCTCTTCCATATCATCTACTGACACCCCTTTTGGAATATTTCCAATATTCACCATCTCTCCACCTTCATTGACCATCACCATCCTGTTTTCCTTCTCAACACCAACGCCAGTTTCTAGGGAGTCTCTTCCTTCATTACCACATGCTTCAGATCCCATTATTTCATTTACAACTGCGCTGACCACCTGATTTGCTATCTCAACCTCATGATGAGGTGTTGGTCCTTCTCGCAAATCACATGGTTGTGATTGCTGTTTCACAAGATACATATGCAAATTAGTTAATTCTTTTATACCAAAACATGTAAATATGTTATAATTAAATGATAACATATGCAAATTTATTATTAACCTAAGTTTTCATATGTGCAAAACCACATGCATAACTATTGAAATATGTATTAATTTATGCAATTCATACTTACTTCTTTTGTTTCTCTAGCTACCTTCTTACGATGTTCTGCATCTGGATTCTCTTTAGGAACGGATTCACTTTCAGTACCATGAATAACAACATCATTTCTCAGACTTCCTAATTGTTGTTTGAGAAAATACATTGTCATTTAGTTAGATGGTTTTGAACCACATGTCTGTTTTTTTGTGAATTTATGCTAATGTACGAGGATAATAGTAGCATTACAGAACATATAAAACATATGAATTTTTTGTTATTTCAATTCAATACTTACATCGTGTAGTTCTTGTAACGACCCGGTTTCCCAAACATACAACAAATAACATACATTGCATAACTTCATTACATTCATAAGAAAAGATACATCACAAACCAAGTACGGTCTCAAAAGTCTTGACATTACAAAATATATAAAAGCTTCCTAATCAACAATCATCAAAAGCTTCCTACACTTCATCCTCTCCTGCCGATCCTTAACCTGGAAAACATATTTTTGAAAACAAAATGAGGGTTAGACCAAACGGGTCTAGTGAGTTAATCCCGGTCTTTTCCAAAATCAATATAAAACTCTTTTCACATAATACTTTGTATCAGAATAGTTTACATAAAATCTTTCGTATAAGCACGCATATACCATACGTATATAAATACCACATTAGGACTCGTGCACCGTGTATCTCTCCTCATCTCATCTTCTTTCCCCTGGCCACATTAGTCGGTAGCAAGCCAACTAATCATCGTCACTGTACAATACAGTCGACTCCACTGTAATTACATACAACCCCGCTGCAATTACCTACAGCTCCACTGCAATTTCATGCAGCCCCGCTATATTTCCATACAGCTCCGCCGAACAATAATTCGGCTCACCTATACTCGTTTCGTGCAATATAAACACAACATATATCTCAATATATTATCAATCACGTACACCATACATATAGGCACATTAATCACTAATTATCACATTCCCAAACCATACGTATGTATTCCAGTTGAAAATACTTTTAAAGTAAAACTCACCTGAATGCTTATTACAACTCTTCCAATCCTTTTCCAAAGATTCAGTCTATCAATCCCAATCCACAGAGTCTGCAAATAGATTAAATACAAATATCCCCTTACTAACTGATCACATAAAACATACTAGAAGACCAAGGACTCTAGATAACTCAAATCCTCAAAAGTGACCAAAACAGCTAAAGTATCCGGACAACCCAAACAACCCGGACAACACCACCTTTTCCGGACAACATGACTTTTCCGGACAACACAAGGAATCCGGACACCACAGACTAATCTGGACAACAAAGGAATCCGGATGCCATCCAGACTCTAAATCATCCGGACACTATCAATAAACTTACCCGGACACCACCAAAGAATCTACCCGGACACATTCATTCTATCCGGACATCCCTGTCGGTTTACCCCATTTTCACCCAGAAATCTGCTGTTTCGATACCAGACATGAATTCGACTTTTGTACACCGATGGAAACTACCTAATAGCAATTATGAACATAAAATGTAAAGGAACATACCTCAGATCCACTTCCAAGTACTCCAAATTGAGTCTCTTAGCCACAACCTTTCTTTCTTCTTCTTGCTCTCTCTTTCTCTCAACACACACACACACAACACCTACTGATTTTCTAAATATCTGGAAATCATAAGGATAACATCTAACCTTATTTACCATTTAAACCCCACATTTCTCACTAATGACCATAATACCTTTTTAACTTACTAATTAATCTAAACACCCCTAAACTTATATATATTTACCCAAACTTACCCTAAATATCAACTTTAAAGTTAACTAAACTTAACGTAAAAGGGATTTTAACTAACGAACTTACCCGGGGTATTACATTATCTCCCCCTTAAAAGAATTCCGTCCCGGAATTCGGTTAAGCAATAAACGAGGGTAACTACTATCATGTCCTATCCAATGGTCCTTCACTCTGATCATTACATTCGACTACTTTTTCCCACTCTCTTCTCAACATAAAACACGTTTTCTCCAAGGATAGCACTCTAGAAGGTACTCACTCTTAACGGATCCTATGAGCTAGTTTTCTTTCACCTCCAAACCAATCGCACGTACCCAATTTCAACAACTACTATACCTTACTAACAATTTCACCATACCTCATATCAGGAACTTAATCGAGTCAATCTGAAATCACACTCAATGCTCGAAACAACTACACATTTTCCATTTCTCAAACGGTAATACTCCATTCTTTAGCTAACCATCTACTGCCACTCCATTCTCTTATTCTTGAATAACACTACTACACACCGCCTAGACATCCATACTTCTCCACTCATACTTTTGGCACATCTACACAGTTTACAAACAAAATTCCGAGCAGAGGTTTCCACTTATACTCACCCCATATCGTCACAAATCCACCACTTAATCTTACGAAATTCATTACTACTACACCTCGCACATTCACTAATTATAATCTGCCATCATCTTATCCACATCACCCCACACCCTTAAACAATACCTTTCTTGATAGCGTCAACAATCACATTAAGTATAATCTTCACAACATACTAAACCGTCGCCTTCATGACAAGGTCAAGACTTCACACATTACCGTTACTCTCCACATATAATCGTCACGTTCTACATACTGCTATTATTCTTTACACTCAAGCCATCACACTCCACCCACTAACAAATTAAAACAACAATAATCAAACACACCCTTCTATATCTCTAACATAATTATCAAATATTTTTCTACCACAATAAATAAAATTGAAAACACAAAAGAATCAGTTTGCACCGAAGTCATATAGCACTTTAGTACGTATAGAGTTTATAGGAATATACCTGTCTTCATATCTATCCATACGTCGAGTCCGATCTGCCACCCTGTTGATTTTTATAGAGTTGATATACACATAAGCACATACCCCGTATAATAAGGTATTCCAGTCCAAACATGCACCTGTAAGATCACAATTACACTGGCCAGGTGTAATCTGAAATTACCTTACATGATGTTCCTTCTACCTTTTATACTTAGCATCCCAAGGTTCTAATATATCAAGGACATCCTACTTCACATGCAGTTTAAGTCTAGGTACGGGTACAAATACCTAAATCCCTTAAACTAGGGCTCTGATACCATTTGTAACGACCCGGTTTCCCAAACATACAACAAATAACATACATTGCATAACTTCATTACATTCATAAGAAAAGATACATCACAAACCAAGTACGGTCTCAAAAGTCTTGACATTACAAAATATATAAAAGCTTCCTAATCAACAATCATCAAAAGCTTCCTACACTTCATCCTCTCCTGCCGATCCTTAACCTGGAAAACATATTTTTGAAAACAAAATGAGGGTTAGACCAAACGGGTCTAGTGAGTTAATCCCGGTCTTTTCCAAAATCAATATAAAACTCTTTTCACATAATACTTTGTATCAGAATAGTTTACATAAAATCTTTCGTATAAGCACGCATATACCACACGTATATAAATACCACATTAGGACTCGTGCACCGTGTATCTCTCCTCATCTCATCTTCTTTCCCCTGGCCACATTAGTCGGTAGCAAGCCAACTAATCATCGTCACTGTACAATACAGTCGACTCCACTGTAATTACATACAGCCCCGCTGCAATTACCTACAGCTCCACTGCAATTTCATGCAGCCCCGCTATATTTCCATACAGCTCCGCCGAACAATAATTCGGCTCACCTATACTCGTTTCGTGCAATATAAACACAACATATATCTCAATATATTATCAATCACGTACACCATACATATAGGCACATTAATCACTAATTATCACATTCCCAAACCATATGTATGTATTCCAGTTGAAAATACTTTTAAAGTAAAACTCACCTGAATGCTTATTACAACTCTTCCAATCCTTTTCCAAAGATTCAGTCTATCAATCCCAATCCACGGAGTCTGCAAATAGATTAAATACAAATATCCCCTTACTAACTGATCACATAAAACATACTAGAAGACCAAGGACTCTAGATAACTCAAATCCTCAAAAGTGACCAAAACAGCTAAAGTATCCGGACAACCCAAACAACCCAGACAACACCACCTTTTCCGGACAACATGACTTTTCCGGACAACACAAGGAATCCGGACACCACAGACTAATCCGGACAACAAAGGAATCCGGATGCCATCCGGACTCTAAATCATCCGGAAACCATCAATCAAATCATCCGGACACTATCAATAAACTTACCCGGACACCACCAAAGAATCTACCCGGACACATTCATTCTATCCGGACATCCCTGTCGGTTTACCCCATTTTCACCCAGAAATCTGTTGTTTCGATACCAGACATGAATTCGACTTTTGTACACCGATGGAAACTACCTAATAGCAATTATGAACATAAAATGTAAAGGAACATACCTCAGATCCACTTCCAAGTACTCCAAATTGAGTCTCTTAGCCACAACCTTTCTTTCTTCTTCTTGCTCTCTCTTTCTCTCAACACACACACACATAACACCTACTGATTTTCTGCTTTTCTAAATATCTGGAAATCATAAGGATAATATCTAACCTTATTTACCATTTAAACCCCACATTTCTCACTAATGACCATAATACCTTTTTAACTTACTAATTAATCTAAACACCCCTAAACTTATATATATTTACCCAAACTTACCCTAAATATCAACTTTAAAGTTAACTAAACTTAACGTAAAAGGGATTTTAACTAACGAACTTACCCGGGGTATTACAGTTCTATAGTTAACATCTTATCATGATGTGAAGCTGGAAGGTCTTGGCGAACACTTGCAGTTTCCTTACGATGAACATCTGTATCAATTCTCAGCACTCCAACCCATAGTCCTCCCTTTCTGAATCCGATCTTCATCCTCTTTCTAAGCAACTCCATTGACCACGTGTGAAGTGGCAGCTGACTTCGGTCAACATCAACATCCATCTCGACACAAACCGTCATATGCACATAAAGTAACTTCATATGAAACAATTATCGTTAGGTTCATATGCACATTTTTAATTACATACAATATACTAATAATATTAATTATACAATCAATACCGTTAGGAATGTGAGCGGTCCATGATAGAAGCTAGCGAATGTATCCCGCTTCCAGTTTCGTTTGCTTCTTCGTATGCACTCGTATATATATCGGGACCAATTGATTATTCCAATCATATCGATGTTACCAATTTTAGCCAGGAAGTTGTTATTACAACGTCCATCTGAACTGCATTCAGCCATCGAGTTCACAAACAAAACTATGAAGTTAATCTTGAACAACTCACCCGCATCACTTGATTGCAGTATCATGGTGCTTACGTCACTTGGCCTCACCTTCTCTTTACTGTATTGTTTTTTCCACCTTGCAATCACATCTCTACCTTTTTCATCTATATCCATTTTGTCTAGGTCGACCCCTCCATTTGGCACACCAAGTATGTTGCTTACAACCTCCTCAGCAATTTTCAATGTTGGCCCAATCATGTACACTTCCATGGTGTCTGTGTCGAGGTTGTCTACAACATAATACCCCAACTTTGATGGTACGCCGTCAACCGACATTTTAAGCAGCGAACCGAGCCCTATTTTTTCGACCGCAGATTGTTGTTCCTCGTTTAACTGCGATACAGTGTCTTGCAGAGTCATGGGCGATGTTCGCGTGCGAATACCATCAACGAGGGACGGTTTCTTCACCTCTTTTCCTTGCTTGACAATCTTTTCCAGCCTTTTATTCTCTTGTAGACCAGTTGTTTTAATCCTTCTCACATCTGTAATGTATCAATCATCTTAATATTATTGTAAACATTAATACATATGAAGCAGTATATGAAACATAACCAATAAACCATATATGTGTATTGGTTTTCACTATATCATTTCACATTAGACGTTTAAGTGCAAATGCTTTATGTTACAGTACCTGCTGCTTTGGTCAAGTTGACCTTAACCACGAAATCATCATCCATGTCGTCGATGCCTCCTACTTGTATGGCTGGATCTCTCAAGACAATACCCTCAGCTTTATTGGTATTTTGCGTCGTGTTTGAAGGCGTTTTGGACGCGCTTCTGGTTGTTCTCTTGAGTTCACTACCCTCAGATACAATTGTTTTTTCTTTGTCGTCTTGATTGTTGCAGTATCATCATGTCAACAATATGTCATTAATAAACACATGAATTAGATGTTATATATTTATCGAAACTGTAGTATGGAATACACTGACAAGATATGAAACACCATAAATTTCATACGTTAAATATACTTCTTTTCTTTCTCTTGTCATGGATTGTGTGTTGATCTCTAACACTTTTCGGCATCTTCCTTTTTCTTCCCCTTGGTCCTGGTTTAAAAAATAGTCAATTCACATATTCACCAATTCAGCTTACAATATTCATTTTCACTGTAAATTACATATGAAACATTTGTATTTACCAATTATGTAAGTGTGTGGTTACCAACACTGTTACACATTTCATAGGTCTCATTTAGGGTAACTACAGCAACATATGAAATAGTTTACATATGAAATAGGTTAATGATTTTGTTAGTCCCAGATGGCTTACAAGAACAGGAACGGGTATTGTAGAAGGGGGTTGAATACAATACACAATTTTTTCACTTTAATTAATTCTATTATTGAAAATATTCAAATCAAGAATTACACATAGAACACATAGAACAATTAGATTGTTGCGAAAAGAACAGATAAAATCTATTCTAACAATCTTCACAAAGTAATACTGAAAACTAAATAACTTCTAAAACACAAAGATTGAAAGCTATAAAATTCAAAGAGAAAAAGGAGTAGAATATCTTGAGCACAGAGTAATCTTCAAGAGTTTCAAGAGATATATTCTGCATGGAGAGGTCTTCATCTTTATATAGTGCCAAGAGTATGTGTAGCATAGGACACTGGTCACTTTGTCATTGGAAGGGTAGGTTTGGCTCTCAAAAGTTGATATGTCTTTTCCTGTAATGCTAGAAAGGTTTGATGGTGACAATATATAAGAATGGGAAAAAGGACAAATGAATCTTTTTCTTCCATACCCATATCTTTGAAGAGAATACCTTTTAGCAAAGACACATGGGAGGATCCTCCTATTTGAGGATCCCACCGACTTGTCAAGGACAAGGTAAGTGGAAGTCTTCTTAGGAGTGATGATATGAGAGGATCCTCCAACTTTTGAGGATCCCAACGATTTTCATGGGGACAATCGGTGGGATGGCCAACTTTACTTCTTATGATGAAGATCTTCATGGCAAGGAGATAAGGGGGAATCTCCTGTTTGGGATCTCACCGATCTTCATGGAGACAATCGGTGTACTATGACTTGTATGTGTTGAGAAAAGATCTTTCACTTCCACAATGAGATAATCTTCAATCTTGACTTCACCAAACATTTGCTATCTTGTACAAGCCATCACAAAGAACCATCCAAAATTTCTCTAAGTATAAAATGTTTTTCAAAGTATAAAAGGAGATCATGAGGTCATCTTCAAATCTTTGATGACCCAACAATCTCCCCCTATTTGATGATGACATCCATACTTAGAAAAACATGAGTAAGACAATGAATAATACATGTTGACCCGGTTTTACTCTTTTCGGTTCTTTTTCACACAGTCCATTTTTTTGTGTGTGTGTTTATAATTTTTACAAGTAAGATGAACTAATAAAGTATAGTTGTACAAACAAATGAAAGAAAAAGGAAAGAAGTATAAACAATATGAACAAAACAAATATTATTTGCATCTTTGGACGGGCGAGTTGAAACTTGTGTCTGGCTTGAGGATTCTTCATTTTGATCAACAGCCTGTTGATGTGTTGGAGAACTTTATCTTTCAGGAACTTTTGCTTTTCTTCAGATGTTCCAAATCTTCAAGTCATTCACTTACTTCAAAAGATTTCAGCCAAATGAGTCTGTGTTAAGGAAGGAGACAAACCCATAATGATGACAATCTTTGAGGGAGGTTTGAGGATAGGAGAATCAGGCTTAGGATGCTTCTGCCCATATCTTGCATCTTCTTTCTTTCTCTTGACATCTTCAGCTCTTCCTGTTCAGCATCATCATCCGTTGTCTTGGTTTTGCTCCCCCTCAGTTAGATCAGCCGGTTTTTTTGATTCTCCCCCTCAGTTAGATCCGCCCGGACTGATGTGCTCCCCCTTGACTGGTCCGCCGACTTCCTCATTTTTTCGAGTTGGTCGCTGGATATGAGTACTGAGGGTTGATGTTGCTCCCCTCAGATGAATTCTCCCCCTCAGCGACCGACGTAGAAAAAAGAACACTAAGAAACGTTGAAAAATAGGCAGGAAAATCGGCCATGACTTAGAATACAAGATTTTTTTTCATCTTCGAAAGATTGTTGAGAGTGGGAAAAATCTTCAAAAGATTTGTGAGAGAAATGATGGGTTTTAAGATGTAGAGGGATTGAGTGTGATTTGAGATGGTAGAGTGGTTAGGAAAGGTGAGAGAGTTATGGGGAAGAGAAAAAGGAGGGAGAGAGAGATCTTAAAGAAGAGTGGAGGGTGGTTGGTGTTTGTCGGTAGCCAAAGAACAAGGGGAAGGATTTTTCGGCCAAGAAAAAGGGGGGGTGTGAATCGGCAGCAGCCATTCGGTGGGGGGGGGGGGGGTATCTTTGGCAGGTAGCGGGTCGTTGGGTGGTATTCGGCCACGGGTTTCGGCAACAAAATAAAATCGGCAGGTATAATAGGCAAATAGAGATGGGATGATTTTGAAAAAGAGATCGGCAAAGAGGGTGTGTGGGTGTTCGACATCAGCAAGCAAAAAAGGGGGTGCTTTACGTCGGTAGTGGGGAAAATTAAGGGAAGGGTGTAAAAATATCTTACCAAAAAAAATATTTTAAGTTGGCCGAAATGGCAAAGAAAGCAAAGGGAGGGGAGGCGGCTAAAAAAAATTCGGCAGGGGGTTTGGCCGAAATGGGATCTTGGCAAAAAAAATTAATAAAATAAAGGGGAATGGGTTTGGTTATGGTTTGTGTCGGCAGCCTAGAAATCGGCTACAAGGTAAAAGTGCAGCCGATGGCAAACAAAATGAGGGATGAGGGGATTGTTGGTCGGCAGCAAAAAAATGGGATGTCATCAATCAAAAAAAATGTTGGTGGATGATGATGTAAGTAAGATGACATCATGCTGATGTCATCAATCAATATGGTTTTGTAAAACCTGTTGCCACGATGTAGTTTACTATTATTTTATTTTAATTTTTTTTGTTGGTGCACTCACCGATGTTCACCGATGTGCAAACCATCGATGTTTTTGTTTTTTTGAAAGCCACCCAAATTTGACAAGAGTTAGCCAATCGGTAGAACTCTTGGAGTGTTTGGATGAAATCTTCTAAGGTATCTTCAGGAGAGTCTGGAAGAAATCTTCTAAGGCATTTTAGGAGGAAATGTTCAAAGTGAAGAAAAGATGGAAGGGAGGTTTATTGGAGAAGGGTGTAGGGGAGTTTTTGGTGGGAGTCTTCACCGATTGGATCGGTGGGATTCTCACCGATGATCACAATTTTTTTAAAGAAGTTGGTTGATAGATGTTGTAAGAGAGGGGATGAAGAGTTGGGTGGTAAGATGGATGGTAAGATGATAAAGAAATGAGGTTGGGGTAATATATGTGGTGGGATGGATGAGAAGAGGTGGGGTGAGAGGTCCACCGATGAAAGCAAGTCGGTGAGAGAAGAGGTTGGCACTAGTGAATGTGCCAATGGGAAGGATTTTCAATACAAGAGGAGATCCAAAAGTTAACCATTTGACACTTAGTTTTCTTGATGAACTTGATGATTTCTACAGTTTTGTCACTTTTATACTGGTCCACATAGATCAATCTGTTTAGCTCAAAAACTACAATCACAAAGAATTTATTTCCTAGGTACCCATTTAATGGTAGGTCCTTTTGGGTTAGAAGAAAAAGAACTGGTGTCACTTAGATCAATTCTTTCTTTCGGACAGTCTTTGGCAAAATGAGAAGTATCACCACAAATATAACATTTTCTATGAGGAAAAATCTTTTTAGAAACTTGACATTTTTCCTTACTTTTGCTCATTTTGGTTATCTTCAAAGACTTTGATGAGGAGTTAAAGAGTTGTGGTGCAGGTCCTAAGATTCCTTTTTCAGAAAATGGGAGGACATAAATCTTTTTTCCTTTGAAGTGGACATTTTGAGGCTCACAGATCGGGGAAGAAAATCGGTAGGAGAAGTCACATAGGTATTTTTAGAAAAATTTGGAGGATTTCTTTTTAAGAGAGAATCGGCACCCAGAGACTTTCCTTTTTCAGAGTTAGAAAATATTTTGTTTGAGTTGGAAGAGGAGGATGCATCATCTAAAGTCAATATTTTTTAAAGTCATGGATAGGTGTGAAAGAATCATTGGAATCTTGAGCCTTTTCCTTTGGAAAGGAAATGGGATCTTTTGCCTTTAAAAACATTCCAAATTTTAAAGCTTCAGATGAGTCGGCAGAATTCATGGACACAGACCCAATAGAATTAGAATAGGAGGTTTCACAAAAGATAGGTGAATCACATGAGGTGGGAGCATGAGATTTTGAAGATTGATCAATTTCCATTTTTCCAAAGCCTAAACCAGTTTTGTCATTACAAGAAATCTGATCTTGAAAAATGTTGGTCCCGAAGGCCTATACAAGTTTGTAGAAGGGGGGGGGGGGTTGAATACAAATACACAGATTTTACTTTTCTAAATTGTTTATTGATAAATCATTAACAATTTACAGCTTGTTGCGGAAACAAGATTAAGGATAAACCTAAATCTAAACAAGTTGGAACACTAAGGTTTCTTGCACTAAGAGAGATAAGAAAATTACTAATAATAACCTATCTTGAGATAAGAGATTGAACTTGTCCAGAGTTAGCAAGTTACTTCAAATGAAGTGGGTTCATCTCTTTATATACTGCATGCATTTAATGCAAGTCAGTATACACTTTACACGTGTCATCAGCTGGTTGGTTGCATGTCATTGACCTTTGTTGACAACCTTAGTAGCCGCATGGATGAACAGTGTAGTATCAGAGTGGTTGTACGATTTCAGACAGTCGGAGGTTCTTTTCTGACATTTCGTACGGAGTCGTGCAAGGGGGGTTAAGACAAAAGTACTTTGTACGGAGGACTTCATGATCAGCTTTCGTTGATTCAACGATTATCATTTTCTATTCAGCGAATGATAAAGTTCAGCGATAGCTGAAGTCTTGTACTTGATACTTCACGTTGAGTGGACAAATCTGAGTCTTCGCTGATCCGCATCAGTTCATTAGGAGACTTATCGCTGGTTCTTGAGCTTGATCTTCGACTTCAGCGTAGAACCTTTGTTGACGTGAAACTTGTCTTCAGGGATCATAAGTAAACAACTTACTTATCAGCGATCATCATAATAATGATTGAACAGACTCAGAGCATTAATGATGAACAGTGTTCGCTGAATGTTTAATTCAAAAGAGCGAGAGTTCCTATCAGCGGTACTGTAAGATCTTAGTACTTATCAGCGATAGTGAAACTCTGATACATATTGTTTACTTACAATTTTCACTAAGTATATAAGAGAGGGTCATTATCAAATCACTGAGGGTTTGGATCAACAATCTCTCCCTATTTGATTATGACATAGCAACAAAGAAAATTGCTATTTAATGAAAACATAAGGATAAAAAGAACTCATAAAATATTTGTCCCTTTTACTGTTTTCTGGGATCTTTTCAGTACTGATGGAGTAAAGTACATTCGCTGAAATCTTTCTTTAAAACTTTGAATTAGGTTACAAAGAGAAATGGAAAGATTACAAGTACGAGCAAAATAAATTACAAGTACAGAAGAATAACTGATACAATAGAGAAATAGGCGATCATATCAGTTTGTAAAGGGTTCTTCCTTAATGAGAAGTTCATCAAGGATCATTGATGTGGTGGGAATCATCCAGTCAGGAACGGTTACACCTTGTTTTCTTTTGATCAGCGCTTCTTCAAAAATCAAGGGTTTCAGATGTCGTGCCTGAGGGTCATTCTTGAAGTCACACCAGTAGATGAGATCTCTCAATTGTTCGATGGGAGTGATGTGAAGTTCAGAGATGCGTTGAAAATGCTTTCCACCATCGTAGTCATGGAAATATATCCCGTAGGGTTCGCTTATGACTTTGCCAGGGATGAAAGTCTCACCAGGAGGAAGAGATGTGTCAAGCATGGAAAGATCGGGATCAGGACCAAGTATTTCAGCACGTGAAAAACCAATACCTGTTTCATTTCGTATGACAGGGCCATCAGTTGAAGATATATATTTCTTCTTCTTCTTCGCTAAGGCCTTTCTTTTCTGACTTTCGAGAGGAGGAGGAGGAGGAATATCCACACAGGAGTAGACTAAGTCGATTTGTTTGTTGATCAGCTTTTCAACATGTTCCTTGTACTTCGACTTGGACTTCTGGATGGCTAACCTGATCTCCAACCATTCAAAGAGACCGTACATCGTTATGGCTTCAGCATAAAGTTTTTCGTACTTCTTATCTTCTCTGAATATCTCGACTTCAGCGATTGAAACAAGGGTTGTTCTTCCAGAGATGAATACCTTGTTGATTTTGGCAGGAGAGTCTCTTTAGTTGACCTTTTCTTTACACCAGGCTAAAGTTGACTGAGACACAGTTCTCTTTTCTTCAGTTATCTTCTTGGCGTTTTCCCAGAGCTGACGTTGAACATCAATGGGAACTCTTTTCAGCTTGGGGTCTTTTATTGATCGTTGAGTAAGCTTGATGGCGTATTCTCTGTCTTTTTCTTCAGCTTCCTTTCTTTCAGCGATTAGGCGTTCAGCTCTGAGGTGTTCCTGGTATTCAGCTTTGGAAATTCTGAACTTTGGAGGAACTGAAGGAAGTTGATCACGCCTCAGAATGATTCGCTGATCCTCAAATCGCTTTATTATTTCCTCTCTTCTTTTCTGATCCTCTTCACTTAGCTTTTGAGGAGCTAAGGAAGGTCTGCCTCTGTGCGAGAGTAGCTGTTCTTCTGGTTCATCAGTCTCAGAGATTAAATCTAAGACTGGGATTATTTCTTCAGCAGCAGCTGGTATTATTGGTGAAGTCGCAGTTGTGGAGCCTTCAGCGATATCCTCAAACAAGGGAGAGGACTAGCTGAAACACAGCGATCTTACGAGTAAGAACTTGGGTAGAATCAGATAGAGAGAATTGGTTCAAGTGTATAGGCTTGGGTAGTAGAACTGATAGTGTATGATAGAGGAGGGATGGAGTGAGAGATGTTTAGCATACCTGACAAACCGGCTTTTCAAGCAAGATCATCAGATTGTCATCTTCAGCGACGCTTTTGCCTTTGCCTTTCTCAGCTCCAGAGGCTGAGAGCTTTGTCTTTGTCCGCTCCCCTGAAGGTTCATTTATCGAGATTCCTTTAAGAGCTTTGATCTTTGGAGCAGGTTTGACGATAAAGAAGTCATCGTCATCTTCGTCATCATCATCATCATTCTTTGGAGAAGAAGATGGTTCATCATCAGGGATGTCGACGGCTTCATCATCTTCTGCTTCGGATTCGGTTTTCTCAGCTTCTTCTTCGAGTTGCTCCCCCTCAGATACAGAGGCGAGCTTCTCGGTTTCCTCAGGGTTTTCATCTCCCTGAGGTCCAGCGGTGGTTTCTTCAGTATTCGTCTTCTCTCCCCTGATAGATTCATCATGGGAAAGGTCTTCAGCGCCCTTGGAGAGTTCTTCAGCGCACTTCTCCAGATCTTCAACGCTCTTCTCCCCCTCTTTTTCATGATGAGTTGGGGAGGAATGGGTTGACTCAGCACCTTTGGTAGGTTCTCTGTCTTCTTGGCCAGAGATACCTACACAGCCTTCAATCTTTGCTAATCTGACTTCTAGGCCAGAAATAGCAGGATTGATCTTCCTGAGCTCAATGCGATCCGCCGCTGTAAAATGTTCAGATTCAGGGACAGGGGCAGGAGCAGGAGTATTCGCCTTGTGCAGCAGCTGTTCGATCATAGTCTTCATCGAACCAACGTCAGTCTTTACAGAGCTTAAGTCAGTCGTCAGAGTGTTGACATTTGTCTTCACAGCAGACATATCTCCCTCTAGTGTTCCAACCGATGTCTTCAGCGTTGTTACCTCGCTGGACATGGATGAAACTGAATTTTTGAGAGAGGTGTAGTCTATGTAGATATCAGCGAGCACCTTGGCGAAGTCGCTGAGAGTTTTATCAACCTGCTTCATGTCATCTGTGGAAGCCTTCTTCTCCACCACCGTTGTCAGCTTGTTCAGATTCTCTCCAGCGTTTGTTACAGCTGTAGAGTTATTGGAGAGAGTAGTGGTGAGACCTGTCAGCTTTGTCTCCACGGACTTCAGAGAGGCGTTGATATCTCCCAAATTAGGACCTGTAACATATAAAAACTTGTGAACAGAGGAAAGCTCAGAAGTTTGGGGTTTAGTCACAGTGTTTATGGGTTGTTGTTTACCTGCAGGAGGATTGGTGAATTCATCGAAATTACGGGTTCCTGAGAAAAGTTCCATGTCATCTTCAAAAGTGCCCATGGATTGTTCTGCAGGTCCTGTCTTCATCATTCCTGGAGAATCAGCTTTAGGTTCCGAGGAAATGATGGCAGCTCCAGTTAGATCTGGAGTAGAGACCAAATGAGTGGAGGGAGGAGCGAAGGATAAGAATGGGGGTTGGGTTATGAGTTCAGCGTTGGATTCGCTGACAATCACTTCATCGGTCTTTTGAGAGACTGAAGGAGGTTGGGTAGGTTCCAAGTTTGTAACCTCAGCGTTTAGAGACGCTGAAGTTGGGATAAAAGGGATGGCTTGTTCAGGTGTGGCAGAGCGTACCACTGAACGTTCCTTCAGCTCTGCAGAAAGAGCTGAGGAGTCTTCAGCATGAGATTGATGGGGTTGCTCCTTTGTTTTCTTGATCCTTTTAGAACCAAGTGGGGTAGATGAATGTTTCCTTTTCTTAGAAGGAGAGGATTTTGTGGCCAGGGTATCAGCGATGGGTATTGTCGCTGAAGGAGCCACAGAATGAGAAGAAGAAGGGTTGAGAAGAGTTAAGAGGGTAGAAAGACGTACCTTATTTTCAACAGGTTTGAAGTCGAGCACCTTAGGGCCAATCTGAGAGAGTTTCAGATCGCCCTCTTGCGGGTAGCTGTCCTTCAGGCCATATTGAAAGATAGCGCTGATGAATCGGGGGTAAGGAACCCATGCAGGCCTGTCAGCGGCAGAGTCTACTCTTTGCAGCAAGTCATCATAGATGAGAGATGCCCAGTCAATGTGTAGACGTTTCAGCAGAGCGTATCCCATAGCTTGCTGAGGTTGAACGGCTTGATCAGAAGAGCCGGTCTTGGCAGTCATGCAGCTGATAAGGTGAGCGAAGATGAAGTTCATCTCGCTGGGCATTTTCGATTTCTTCAGCAGTGTTAGCTTCTTCTCAGGCTTCTTGTCTCTGCCCATTTCCCGTACATAGCCCATTGCATCAAAAAATGCAATAAGAGCTTCTTTGTAAGCGAGCTTCTTATGGTCAGGGAAAGGAACAAAAGGTTTTTCCTTTGTAGCGATGGGAAAGTTCAGAGCTTTGCGAATGATGGCAGGTGTGATCTTTATCGTGCCATATTCAGTATCGCAGAGGATACAATCAACTGTTTTGGAGGGATCTTTGGCGGATGATAGCTGAGAGTGTCTGGCAGAGTACCAGAACTGAGAGAGTAGCAGCTGACTTGCAGGGGGTGAAATGGTCAGGCTGTTGAAATGCAGCAATTCTTCAGGAAATTCACAGCATCTGTCAGATGTGTGACTTGCTTTCGAGGAGGAAACTCGAGAAGCGCAGAAAGGTTGTTTATCTTAGTCCAGTCTAGCTGATCCAGAGTGAACTTAACCTGAGGAGCCTTGATGATTTCCACTTCCTCAGAGTCAGTAGAGATGTTCTCAGCGGTAGTAGGAATGTTAGACGTTGCCATTTCCTGTATTATCAGTTCAACCAAAGATTAACAAATAAGAATAATCTTAATGTGGAAAGATTTTCCATTAAGATGGTTCGAATTTTGTCCATTTCATTCAGACAAAATGTCTTAATGAAGATTAGGATTTTTCTTGATTTTTGAAACGAAATGTAAAACCCATTTTCTTGTTTTCCAGTTTTCTATGAAGAAATAGATTCTGGAAACGAATGAAGAACAAGTTTAAGATTTTGCATTTAAACTTGAAGAACAACCATGAAATGGTTGTGTTCATAAAACCACGAAAGAAAATGATTTCATTTTACGAAGTTCTTTTGTTTGATCTTGTTAAAACAATGAGAAGATCGGAAACAAGTTATACGCATTCAGTAATAAATAAGAACATATTAACCTTGATGTTTGATGAAGAAGATGATGAACAGTTCTTGAAGTTTTTGAAATCACAAATGCAACAGTGAATTCTTTCTTGCGGAGGAAGATTGATCGCGTAAAAGAAAAATATAAACAAAGAATTTGTTTATATAGAGATTTTAGAAAGAGAAAATCTTGAGCGGGAAAATATTTTCATCATGACACGGACACGTGTTTGCATTTGATTGGAAGTTTGAACGAGACGTGCAAACGTGTGTCAGGAAGAGAAAACGTGACGGGGTTTTATTCGTTGCAATGACGTCACAACTGTCCTTTCATATTCTTGGTTGTCTCTGAGGTTTTGAAAAACTCAGGGATACTTTTGAAAACATGAAACACTGAATAGAAATATCAGTGAAGGTTTTAAGAAATTTCAAAACATCGCTGTTAAGGAAGAGATATTCAGCGATGCATTTTGTTTTGAAATCTTGCATTTTCATGCGATTGTCAGAGAGAGTAAACATACCTTGATATCAGTGAATCAAGTTTATTCAGAGAGAAGATGATAGACTGGGTTATACAAGTTGATTTTATCCTATTGCTGATCAATGTGAACCGCTGAAGATTTTATCCTTCAAAGTTCAGCATTCCAAGCTCGCTGATGAGAAAGTTGAATCTTGTCTCATCAAGAGGTTTGGTAAATAAGTCAGCTAACTGATAATCAGTTGGGATAAAATGAAGTTCTATATCACCATTCATCACATGATCTCTGATAAAATGATATCTGATTTCTATATGTTTGGTCTTTGAATGTAGTACTGGATTGTTTGCTATAGCGATGGCACTTGTGCTGTCGCAATAGATTGGAATTTTGGAGAGCTGAAGATCATAGTCTAGTAGCTTATTTCTCATCCACAAGACTTGAGAGCAACAGCTTCCAGCAGCTACATATTCAGCTTCAGCTGTGGAAGTGGACACTGAATTTTGCTTTTTACTTGTCCAACTTACCAGCTTTCCACCCAGGAGCTGACATCCTCCTGTGGTGCTTTTCCTATCCATTTTGCAACCTGCAAAATCACTATCTGAATAGGCGGTTAGATCGAATCCTGAATCTTTGGGATACTAAAGACCTAGATTCGATGTACCCTTAAGATATCGAAAAATTCGCTTTACAGCTTTCATATGAGATATCTTAGGTTCAGCTTGATATCGTGCACACAAGCATGTTGCAAACATAATATCGGGTCGACTAGCTGTAAGATACAATAGAGAGCCGATCATCCCACGGTACAGCGTGACATTGACAGGAACACCCTTAGTGTCCTTATCAAGTGTCAGCGGTGGTGCCATAGGGCTTTTCATAGCTGAACTTTCAGTTAAGTCGAATTTCTTCACCATATCTTTAACATATTTTCCCTGATTAATGAAAGTTCCTTTCTCAGTTTGCTTAATCTGAAGCCAAGGAAATATGTTAGTTCACCCATCATGCTCATTTTATACTCATCTTTCATTCTATCAGCGAAACGAGTACAAAGCTCAGGGTTAGTAGAACCAAATATAATGTCATCAACATATATTTGAACTAGAATGATATGACCTTTCACTTTTCTAAAAAATAGAGTTTTGTCAATCTTACCTCGCTCAAATTTTTCAATATGGAGATAAGTAGAAAGGGTATCATACCATGCACGTGGAGCTTGCTTCAAGCCATAAAGTGCCTTATCCAGTTTATAAACATAACCTGGACGCTTAGAATCTGAGAATCCTGGAGGTTGTTCCACATACACTTCTTCATTCAGCTTTCCATTTAGAAACGCTGACTTAACATCCATCTGATGTACTTTGAAGTTTTTGTGTACAGCATATGCTAAGAATAGACGAATAGATTCAAGTCTTGCTACTGGAGAAAATGTTTCGTCATAATCTATACCTTCCTCTTGTCTGTATCCCTAAGCAACAAGTCGAGCTTTGTTGCGGGTTACAGTACCATGTTCGTCCAACTTATTTCGATAGACCTATTGTTGGGTCACTTAGATTTGAAGATGACCTCAGTCTTTCAATTTCACAGTTCATACTTAGAATAATTTTTAGGTTCTTTACAAGCAGTTTAATTGTATAAAAATGTTCGGTGAAGTCGAAGATCAACCGAATAAACAAAGTAGAAGTATATCTTCAAAGCGGATTGAAGATAGACTTCTCAACCAAAGATTAAGCTGCTATTTGAAAGACTTTTCCTAAAGTCTTAGCCAGGTCACTTGAAGATTTTGAAGAAGCAAAACTTTGAAGAAGATGAAATGTTAGGCAAGATTTTGAAGAAGCAAAATTTTGAAGAAGATGAAATGTTTTGAAGAAGCAAAATTTTGAAGAAGATCAAAATCTTGAAGACAATATCTTCGGCAAGATCTTTGAAGAGGATAACATGTTAGGCAAAATCTTGAAGACATGTTAGGAACATCTTCGGCAAAGAAGTCCTCGGCAAAGAAATTTTAGCAGGTATATTAACTTTATCTGCAGAATATATTCAGGATATCTTGCATTGACAGAGACATCATCCTAAGATCAGAAAAAGGTTCTTTGGACTTCTTATCTTCTTCAAGAAACATCAGCTTCAACAAGCAGGTCAACGCTTGAAGACAAAAGTGAAAAGACAAAATCACTTTTCAGAAGACTGCTTCCATCCTGCCTTCCAAGCTCTCCTTGACAAGTGTCCATTGCGTTTAATGCATGAGGCACTATAAAAGGAGATCATCTTCAACCTTGCAACTAACCAGTTTTACAGACTCTATCAAAGCTTTCAAGTACTGGCCTTTCTCTCTCAAGAAGTTCACTTGTTTTCTTAGTGTGTTACAATTGTTCTTCATTCTCTGTGTGACTGTGTGTTAGATTGTTTGAGTAGATTTTATCTGTTCTGTTCCGCAACAATCAATAGTTTCTGTGTGTAATTCTTATTTGAAGTTTTTCAATAAAAGAATTAAATTAAGTGAAAAATTTTGTGTATTGTATTCAACCCCCCCTTCTACAATACTTGTTTACCATTGCTAATCCATAGTTGGGACCAATACCTATTTAGTGCCTATTACTGTTTTATCAGTTGGTCTCTGAACAAGTTTCCAAACTTTGTTTCTTTCGAATTCAGTCAACTCTTCTTGCATGGCGCTGACCCAGTTTGGATCTTTGAGGGCATCATCTACTTTCTTTGGTTCAGTTAGTGAAATAAAATTTACAAATAAACAAATATTACCTGCACTTCGTCGAGTCTGAATCCCAGCGTTTGGATCACCAAGAATTTGATCAATTGGGTGATTTATAGTCCATCGCTGAGCCGGAGCGTGAGACGCTGACTCAACTTGAACTGGAGGAGCTGAAGATGAAGCTTCAGCGACGTCAGGAGTATCAGCCAAGAGAGGAATGGATGCAGTTGTCATTATATTCACTGATTGCTGAGAAGTAGATGGAATGTCTGAGACATTTGGTTCAGCGTTAGGTATAGTGTTTATAGGAACAGCTGAGACCCAAGAAGTTTCAGCTTCACTGTTCTGCATATTTGGAATGATAGGACTATCATCTTCTACTGGATGAGCATGAGTAGTGGGAATAACTTCTGAATCACCAAGATGAGAAAACATCCATTGATTCAGTTCTTCAGTATCAGCGGACGGTTTAGAGTTCGCTGAACGGGATTCGTCAAACGTGACGTGAATAGTTTCTTCTACAGTTTGTCTTCTACGATTGAAGACTCTGAAGGCTTTGGAAACTGAGGAGTATCCAAGAAAGATTCCATCATCAGCCTTAGGATCAAACTTTCCAAGTGCATCTCTGTTGTTCAGTATAAAACACTGACATCCAAAGATGTGAAGAAAGCTGATTGAAGGCTTTCTCCCATGAAAAAGTTCATAGGCTGTCTTTTTGAATCTTTTGACTATCAGCGACCTGTTTTGCGTAAAACAAGCAGTGTTGACAGCTTCTGCCCAAAACTGAGTAGGCAGGTGAGAATCGCTGAGCATTGAACGTGCAGCTTCAATAATTGTTCTATTTCTTCTTTCAGCGACTCCATTTTGTTGTGGTGTTCTCACTGAAGAAAAGTTGTGAGAAATACCCTTACTCTCAAAGAAGGAATCAAGAGAACTGTTTTTGAATTCAGTCCCATGATCACTCCTTATTGAGCGAATGGTCAAATTGTTCAGGGTTTCCATCTTCCGAACAAAGGTGATGAGTTCTTCAGGGGTGTCACTCTTAGAACGGAGAAACATAACCCATGTATAACGAGAGAATTCATCAACTATGACCAGCGTATATTTCTTTCCAGCGATGGATTGTTTGTTAACAGGGCCAAACAAATCCATATGGAGTAGTTGTAGAGGAGATGACACTGAAGAGACTTGCTTTGACTTAGAGCTTGCTTTGGTCTGCTTCCCTTTTTCATACGCTGAACATAACGACTCTTTGGCGTATGAATGCTGAGGTAGACCAGTGACTAACTCTTTTGATGAAAGAGTGTTCAGTGTCTTGAAATTTAGATGAGATAGCCTCTTATGCCATAGCCAGTTGACATCAGATGAGGCCTTTGAGAAGAAACAGGAGTTCTCAGTGGTTGTTGAGTCCATGTTTATTACATAAACATTTTCCAAACGATAACCGCTGAGAGCTATCTTCTCCTTTTTGTCAGCGACAAAGCAGGATTCCTTAGTAAAGATTACTTTGTTATCCATGTCGCAAAGTTGACTGATGCTTAGAATATTATGCTTCAGCCCTTCAACATATACGACTCTTCTGAAGGAGGTTGTACCATTTTAAAGTACACCATACCCTCGGGTATGTCCTTTTCCATTTCCACCGAAAGTCACAGAGGGACCCTTCTCTTCCTTGTATTCAGCGAGCAGGCTTTTCTTTCCAGTCATGTGTCTAGAGCATCCGCTATCGAGATACCATATACCCTTCTTAACCTGTAATACAGAGGAAGATTAGTTTTTCTTGGGTACCCACTTAACCATGTATACACATTTGTCAGTGGAAGTGGTTGGAATGGAAGATTCAGCAGTCTTCGCAGCATTTGAAGATTCAGCTTTGTCTTTCTTCACTTTGGTTAATTTCTTAACCTCAATGGTAGGATTCACCTTGACCTGATTTGCACCAAGGTTGGTCTTCTTTACCTTGGGGGCAATCTTCACCTTAGATATCTTTTCAGCTTTGGTGGCTGTGGGGCACTTACTAGCAATATGATCAGTGAGTCCACAGTGATAACATTTCCTATAGCTGAACGTAATTCTAGGACCATTTGAATGCTGAGCTTTTAATTTAGAATTAGAAGTTCCAGCACCAAGTAAACTATTGGCTTTAGAAATGGGACGAACATTCAGTTCTTCATATTTCTTACCAAGAATATCTACTCTGAGTCTAGGAGTAGATCGCTGAATAGATCCAGAGATCTGTTTCCTTGATCCAGAGGGATGAGTCGCTGAGGCTTTAGAAGCATTCAGCTTTGGTACTAAGGTACCCTTCTGAGGATTTTGGTAAATAACAATTCCTTTACATTTGTCTTTAGAGACAGAGGTAGGTTTTGAATAAACCATTTTTTCCTTGCCTTTTAAGGAGGTAGGAGTTTCCTCAGGGATTGGTGTAATGGACGAGGAGCACTGAGAAGATGAAGTATCAGCGACTGAGGATACAAACGTTCCAAATTTAAGCATTGAACGCTCAGTGGTTGGTTTTGGAGTTTCATATTTGTAACCCAAACCACGTTTATCACTCAGAGGAATCTGAGACTTTATTATCTCAGTGATCTTTGTTGAAGAATTACACCATCCTTCAACAGTAGCTTTTTCAGCCTTTAATGCAGCGATAGCTTCTGCTCGTTCGATTTTGACTAGCTGATTTAGATGTACTTAATCTTTAAAATCTTCTTCAATTTTAGAAAGCTTTTCTATTTGAAGGTGACAGTTTTTAAGTTTTTCAGCGAGATCAAGGTTTTGGTTTTCAACCACAGTTTTGCCGTTCATGGCTTCGTATAAACTTCTAGTCAAGAGATCGATCTTACGGAGACTATCAGCTTCATCAATATTTGCAATATTGGTAAAGAAAGAAGGTGATACCTGAATAGCAGATGTTGAAGTGGAGGGAATGTCTGAACTTTCTTCCTCTTCTTCAATCTTGGCCATAAGACATAGATTTGCTTCATCATCTTCAGAGTCAGATGATGATGCTTCTTCATCAGAAGCAGCCCAATCATAGTCAGCCATCATGCCTTTATTCTTCTTCTTAAAGCATTTCAGCTTTGCATATTTTTCTTTCATCTTTGAATATTTGTCATCTTTATTCCTTGGAACAAAGGGTTTCTTTGTAAAAGCTGAGGGTCTAGAAACTTTCTTAGACCTGCACTCATTAGCAAAATGTCCTGTCTTTTCGCAGTTAAAACAAGTAGCAGTAGCCTTATCAACAAAAGCTGATGATCTAGGCTTGTCAGTTATGGAAAAAGGTTTGTTCTTTCTAAACATTTTCTTTTTGGCAAATCTCCTGAACTTCTTAGTTAGGAGAGCCAAAGATTCATCATTATCTGAAGAATCAGAATCTGATGACCTTTCAGAGTTACTTTCTAACTCAGTGATAGTGACCGAGGGTCGCTGAGTAGAAGGTTCCTCTGAGATTAAAGCAACAGGGGTGCTTTTGGAATCTTTTACAAGATTCTTCTTAAGATGGCTCGATTGCTCATGATTCAGCAACGTGCCATATAAGGTTGAAAGGGTCATTGATTTTAGATCCTTTGATAGCTTGAGACACATAGCATAATTGTCCCAGCTTTCAGGTAAACATTCTAGAAACTTTGTCAGCACTTCAAAGTTAGAATATTCCTTACCAACAGTTTTCAGATCTATAATTAAACAATTAAAACGTTGGTGAACTTCAGAGAGAGATTCATTCTTACCAGAAATGAAGCTTTCGTATTGTCTTACCAGGTTGATCTTTCTTGAATCCTGGACTTCAGACGTTCCTTCATACTGAACACATATTGTGTCCCACATGGCCTTTGATGTTTTCAGATTCATGACGGAATGGTAGACTTCGTCAGGAAGAGCCATGGATAGTATGGATCTGGCTTTTGTATCTATAGCCTCTTTCTTCTTATCTTCGTCAGTCCATTGAAAGATTTCCTTAGGTACCAGCCTTTCTGGAATAGCAGGTCTATTCTCAGCGGCTGGAACAGCAGCATCAATTCTTACAGGGATGAATGGACCATTCTCTAGATAGTAAGGCATAGTAGGGTCTACACCTTCTAAGAAGAGTGTCGTCCTATTTTTCCATAAGTTGAAGTTATCTTTGGAAAATCTAGGGGGTTTTGCAAGAGAACCATTGTCTATATAATTTGTGTTTGTGTTGGTGGCCATTTTCAGATAATAGCAAGGAAGAGAAATATCTTAGATTAGATCTTGTTTATGAGATTAAACAAATCCGCTCTGATACCACTTGTTGGTTCCGAAGGCCTATACAAGTTTGTAGAAGGGGGGGTTGAATACAAACACACAGATTTTACTTTTCTAAATTGTTTATTGATAAATCATTAACAATTTACAGCTTGTTGCGGAAACAAGATTAAGGATAAACCTAAATCTAAACAAGTTGGAACACTAAGGTTTCTTGCACTAAGAAAGATAAGGAAATTACTAATAATAACCTACCTTGAGATAAGAGATTGAACTTGTCCAGAGTTAGCGAGTTACTTCAAATGAAGTGGGTTCATCTCTTTATATACTGCATGCATTTAATGCAAGTCAGTATACACTTTACACGTGTCATCAGCTGGTTGGTTGCATGTCATTGACCTTTGTTGACAACCTTAGTAGCCGAATGGATGAACAGTGTAGTATCAGAGTGGTTGTACGATTTCAGACAGTCGGAGGTTCTTTTCTGACATTTCGTACGGAGTCGTGCAAGGGGGGTTAAGACAAAAGTACTTTGTACGGAGGACTTCATGATCAGCTTTCGTTGATTCAGCGATTATCATTTTCTATTCAGCGAATGATAAAGTTCAGCGATAGCTGAAGTCTTGTACTTGATACTTCACGTTGAGTGGACAAATCTGAGTCTTCGCTGATCCGCATCAGTTCATTAGGAGACGTGTCGCTGGTTCTTGAGCTTGATCTTCGACTTCAGCGTAGAACCTTTGTTGACGTGAAACTTGTCTTCAGGGATCATAAGTAAACAACTAACTTATCAGCGATCATCATAATAATGATTGAACAGACTCAGAGCATTAATGATGAACAGTGTTCGCTGAATGTTTAATTCAAAAGAGCGAGAGTTCCTATCAGCGGTACTGTAAGATCTTAGTACTTATCAGCGATAGTGAAACTCTGATACATATTGTTTACTTACAATTTTCACTAAGTATATAAGAGAGGGTCATTATCAAATCACTGAGGGTTTGGATCAACAAAAAATCTTTTCTAGATTTTTGGAAGAACTGGTCCATTTTCTCATGATTTCTTGCTCCTTTTGAAAACGTTTAAATATTTTGTTTTTCTCCTTGGCAAGAATAAAGTTGATGGATTTTAGATATTCAAGCTCGGCCTTAACTTTGTCAAAGTTTTCCAGTTGTGAGTGACATAATAGCAGTTGAGAGGAAATAGATTTTATTTGAGCATTTGCCTTTTTCTTAGCAGTTTTAGCATCAAAAAGATCAATAGATAAAGAATCAAATGCTTCAATCTTTTCAGCATCAGAAAGAGATAGAAATGGATGTACCTGTGATGAGGAGGAGAAGCACTTAGTTGATACAAGAGCAGTTGAGGAGGAGTGGCCTTCTGAATCATCCATGTCATTTATCTTAGCCATGAAATAGACATTTGAGGTGTCATTCTCGCTTTTAGATGTGGGTTCATCTGCCAAATCATGAGTTTTAGCAGGCAGACCCTTTCCTCTTCTGACAAGTCTTTCATTTCTTTCCTTTTCTCTCTTGTATTTTTCCTTGTATCTTTCAGTCCGGACAGAATTTGCAGAAGAGAGGTGTTGACTGAACTTTTGGGAATCATATTTGGATCTTCCCGATTTTGAGGAAAATCGGCCTAAGGAAGCAGTTATGGGTCTTTCAAGGTGTTTACTTCTACACTCAGAAGCAAAATGACCCTTTTTACCACAGTTAAAACATTCCTCATTAGATTTGTCCAATGAAGAGTGTTTGAAGAGAGAAGAGGATGATTTTCTACTAAACTTAGATTTTCCAGAAGAGGGGTGAGATTTGGATTTAGAATGCCCATCCAACATGGCCATTTCATCATATAATTTGTCAACTGAAGTTTCCTCACATTCATCCTCAGCATCACTAAGATATGCCTCTGAATGGTCATTAGGATCTTCTTGACTATCATGGTTAGAGTCGGATGTGTAGGTGATTCTTCGAACACACTTAGTCTTTTTGGAAGAGTCACTTAGGAGAGCTAGAGGAGAGCTCTTTATATCTGTGATGACAGACTTCCTTTGCAGTTTAGTCTGCTCATAGTTGAAGAGAGTTCCATATATAACAGTGAGAGGCATATGATCAAGATCCATGGTAGTCTTTATACAAGTACAAATGTTTTCCCAAAAATCAGGAAGACAATCCATAAACTTGCACAAGATTTCTTCATTGTCATACACTCTACCTAACAGCTTTAAGTCATTAAGAAGACTGTTAAAGCGGTTATAGTAGTTGGAGAGAGATTCTCCTTTCTCATAAGAAAAGAGTTCATATTTTCTAACAAGAGCAATCTTTCTGCTCTTTTTAACTTCATTTGTACCTTCGTACAAAACACACAGAGTGGACCACATCTCTTTGGCAGTAGAGAGATTTACCAGAGAGTGGTACACTTCATCAGGAAGAGAGAGAGAGCAATGATAGTTCTGACTTTAGAATCAAGAGACACAAGACGTTTTTCTTCATCAGTATATTTCTTGGGATTCTTAGGAATGTAACGACCATTAGCAGCAGATTTTTCTTCATCAGAGGAATCATCATAATCATCTTTGTCAACAACTTTCTTACCGGATTTCTTGGTTTCTTAGCGAGACCAGACTCTAGGGACTATGGGTCCCTCACTGAGAATGGTTGGATATCTACTATCCACTCCTTCCATGAAAAGCATCATCCGGCTTTTCCACAAAGAAAAGTTGTTGGGGTTAAACTTGGGAGGTTTGGCTATAGAGCCGTTTTCAGAAAAAATGTTTTGAGAGAAAGCTTCATTTTTGGAAGAAGAAGCAGCCATTGCAGATCAAGTTTATGAATTAAACTTTCTGCTCTGATACCACTTGTTAGTCCCAGATGGCTTACAAGAACAGGAACATGTATTGTAGAAGGGGGGGTTGAATACAATACACAATTTTTTCACTTTAATTAATTATATTATTGAAAATATTCAAATCAAGAATTACACATAGAACACATAGAACAATTAGATTGTTGCGAAAAGAACAGATAAAATCTATTCTAACAATCTTCACAAAGTAATACTGAAAACTAAATAACTTCTAAAACACAAAGATTGAAAGCTATAATATTCAAAGAGAGAAAGGAGTAGAATATCTTGAGCACAGAGTAATCTTCAAGAGTTTCAAGAGATATATTCTGCATGGAGAGGTCTTCATCTTTATATAGTGCCAAGAGTATGTGTAGCATAGAATACTGGTCACTTTGTCATTGGAAGGATAGGTTTGGCTCTCAAAAGTTGATATGTCTTTTCCTATAATGCTAGAAAGGTTTGATGGTGACAATATGTAAGAATGGGAAAAAGGACAAATGAATCTTTTTCTTCCATACCCATATCTTTGAAGAGAATAACTTTTAGCAAAGACACATGGGAGGATCCTCCTATTTGAGGATCCCACCGACTTGTCAAGGACAAGGTAGGTGGAAGTCTTCTTAGGAGTGATGATATGAGAGGATCCTCCAACTTTTGAGGATCCCAACGATTTTCATGGGGACAATCGGTGGGATGGCCAACTTTACTTCTTATGATGAAGATCTTCATGGCAAGGAGATAAGGGGGAAATCTCTTGTTTGGGATCTCACCGATCTTCATGGAGACAATCGGTGTACTATGACTTGTATGTGTTGAGAAAAGATCTTCCACTTCCACAATGAGATAATCTTCAATCTTGACTTCACCAAACATTTGCTATCTTGTACAAGCCATCACAAAGAACCATCCAAAATTTCTCTAAGTATAAAATGTTTTTCAAAGTATAAAAGGAGATCATGAGGTCATCTTCAAATCTTTGATGACCCAACAGATTTCATAGGTCTCATTTACAGAAACCACAACAACATATGAAATGTGTTACTGATTTCATATGTCTCATTTAGGGTATCCACAGCAACATATGGAATATTTTACATATGAAATATGTCACTTATTTCATAGGTCTCATTTAGGGTAACCACAACAACATATGAAACATTGTATTTTACCAACAATTTAAGAGTTGGGTTACCCTAAATGAGACATATGAAACATTGAAACCCATTTCATATGTTTTATATGTTATGCATCATATGCTAAAGTATCAATGCATTTTGTTAACCACATCAGGATTACCAACATTAAAGGATCAATGTAGTCTCATTTCATATTTTATGAAAAACCTACCATAGAAGGATCGATGTATTTTGTTAACCACATCAATTTAATATAATATTACTGATTTCATAGGTCTCATTTAGGGTTTTGTTAACAAATTAATTAAAAATTGTGAAAGCATTGGGTTCAGTAACAATGTAACCTATTCTGTCATTATTTCAGTTTTTTCAACCACAAGCCCTATGATTTTCCGATTAACAACACGTTCTTTTATGAAACCGAATGGGGGGTTTAGTAACAAGTACGGTAAAAACTTTAAAAACCCTGTTTGTTTCATACTTTTGAAAAACAAAACCCTATCAAACATCAACGTTTATTGTACAATGCACAAGTTTATTCAATGCATTACCTATAAAAAAAACATGATTTCATACCTTGTTCTTCACTTATTTTCTGACCAGAAACCCCTTCCATCTTCAGGTCATCCGTAGTGTTTTTACTAGGTTTGAAGTTGGAGAATGAGTTGAGTAATCGAATCTTTTCACTCTTTTGTCGAGCTATGAAAGTTGAATCATAAGTTATGCACATTACTGGTTCTTATACTATCGTAAAAATTAGGATACGGTTCATACCTATAATCATTCGCGCCCTATTTTCATCATCCATTGTATATTTTCAAATTTTCGCACCGGATTCCATCAATAATGGAGCTGGATACCTCCAATCGATTTGAACTCGGAAGTTTTCAGAAGCGAGATATGAGGGATGATTTGATTCAATCGATTCTTTCCTTATTTCCTATTTTTACTAAAGCCCGAAAGTACCCTCTACTTAATCACCCGAATTCCAGCATTGCCACCGCTTTCATAGTTATTTACAACTATGCCACCGTGTCCATCTACACCACTCAATTTTTAGATGGATGGTCATGATGGGATTTCATAGTTTACATGTAATATTGGGTTTACATATGAAGGAGCCTCTATATATATAGCCTTAGGTTCAAATGAGAAGTGCTAAATATTTGAGAAGAAGAGAAGTAATCTTGGCCATTTATTCGGTCAAGATCGGTTATAATTGGTCAAAAGTTGCGGCTTTGACCGGTCAAAAGTTGCGGTTTTTGTAACAACCCGATTTTTCTTTTTAGTTTTGAAAGTTTGGTGGCCAAAGTGAGAAGATTGAAACTTTAGTGCTCAAGGTGAAAGGAGAGAGTTTAAATAAGAGGAAACCCTATGTTCCTCATTTCATTTTGTTTGGTTCTTTGGATCGATAGAAGAAAGGGGGAGAAGAGAGTTAGAAAGCCAAAACCCTGATTTGGGTGTGTGGAAGAAGGAAGGCATCAAGGATTGATGGTAGTATCTTCAAGGTATGATTTCTCCTTCTTCATCTTCTTTCTCTTTGTGGTGATGCTTAGCTAGAAGTATTAATGGAGTATTCTAGAGTTGGATTATGAGTTTTATTACCTTCTTTGAGAATCCTTCACCATTTCAATGGTGGAAGTTGATTCTAGCAAGTTTTTGGGCTTTAATGGAGTTTTGAGTTTTTGAGGTTAAAAGTGGTGAATCATTAGATGGATTTAATGGATTAGATATTGTTTTAATTGTTGGCAATTGGTTCTTAATGTTGTTTATATCAAAAATGTCGATTTGGGAGTCTTGAAACCGATTTGGAGAAGTTTGGGGAATGAGAAACCCTTGGGTTTTGGGAAGAAAATCGTGCAGGGCAAACAGAGCTCCGCGCCAGTCTCGGCGCCGATCCATCGACGCCACCATTGGCGCCAGACTCTGGTCCCCAAAATCCTTTTCTCGTTTCATTGTTCGTTCGGGTCTAGGATCGAGGCATCGATTGGAGGGTTGTTTTGGGGTTTTGTTAAGGATGGTTTGGGATGTAATTAGATGGTTTAACACCACTCATATGATGTTAAATTCAGGTGTTCGGTTTGAACTAAAGTGTGTCCCGAAGCGTATGTTGAGGTGCTAAGACTAAAGTGAGTTCCCTAAACCCTTTTACGACGCAATGTGTAACACCCCAAAACAGGGGTTAACAAAAACTTCCATAAAACGGAAGAGTGGTACACATTACTAAAGTAAAAGTATACCTAATTAACATTTCATAATCATTAATACAAAGATTTAGTTAATTATAACTACTATTGGACCACTAGCTTATTTGATCACTACTATAGCAATCAAATATCAAAAGGATGTCGGAAAGTTCTATCATCAATCTTCCAATCTTTAACTCTACAACAATGATCCCATGCTCACAACCCCGTCCTAGACCTTCTTGTGTCCGGAACCACTAAAATCTGTAACACATAAAACACATAACAAGTGTTAGGCTTTTAAAGCCTAAGTGAGGTTTACACATAGCACATAGAGCATAATCATATCATGTAGGAATAACAATTCGATACATTCACAAATTGGATTCCATGGAGAAGGTCCATATCGCTACCCAGTTACATCATAATCGAAGATATACCTTGATCGGTACCCCACGGTATTGTCACAAGGCATAACACAACGGAAAACCCCACGGTATCCGAGGGTATGAATCAATTACACTTACCCCACGGTGTGTAAGAATATATATCCTCCAATGCCTACTAGGTGCTCCTCCAATTATATGAATACCAAATATGTTAATCCAAATAATATTCAAAGTATATTTAGCACTTAACAATGGTCCAACCATTTAACATATCAATTCTACTTCCATGTAGTTCATACACATCCATATGTATCAAATCACATTCTATGTAATATCAATAATAAACATCCATGTTTACAATTCAATAATATGTCCATTTTGACCATTAAGCCATCTTTGCTTCATTAAGACATATATTAAGCCATCATCATAATCACATACCAATGATATATTATCAAACCCAACCTTTAACACTAACATTTACCATGGCATTCTAAGTAATAAAACACAATTAATCCACCATAACTTACTTGAACTCTTCTTGTTTCCCTCTTAACCATTAAGAGCTTATAAATCAAGATTTCACATTAACAATACCAAAATCAAGATAAAGAATGGTAGATAAGTGTAATACAATCGATTAAGTACAAATTACTCACCTTAATTCTTCAATTGCCAACACCCTAACTTGAATACTTCAACCCAATTACTCCAAGAAAAGAATGAAGATGAAATGCCCTAATTCAAGTTTAAATGGGTAAGATTCATTTACTAGTAGCTTGAATTGGATTAGGATTGATAGAAGTGGATTTACCTTAGGTTTAGATGGAGAATCGTCTGAAAGATGAAGAGCAGAATACCTATCTGTTTTGAGAGTTCTTAATGAAGAAAAGAGTGACTAAGGACTAAGAGATGGGTTTTAACCCCTATTCAACACGTCAGGTGCTCGGCGCCGATCACCCGCGCCGATGCATCGGCGCCAACCATCGGCGCCAGCCTCTGTTTGCTTGCTTCTCATTTTCCACTAATTTGGTCGCCACTTCTTCGTTAGAACTCGGTTTTTACCCCGGAAAGTACCGTTGGACTTGTAATCAAATTACCCATCCAACTAATCCATAAAATCTAATATTTCACTTTATCATCTATTTTTTTTTCATTAATTTCCTTAAGGAATAAACTTACTGATTTCTATCGGAAGTTATCAAATAACAAGTAATAACCACGGAAATTACTTAGGAAATCAATTATAATTTAAGAAGTCAAAATATAAAGAAATATTAGGACTATTATTACTCACAAGGATTTTCCGGGTGTTACAATTCTCCCAACCTTAAAACGATATCGTCCTCGAAATCTATATCCTTTACAACCCAAAATCAACCGACTCACTGTCGACCAAAATTTAACAATTCCTAACGGGAATCTAAATTCCATCCACACGGTCTATAAAGACATTTCCTCGAACAATTGTTTATTAACAAAGCCCCTACACATACTTTGTACTTATGTACGGATAAACGTTCCAACCATAGAGAAACTCCCAACCATACGACTTCAGTCATCTCCCAACCTTAAAATGTTCTATACATCTTGATTTCAGTTTCAAACTCTAAATCAATTTTAAGGCTCAATTAATACTGAGACCAACCGAATCTCTAATTTCAATTGTCCCTATCGTTAACGGCCATTCACATCCAAAGAGCTCTAATAGACTCCAAAATCCTTCTCAATACTTAATCATCAAACGGACAGGTTCACTAACCATACACAAAGATTAGTTCACTAAAACCACTCATCACAAATGAGTATCTTAAGGTTACTACTACCATCACCATCATTCTTTTTAAAATCGGCTACAATTCCCCGATTACACTAAAGGTGTTTGGCCTTAAGCCCAAAAGTTGACACCTAATTATCACCAACCTTTGCACTCTAACCAAACCCACACATGAATTCCATTCACAAATAAAAATCTAGAAGGAACAAGGATTCATCTTTCATATTTCCTGAACCTTACTTCTTTCCTCATTATCCGCTCCCCAACTTAGATTTGTAAGCCTCCTTAAAGTAACCGTTTATCATTAAACCTTTATCCGACTATTGCTTGGTCTTCAATACCGTCATCATCCACATCTTAATCTCCAAATCTCAAAATAACATTAACGTATACTGTTTGAAAATCCATACTTACTTTAAATTGAGCATACTTACCAGTTTTGAATACTTCTATAATTACGGCAATCATCACTACATCTATGACCCACACGTTTCTTCAGTATAAAGTACTACCACTTCCTCACATCAATATCGCACTACGCGACCACACTGCAACCAAGCACTCAAATATTATATATCAAAGGTGATAATTCCATTGAACCTATAGTATAACTACATTCTTAGGTCCGACCTTTCTATAATTACTTCCTACGTTAGCATGGAGTACTACCCTCCAATCATTATTTGTCTCCTTCTCCCAACTTTTCCACATACCGATAACGCTTTCTCATCTTTATTAAACTTCCTATGATTCAAAATCATAAACTTATTTAACGACTCACACAACCAAAATCACTTTGGACAAACTCACACTACCGCTCGACATTCTATTCCAATTATAGCCAAATCACTACACTATCTTACAACCACATATTCCAACAGCTTTATTGACAACTAGTACTATTCATCTGTAATCCCCGAAAAGACTTTCATCTAATGTTCCCTCTTTATAACTTCTTATTACTGGTTGACACATTTATCTTGACAATTAATGTCACCACTCGTTCGTACATTCTCTACTCATAACATCTCACAGCAGACCAGATCCCTCATGGTCATTCGTACACAATTCAAATTTACCTTCATGCTCTCCCGCACAATTAACCGAATCTATCTCATTCTTTATTCCTCCCCAACTTTAGTTTGAACTACAACTCACGAGTTTCTAATTAACTTAAACTTACTCTCTTCTTACTAATTCTTTGTGACTCCAAACCATTATATATACAGTGCACACTCCATCACAATTCGACATAGTCCATACCCTTATCATGTTCGTGCCTAATTCTTCATTCTTTATAAACCATCTACATCATAAGTAGAATGTTCATCTACAACAATAGTCTTTCACTATCCTAACACCCCCCACAAGGTGATCCTTCAACTTTTAATCTTCCGATTCTAACTTAACATTCATACATGATCTCAGAAGAAAAAATCAATGTATTCACATTACGCAAACTTTAATTATAACATAATTCATGTAATTCCAACCCCCAAGCCTATGTCAAGTTAATTAAACCGACGAATACCCTTAAGACTCAACCGAATCCAAAACCAAGCCATCTGCTCAAAGGGTCTATTGATCATTTATCAATATCAACTCATGAAATTTAAAAAACATCAAATCCCACATCATACAACACACGCTTCGAGACATGCTAATCTCACGACCCCTTTATTGCTACTCTCCCAATGAAGTCAATTCCTATATGTATCTATATGTACACGTATATACAACTCTATATACTCCACAATATTAATATATATTATTTTGCCAAAGTTCATTAGTCCCAAAGGTACTAAAAATACAAGATCATCAAACGGTCCTCACACATAAGACCAATAGTTAAACCAACACTAAAAAAAATGCGATTAAGCATATAACACACCAAAATTATTGCACGACCATAATAAACTTCTAAAAGCGTATTTTGACCACCTAACTTTCATTTCAGTAATAATTTAACCAAAACCTCTTCTACTCGTGATTTATTCGCCAATTACTCAAAATCCCTACGTGTGGTGTTTCACAATATATGTATTGTCCGCATTCTATAGCGTTCTATAACATCCCAGTTCACCGTACACGATATTGTCCGCTCTGCGCATACCCTTTGCATAACAGCATGCCGGTACCGCTCACGGTTGTTTCTACCCGCACAGGCATACGCGGGACGCACCCGGACCGCACCCTATGACAGGCAAAAAGGCCTCATACACCTTACGCAACTGTCGACACCTTACACAAGTGTCGACTCCAACATTAATAATCACTCTGTCTATACTTCCTTAACCTATTCTTTAACAAGGGTTCCTAACTGAACCCAATCCTTCCAATATATCATAATTCATTTCCTATCCCATCGTCTTTATTTCAAAATAATTCATACAACATTAATATCACAAGATTACCATAGATTCTTATTTAATCTCGAGGATATTCTCCTTTCTGTTTCACCACACTACTCATAGCAAGTTTGCTAAATCCACCACCTTAATGACTACTAATCCTTCCCCCGGACGCAATCGTCCCTTGGCAACTGTATTTCAAATTATCAAACCAGGGTACAGACCTTCTTACAAACGACACTAAAGTCTACTTTCGATTCTCTCATTATTCATCTCTCCTTTTGAACACAAATACCAAACTATAAGCATTCTCCAAATTTTATCCCACACCTCTCCACTCTTGGAGTTCTTTCTTAGCTTATAATGTAATACTCTACGACCTAGTGAGTTCATAGCCTTCATGCATGTCAACGTGATAAATAAATCATTTCACACATTTTCTCATCTTAACGAGCAATGCTTGAAACAACTTGGGCACACATGACCCCCAGCATTCTCAAAACTTCAATGTATTGCACAACGATCTCGAGAACCGTTTGCATACAACTTTCCGTAAAACTTAATCTTTCTCAACCAAAATGATGTTGTTACGATAGTAATATATAAAAAAAATATACTCATACTATAAAAAGTTTTAAAAGAATTTTCCAACACAAAGCAAGCTAGTCAGTTCTTACTTGATATCATCAAGTTAATACTTTTGTTGGTTACAAAGGTTTTGCTAGCCAACGTTTTCTTGGCCCTTTTTACAATTAACTTTTCATATATAAAAAAAATACGAAATATTTTGCAAGTTGCTAAACCCAAAATTTCATTGTGCATCAAAATGAAATTGTCTCTTTCTTAAAATACACATTTGTACAAGCAACTCATTCTTGAATAAAAATTGTTATTTATGCATTTATTTTAAAATCAAGAAAACTCATGTAGCACACTCACTAGTACATCATGCATAAAACTTTACTCGCAAATGAAGGCTACTCACTCAAACAAGGTCAATCGTTGTACTCACATCACTTATCAATAACACTCTACTTCCGTCTAGTGGTCGTCCTCTTGACCTTGTAACACTTTCTATCCATGCGTTCCACGGCCCACTTACTTAATCATTTCATATTATTTCCATTTTGATGAATCACCTTATATTCTATCTCTACACATTTCCATCCGCCTATTAAAGGTTACCTCGGCGGGCTTTCATAAGTCCCGCCAATTCTAGGTTGTCCTTCCAACCCCTAAATCATTTACTTATCTATTCTCTAAAGAATTAAAGGACCTTGGTGGCATATCCACCAACGATCTGCTATAACACAAAGGAATAACCATAAGAAATGGTTATACGAATATAGACATACTAAACGTACTTTACCGATCATTAGTTACTGTAATAATTTAGAAACAAGCATGCTTACGTAACAATATATTCATAATAACAGTAGCTAACTGGAATTGTGAACATATTATACATGAGAATCCTCATTACCATTGTCACAGTACTAATTTCACGTATTTTTGTCAACTATAAGACTATCCCGTCTTAGTACTTCTACCCATATCTCACAAATCATAACTTAACTCATCACAGCTTAAGTCTAAGTACCTCCTCAGCATACTTAGTTCACTTAAGCTAATGCTCTGATACCAACTTGTAACACCCCAAAACAGGGGTTAACAAAAACTTCCATAAAACGGAAGAGTGGTACACATTACTAAAGTAAAAGTATACCTAATTAACATTTCATAATCATTAATACAAAGATTTAGTTAATTATAACTACTATTGGACCACTAGCTTATTTGATCACTACTATAGCAATCAAATATAAAAAGGATGTCGGAAAGTTCTATCATCAATCTTCCAATCTTTAACTCTCCAACAATGATCCCATGCTCACAACCCCGTCCTAGACCTTCTTGTGTCCGGAACCACTAAAATCTGTAACACATAAAACACATAACAAGTGTTAGGCTTTTAAAGCCTAAGTGAGGTTTACACATAGCACATAGAGCATAATCATAGCATGTAGGAATAACAATTCGATACATTCACAAATTGGATTCCATGGAGAAGGTCCATATCGCTACCCAGTTACATCATAATCGAAGATATACCTTGATCGGTACCCCACGGTATTGTCACAAGGCATAACACAACGGAAAACCCCACGGTATCCGAGGGTATGAATCAATTACACTTACCCCACGGTGTGTAAGAATATATATCCTCCAATGCCTACTAGGTACTCCTCAAATTATATGAATACCAAATATGTTAATCCAAATAATATTCAAAGTATATTTAGCACTTAACAATGGTCCAACCATTTAACATATCAATTCTACTTCCATGTAGTTCATACACATCCATATGTATCAAATCACATTCTATGTAATATCAATAATAAACATCCATGTTTACAATTCAATAATATGTCCATTTTGACCATTAAGCCATCTTTGCTTCATTAAGACATATATTAAGCCATCATCATAATCACATACCAATGATATATAATCAAACCCAACCTTTAACACTAACATTTACCATGGCATTCTAAGTAATAAAACACAATTAATCCACCATAACTTACTTGAACTCTTCTTGTTTCCCTCTTAACCATTAAGAGCTTATAAATCAAGATTTCACATTAACAATACCAAAATCAAGATAAAGAATGGTAGATAAGTGTAATACAATCAATTAAGTACAAATTACTCACCTTAATTCTTCAATTGCCAACACCCTAACTTGAATACTTCAACCCAATTACTCCAAGAAAAGAATGAAGATGAAATGCCCTAATTCAAGTTTAAATGGGTAAGATTCATTTACTAGTAGCTTGAATTGGATTAGGATTGATAGAAGTGGATTTACCTTAGGTTTAGATGGAGAATCGTCTGAAAGATGAAGAGCAGAATACCTATCTGTTTTGAGAGTTCTTAATGAAGAAAAGAGTGACTAAGGACTAAGAGATGGGTTTTAACCCCTATTCAACACGTCAGGTGCTCGGCGCCGATCACCCTCGCCGATGCATCGGCGCCAACCATCGACGCCAGTCTCTGTTTGCTTGCTTCTCATTTTCCACTAATTTGGCCGTAACTTCTTCGTTAGAACTCGGTTTTTACCCCGGAAAGTACCGTTGGACTTGTAA
Source organism: Saussurea involucrata (assembly GCA_033807775.1). Lineage (NCBI taxonomy): Eukaryota > Viridiplantae > Streptophyta > Magnoliopsida > Asterales > Asteraceae > Saussurea > Saussurea involucrata. Next base: position 134,843,407 of record CM066321.1, on the reverse strand, counting down.
TCAAATTACCCATCCAACTAATCCATAAAATCTAATATTTCACTTTATCATCTATTTTTTTTCATTAATTTCCTTAAGGAATAAACTTACTGATTTCTATCGGAAGTTATCAAATAACAAGTAATAACCACGGAAATTACTTAGGAAATCAATTATAATTTAAGAAGTCAAAATATAAAGAAATATTAGGACTATTATTACTCACAAGGATTTTCCGGGTGTTACACAATGTGATAAATGTTTTACTGATTATGGTTTTACCGAGCATGAAGTGTTACGAACTGGTTTACATATTTTTTTCCCATGAATGTATTTGTTTTATTTAAAGGAATGTTTAGCATGACGAAATGAAAGGCATGATTTATAAAGATCATAAATTACATGTTTACATGAAATGTATGTGTATGATATGTGGAGTCGGACTGCACTGTGGGATCAGAGAGAGATCCTCGGGATCTGAGGATCCCTTGAATATGTACGACAGACCGGTAGGTTGGAATACGTTTCCCTCCTATTCGGTAGAGGGGAGTCCGTGGGGGCTCCGAAGAGGCGAGAAGGGAGTCTGATGGGGCCCTGATCGCAAATGTTATGTGATCCACTACACAGTGCAGTACCATGCCTGATGATATGTTATGGTTAAAATTCAAATCATTGTTAAATGTTTCCAAATGTTTTACATGTTGATTTCGGAGGGAATTCACTAGACCTTTTGGTCTAACCCTCGCTTTCAAAATTTATAAACCATTTTCAGGTAAGCGTGTAGCGGGTTCTTCTAGTAAGAACTAAGAGATGGCATGGAGGTTATGGAGCTTAGGGCAACTCCAAGTTTTGTTTATGATGACTTAGAAATAGTGCTCGGCTGTGGATTTAGAGACTTCCGCTGTCAAGATTTGTTTAGTATAGTTGGTTGATGTTTAAAAGACAAGTTATTTATGTAATTCGAATGCCTATTCTATGATATTGCATGATCATGTTTTTGGGATGTTACAGTTTTGACTGGTCAAAAGTTGCGGTTGTTCCAAAAATAGAAGGGCAATTTCGTAACTTTTACAAAAAACACGGGGCGAGTTCATATATGAATCTGTGTGATTCACATATGAACTATACATTCATATATGAACCTTTATAATTCACATATGAACTCTTTATAACTAATTCATATATGAATCTTGTGATTCATATATGAACCTTTGTGTTTCATATATGAAACTAATTAACTGTAGGTTCATATATGAATCAGTTGAACCAATTAACTGATTCATATATGATTTTTTTTTAACTAAATCTCATATGAACAAATTAACTGATTCATATATGAATCACAAAGGTTCATATATGAATTAGTTAAAAAGAGTTTATATGTGAATTACAAAGGTTCATATATGAACACAAAGGTTCATATATGAACTTGTCTCGCATATTTTTTACGAAACTACCCCTCTATCTTGTGCAGACCACGCGAGGAATTATCCGCTGCTTCTCGGTCAAAGCTGCCGATCTTGACCGAATGAATAACTAAGATCACTTCTTTATTTCTCAAATATTTAGCATTTCTCATTTGAACCTTTCCCTATATATATATATATATATATATATATAGAGAGAGAGAGAGAGAGAGAGCTTCAAATGAAACCAGTCAAAAAGATGAAACCAATGAAACCCGATCTCAGCCGTCTTTTTTCTTGATCGACGGTTGAGAGATTTTCGCATTTTAATTAATTAAAAAAATAAGAAAAGGGTAGTTTAGGAATATATTTTAGGTATTTAAATTTAAAATCTATTAATTAATTTGAATTAATCTAATTATGGTTAGATTTCCTTAATTTTCTCATCATTTAACTCAATCTCTCTCTCTTCTCTCTCGCTCTCTCTCAAATTTCCGGCTGCCGTGACTTGCATCCTGGTCCGGTGAGCCTACTGCGTGTGAAAGTTTGTACGAGCCGTGCTGAAGGATGATTTCGTTGAATCGATTGGAAAAGCGTTGCGTACATGGTAGCTTATTTTATCAAATAATCCAGAAAGACGACCAGCCTTTCCGCCTTTAAGTTCATCAGACCATCCCATTGAAGCCAAGTTCTTAAAATTTCGAGAGACGTCAGAAATTTTAGGTCTGAAAGAGAATATGAAATTATATGCCAAATGATTACAGCATGAGAGTTTGGCATTTGTAAGCACGCAGAGAATACAGATGGTGAATGTTTTTTTATTTGTTTCTTACATTGTCATCATCATCATCATCAGCATATTCTTCTCTTTTTCTTCTGTTTTTCTTCTTTTTTGGTGGATCGATTTCATATCGATTTCTTTTATGAAAAACTTTTTTTTCTCCTATGAAACGTGAAAATTTCGAAAAAAACGGTTTATGAAACTTAAAAAACTTGAAAGTTATGAAAAAAACTGTTTATGAAACTCGCAAAAATTATGAAACTTGATTCTGGGTTTCATTATGATTCATGATTCTGGGTTTCATATCGATTTTCATCTACTAAAAACCGTTTTATGAAAAACTATTTTTTCTCCTATGAAACGTGAAAATTTCGAGAAAACGGTTTATGAAACTTAAAAAACTTGAAAGTTATGAAAAAAACTATTTACGAAAAAACTGTTTATGAAACTTGCAAAAATTATGAAACTCGCCGGAATTTGGGCGAGGTCACCGGAGTGGGAGAAAGTCGCCGGAGTGGAGGTTGCCGGAGTGGGAGGAGGTCGCCGGAGAGAGAGAGAGATGAAGATAATTGAGAAAATTAAGAAAGTTTGTTTGTTGCTAAAATTATGAATATTCCTAAAATAACGAATTTGGAGAAAAAGACCCAAATACCTTTGGTTTCATGGTTTCATAAAATATAACGGTTTCATAATAAGGGGACTCTATATATATATATATATAGAGAGAGAGAGAGAGAGAGAGGCTCCTTCAAATGTAAACATTCTTTTTTATGTAAACAATGAAACCAAGGGTATTTGGGTCTTTTTCTCCAAATTCGTAATTTTAGGAATATCCATAATTTTAGCAACTAACAAACTTCCTTAATTTTCTCGATTATCTTCATCTCTCTCTCTCTCTCTCTCTCTCTCTCTCTCTCTCTCTCTCCGCGGCAACCTACACTCCGGCGACCTCCTCCTACTCCGGCGATCTCCAATCCGGCGACTTGCTCCCACTCCGGCGACCTCCCCCAAAATTCCGGCGAGTTTCATAATTTTTTCGAGTTTCATAACAGTTTTTTCGTAAACATTTTTTCCATAAGTTCGAGTTTTTTAAGTTTCATAAACCGTTTTTTTCGAAATTTTCACATTTCATAGGAGAAAAACAATATGAAACCGGCGAGTTTCATAATTTTTTCACGTTTCATAGGAGAAAAAAACATTTTTTGTTCATAAACATTTTTTTAGTAGATGAAAATCGATATGAAACCCATAATCATGAATTATAATGAAAAGCATAATCGATATGAAACCCAAAATAATGAAACCCATATGAAATGTCTCCTATGAAACGTCTCCCGCCCATGCTTGAACCGTTTCCCCCACCGCAGAAACAACATTGCTTCTCGCAACGGCCGGAGTCCGTCTCGCCATGATTTGCAAACCAACGAAGCTGTCTGTAGGTTCGGGAGGCTGAAGTTGGCGGCGATCTTAGTCAACACGTTGTTAGGTAGCGCTGCGAAGTCACAGCGGTGCGAGGACGGAGATGATCGGAAGTGTCTGGTTTGATCGACTTGGAAGTGTTGTGGTGTTTCCTGATCGGATTGTGAATCATAGTGGCCGAAATTTTGTGAGAGAGAGAGGGGGAGAGAGAGAGAGATTGGTGGCCTGAATTTTGTGAGAGAGAGAGAGGGGGAGAGAGAGATAGAGATTGAGATTGAGATAATAACCATAATTAGATTAATTCAAATTAATTAATAGATTCCAAAATTAACTACCTAAAAACTATTCCCAAAATACCCTTTCCCTATTTTTTAAATTCAAAAATCCCTCAACCGTTGATCAAAAAATCGGATGGCCTAGATGGGTTTACAAGGTTTACATAAAAAAGAATGTTTACATTTGAAGCTCTCTCTCTCTCTATCTCTCTCTCTATATATATATATATATATATATATATATTGAGAGAGAGAGAGAGAGTCGGGTTCAAACGAGAATGATATCTATTTAAAAGAATAAGAAAATAATTTTGGGCCAACCATTTTACTAAACAATACCTTAAATAAAACTTTCTTATAAATCACCTAAAAGGGCATCTGTGTCATTTGTTGTATGAATTATATATAGAAACTTATTTATTTTTATATAGATTATGTAATAAATTTAATTAAGGTATTCATTATTTTTGTTATAATTTCGTATTTTAAGCATGATTAATTATTATTTTTTATTTTTTTACAACATTAAAATAAGTGTGATTTAGTTTTTCATTTTAAATATTTATTTTTATCATATTAGGTTATTTATTAATTTTTTATAATTTTCGTCAAAAATCACTTGTGATATTCACAATTAATTCATGGTGAATCACATTTGATATCCATAATTAATTTTAAATCACATGTGATTAGAAAAACAGTTTGAAAAAAAGTTAATTCATTGTGAATCACATATGATTTTGATGAAAATTTCTGAATTATGTTTTGAATCACATGTGATTTTATAAATTTTAAATGTATTTTGCTACACACTATATATGCTTATGTTTTTATTATTTTTCTTTTATAATTTTCGTCAAAAATCACTTGTGATATTCACAATTAATTCATGGTGAATCACATTTGATATCCATAATTAATTTTAAATCACATGTGATTAGAAAAAAAGTTTGAAAAAAAAGTTAATTCATTGTGAATCACATGTGATTTTGATGAAAAATTCTGAATTATGTTTTGAATCACATGTGATTTTATACATTTTAAATGTATTTTGCTACACACTATATATGCTTGTGTTTTTATTATTTTTCTTTTATAATTTTCGTCAAAAATCACTTGTGATGTTCACAATTAATTCATGATGAATCACATTTGATATCCATAATTAATTTTAAATCACATGTGATTAGAAAAAAAGTTTCAAAAAAAGTTAATTCATTGTGAATCACATGTGATTTTGATGAAAAATTCTGAATTATGTTTTGAATCACATGTGATTTTATACATTTTAAATGTATTTTGCTACACACTATATATGCTTATGTTTTTATTATTTTTCTTTTTCAATATTAAAGTTGAATCATTGTTTTCATATTTAAAATCATATATGATTAGTAAATATTTTTAAAAAAAATAATAATCACGAATCACATTTGATTTTAAATATTACTTTAAATTAAAAGAATTATTTATTTATAAAGAAAATTAAATATGCTTATTGTAAGTGAAATAAATATAAGATATTTTATTAATAAAAATTAAATCATATTAAATTTACAAATATGGTAAAAATAACTTATTAAATAAATACCTAAAATAACTTTTATATGACCAAATTACTTTTATATCCTTATTTAGTTATTTTTAGAATTAATTAATTAAGGTATTATTTAATGAAATGATTGGCTTACAATTATTCTCTTATTCTTTTAAATTGATAGCATTCTTGTTTGATCCTCCCTCTCTCTCTCTCTCTATATATATATATATATATATATAGGGGTGGGTTCAAATGAAAACTCATTTTCAATTGTGAACATGAGGACAAGTCACAACCATTGATCAAGATTTGGAAAACTAATCAATGGTTAAAACTTAATTAAACCAATTGAGAAGTGATTAGGGGCAAATCTGGAAATTTGAATCAACGCCTACCATGTTTGACTTTTTATTTTCTTTTTTAATTAAAAAACTTTTACCCCCTTAAAGTTTAAAATAATTTATCTTAAAAATTAATAATATTTTAATCAAACAAATTACATCAAAAAAACGAGAATTTCGTGCTCTTCGATATGACATCCATCTCGATATAGTTTTTTTTCATCTTAACCGTTTTTACGTGAAATGCTATGTATGTGTTATATTCGGTATGAATATGTATGCACGTTTCCTGGTGTGCATATTCAGTATGAATAACAAAGAGGAACGTTCATTCACTATTCATGACGAACAACACAATATTCAAAATGAATAATACAACATTCAGGATGAATAATACACGAATTCCTGATTCGTGTATTATTAAACATGAATCGTGTATTATTCATCCTGAATAACATATTATTCATGTTGAATAATATATGAATGACCCGTGAAGGTTGAACACATGACACACTCTCTTTGTTTTCCGATTCACAACCGAAACTTGGTTTTATTCTTTATGAATATGTATGCACATCTTCAGGTGTCCACATATAATATGAATAACAAAGGTGAACGTTCATTCACTATTCATGATGAATAATACAATATTCAGGATGAATAATACAATATTCAGGATGAATAATACATGAATTCATGAATCGTGTATTATTCACCCTGAATGATGTATTATTCATACTGAATGATACATTATTCATGAAGAATAATACATGAGTGACTCGTGAAGGTGTGGAGACGTGACGCACTCTCTTTTGTTCATCGATTCACAATCGAAACTCGATAGGTTCCCGATTCATCTCGATAGGTGTTGGGTTATGGTAATGAAGAACACGATACCTTAGGACGCTGAAGAAAGTGTTGTAGAAGGTGATGTCGAGTTACGGACTTATGGTGTCGAGATGTTGTACGCACTTGAACATACATAAATATTCATACCGAATATAACACGTATATGACATTCCACGTAAAAACGGTTAAAACAACAACAAAAAACTATATCGAGATGGATGTCATATCGAAGAGCACGAAATTCTCGTTTTTTTGATGTAATTTGTTTGATTAAAATGTTAGTAATTTTTAAGTTAATTTATTTTAAACTTTAAGGGGGGTAAAAAAATTTAATTAAAAAAGAAAATAAAAAGTCAAACATGGTAGGCGTGGGTTTTAATTATCTTCCCTTTTACCCCTAATCACCTTAATTAATAATTTCAATTAAAAACTCTATTTAATATGAGTCTTTGGATCAATATAGATGGAAGGGCCAAGATCCGTCCTCATATTCACAATTGAAAATGAGTTTTTATTTGAACTTTCCTCTCTCTATATATATATATATATATATATATATATATACTATAAGAAAAGGGAGAGTTTTTAGAGAGCGCGTGCAACATCACGCATATGCGTGTCTCTACATTTCTCCCTCACTCGCACCCTGCTTTTCCTTCACTTGCACCCTCCTTTTTTCCCAATTTCTTCCACGCTTCTTTCCCACGCTCGCTCCTCGTCAATCCATCCTCCATTAGTGTCCTCACCCTTCTGCTCTATAACCTCTGTTAGAATTGTAGAGTCGATTGAGAGACACACTTGAGATGGCTGAATCGGCCGTTTTCATATAATGAGAGTGTAATACAAATGAAGTGTCTAACCTAATAATGAAAACCTAAGAGACTATTTATACAAGGTAAGTTACACATAATTATAGAAAGGACCCTGAACTATACATATTGACATTAATACTCTAACATCCCCCCTCAAACTCAAGTAGGGGAAGAATGAGCCAAATTGAGTTTGGAAACAAGAGCCCTAAAACGCCCTGGAAGATGAGATTTGGTGAAGATATTGGCAGTCTGATCAATGGTTGAGATTGGAAAAAGTTTAACCGTCTTGCGAAGAACATGTTGACGAGTGAAATGACAGTCAATCTCGATGTGCTTTCTACGCTCATGAAAGACATCATTGTGAGCGATCTGAATAGCACTAGTGTTGTCACACCACAATGGTGTTGGGGAAAATTGATGAGCACCCATATCAGATAGTATCCAGCGTAGCCATACCAGTTCTTGAGTGGTGTCAGCTAAGGCCCGATATTCCGCTTCAGTGCTGGAGCGAGCTGTCAGTGATTGTTTCTTGCTGCGCTAGGAGATAAGAGAGTCCCCAAGAAAGAAACAATAGCCGGTAGTTGAACGACGATCGGTTATGTCACCATCCCAGTCAGCATCTGAGAAGGCACGAAGCTGTAAGGATGAAGTGGATGAAAAATGAAGCCCATGGAACATTGTCCCTTTGAGGTACCGAAGTATACAAAGAACAGCAACATAGTGGTCTGAGCACGGGGCAGCCATGAATTGGCTAACTATATGAACTGCATAGGCAAGATCTGGTCTAGTAACAGTCAGGTAGACCAGAGATCCAACTAGTTGACAGTACCGTGTAGGATCTTTTAGCGGGGTTCCGGCATTCGGAGCAAGGTGCAGATTTTGCTCAATGGGTGTAGATGCAACTTTGTTGTCCGTGATCCCAGCTTTGGACAACAGATCTGAAATGTACTTGGCTTGACAAAGATAGATGCCGGAAGAGTCCGATAGAACTTCAAGTCCAAGAAAGTAGTGTAGTTTGCCAAGATCTTTCATCTCAAAACATGAGCTGAAAGACTGTTTGAGATGATTGATACCTGTAGTGTCACTGCCGGTGATGATCATGTCATCAACATACAACAGGAGTAAAATAGTACCTGCAGCAGTAGTCCGAGTAAACAGGCCAGAATCATAGTTACTTGGAGAAAATCCCAATGAGATGACAGTGTTGCTAAACTTTTCAAACCAAGCACGAGGAGCTTGTTTGAGGCCATAGAGGGCTTTTCGAAGTCGACATACATGTCCCTGACGAGAGGTCATACCTGGAGGGAGTCTCATGTTGACTTCCTCTTCGAGATCGCCATTCAGAAAGGCATTCTTGACATCCATCTGATAGAGTGGCCATTTCTTGGTGGCAGCTATGGCGAGAAGACTACGAACTGATGTGACACGAGCCACAGGAGAAAACGTTTCCTCGTAGTCAATGCCATATTCTTGATTGAAGCCTTTTGCCACAAGGCGTGCTTTATATCGATCAATGGATCCATCAGCCTTGGTTTTGATTTTGAAGACCCATTTGCAACCAATGGGTGACTTTCCCGGTGGGAGAGGAACAAACTCCCATGTATTGGCTTTGTCAAGTGCCTGAAGTTCCTCTGTCATAGCTTGCTTCCAAACAGGGTTAGAATCGGCTTCCTTGAAGGAAGTTGGTTCATGGGTGGACAGTAAAGTTGCATAACAATGATAATCACGAAGGTGAGAAGGAACTTGCCTTACCCGAGCGGAGCGTCGTGCTTCATCTTGTGGTTGAGAGGAGCTAGGATCCATAGACTCAGCAGATGGCTCAGAAGTAGTACTTGGAGTTGGTGCAGATGATTGATCGTGATCAGATGGCACAGATGGGGCCGGTGAGGGTTCAGATGGAACAGATGAAGGTTCCGGTTGAGAAGAGGCGGAAGGAGGTGGAACAGATGGTACAGAATAAGAATCAGATGGAGGTGAGTTGGAAGGAGGTGGGACAGATGGTGAGGTCAGTATGGAGTCTAATTGGAGTGAGTCCAATGAGATAGATGTATTTGTGAAAAAGGAATCAGATGGAGGAAGGGTGTCCTGAAATTTTGACACCGTAGAGAAGGGAAGATGTTCCCAGAATGTGACATGACGAGATATACGAAGTCTCTTAGAGACGGGATCCCAGCAACGATAACCTTTATGTTCAATACCATATCCAAGGAAGCAGCATAATCGAGAACGAGGTTCGAGTTTAGTGTGTTCATGAGGTTGCAATTGAACAAAGCAGGCGCAACCCCACACTTTGAGGAGATCATATGCAGGAGTGACTTCATAGAGTACTTCATACGGAGTCTTTTGATTAAGAATGGGAGTCGGGTGTCGATTGATGGTGTAGACAGCCGTGAAGGCTGCTTCTCCCCAGAAGCGTTCTGGACACTTGGCTGATATTAACAGAGTACGAACAGTGTCAAGAATGTGACGATGTTTGCGTTCTGCACGACCATTTTGTGGAGAGGTTCCGGGACAGGAGTACTGAGAGAGAGTACCCTGAGAGTGAAGAAAGGATAGAAGAGACGATTCTTTGTATTCCATAGCATTATCTGCTCGGAGAACCTTTATAGGTTTGGAGAACTGGGTTAGAATCATACGAGCAAAAGTGATGTAAATTTGTGGTAGTTCGGAGCGATTTTTCATGAGATAAATCCATGTAAAACGTGTGTGATCACCAATAAAGATAACAAAGTACCGAGCACCTCCCATAGACGGGTGTGGTGCTGGTCCCCACACGTCAGAATGGATAAGATCAAAAGGAGAAGCAGATTTAAATTCATTAATTTGAAAAGGTAAAGCATGATGTTTGCCAAGTTGACAAGATAAACAAGAAACGTTTTCAGATGAAGTATTTCCTATCAATCCTGAACTAGCTAATACTTTAATTCTGGCTAAAGATAAATAGCCTAGACGTGCATGCCATAATTCAAAAGAAGGAGGACTAGAGACTGAAGCCGCAAGGTTTGATGAGGAAAATGGAAGACGAAGGTAGACCACTTCAACCATCCGACCAACTTTACGGCCTATTCCAAGAATCTGCTTTGTCTTTGGATCATGCACAACACAACCAGAAGAATGAAACATAACGATTAGACCGACTTCCGTAAGTTGAGTAATGGAAATCAGGCTCAGAGAGAGGTTAGGTATATGTAGCACATCAGGTAATTGAATATCGGAGGTAGATACAGTCCCACTAAAGGATACCGGTAAACGAATATTATCAGCAGTACGAACTGATGAAAACATGCTGGAAGTTTGTTTAGAAAGAAACCCATCAGCCTTAGGTGTCATGTGATTACAACATCCATAGTCAAATAGCCAAGGATTACCTGATGTGGTTGCATTGCATTGAGAGTTCATACCCATAGAACCTGTCATGAGTTGCTCCATGAGCTCTTGATTTCGGCGCATGAGTTCCATGAGGTCAGCCGTTGATTGGTTGTTTTGCTGTGCCGGAGCTGCTGGCGTTGGGGAGTCTTGAGTGAGGTAGCCAACAATTTGTGAAGGCCTGGACTGTTGCCTTTGATTACCAGAGTTCTTTGGGTGTTTATATGGGTATTTTAGGCAAGCGGACCCATAGTGACGTGGATGTAGGATCCCACACCAACGACATTTTCGAGTTGGGCAGTCGAGGAGAAGATGGGAAGTAGAGTGACAGAAGGTGCATTCACTATTATTCCCCTTTCCCGCGAATTTGGACTGGTCATGGTTGCCCCATTTACCTTTTGGTTTTCCTGAGTTCGGAGTGTAGAGTACAGTATCTGATGGTAGTGGAAACGCTGTTGTAGACGGGTTTCTTCACTTAGCAGTTCAGTGATGGCTTGTTCAAGGGTAGGTAAAGGATGTCGATGGAGAAGGGAGGCTCTAACGTTCTCGAAGCGATCAGTGAGCCCCATGAGAATAGTAATCAAATGCAATTGACTAAAGTAGGCAGTAAACTTTCGAGCAGTTTCATCGAAGATTAGAGGTGCCCCCAGGCTCAGATGATCTCTAGGAGCTTGCATCTCAGAGATGTAGGAGTTAATAGACTGATCAGGCAGTTGCTTTTTGGTCTGGAAGGTAGTCCACAACTGATATTGATGAGACAAGCCTGTAGAGGTGTACCTGTTGGCAAGAAAATCCCATAGACTTTTTGATGTGATATAGCCTAAGAATTGCTGATTGATCTCAGTAGTGGTGGAAGCGTTTATGAATCCAAGAATTCGAGCATTGGCAATGTCCCATTCATTCACGCGTTTTGCAAAATCGACTGTAGTTTCCTTGTCCTCTTGAACAGGGATTGTAGATGTGCCAGTGACATAGGTGTAGAGTCCATGAGACTTGAGTAGAATGGACATATGGTGATGCCACAGGACGTAGTTGTTCCCATTGAGAACGACAGAGATAGGATTGGAGTGACCGAGGTTGAGAGCCATTTGAACTGATATGGGATTTAGGTCTGATGTCGCAACCAGGTGATGTCACAAACAACTGATTATCGCAATAGAGGGTTGCGATAGGAAGGTTTTGGTCGCAAGTGAAGGTTGCGATAGGGAGGCTTTGTCGCAAGTGAAGGTTGCGATAGGAAGGCTTTGTCGCAAGTGAAGGTTGCGATAAGAAGACTTTGTCGCAAGTTGCGATAGGACGGTTTATCGCAAGTGAAGGTTGCGATAGGACGGTTTATCGCAAGTGTATCGCAATGGACAATTGCGATAGTTATGAGTCTGAGAGTGTTGCGATAGTTATGAATGTGTAGGTTGCGATAGTTATGAATAGAAGGTTGCGATAGTTATGAAGATTCAAGATGTTCTTGAGTCGAATCTTCAAAACTTATCGGTTTTGGCTGAAAATTGGTACGCAGGTTCGTGAGAGTATTCTGGGCAACTTTAAAACTTGGTGTTTTGTCCAAAAACCAACAGAGAATGGATTTTTAGAGCAAAATCGACTGCAGCAAAAATAAGGAAAATAAAGTTGAGAATGTAGATCTGGAAGATGGCTGAGGATGCTTACCTACAGCTCTGATACCATGTTAGAATTGTAGAGTCGATTGAGAGACACGAGATGGCTGAATCGGCCGTTTTCATATAATGAGAGTGTAATACAAATGAAGTGTCTAACCTAATAATGAAAACCTAAGAGACTATTTATACAAGGTAAGTTACACATAATTATAAAAAGGACCCTGAACTATACATATTGACATTAATACTCTAGCAACCTCCATAAACCCTGCACAATACATCCCGATTTTAAACCTTACTGGTCATCAATTTCGTCTCCAAGAACCCTTGCTATGTTCAAGAGATGGCCATAGAGCTGGCTTTGAGAGCGTCAGTAGGGCAGAAATGTCGAAAACACCAGTGAAGCAGTTTTCATCGAATAAATCCTCGTTATCTTGCTGTAGTGTTGCCTGGTAACCTTTGGATAGAGAAGGGGGAGGGTTTCTTCAAGGGTAACCTTTGAAAGTGAAGCGGCGGTGGTTGACTGATTTTTGCCCAAATGTTGATGATAATTTGGTTTCTTCAGGAGAAAAACGGAGATCGATACCCTAAGCCATCTGATGTCGTCTCCTCCATTCTCTGCGCTTCTCCTCTTCTTCAAAAGAACAGACGATCCTCTCATCACCATCGCTCATCTCGCTCGTCGTCTCGAAATCTGTTCACCCTCGTTCGTCTCTCCTATCTTCATGTATGTTTTTTCTCCATCTCAATCGATTTCGTTTTTTGTTCTCACTGCTGTATTTCGTTTCTGTTCGATTTCCATGATGTATTTCGTTTTTGATTTTTGTTCGATTTCGTTTTTGTTCCATTTCGTTCGATCAAACACAGCAGTGATTTTGATACATAAGATAGGGTTAAATGTTACCGAGTTTGTAATTGCTAATTGTATTAGGTGTTTTCAATTTTCGATGATGCAAATTGGAACTTTCGTCTGTGATTGATTGTAAGCCATATACTTGAGGAGTAGTTTCTTCTTCTCTAGCTAATTTGCAAAGAGTAAGATCTTGGTTGTTGTGGGTGACAATTTATGTGCTATATGTCTTAAGTCTTGCTGTTCTTAGCTAGATTTGGTCAATATGTGTGTTTATAAGAGAAAGATTAAGTTGAGTTGTGTATGTTTTCCATGGTGTTGCAAAGGTACAGAGGGTCGTCCTTTTGAGCTCTCTGTTATCGACATTAATCAAAGTAAATGTGAAGAGCTACCAATTAAAACTTTTAAGTAAAACTTTTGTAGCTGCTGATGGTTTGTACATGGACCATTGTCAAGGACAAGCCAAGACTAAATTACCGTATAATCCCCAATCATCCTTTCTTCCTGCTGCATTGCCTTGCTTTACAGAATCATCAATATTTAGTTTCAACAAACAGAAAAAAAGAAGACTGCAAACATATATACAACAGCAATATGTGTGTATGAGTCGTGGCCAAAATCGTTCGTGTCCAATTTTTTGCTGTTAGTGTAAAATTAGATATGATTATGCATTTATACATTTCACATCCAATCATAAGATTGCATTCTATAGGACCCGTGGGCAGAAGGCCGTCTAGATTATAACAAAATAAACCCATTATAGTTCATTTGATGAGTAATAAACAACAACCACACATTTGCATCTTAGAACGAACAAATTATCAGGTTTTGAGGTTAGTCTTTTATGAATGAAAAATTACATATGTTTTATTTGGAATTTCCATTTGTTGCTTCTTTATTTTGACGCTAAAGGAGAACTACTATAGTACTATTAAATCTTGATGAAGTAGAAAGCAGAGGTTGCGATATGTTAATGCAATAGCCCTGTCACTTTACATGCTTTTCTTGTGATATTTTCCTTACGTTATTGAACTTTCTTCTTCCTGCTGTGAATTGTCATATCTCATTTATACCTGTATGCTCCAAACATTTGAAAAGCAATTGCTTCAATGATAATAAAAATGTAGTTTGTTGTTTCAAGGGCCTGCAGAAGATCGCCTAAAGTTGAGTGTTCTAAAAATGAAACGCAAAACCCGTAAATATAATACTATCGTGCTAACAACCGGAAAAAAGAAGAAAAATGAGTTTTTTTTTTAATACGAACCATGTTGGGTAACACTCCTCCTCCTCCTCCTCCTCGTCGTCGTGATGGTTGGAGCTTCTTGTCCTGCCATCACAACTATATGTGTCTTATTTCTTCATCAGGTTGTATTAGGGTTATCAGTTATGTTTGGTTGATTTTTACTTTTCCCAACCTTTTACTTGCTTTTGGTTTTGCTTGGAACAAGCCAATTATAGTTTACATTCTGCAAAAACTTTTCCATGTGCTTCTATGTGTTTTATTAGTATGTTGTAATGTCAAAGAAAGTTACACATGAAGATGGTGATTGATACATGGATATGCAGGGGTCTCGATAATAGCTTTCTTGACACTTTTTGTCAATTTTATTTAAATATGTTATGGTTGTAGAGATGCATTTGGGCCTGTTGAAATTTAACATTTTTTTTTCATTGTGCTCGTGAATTGTCTACTGCTTTTACAATATTTGCACGTACAACAGGTACCAAATCCAACCATCTAAACTCGTATATTTAGTATACAATCATAACATCGCACTTTATAGGACCCATGGGCAGAGGGCCGTCTATGGACGGCCGAAGATCACGCCTAGTATATATATATATATATCTAAGAAAGTTGTTGAGGTTTCCATGCATTTCCTTTTTCATGCCTTGCTGGTAGCAATCATTTGCAACGTATTTTTCTATCAATATTTTACCCACCACATAATACAACAAATCCAAGTCTTTCTGTTGCTTAATTATTCATAACCAATTATATATATAATATATTTTCATTGGAGATGCCCTAATAAGTTTATACAACGATTTCTCGGCCTAACAATATAAGTAAGTATATTTGCTAATTTATTTAATAAATTAATTGATAGCTTAATTTTTAAGCCACCATTTTTTTTCTTTCTAATTCCTACCATTTGATGCAAGAAGGGTATACGTTCTAGGTTTCCGACCAACCATTTGTTTCAAAGGAAGAAATTTTTTTATCAATTAGCATTTTTCATATAAAGCAACCAACTTTTTAATCCGATTATCATTCAAGTTGACAACTAAAGTTTAATATTAAATATCAAGCCTACTCAGAAGCAGTAAGAAGCATAATTGAATACATGAGGCATAAGGTTGTTTGTCGTTTTTCCTATTAAGCTCTCTTTTAAATATAAGGTAGATGAGTAGGAACCATACACAACGGTTGTATTCAACAATCGAGCAAAAAACGTATTTAATAGCCAATGATTTTAAATAAAAAAACGAAAACAAATGAAGCAATTATAAGTGCAGTTAATGTCGTTTTCCTAATGTTCTGTATTTTTCTATGGTTTGGTGGGTTCTTTTTTTTTTTCTAGTAGTTTCTTATGGTCCAAAGTATTCTCTACCAAAGCCTTCACCTAATGACAATGCATCCAACACATAATACAAAACCCATGTCCCTCCTCTCCACTCCACCATACAAGATACAACTCCAACTCTCAATTCTTTCAATCCAATGTATGTTATTTAGTTAAATTACTTGTTTATTTAAATCCATCATCTTTTGACATGTTTTTAGGCATATATTCTTATGGTTAGAAGTGATATTTTCTCTGTCAAAGGGTTATGGATTAAAAAACAACTGACAAAAGGTTATTTTAACCAAAAGACCCTATATAGGAATGTCTATATAGGAATGTAATGCAATCACTACTACCTTTTGCAATGCGTACCATTGTTTCCACATTCTACCATCTTTTCAATAATCAATGAGCTATATTGCATAAACTAACATAAAAACATGCATATTCTACTAAGAGACTATACTCGCATTCGATTCCTTCACATCCGGAGGATAATGTCATTTAGCTAGTCAGATTACTTTTTGAAGTGTGTATACAACCGTCCATTTGTCATATTCCACCATCGCTTCAAGAATCAACGTATATAACCACGTAACAAAAGGCTAAACATGCATATTCTACCAAAAAGTGATACCCGCATCAATTTCATCTTTCTTGGACATGATGCATATGTAGAGTACAATCACTCTTCAAGAATCAATATGTGCTTAGCGCGTTATAAACACCAAACCCACGTGTTTTTACCTATGATTTAGGAATTATTAAAAGTTTCCAAGCAAAAAACAACAAACCAACTCTTTTGTGACCAAACAAGAGCGTGCATATCTGTATGAGCTGTACTTGGGTGCAAATACACACCATACATGTGATACTGCGTGGCATTAAAGCTGCGAACACAGCCCTACAACAAAATGTATGGCAAAGAATTGCTAACCCACATATTATTCATTATATATATATATATATATATACATATATATGTATATACAGAAACACAAGTTTCCAAGGCGAACATGATCACGTTCTCATGACCAGAAAAAAGAAACTAGGATGTGTACCCTATATGGCAACTAACTCTCCTTGGTGTTAACATCATAGAAGCTAACCATGCAACATTAAAATCTGCATGAGCTGTCTTGAGGTGCAACACACACTATACATGTGATACTTTGTGGTGTTATGGATAGACTAACACAAGCCTACCAGCAAATATAGTAAAAAGGCTTTTAGCATATCATAATCCCAACCGGAAAAAGCAAGTTTGATGTAGGCCTTAGGTCTATTAATAGACATGTGAGGTGACTTCAAAAAAAGAAGTATTGATAAGTTCATTAAGGTAAGTAATTCATTTCCCTAAAGTAACAATCATCAAGATGGATCACCATATTAAATTAAAAACCATGTGATATTAACTTCTATTGACAGGTTCATCAAGGTAACTAACTAGCATTACAGTTTGGTTGGAGGATCACAGAGGAAACCAATGATGTTTAGACTTCAATGGAAGCATTTGTATGTACTTTGGCCAATTAACATGTAAACAATATAAATTAGTTATATGTAGCAGGCAAAGGACAGTTGAAATAAAATTGTTAGTGAGAGAGGGAGAGTTAGTTATGGCTTCAATCTTTCCAACAGTTTCCGGGCTTCAATAAATCCACCTAGCGGTCCCAAAGATGAGTACTTCACCCTTCTCCACCTGTTTTAAGTTTTTAAAGATTAAAATGGTAGTTTGCAGACTTTTTTGGAGTGTATTAATCATCTCAACAAATATAAACCAAGTTAGGTGATGATGAAACAAAAGATGCACACCTGGGTACATATGGAAGTGCCAAACAGTGAAGGTGGAGATGATTTACGCTGTTCAAGGGAGGCTGATGAAAACCAAATCTGGTTCAAGGAAAATAAGTCGTATGTAATGATAAGTAAGATTTCTGCATGCAAGGAAAATATTATATTTTTCCTTTCCTTAAACTGGCCAAACAATTATTCATGAAAGGTTGCTACCTGTACTGAATGGAATTAGGTGCATCTCTGCTTAGCAACGTTTGCCCCACATTTAACATGTGACTGACTGGAAAAAAAGATAACGGTCAAACATCGAACAAGAGAAAAATTGACAAATAATCTTGAAAAATGGCTAGAAAACTTTATTGCTTTCTGCAATACCCAAAGAATAGTCTTCTGTCGTCTTTCGGAGGTCCTTAACTGTTGGAATGTGATTCACAGGAATCACTAAGTAATGCCTATCAAAGTAAACACCATAGGGTCAAGTTATATCACAACCAAAATCTAACGGATATATGATACACATGAAAAGAGACTTGTTTCAAGATGAGTACAAATACTGTTATTGGAATACGCTTCTTGAGATACCAAGAGGTTTTCAAGTTGAACATGATGCCTATAAATGTACACACTTGAACATTTCAAGTTGGATATGCTTCTGGGATGTCTAAGGATAAGGTTGGACATATTTTATTATCTTATTGACTCTACTTAGGTTCCTGTAATTTGTATTATGATGATGCAATTTGGAAAATTAGACTTGGTAGACTAGAAGCAGTATTGCTCTGAATACGGAGTACAGTAGATACCATATTTATTGGACTAATTTTCATTATTTTATAGTTAAAGATTGGATATAGGCAGGTAAGGGAAAGCTGTTATAAATCAACTTAGCAAGCCTTAGGCCATAACTAGTTAGCATAAGCTAAAGCTCGCCTCAGTAAACTCATTTCCACTAATTGCCTTTACTCCATCATCACTTATATGCAGGCAAGTCCTCACTTACATTCCAATTAGCCACACCCCTTGCTAAAATATTAGTTTTGGGAATTCAACCAATGCTATTCTCTTAGCAAGAATCACAACTCCTCAGTCTTTAGCAGTGCATTTGAATTTCTATACAAAAGATGGACAACCATTGCATGCATTTAGTGATTACTCTTTTTCTCCTCAATTGATGCTAGCCAACCTTCTTCTACCGCTCCTCGTTTCTCTATATCCATTTGCACGAGGGCCATACATCCAAGTAAACATATAAACTTAAGCAAATCTAGTTGTATGTGCACGCTGTCTCTAAAAGGCCCAGCACTTGGACACGTATTTATGATCACAAAGAGCCCTTCTGAAGAAGAAAATAGTAAAAAAAAAAGGGACTCGTCTACTTGTATTCTCTCCATGAAAGAGCCATTTTAAAGTATCACATATTCACATACCAGGCTATTAGGATCAAACTTTGTTACTATTTATGATCACAAACCCATATTACCCATATCCTATGTAATGATATAAACAAAATAATTAATAAGAGACTACCAAACCACAATCGGGACCACTGAGAGATACAACAATTATTACACTCCAAGAAAAAATATTCCATGTCATAATTTCATGCAGACAAATAATATGAAGATAACTTCAGGTCATCAACCTGGTGGGATAAGAATCAGAACAGAGAGAAGAAGGGTGGAGCCACAGTCAAATATAATAGCAACGAAGATATATTAAAAAGAAGCTGAACTTGTGTACTTCTATATGGACTATAAAAGAGACATTTAGGAGCATCAGAAATCAGGGTATTAGGATCAAACATTTGTTATTATTTATGATCACATATCTGTTTACCCATATCCTATGTAATGGTAGAAACTACTTAATTTATTAGAGACTTTGAAAGCACAATGGGAACCATTGAGAAATATGCTTTGGGAAAAAATTCCGACCCATATCGATGGCTTAAACAATCAAATGTGCACCTTTTACTTGCAAATTGCAAAAAAGTTCACTGATTTTTCTTAGATTGCAGAGGCTGATAGATTTCTCACAACCCTTAATTCCCCGATCAAAATTTTTGTAAGTTCACACTACACGGCTTCGCCATTATCCAGCTCAAATTTTTGTACTCAATGGGTTGATTCTTATTAGATAGATTAACATTTACTCCAAGAAAAGCAAATGTTACCTATTACTATGGAACAACATAGAATCTCGCTATTCTTATAGAGTCTCTGCTTTCTATTTCTATTTTAATGGCAAGATCACCTAGTTCCTTTTTTCCCAGAACAAGTGATAGCTATGAATAAGGCCACAAAGGTGAAAAACAAAAATTCTAACAAGATACATATGAACAGAGCATAATACAGAAGAATTGGTACAAGAGACCCTAAATGAATCTGCTGAATTGGCAGATAGAGTATTTATCACTAAGCCACGATTTCAGCTGAACAGTCTCAATAATAGTGGAACAGTTGAAAAAATGGAATTTGACAGCCAAAAAGCATTAGTGTGGTTATAAGTTAATACATGTAGTTAGAATGTTTAAGGTTTTTGAATGTTACCAACAAGGGATAATTACCCCAAGTTCACAAAAAATGAACCTTGAAGGAACACCGAATACATGCAAACATAACACTGAAGTCCCTTGCCACTAAAACCAATTTCATCAAGAATTGTACATTTGATTCCTAACTAGCATCTAAGTTCAGTATCATACATATCAGTACGTCAAGGGAGGTTCACTGGGACTAATATTGTTCAAAACCTGTTCAACCAGGGAACGAAAATAGGAATGGAAATGTAAATGGCAGGGAATGAAAATGGGAATGAATTCATTCCCCCAAACACCCGCCAAAAGATAGATTGTTTATCCACTGAAAAAATATAAAAAATTGAAATTTCAACATAGACAGTCATTCTTAACAACTCCTTATATAGTATTGCCTTCCTAATCTCAGTACCACAAAAAGAAAAGTTTTATTCTGAACGTGCTTACAAAAACTCACTTTCAGACAATCGAGCACGGTTAACGAAGCAAAATTATACTCTAACGCAAACGAATTATGAGTTCAATCGGAAAAATCACAAATCACGCACACTGATTAACGTAACATGCGATCTGATCATACTCAATTGATCAGTAACATCAATTTTCCACACGAGAATAGCTTGAATTCTTGAACATACAACTTTCAACGTAAATTATTGAGATTTGAAAAGAATCCAAATGAAAGAAAATACCTGGAGGCTGAAGGATTGATGTCTTGAAACGCAACAACCTTTTCATCCTGCAAAAATCAAAAGGTGAAATCAAATAACAAGGAACTCATCGAAATCAGAGAACGTGAGAGTCGATATCAAATTTGCAAGTTGTGTGTCAGTTAGGGAAAGAGGCCGGACGGTGTGCAGGAGAGTAGTGGTGGTGGATGAGCGAGCAATCTGACAGAAGATGCAGGAAGGGGAAGCTGCCGCAGTTCCCGCCATTATCCGCCCGCCCCGATCAGAGTCAGTCGCCCTCCTTCTTCAGACGGATCTCCTACGATTTTAGCAAAGAGTCAGAATATGCACAATTAGGCCATTATTCTTTGATTTTTGTACAATATCAGTCTCTCATATTCAAAACATATACCATTTTGACCCTGATTTCAAATAATATTCACAAATCACAACTACATAATTTATGAGAAAAGTCTGAAAGGTGAAGGGCCAAATGTGCATTTCTCAATTCTAGAACAAAAATGGGTGAGATTTACTAAGAACTAGAAAACCTCGGTGGAGAAAACCCGCCGAAAGTAATGCGCTGTCAACTACAAACCCTAACTCGCATCGTCTCCGTCGCTCGGTCAAGCAAAGGCGTAAGTCGATTGATGAGCACTAATAAGTCAACCAGTCTTATGTTTCAGCTCAAGGTCAATCCGCTCACTGGTAACTCGGAGTGGGTAGTGATTGAAGAAGAAGTCGATGCTATCTCGCCTAAACCAATGCTGGCCACTACTTCTTACCTCGATATGCTCAATGATGCTCCCAGAAACAGAGCCTATCGTAACGCCATTGATAGAATTGTTTCGAAACAATGTCATGTTCTGGATATTGGGTATGGAACCACATTACCATTTTCTATCGGCTGCTTATATTTTTGATTTCAGAGCTCATACGAGAGAGCATGCTTCATGCTGGTAAATAATCGCTTGTGTATAATTTATGGAACGGGCTATTTAAGTATGTATATTTGTAACATCCGGAGTTTTGGTATCTATTAACCAAGTATGTAAACTGTGATCGTGTTTAAAAGATATATTTCATCTATTCACGGTTTAGTTTACCTCAATTCTTCATTTCCCATTTGCAATTCCTGTCTCGTTGTAAATTTTACCCACGATCATTCAATTCTCCATTGCCCATTTTGCAGTTCCTATCTCAACTATACTCACGATAAATAAATTATCCCAAAACCACATCTTCAATTCTCCTCACACCTTATAAAATGACAATATAGAAATCAAATGGTGAAAACCAAGAGTTCAAAATTTCCCTTTTGAAACTACTTTGAGATTCAAATTGGTGTTTGTCCCTCCTGAGGTATCATGGGATCCAGTCACCAGAACCTCTATGTAATTTGCAAGGGAAAGGCATGAGCTTTGGTGCATCGGTTGCCTTTTTACGACATATTTATAGAAATTTGTTTGTAATACAAAGGTTTTACTTGATAAACACTGAAAGTTGTCTATTTGTATTATTTATGGCTGGACTACACAAACCCTTTATCTGACCCTCGTTTCTGACCCCTGTGTGTGCGGGCATATAAGAGTAGGGTAAGAGTTTCCACAACAAAGCTTCTGTGTGCATGGTTCTATGGACCCGTGCATGTTACATACTTACACAGTACTTGGTAAAGAGTTTTGTGGTTGCTGAAAAATATTAACTTTAGTGCTTTTGGGTAGATCTGGAACTGGCTTGCTATCCATGATGGCTGCACGAGCTATGGGCATCGACGACTTATCAGCATGCTCAAAATCTAAAGGAATGGTCACTGCGTGTGAATCATACCTTCCTATGGTCAAGTTGATGAAGAAGGTTTTACGAGCCAATAACATGGACCGCAAGATTCGTGTTTTTAACAAGAGATCAGATGAATTAAAAGTTGGTGTTGACATTGCTTCTCGTGCGGATGTTCTAGTGAGCATAGTTTATAACCTATTTTACTTGCATTAAACTACTATCTTAATAAAGAAAAGTAATAATAATCAATGGTTAATATATTGCAACTGCAGGTTAGTGAAATACTGGACTCAGAGCTCCTGGGTGAAGGGCTTATCCCTTCTCTTCAGTATGCACATGATAAGTTGTTGGTGCAAAATTATCGAACAGTACCTTATAGAGCAACTACTTATGGCCAGGTGATTAATGGAACTTGTTGCGAAAGCCAGATAATCAATAAAAAAAAATTATAATATTTTAACTCTTGCAGTTGGTGGAAAGCACATATCTATGGAAGCTGCATGATATATTTAACAATGAAGCAAATGTAGTAGATGGGATTCATCTTGTTCCAAAAGGAAAGGAGAGTATTTTACGAGTCAAATCACAACAGTTTGCTATGCATTGTGATGCAATGGGTGAAGAAATTCGACTGGTATATTTACATATATTTCCTTTATTAATTTCTTTGGTGAATGTCTTTTTCCTACTCAGTTTAATATTTATCCAGCTGTCAGAACCTTTCAAAATTTTTGAATTTGACTTTTGGAAACGGCCAGCCAGTCACGGAGAAACCCAGGTACATATAAAGGCAACTGATGACGGTGCGGTTCATGCTGTTATCTCATGGTATGCTATTTTGGACTAGCCATCATTTTCTATCAAAAGATTGTTAATGTGCTTGTATCTTGGTTTTCTTTTTTATTTAATTTTTACTTTTTATGTTTTAGGTGGGTACTTCAGCTTGATGATGAAGGGGAAATTTTTTATTCCACAGCCCCTAAATGGATAAATAGCCCACTCTCAAAGAATGGATTACCATCTTCATATCCTTGTGAGTTTATTTGCTTTCTTGGTTTTCATGTGACAACCATGTTGAGAAAATATCAGAAATCTAAAATCAAGAAGATATTCAAGTGTGCATAAAGAATAAGAAACTTTTATTTATATTAGGATTCTATAATATAGCTGTAGTAGTACCTCTGTAGGTACCAGGGATTGGTGCGACCATTGGAAACAGTGTGTCTGGTTCAGCAAACGGAAAGGTTTGTATGTGTACAAGGATGGGGATGTTTGCATGGATGCCACTCATACAGCTACTAGCATCTCATATGAATTTAAGGCCCAGTCACAAAGATCAGAGATAGATCATCTTGAATTCAGCACTCAAGACTCTCACATCGATCTCTCACCTGAGAGAATTGCAATCTATGGAGATAGCCACTGGAGACTTACCATTTTAAAAGCCCTAAACGCTGCCGTACTCTCTCTTTCTCTGTATCCTAGTATAGATATACGACACATGTCATGTTGGTGGATTTGCTGATTAGATCTCATGTCATTGCAGTTGCAAAAGAAAGAGTCTCCTTTGTGTGTTATTGCAGATGATAGCATCTTCTTAACCATTGCCATTGCTCATCTTTCCAAGACATCACACATAATATCCTTGTTTCCTGGTCTTCGGGAGAAGGGTTCCCAATATTTGCAAGCGGTTGCTGATGACAATGGTTACTCAATGGATCGAATAGAGGTTATAAACACGAGGAAACAACAGTGGACTATGGATGAGACTCACCAAAAGAAGGTTACTGCACCTACTTTAGCTTCTTCACATTTTAAAAATGTGCTTCTGTTGAGTGTACTTGATTTATGATACAAGATCTTGCAGTTCTGATATTATTGTTATATTGTCCAGGTTGACCTTTTGATAGCAGAGCCATTTTACTTTGGTGCAGAGGGGATGCTTCCTTGGCACAACCTGCAGTTTTGGTAAATATAGAGTAATATTATACATGTAGTATGTAATCTTAAGCTTTAATCTTTATGGCCCATTTTTGTACTAAAAGAAAAAGAAACCTCAAAGTGACTTTAATGACCCATGACCTTTTTGTTCGAGAATTGTTATCTTTATTATGTGATTTACCTAAACTGGTGCTTCTCATTTTCAAATGCTTTGTAGGAGCAAAAGAACGATGCTTGATTCCATGTTATCTGAAGATGTGTGCATAATGCCTTGCAAAGGAATTTTAAAGGCTTGTGCAATGTCTCTCCCGGTAAGCAAGTATGAATCTGCAACTGTAGTTTACATTCCATTTGTTCAGAGGGAAATGCATATTCCCTTTTTGCATTTCGGGGAAAGAGCTTTCCTAGAAAAGCTACCCAAAAATGGTTAATTTCAACTACTGCAATTCTACTGTCGATCATAATTTTTGTCTTCCAAAACATTAACTATTTGTAAAATTTGTATGGTTTTTATTATCATTGTTTGACGGAAATGAAAGTGTAGGATCTTTGGAGAAGTCGTCGTTCCCTAGAAAACATTGAAGGGTTTGATCACAGGATGGTGAACTCTACTTTAGGAGCATGTGGTGGCCTATCATCGTCAAGCGAAAGCCCTTGTTTACCCTTTTTTATTTGGCAATGTGGAGAGATTGAGGTAATTTGTCTTCTTTAATTTCATTCCTGAAAACTAAATTCAGCCATTCTCCTGTCTTTTTATTTTTATTTTTTTAATCTTTTTAATGATGTTGAATTACTTCAGAAACTTAGTGATACCTACACCATTATGGAGTTTGATTTGTTAAAACCGTTGAGTTCATGCCATGGGAAAGCGGAGGTAGCAAAATTTGTGTTTGATTTTGTAGGTCCATTGAGGACGGTAAGCATTGGCATTGATAATTAAAAAAAAGTTAAAAACACATTACAGGTGAAGTTGAGAGAGACAGGGGTTTGCCATGGGTTTGCACTTTGGATAGATTGGGTAATGGATTCAAGTGGCAGCATTGTGATGTCAACTGGACCAGGTCTGATCTAAATTCTTTTGCGTGTTTGTTTCAGTTTATGAGAATTATTGAATTATATGCATCAAACACATACTTAAGAAGAGATTCTAATTTATGGTATTTTTTTTTATCAGATGAAAGGTATTGGAAGCAAGGTGTGAAGCTTCTGGCAGAGCCATTAGTAAACGTATGTTGGACAGTTATCGATGCATCTTTTGATCCATCGACTGGTGAACTTTCAGTCTCATAACATACATGGGATGGGCATGGCATGACATTAAGTAATTAGTTAACTCATTCAAATTTCACTCGGCTGCAGCAGCAGATGTAATACGCCTTTTACCTTTTTAATTCTAACTTATTATAAGCTATTTTGTTAACTATGTATGAAATATTAGGTACAAAATATTTGAGATCAATTTCTTGGTTATCTTGTAAACTATTAGTTAACTATGTACTAAATATTTAGTTATCTATGCATCTTTTGTTCAATTTTCTGTATGTATTAACATCTTCAAATGGAGATTTTCGGTATATTTTTGCTCTAATAGATGCTCCAAAATGGAATAAATCAGAGTGTGTAAAATTCTTCAAATTGAAGAACTCAATAAAAAAACATTGATTTTAAAAGAGAGTATTTTTATTCTAGAATAGATAATCTATTGGTTGTTTAATATAGATACTCTAATAACTTTCTATTTATTATATAGTCCGTTTCTTGAAATTGTGGATCCAAAAACAAAAAATTATAATAAAATCAAAACAGTTTTACATATTTAGTTTATAAATATAACTTTTTAAATAGTTAAATTCTATTAGTGTGATATTATATTCCATAAAACGATCACCAACTAATTGTCACTCTTGCTTTCTTAAAATCATAAAAAATCAAATGAAGATTCGAGAGAATAAAAAACAGAAAGAGCAAAATTGAGAGTTAAAATTCTCAAACTTTAAAATCTTGATTTGATTTATAAGAGTACACATTTAAGGCATGGGATCATGTGATGGCGAGAACTGTGAGAAGTACTTTAAAAGTGTAGATCACTTTTAATCAAATACCCTCTCATGAATTGCGACTTAAAAAGAAATTGATCTGGTGTATCTTGGTGCATCTCATTCTGATGCTCGTCCATTTCTCATCCAACGGTTGATAACCACTTCTCACCATATTTGACACTTCTCACTTGTAACCTAAGCCACGCTTTTAATACATCTGTGTATAAATAAAAAACGTTCACATGATTACTTCAAAAATCAAAATGTGGCTTGTACGTAAGGGAAAGAGGTAGGGCCAAAGGGAGTGAAATGAAGGGTCGTAATCATGGCCATAAACAAAATTATCCCTACTTACGTTTCCATTGTCTTTTAACTCCAATGGCAATGTGGTCTCCATTATTAACCTCCTCACCCCCATACCCATACCATCTTCCATTTCCTACATAATAAATAAATAAAAACTCCACTTCTTATCCTATCTTACAAATATTATCTTCTTTGTCCTTTCAAAAACACCAAAAACCTTCTAAACACATATTTAATCTCATCGGATTTTATGATTATCAATTGTTTCAAAAATTGTTGTAATAACCCAGTTTAGGGTGTAAGAAATAAAATGAAGTTCAGTGGTCAAAGTGTGATAAATTAAAGTTTAGTGTTCATGTGTGATGGGTATAAATAAGAGTAAAACCATATTTACCCTACTTTCATCAAAAACCACTGTGTGCGGCTAGGGTGCGATTGGTGTGTGTGTGCAAGGATTGGAGACCTCTTGCAAGGATCATCGAGAAATCAAGGCATTCGAGATTTCAGTGTGTGAAGTATCTTCTTCTTCAAGGTATTCATCCTCTCTTGAAATGTGTGCTTCCATAGTTGTGGATGGTGTCTCTTCATATGAATGTGAGAATGCAGAGTGTTTTGTCCCAACCCAATCGGTTTGGGAAGTCGAGGGTTTAGTTGTTAATCATTTAGAAATGTTATCTCCTTGCTTTTATGGACTAGCACCTAGCATCGAGTTGTGTTGTGTTAAGGTAACTGGAATGGGATCGATCGATAAAACCCAGTAGTCAGGAAGTCGCTTTATTCGGAAATTTCTGGGAGTCCGAAAGAGGTTTTCCGGAAAGGTCGAGGAATCCGGAGTAGGATCCGGAATGCACCAGAATCCGGAAGATGTCCGGATTGTGCCGGAATCCGGAAGAGTCCGGATTGTGTGAATCCGGAAAAGGTTGAAATCAGGAGGAGTCCGAAAGGTGGTATCCGGAATCCGGATCTGCCGGTGTCCGGGACTTTTGTTAGCAGTAGCTTTTGTTAGGGAGTGTCTCGAGGGCCTCTTGGTTGTTGGGTGATTAATTCACTCTTGTGTGCTGGGTGCAAATGTAGGTGTTGATAGAGGATAGCAGTTTCGCGTAAGAACTCTTAGCGTGGACGTCAGGTGAGTACTTCTAACCAAAGACTTTTATCAAGTGTGTTTATGTATGCATATCCTCGTTTAAAACTGTATGTTTTACTTGATGTTACTAAGCATGTTTATGGTGTGATTTATAAAGGTGTGATTACTCGAGGACGGGCATACGATGGCCTATGGTGTGAAGATGGGGGGTGTGTCCCATAACGTGTGATATTGATATATATGAATTTGTTTCATATAAATCATTATGGGCGGGTGTGTGCCCTAACACGCTGTCATGGGTGTGTGTGACCAGAGCGTGGGCCATCGATAAGTGCTGTTGTGTGTGCTTAATTTATAAATGTGTGATTTTTACAATTCTCTCTTATAAACCATTTGCGATTTATGCTGGATTGTATCGTGGAACGTTATTGAGGGAACTCACTAGACCTCATGGTCTAACCCCCGTTTTTCAAACTAAAACCCTTTTCGGGTAAGCAGGTAGCCGAGAGTTCGTTTAGAGGAAATGGCAAGACGTGAGTTAGAGCTTGCGTATAAAAGGATTAGAAGACTTTCCCTTTTAATTTTATAGTTATGTTCTCAGCTGTAGTTAGGGTTATTTCCGCGAACCCAGTTTTGTAATCTTGATAGTGTGACTATGTTGAGCCATTTTTGGCGTTTTGAATTAAAGAGGTAGCTTTTGGCATGTTCGTTTGGTGTGGGTTGTTACAGTTGGTATCAAAGCTCTAGTTTATGGGATTTAGGTGACCGGATGGGCCTAAAGTTAAACTGTGGAGTAGGAGGACACAGCTGAGATATAGGAAGCCTTTAGGGAAGACTTTGATCACCGAGAATTCAGGACGATGGTAGTGAGGACTCTCATGTAAGGTAAATTCAAATCACATCTGGCCAATGTCATTGTGAATTTACAAGTGCATGGGTGTGCTTGATTACTGTTGTTCAGATGATCGATGGAGGTGGTAGTGTGTAGAGAGTTCTAACCTTGCCATAATGGCGATGGTTTAGTGTGTTGTGCGAGATCGTTCATGGTGTGATTGATGACACCATCTAGAAGGAGTATTGTTTGAATTGTGGATGGTCGTGTGAGGTAGAATCTCTTGGGTTCATAAGAGAAGAATAATGATGGGAGGTGAGCTCTTAATTTCTGATGATTCTTCATTCTGGGAGTTTTAGATGTCGATAAATTGGGATCTTGAGAGTTTCAACTCAAGAATCGGGAAGTAGAGATGTGTTTTCTTACTCTTTAGTCAGTGGAAGAGTGGCAAGGGTGGTTGAGAAATGGTAGACGTGTTGGTTGGAAATATGAGGCGAGGATAAGACGAAAAAGGGCAAATGAAAAAGAGCTATTGTTGGTTAACCTAGTTGGGGTCGAAGTGAAGCCGCATATTTTGCAAATCCATAGTCAAGTGGTGACGGTGAAGTTGGGGCATACTAGTGTGTGGGGAAGCACCGGTACCGAAGCTTGATGCAAATGGGAGGAACCCGATGGTTTGATCGGAAGTAGGGCGCCAATGTTGATTTGTTGTGACTGCAAACGGTTGACCTTCCTAGAGCGAATAGCCATCAATGTAAAGTGAGTCATGCATTGTATTTTCAAAAAAGTTACATGAGTCCTTCGTGTCAAATATATGTGTGTATGCGTGATAAGTGCTCAATTTTGAGTACTTATGCACTTCCTTTTTAGTCTTTTAGATAGAATTTTGCATTTCTAAATCCCAATTTGAGTCATTTTTTACTTCTTTTCTCTTTTATTAGGTTGGAGCTAAGGTTTGTGGTTTACTTGTGTTATTTGAGTTGATTGGCTAATGTTTGTATCAATTTGGAAATCCTTGTTGCACACAGGTCATGCTGCAGCATCTCTGGAGCATGGGGCGGACGATCTTTTGATGAAAGGGGAATTGGAAGATGATTAAGTTGGAGTGGAAGGAGTGCTTTTGTTGCCCATTGGTCCTTCCAAATGTCCAGCTTGTGTACTTTCTATTTGTAATGTAATGGAATTATGTACTTTTCTAGTTAGATTCCTTAACTATTAGTTGTTTCCTAAGTAAACTAGTTGCTAATGTTACACTTTTGCCCTTCCTTTGCACTATAAATAGGGGGTTAAGGTGTAGTTATTGCATCATCTCACATACCACTTTAGGTGGGGTTTTTTTGGAATTCTCTCTTCACTTTTGTACTTGAAAAGCTGATCTTAATCAGCTCCAATTCCCTCTTAATTTCCAGAAACTTTTGGTTCTTAAATGTTCTTCATGTTCTTCATTTAATTCTTGCATTTCTTCTTTAAATCTCCTTTTACCCAGATGAATGCTTGCAGCATCTCTGCAGCACTGAACTGGGCATTTTAAAACTGCTTTCTTTAAATCCGTTTTTCATCTTTAATCTTGTCATTTACTTTACGTCTTTAATTTTTAGCACTTCATTTCAGTACTTTACATTTTTGCACCTACTTTCCGCTTTACATTCTTGTCATTTACTTACTTGGGATGAACCTTACTTGTGGAAGCACTGTCCCGACCAAGTCATTAGACGATGTGTACCCCAACAAGAGTATCAATCTATTTTGCAATTTTGTCATTCATACGCTTGTGGGGGTCACTTTGGTCACAAGAGGACGTTTAGGAAAGTGCTTGAGTGTGGATTGTTTTGGCCGACTCTGATGCGTGATGCTTATACTTTTTGTAAGAGTTGTCCACGTTGTCAAATGACGGGAAACATTAGTTCCCGAAATCAGATGCCCCAGTTTCCCGTACTATTTTGTGAGATATTTGACGTATGGGGCATAGATTTTATGGGACCGTTTCCCGCTTCATGTGGTTATTTGTATTTGCTGTCGACTATGTGTCGAAATGGGTTGAGGCTAAGGCCACTCGAGCTGATGATGCACGTACGGTTATAGATTTTCTAAAATCTAATATTTTTTTTTTCCAGGTTTGGGACGCCAAGAGCCATCATAAGCGATAGAGGAACCCACTTTTGCAACAAGGTTATGGACGCTTTGATGAAGAAATATGGAGTCATACATCGGATATCCACCGCTTACCATCCGCAATCCAATGGCCAAGCCGAAGTGTCTAACCGCGAGATAAAGGCTATCCTAGAGAAGACGGTGAATCCTAATCGGAAGGATTAGAGCCTGAGACTAAACGACGCTCTTTGGGCCTATCGGACGGCATTTAAAACGCCTATAGGTATGTCTCCTTTCCGTCTAGTTTTTGGTAAACCGTGTCATCTACCGGTAGAGTTGGAACATAAAGCATTCTGGGCCGTGAAAGAATGCAATATGGATTTGGATGAGGCAGGGCGATATAGGAAGTTGCAGATTCAAGAGTTGGAGGAGATCCGGAATGATGCTTACGAGAATGCCCGAATCTACAAAGAGAAAACAAAAGCATTCCATGACAACCGGATATCACGTAAGAACTTCACCAAAGGTCAGAAAGTGCTTCTTTAACATTCTCGTTTGAAACTATTTCCGGGTAAGCTAAGGTCCAGATGGTTGGGACCTTTTGTTGTTACTAATGTGTTTGACCATGGGGCAGTAGAAATTCAAAGCTTATCTATCGGTCAAGTGTTTAAGGTGAACGGTCACAGGTTAAAGCCTTTCTATGAAGGTTTTGTGTCGGAGGATCTAGAGAGGGTAGCTTTGGACACGCCAACCTACAATGAATGAACCGAGTATGGTCTAGCCAAAGACCTAAAAGAAAGGCGCTGCGTGGGAGGCAACCCACGGATTTCAATCTATTTGCTTTTTATTGCTTTCAGTATTTTCCTTGTTTTCGTTAGATTCTCCGATTTCGTTCTCACCTCTCTCTGTTGTTCTTAGGCTCTCTCGACTGGTTGGAAACTCGAACGGACGTACTCATCTTCACGGATTCTTACATTGGAAGGGCACTCACCAAATCAGGGGAGTTTTCTGTTCCCCCTTCTTTTACTGTTTAGAGTGTCCTATACTTATTGAATACATTGAGGACAATGTAGGAATTAAGTGTGGGGGTGTGGGTTATTTGCATGATTTGGGGTTATTTGCATGATTTGGGCTTTACTTGGGTATATGCTTGCTAATGTAATAATTTCTACAGCTGGTAGTGATATTCACACAAAACAGGTTCCCCGGCAACGGCGCCAAAAACTTGATAGGCGGGTTTACACCCCCCTAAATCTATCGCAAGTGTACGGGTCGAATCAAGTTGTCAGGATCGATTCTTAACAAGAATTAAACTTCTTAGAAACATAATTTAGAGAATCTTGCGGAATAGAACTCTAAATCAATTAAAGAACAATCAATAGAATTCAACACACTGTATATATCAAACTGTACTACTCACAAGCTTTACACCAAACCTCAATCTTGATGAACAGATCTCACCAAGACGACTTCTACTTCTCTAGAAATAGGGTTCTTACACCTTGAGGTTAAATCTCTCTGAAAACAATATCGAATTGCTTTTCACACGTATATTAACTCATCTATTGTGTATGTTCTAATAGCTATCTATCAATACTACTTATACAGAAATAATTACAAGATAACTACCAAAAGTAAATTGATCTTCTGAATCTTCGTTAAACATATCTTGATCAATTCCTTCTTTGTCTCCAAAAGTATCGCATACCAAACTTATCAAGTCAGCAGTATTAACCTTCATTCTTCATGAGCAGTACTAACAATCTTCAGCAGTATTAACCGATTTCATCTCCAGCAGTATTAACATGAGCAGTACTAACAGATATTCAATTATGCACCAGCAATACTAACCTTGTCTAGCAGTAGTAACTTCGTCTAGCAGTAGTAACTTCGTCTAGCAGTAGTAACTTCGTCTAGCAGTAGTAACTTCGTCTAGCAGTAGTAACCTTGCAGTATTAACTTTCTTCTGGCAGTATTAATGTAGACTTAGCAGTAGAAATCATGGACTAGCAGTACTATCCATACTTAGCTCATTTTCAGTTCCCAACAATCTCCCCCTAACTTGACTTTTAGGAAAAGAAGTCAAGTTCTTCAAATGATGCTACCAAAACTTAGTCATCATATAAGCATAGATCAGGACTTAAACCTAGACTCTGATTTACAATCCTTCTTACCAAGAATCTTCCCATAGCAGAGTCTTTGTTGCAAACCAATTTTACATGTAACATCCCTTTCAGTCTTTTCATGCAGTGTTTGTAGATTTCATCCACCAGATAATACTCCTGATATGTGTTGTCAATTGATATAACATACACTCCACAATTTTCATAGAGCATCCAGTGGGTTACTGCTTGAAAAGGTCTTGCTGTTATGTGCTGAACTACTTCTGGTCTGAACATTAGGCATAGGTATTCTAACACCATCTTTGTGATAGACATACCTCTTTCTGTCAACATGTTACCATAGATCTGCATGCCTACTTTGAACATCTCTTCCAAGTCAGATCTTGAGCATCTTCTTATAAATTGTCCCCATGTTCTGTAGACTTCAAACTGCCCATCAGCTCTCTTGAGTCTGATATACTCCTTTCTCTCATCTATCAAAGTATCCCAGTGACTGATTTCAGGAGGTTTTGAATCTAATGGAGTCACTTTGATTGGTTCAGTATCAACCATAGTGATGTACAAGTCACATTGTTCATTGCTAAGTGATTGTGCATTACTGGATTGACCTGTCTTACTATCTCCTTGTCCTTCATCCTTGGCAACTTCTTCCTTTTCTTTCTCTTCTACCACTGGTTTCTCAACAGGTTCTACCCTTTGCTTCTTTACACACTTCTTTTTAGTAGCCACAGACTTTGTTCTCTTTCTGCTGAAAACCATCTTTGCATCCTTAGTTTCTTCCTGTTTCTTGGCAGTTGGAGGTGTATCATGTTTGGCTTTGATTAAAGCCTCTGCAACCTCCACTTCTTCTACTGTAAGCTTCTCTGTTACTGTTTCAGCTTCTGTTTCTGTTACTGCTTTCTTTGTAGATTGAGCAGCATTAACTGTTTCTGCTGCTTGCTTAGAGTCAGCAGTGTTGGTGCAAGTGTACCACATCTCTATATATCTATATATATTTATTTTGATGATTACAAACACACCGTATTATTGTTTATCTAACAATCCAATCCAAGTGTACAGTTCTTGAAGAACACGAAGATTTTATCTGAAGAGTTCAAGACGGAAGATTTACGTTGTCATTAGTGTTTATAATTTATAATGATAAACACCCTAAAATAATATACCACTTGGATATTTCTAAAAACCATAAATGATTTTAATTAAATAAGGTTTTTTTGAGAAACTGTCCTTTTCTGACGCAGGTATACCGCGAGGTTCAGCAGGTATACCGCGGCAGAGTTTGCTGTGCATTTGTGATTGGTTGAAGCTACTTTTACAGGCGGCATACCGCGAGGACTAGCAGGTATACCGCGGGTACGTATTCCAGAAGTCAACTTTGCATGAGAGCCGTTGAAGTGTCAGTGTACTTTTTACTGCACGGTATACCGCGTGCATTTGGCGGTATACCGCGGATGCACATATCCGTTGGAAGCTTCATGCTATATATTTGCATGCTGATGGTGAAGAAAGTGCAGACCACACAAACAACAACAGCAAGCAACCAACTCCATCCATTTCTCAGCTCTCTCACTTATTTAATTTATATATTTTTTTATAAACCTTTTTATAAAATATCCAAGTGATAGATATTATACAAGAGTGATTACCCATTGTGAGTTATACTCCTCTTGTAAGTATTTGAATAACGGGTGTGTGATCCTGTATATCTCAATAAGCTGAGGCTTAGAGAACCGTTTACTTTGCTCTGTATTTGGTTTGTATTCTACCGTAAAGAATACATTTATTGGATCGTGTCGGGAAGTGTCTCGGCTGCTGGTTTATCACAGTTGGTGGTAAATCAGTAAATCTCCGTGTCAAGTATCTCTTACCTTTATCTCTTTATTTATTCCGCTGTGCTTTATTATATTTGTTTATATAAACTGCTTTGCATTTATATTTATTTATATAATCTCTGTGTATTTGTTTATATTTACACTCTTCTTTATTATTTGTATACTCTGATTTATTTTTACTGTTTCCGTACTGTATTTATTTATAAAAGAATTTTTGAAAGTAAAAGTTTTAAATACAACCTTACCCCCCCCCCTAGGTTGTCTAACAATTGGTATCAGAGCGGGTCTTTCAAAAATTTCTGTCTTAATTTTTTTTAAATGGCTCAACAAACTAATTTTGTGTTCTCTAAACCTCCTTTGATAGATACTGAAAAGTTTGGCATTTGGGCCGAGCTATTTGAATGTCACGTTCGTGGCAAAAGTCAAAAAATTTGGGATATTATAGAAAATGGGAATTTTAATCCTACTATTATAAAAAATAATGTTATTGTTGATAAACCTGTTAAAGACTGGACTCCCGCTGAAGAATCTCATTTTTGTTTAAATTTTGAGGCTAAAAATATATTATATGCTGCTTTAACTTCCGATGAAATAGAAAGAGTATATACCTGTAAAACTGCTAATCAAATCTGGCAAAGCTTGAGTGACACTCATCGTGGAAATACTCAAGTTAAAAGCTCTAAAATAAATATTTTAGTACATGATTATGAATTGTTCGAAATGTCAAAAGATGAGTCAATCGACTCAATGTTTAAACGTTTTAACCTCATTATGACTACTTTGAAGGGATTAGGTCGCACTTATCCTAACGAAGACTATGTAAGGAAAATTCTTCGAGCACTTCCTTCGGAGTGGATGGCAAAAATTACATCTTTAGAAGACTCCCGAGATCTCGCAACGATGAAGCTCGATGATCTCATCGGCAATCTTAAAGTGCACGAAATCGCACTAAAAAGAAATCAAGTCCGGGAGCAAGTCAAAAAGAAATCCATCGCTCTCAAAGTCGTTGCCTCAAAAGAAAAGGAAGAGGAGGAAGATGCAAGTTCCTCGGATGACGAACCCGAAAATCTTGACGATTTAGTCAAGTTGGTAAGAAAACTTTCTAAACTTTTATCTAACAAAAAGTTTACTAATAATGATAGGTTTCAAGAAAATGGAGACTACCGTCGTGGTGGTAAAAACCAAAGTCGCAACGTCCACAAAAGTGAAGACAAAAATGACGAATCTAGCGACGATGAAAAAGCCAATAAAAAGAAAGGCTTTTGCTATGTGTGTGGCGACAAGGATCACTATGCGAGTGTGTGTCCGAAACGAGCAAAACAAATCAACACACCAAAAGCTTTAGTTGGAGGCGCGTTGAGCGCAAGCATAAATGAGGCCAAAAATTTTTGTTTCATGGCCGACCATGATAATGAGGTATCTTCATCATATTCTTCTAAAAATAATTGTGATAGTAATTATAGTGATAATTATTATAGTGACGATGAAAATAATCTTGACGAATTATATAAATCATTTCATGATATGGCTGCTCTCGCAAATAAATATAAAGATGAAATTTCTAATTTAAAAGAAACCGTATCTGTATATAAAAAGGAAATAGATGACGGTAAACAAAAATCTGCTCATGATTTAGATGTTATCACTAAATTAGAAAATAAATTAAGTGAAAAAGATATTTGTAAATCTTGTGTTATTTTAAATGATAAAATTGCATGCTTAAATAAAAAGACACATGAAGATATTATATGTGCAAAATGCGAGATTCTTGAAAATGAAATTGCATGTTTAAATGCTAAATGTAAATCGCATGAGAAAAATGACTTATTAGCAAATGCTTTTAATAGTAGCAATGATAAAGTGCTTAAAATGCTAAATATGCCTAATCGTATAAATTGTCGTAAAGGCATTGGTTCCGATACATGTGTTGATAAATGTTCGTGTAAACCCATTAAAAGATTTTTTGCATCTCCTAAAGTTGATACGAGAAAACCTCCATATATGTCAAAAATAAAAAATGTGAATTATGGGAGGAAACCGCATGCTCGTATGTATAATGGTAATTTTTCTAGACCTAACAATAATGTGAATATAAATGCTTCATTTTATGTGTATGATAAATACAATCGTAAAATTAAAATGGTTAGAAAATGGATTCCGAAAGGAATGTTTAATGTTGATAATCCGGGTGGAATGCGTTTATGGTTTTAAACCATTTATATGGCTTTGTATGTTTGTCGTGTTTGTTTTATGTCGACAACATATTTTTTGCAGTTTATGTTTTATACTAACTGTTAAAAGGACCCATAAGAAAAGGGTACCACGAAAAATTTTCTTTGCCTTTTGTAGGTGTTTCCTGACGAGGATATAATACGTGTTTCCTGGCGAGGATATAATACGTGTTTCCTGGCGAGGATATAATACGTGTTTCCTGACGAGGATATAATACGTGTTTCCTGACGAGGATATAATACGTGTTCCCTGACGAGGTCATAATACGTGGTAATTTTTTGCTCACATAAAATTAACCGAAAAATCGAAGCCTTAAGATCCTTTTTTGGTGCAAGTGTTTCTTTTAGGTTATTTTGTTTTATGTCTATTATATGTTTTTTTATGCATATTTTATTGTCCCTCAAATTTTATAATTTGTTATTAATTTGAGGGGGAGCTTTTTATCTTTTACCTATGAGATTATGCTCTCTCAAATATATGCATATTTTGAGGGGGAGCATCTCTCAAGGGGAAGCATACCGTCTTTCTTGACCCTTTTTGTTTCGACAAACGGGGGAGAGAAACCGCATATGCTCATGCTTAGCGGTTGTGTTTGTCATCATCAAAAAGGGGGAGATTGTTGGTGCAAGTGTACCACATCTCTATATATCTATATATATTTATTTTGATGATTACAAACACACCGTATTATTGTTTATCTAACAATCCAATCCAAGTGTACAGTTCTTGAAGAACACGAAGATTTTATCTGAAGAGTTCAAGACGGAAGATTTACGTTGTCATTAGTGTTTATAATTTATAATGATAAACACCCTAAAATAATATACCACTTGGATATTTCTAAAAACCATAAATGATTTTAATTAAATAAGGTTTTTTTGAGAAACTGTCCTTTTCTGACGCAGGTATACCGCGAGGTTCAGCAGGTATACCGCGGCAGAGTTTGCTGTGCATTTGTGATTGGTTGAAGCTACTTTTACAGGCGGCATACCGCGAGGACTAGCAGGTATACCGCGGGTACGTATTCCAGAAGTCAACTTTGCATGAGAGCCGTTGAAGTGTCAGTGTACTTTTTACTGCACGGTATACCGCGTGCATTTGGCGGTATACCGCGGATGCACATATCCGTTGGAAGCTTCATGCTATATATTTGCATGCTGATGGTGAAGAAAGTGCAGACCACACAAACAACAACAGCAAGCAACCAACTCCATCCATTTCTCAGCTCTCTCACTTATTTAATTTATATATTTTTTTATAAACCTTTTTATAAAATATCCAAGTGATAGATATTATACAAGAGTGATTACCCATTGTGAGTTATACTCCTCTTGTAAGTATTTGAATAACGGGTGTGTGATCCTGTATATCTCAATAAGCTGAGGCTTAGAGAACCGTTTACTTTGCTCTGTATTTGGTTTGTATTCTACCGTAAAGAATACATTTATTGGATCGTGTCGGGAAGTGTCTCGGCTGCTGGTTTATCACAGTTGGTGGTAAATCAGTAAATCTCCGTGTCAAGTATCTCTTACCTTTATCTCTTTATTTATTCCGCTGTGCTTTATTATATTTGTTTATATAAACTGCTTTGCATTTATATTTATTTATATAATCTCTGTGTATTTGTTTATATTTACACTCTTCTTTATTATTTGTATACTCTGATTTATTTTTACTGTTTCCGTACTGTATTTATTTATAAAAGAATTTTTGAAAGTAAAAGTTTTAAATACAACCTTACCCCCCCCCTAGGTTGTCTAACAAGCAGCATTAACAGTTTCTGCTGCTACTTCAGTTTCAGGCTCTTTCTCTGTTACTGCTGCTTTCAAGATTTCTGTTACTACTTCTTGTATGATTTCTGCTGCTTCATGAACATTTGCAGCATTAACAGTTTCTGCTTCAACTTCAGTTACTGCTTCTTTTGGAACTTCAGTTACTGCTGCCTTTACAGTTTCTGCTTCTTTAACAAGCTCTTCCACCTTTTCTGTCTCCCCCTTATTCTGTGCACTGGACTCCCCCTTAAACTGTGCATTATCAATTTCCATCTCAGTCTCCATCTGAACTGTCTCCCCCTCAACTTGTAGACCCTTCATATTCAGTTCTGCTTCTGATTCTGACTCTGACTCCCCCTTTTTGGGAGCATCATCAGTTGGAATTCTTCTTCTCAGCACAAATCTTGCCTTTTTCTTTCTGTGCAACAACTTGGTGACCATCTTCTTGAGCTTCTCAATTTGAGACTGTTGGTAGGTGACCACAGTCTTCAGTTGCTCAATCTCCTTCTTCTGTGCCATAACATCCAAGTTGACATTTCCAATGGTTTCCATCAATTCATCATAGTTATATCTATCCTCACCTTGTTTAGAAGTGTTTACCTTCTTTAAAGGATCACTGGAAGTAGCCATCAATTCCTCTTTGTTATGTCTATCCTCACCCTTTTTAGAAGTTTTTACCTTCTTTAAGGGATCCTTGGAAGTTTTAGCAGAAGCCTTCTGCCTAGCAGAAGCACTAACTGCCCCCTTGGTTTCTTGGCACCTGGGTCCTCCTAATGATTTCTCATTTAGAGTTGCCATGGGGAAGGTCTTATTTATGTTACCACTGTCCTTCTCTGTGCTAGCAGAAGTAGTGGCAGCCTTAGCACCCATATGCTCATCCTTCTCCTTAGAGAGCACCTTCTTGGGGTTGGGAGACACCCCTGTGGTTTCCCTGTTGATATTCTCAATTGGAGAATGCTCCAACTGAGGGCTTAAAGGCTTAGGGCTCTGAGTAGGTACATCAAGGGAAGGAACCTTGTGCACCTTTCTTCTTTGAAACTTGTTGGATAAAACAGGAGTGGGCTTTTGAAGTATGTGCTGAGGGATATTTATAGTGAGTGAAGATAGGGTTTGGCCATCAGTGGGATGATCTAATGAGGGCCTTGATCCTGATGCCATACCTTCAGAGGGGTGGGACACAACCATCATTGTAGAGAACAATGGTGTGTCAACTCCTTCCGAGTCCCTAGGAAGTCTTTTCATATTTGAAAAAACCTTCCCTTTAGGGGATTTTGGTACATATACCTCATCAAACTGAGGTAAGTCCATCAATTCCTTGTTAATAACTTCTTGCACAAACCTTGGATACATGTAAAAGCTCTTTTTGGATTCCAAGTTTGACACAAGATCAGATAAAATCATTTGGGAGAAATTGAACTTTCTGGAAGTGGCCAAACATACCAGAGCATAAGCAGTGGTACTGCTGAACTCACTCCATCCAGTTGTTTTCTTCGAGATGCAGTGCATAAGGGTATGAACAAGAAATCTCCATTGGGAAAAGAATTTTGACTTGAAAATTTTGAAAATACCAATAGAGCCTTCATACCCCATTCTTTGTATGGTAGAAAAGAGTTCTTCATTAGGAATAGAAGATATACCTGAAGCATCATTCAACTGAAGATGTATGCGAATAATCTCCTCTGTTACTGTCAAGGGTTTATCACAAACCCTGGTTCGAATCTCCGTTTGCCCGTTTTCTGTCACCACAGTAGCATTATCCCAAAATTGTTTTTGATGTTTAATGAATATCTTGGGAGCCACTGTTAGTGCACAGGAGATATGCGAAGACTTGAGAAAATCGACAATTTCATGGAATCCTGCAGATT
The DNA here is from genome assembly GCA_033807775.1 of Saussurea involucrata. Lineage (NCBI taxonomy): Eukaryota > Viridiplantae > Streptophyta > Magnoliopsida > Asterales > Asteraceae > Saussurea > Saussurea involucrata. Next base: position 134,802,706 of record CM066321.1, on the reverse strand, counting down.
GCTTCGGCTTCTGAAGCATTGCAATCTCATTGTGTTCATCAACAAACTCTCTTTGAGCCATTGTATCTGAAAATCCTTGAGCAAACACAGAAATTCTTGGGAGAATAGGTTAGAAAGAGAGTGAGAGAGAATCGAGTTCAAAGAGACGTTATGAGCGAAGGCGGGCTTACAGGGTATTTATACGCAGTATTAACCCTAGAATTAACAAAAGCAGTATTAACCACTCAAAGCAGTATTAACTACCCCAAAGCAGTAGTAACTGCAGAGCAGTAGTAATCACAGGGCAGTATTAACTACAAAGGAGGTATTAACTTACACAAGCAGTAGTATTAACTAAAGATACAGGCAGTAGTAACCATGCACAAGCAGTAGTAACTATGCACTGGCAGTAGTAACATGCCCTCCATCAATCCTCTTGAAATATTGAAGGCAGGCCATGTTACCTGTCATGTGCCTAGAGCAACCACTGTCAACATGCCAAATGCTTCTCCCCTTAAGCTGTTGATTGCCCTGTACATTAGATAAAACAGTTAGTTTTTGTTAGGGACCCAAGCCATAGTGGTCTTGGGTCTCCCTTGATCATCAAAATACTTACATTCTGTTTTGATGAGCTTGTCAAAGTGAGGAACATCAGTGCTTGAGTACTTTGTTTTGATGATAGGTCTAGAAGCAGTACTAACTGATGCAGAAGTACTAACTTTGTTAGCAGCACTAACATTGTTAGCAGTATTATCTTTTAAGGAGGCATTAACAGTGTTAGCAGCACTAACACTGCTTCCAGAAGTACTAGCCTTCTCAGCAGTATTAACTAACTTAGCAGTACTAACACTAGAAGCAGTATTAATTGTTGAAGAGGTACTAACTATGTTAGCAGTACTAACACTGCTAGCAACATTATTGCTTCCTGCAGTACTAACATTGTTAGCAGTACTAACTGAGTTGGCAGTATTATCATTAGTACCTTTAGGCATCCATACTCTAACACTTTCTGTTTCTGCCTTTTTCATGTGGCTTTTGGTTTTAACTTGTTTCTTTGCCACAACTTTCCTCACAGACTTTTTATAGCCACCATTCTTTCTGTAACCACCAGGTTTTTGAAAAGATCTTTGAGCATTAAACCTTTGGTTAACAGGATTGAAATAACAGTGTTTGGCTAAATGATTTAGCTTACCACAGATGAAACAAGGTTTTGGCCTGTTAATTCTGTTCAGATCAACTCCTTGTCTCATAGCCCACTGGTTATTCCAATTTCTTTGATTACCCCTTTTGTTATCATGTTTTTGGGGCTTAAGCTCTTGAGATTTCTTACAAGAACAATGTTTACAGGTATTAGGAGCCACAACTGTGGTCTGTGTATAATGGACTCCCTTTTCTGTTTCAGTCCTTTTTATCTCATTGTTCTTTCCCCAAGGATTTCCATCTTTCTCATTGGTCACAATTTCATTGTCTAAGGGAACCTTACTACTAACACTCTTATTCTTCTTAGATTCTTCCTTCTCTGTTTTATCCTTAACTACTACTTCTTCTTCATAAGGATCTATATTAATCTTTAATTCATGATCCTTCCTATCCTTGGTCTCTAACAAATCAGACTTAGGAGGTATGTAGTTGTTATTGTAGGGTGGAGGTGTGGCATTGTACCCTATCCCTACTTTCATCTTGTCATGGATTTGAGCCTTAATGATGGTATCCATGGTTTTAGAAGCACAGGTAAACTTTTCAACATCAAGTTTAACCTTCTTAAGCTCTTCTTTTAATTTCTCATTCTCCTCCCCAGACACTTTCAGCTTAATCTCATACTCATTCTTCTCCCACTTCCAATAGTTAGTATCATAGGAGTGTTGAAGTTCATTAGCTTGAAAAGCTCTAATCTGTTCCTCAAACCTTTCTACAATCCTAACATAATCTTTCACATCTTTCTCTAGCCTCTTAAGGTTATCACATATACCCTGATTGTGATCCCTATATCTTTTAACAGCATCAATGCAAGCTTGAGAACAGAGTTTAGATTGTACCTCAGTGGGAATATCAGATACTTCTGCCATAAGAGCTTGATTCTGACAGGCTTCCTCAGCTTGATCACTCCAATCAAATCCCATTCCTTGTTGAGAAACAAGGGCTTGAGAGGAGCTTCTGTTTTGGTTTCCAATTTGAGCCTGTTGATGTGATCCTCCACTTCTGCATTCTCTGGCAAAGTGTCCCATCTTGTGACACTTATAACACTCAACCTTGGACTTGTCAAAGCCTGCACCATCTTCTCTTCTCTGGGAAAAGTTGTTTCTCCCAGTCCTTTTGATGAATTTCTTCACCCTCATTGATAGCATAGCCATCTGCCACTTGATGTCCATCTCTTCCAGATCATCAGCATTAATCTGCTCTAAATCATCATTGATTAGAGAAGAGTGAACATGACTAGAAAAGAATGCTTCTAGTACAGAATCTGTAGTCTTCTCTTGATTAGTTCCACCAGCAACATTAACAGAACCTGCAGTATTAACAGAATCAGGGTTAGCAGCATTATCAGAGGATGAAGATAATAAAGATGCATTATAAACAAATCCAGATGGCCTTTTCTTGGCTTCAACTTCAGCCTCAAATACTCTCAGATCATTGTAGAGGTCATCTAGCTCTTTGTCCTCCAATTGGTCATTCTGTCTGAATGAGACTGTGTACATGGTCCATTCTTCTCCCAATGATCTAAGGAACTTTCTATTGACATCATCAGCATCCATGTGTACACCCACAGTAGCTAATTCTCCAATCAACTTGTTAAATCTGTCAAAAGTTTGAGTCATAGACTCATTCTTTGCAGACATGAAGTTCTCATATTGTTGCCTGAGAATAGCCTTTTGATTTCTCTTTGTGCTCTTTGTGCCAGTAAATCTTTTCTCCAGAGCATTCCACAACATCTGTGCATCTGTGCAGTGTTGGAATTGATGTTGGTACTCATTAGGAATAGCCAAAAGCAGAGTGCTTAAGGCCTTCATCTCTGTTTGTCTGACTTTCTTTTCAGCATTTGTCTTGGGAGGAGGTCTCTTTCCATCTGCTCCAATCTTTCCTTCATTACATGGGCCATTTTCTATGATGTCCCATATTGCATAATCAGTAAGAAGAATGTACTGCTTGATTCTCAGTTTCCACATGTCAAATTCATTGGGTTTGAGCATGGGAACCTTTGAAACAAGAGTACTGTGAGTATCCATTGAATTGTCCATAGCTTCTAAGATACCAAGGCTCTGATACCACTTGTCAGGATCGATTCTTAACAAGAATTAAACTTCTTAGAAACATAATTTAGAGAATCTTGCGGAATAGAACTCTAAATCAATTAAAGAACAATCAATAGAATTCAACACACTGTATATATCAAACTGTACTACTCACAAGCTTTACACCAAACCTCAATCTTGATGAACAGATCTCACCAAGACGACTTCTACTTCTCTAGAAATAAGGTTCTTACACCTTGAGGTTAAATCTCTCTGAAAACAATATCGAATTGCTTTTCACACGTATATTAACTCATCTATTGTGTATGTTCTAATAGCTATCTATCAATACTATTTATACAGAAATAATTACAAGATAACTACCAAAAGTAAATTGATCTTCTGAATCTTCGTTAAACATATCTTGATCAATTCCTTCTTTGTCTCCAAAAGTATCGCATACCAAACTTATCAAGTCAGCAGTATTAACCTTCATTCTTCATGAGCAGTACTAACAATCTTCAGCAGTATTAACCGATTTCATCTCCAGCAGTATTAACATGAGCAGTACTAACAGATATTCAATTATGCACCAGCAGTACTAACCTTGTCTAGCAGTAGTAACTTCGTCTAGCAGTAGTAACTTCGTCTAGCAGTAGTAACTTCGTCTAGCAGTAGTAACCTTGCAGTATTAACTTTCTTCTGGCAGTATTAATGTAGACTTAGCAGTAGAAATCATGGACTAGCAGTACTATCCATACTTAGCTCATTTTCAGTTCCCAACACAAGTAATAGTACTCAGAAAGTACGAGTATCGAACCAAAGGAACCAGGTGTCAAGTACCACAATGACTGTATAGATTATTAACTAGACTAATGCAAATTGATTTGGTTTGTTAATTATCGAAACACGAATTAAAACTTTAATTAATTCAGATAAAAGAGAGAGAGTTGGAGAGTTGGATTCCTCAGGTAAGCAATCACTTAGCCAACAGATTTGATACGATTGACATAACTTCAGGATAACAGGCATAATCACATTCCATTACTATACCCTATCAAGCTATAGCAATATCATTCAACACATTGTATCATCTTTCGATCTTAACAAAAGTATTTGAACAATTTATGATTAAAAGCCACAAAGGATGAATCATCATATTACTATCTCAAATTCAACCAAGACATGAAGAATTAATCAAACCTCAAAACTTTTCTCAAAGATTAAAGATTCATAAAATCAAATAATAGTTGATCGGACTATTACAAGCATTAAGAACAATTCCACACATGTCATCCATCTATATTAAATCATTCATACCTTGTAACGTCCCAAAAATTACAAGAAAATTTAAATCTTTAAATAAACATTTCATTTATAACAACTCATTAAATGATCCCAACGTTTCGTTTGCAAACTCATAATTAATATCTTCATAATAAAAACTAGCGGAATAAACGTTTAATTAATAAAAACCATAAAGCAACCAGCTCTCCTCGCGCGCCAGTGTGTACTCGTCACGCCTTGGAGCCGCCCGTACCTGGAACCACAGTTTATTGGGAAAGGGTAAGCACGAAGCTTAGTGAATTCAACACCATAAGTAACACAGTTATTTCCACACCACCATAAACAGATAATTGCACATAAACAGCATACAAGTCTACGAACAAATCATAAACGTGCATACTCACACCAACCCACCTAATAGGCATACGTCGGTCCCACCGACCACACGACAACCGTGCAACCGCAACCCGGCACCCCCGGGTTCATACGCCACCCGCGTATACAACCTTCGCAACCCGGCAACCCCGGGTTCATACGCCACCCGCGTATACAACCTTTGGCCCCACCAAGTCACTACGCCACCCGCGTATGTAATCCTCGGCCCCCACCGAACTCCTACGCCACCCGCGTAGCCACCACAATAAAGGTCCGACTAGACACCCCACGATTTAACCCCACACCACAAGCAAATAGAACTACCACACATGCACACAACGTAATGTAAAAATAACCGACATTATTTATAGTGAGAGAACTCACCTCGAACGCGCGCCTAGCTTAACAATACAATTCAAGCTTCACAATTACGGTCACTTCCCAGCACCTAAACGCATGTTAAAACGTGTCAATACGAGACCCGGACCCTACGACACGACACCCGCTTAAACCGTCACTAAAACTATTTTCCGTTCTCGCCAAACAGGTCTGTTCGGGACCCGTTTCGACCCCTTTAAACCCATAAAATTCCCAATATTATTTCATGATTAGAAAGTACTCTGAGTTAGGGTTCCAAGGACATATTATACACCTCCTAACGATTTTTCTACATTTTATTACGGATTTTATAAAAACAGTTCGCAGAACAGCGAAAAACGGGACCTTTCAGTACAAAACAACGATTTTACCTATGTTACATTCCGAACTGGATTTTGCACAAAACAGAAAAGTTTATAGACTCAAAAAGGGAACTTTTGGCGCTGGTCTCACCCAGACACGAGTTACTAGCAAAAAGTTATGGTTTTCCCAAGACAATGGCAGATTCCAGAATTTTTCACATGAAATGACGAATCACTGAACTTACAACCACTTTTCCACCTAGCTAGAGGCCGAACCAGTTTTCCGCTAAAACACGGAAAACGTGCCCGACCCCGAGCTTGAACCGTGGGCCCCAGTTTCGGATCAATCGGAGTTACGACAGAAAAGTTATGGCCGTCGCAAAAACAGTGGCTGAACAATTACTCACAAGAAGTGACGACTCCAAAAACAACGGTTCGATCGATTTGGCTTAAGCGATTAAGTCACGGATTAATGGGTTCAACAATGATTATTAATAAGACATGGCCACGCACCACCCTCTGCCCTCCGGCAGTGGTGGTCGCCGGCGGCGGCCGGCGGCGCGGTGGTTGTTTTGCCGGAAGAAAAACGAAAAGAAAAGGAAACGAGACGAAGGAAAACGACTTACCTTGCTACAACACCACACACCCGCACCTGCTCCTCTCTCTCTCTCGAAACTTCTGACGAACGGCAGTGGTGGCGGTGGTCTCCGGCGACAACAGCGGCAGACAGCAGCAGTTTCCGGCGACCTCTCTCTATCACTCTCTCTCGCGCTGTTCTCTCTCTCTACCTCTCTCTCTCGCGCTGTTCTCTCTCTCTCCGGCCAACACCAGCAGCGGCGCTGGTGTGGTGGTGGGGGGTTTCACGGCGGCAACCAAAAAAAGAGAAGATGCTAGGGTTGTTTACGTGAGAGAAAACGAGAAGGGAAGGGGGGTAGTTTTTAGGGTTTGATTTCTTTTCTTTCTTTGATCCATCCTCAAGGTAACAACACCAACTAGAAAAATATATGGGTCTCGACATGTATCTGCATGGGCCGAAACCCAATGAGGGTTTTTGGCCCTTTGACACCATTAGCCCCTCAACTTACATTCCTCTCGCAACTAGCCAAGAATTTTAATACTTTAACGATTAGGACTAACTCGACTAACCCCGTTAACGGAAACCACATTAAATCAACCTTAAAAGAAAAAAATTAATAAAACAATTTTTACATACCGGGATACGGGCTTTACATACCTACTGTAAAGCTAAACGATTATCCAACCATGATTCAAACCAACCCCCCAACATGAACGGATTAGTTCATATTGGGGGTTTCAAAACTCAGAAATGACAAGATTAAAACGAAAGTAAACATGTTTGTTCTACAAGAAATGAAAACTAAAGACTCCCTGAAAAGCTTAAGCCGCCGATGAACGTAATCGATTCGCCTTGTGATTCTCGTTAATTGATGTTTCTAGCCGTCTACTCGCCTTCAAAAATCGCCTCTTAGCTCCCAAAATCGCCCAGAGAAAGTCCCAAAACGTAACTGATGAATAATCCTCAACCCTAGCCGACAAATAGAATAAAAACGCTCAGGGGCTTGGCGCGTATGGCGGCGCGTGTTGGGCCGCGCCGTGAGGCGCGCAGAGGACTGGAGTGCGAAATGAACAGAGGGTTGCGCGTGTGGAGCAGCGTAGAGAGACGCGCAGGGCACTGTTTGGTCTTAAAATCTGACTCTCTTTTTTCGCTCAGGAAGTTGCCAACTTGCTCCAATTGATCCAAAAAACTCTTCCTTCAACATTCTTTCATAAAAACCTGTACTTACTCACAAAAACCATCAAATTCTACTATTTACTTGGAAACTCAACTAACTGACCGATTTCGGGATCAAAAAAATGTCGTAAAACGGCATTATCAGTGACTAAAAATGCATGAACCATCATCGTTAGGCAAAAAAATACATGTTTGGATGACCATAAACTAGCTTATAAGCTACCTTTTTGAAACGTTACTTGGAGTAGCTTTTGAATAGTTTTTTTGTGAATATTCAATATTGCCCTCATTTATTAACCATCATTACTTTTTTTAAATTTAATTATTATTAATTAATAAATATTAATTGAAAATTATTAAATTAAATTTTAATTATACATTGATATTAATTTTTAATTATTTAGAGTTATTGTTAATCATATAAACAAACCGTAAAACCAACAACCCGAAACCATTTTGGTTCGGATGAGTTTTTCAGTTTCAGATTTTTTTTATATCCCTAGCCCTTAGGGCTCCCCGATCATCAAAATTTCTAGATTCATCACTGTCTATAACAACTTTTGTATACCTCGACTAATCCTCGTTTGAACTCGAAAATTATCAACAGCATAAAACATTATTCAAATATTCCTTACCAGAAAAACAATGTAGTTTTTTTTTTCTTCCGTTTTTACAAATTTCCAATGCATAAAATATTATTTTTGAGGCGTGAAGCGAGATGTGACCTTATATATATATACAACCCTCACTTCCTTTTCTCGCTACTAGAATCTATCAAAAACCCACTTTCTCTTTCTCTTTCTCTTTCGATCTCCAAATTAAAGACACGTACAGGCCAGCGATGGGGTTTCACTTGGTGGCTGTGTTAGGCTTTTCTAAGCTTCATGGTGCACCATTTTTGGCAACCTTGAAATTCCCATTCTTTCTAAAACTAATATGGAGTTTGAGACCTTTTAAAACTCTTATAAGGTCCGTGGCACATGATTCGAGGCTTTTTATTTTCCGGTTAAGTCAAATAACTGCTTTTCAGGATACAAGAAGATGGGAGCGAATCGGTCGATTAATGCAGGAAATGTTGCCTAACGTTGGACATTCGATGCCTTTTGCAAACTACGATCAAAGCTTGCAAGCTCTCTCCATTGTTGCCTTCTAAGGTGGTTGTGGTTGTGGTTCTGGTTCTGGTTCTGGTTCTGGTTCATTCATTCTTTATGATCGATCGATCATTTATTATACTTGAATGAATATTAATTTTTTTTTTAACATTAATTAATGTTGGTACGTAAATTATAGAGTTATTATTGTGCCTTTGTCGTTGAGTATGGATATTGGGGAATGAGAACAAATTCATAGCTATTACCAATGCAAAAGATGTGGGTCCGTTGGGTCTTTTTTTTTTCTCTCTCTTTCACATGACGATAAGTACTTACGATAATATATATATATATATATATATATATATATATATATAAAAGTTTTATGGAAATTAAGACGACTCACAAAAGAAATGATAATACGACTAAGATCCTGGGTGCATGGATACAATTCAATCGACTCGTCGTACTATAACTGTTTTTGAGACTATTAAAGGTGTTCTAACTTTACATTCACGTGTAATCTTTTAAGTTAACAAACGATGCACTATAACAAAATTGAGTTTATAGGACGCTTAAAATAAATAAGATTCTTAATATTAATATGGTGTTTTATAGGATCAAATAAAAAACTCTCTATCTAAAAGTGTTGCAAAAAGTTCATAGGACGTCTTTAGGCTTCGTAACAAGTTTTTAGAACAATTTTCAAATAAAGCGTTCTATTAACTATTTTATAGGACACTATATGAAAAAACTGTTCTATAAACACAAGAGTCCTCTAAAAAGATGGGTTTATAGGACAGTTTTTAAAAGCCTTGTTACGATGCTCAAAAGTGTCCTATAAACTTATTGTAACACTTTTAGATAGGACATTTTTTTGTTTGGTTCTATAAACTAAAGTCCTATAAAATATTTTATTAGAATATTTATTTATTTTAGGCGTCCTATAAACTGAAACTTGTAGTGATGGTTGTAAGTTAATGGCAATATATGTTCAATTCTCTTAGATTTTTTAATTATATTTTAGCAAAAACAAATAAAAATTGAATGCTACAAAAGGCCCTTAATCATCTTTGATGAACCCACAGTTTTATAATTAATATTTATTTTATATTATACAAATAATTTTGAGTTTCCCGATTGAAAGAAAAAATAAAAAATTCACCTCTGACGGTAAAAGTTGTATATAAAAAACGTAGATTGAAGATGAATTATACTAAAGGTGTTATGGTTTGTTCAAATTTTGGATAACAAATAAATTAATAAATCAAGTAGGATCTGTCTGCATCCACTCCGTCTCTGGTCGTCCAACTTCACCTCTGCCTCTTTCATCGGCAATGCACAAACACCTTCTTGCAGACCTACCATCTTCATACATCTGAGTTTGGTATCAATGATGAAGATGAAGTTTCATAAATAATTATCTTGTTGAACTTAAAGACAGATGAAAAATAAAAATGATAGAATATTTATCCAGTCAAAATTGCCTTAATAACATTGTTGTTAGCTTCAGGGACCATCAATATATTAAATTCTTTATTTTAATTTAATGTTAATTAAAATATAAACATTTATCAATATTGTATGTTTTATTATGTATAATAGTAATTTTAAGTAATTATAAAATTTGATGGTTAAAGTTAATTTAAAATTAACTTTAGGGAAATTAATTAAAATACCCTAAGTTTGACTAACTGTTATCAAAATGCCATAAATTTTTTCCATTTTGCAAAAATACCCGCGATCGCGGGATCCAGCTGACGTGGCACGTATTTTAGCCACAAATGCCCCGCGGAGCCCCTCAACTTTGGCCGCGGTGCACTTTTGGTCCCTGTCCGCGATCGCAGCCCGCGATGGCCTGCGATGGGCCAATTTTACAGTTTTGGTCCCTGAAAATTTACACATTCAGCCCCTGTACTTAGACGAATCTTGCATGCTTTTACTGTTTTTTTCCACAATTATTGTATTTTGAAGACCGATTTGTGGTTGAAATTCATTGGCATGTTTTCATCAATGTTAAATCAGTGTTTTTGGAATACCAGTTTGTGGATGAAATGAGAGATTGGTTGTCATCAATGTTGGTTGTTTCATTGATAAATAGATGTAAAATGCAATCCATAATCCACACACCGATTTCATACTTCTTTCTTGATTTCTTTCTGCAATATTTTGTGTTTGAGATACTACTGAAAAAATGAGTTCATCTGTTGCAAAAGCTAAGCTATATTTCTGTTTTGATGGTGAATGAGAGCAAGATAACAATGAGTGGAATTTTGCTTATAAATCTAAGCATGGTGTAAAAGTGTCAGTAAACTATACTTATCAGAAATTTCTTGCATACGCTATGCAAAAATGTGGAATCAACTCTTCTGATGTTTGCAAGTTAGTGTTTAAAAATGGCGATGGGTCATTTGTGGATTTATCCAACGATGGGGATATCTCTACTTTTCTGCACCTTGCAGTCGATTCAGAAAGGCCCCCATTACTTTTTGTGTATCCCGGCGTATCCGACGGTGACGACGACGGTAATGACGACGGTGACGACGACGAAGACCTCCAAATAGAGCAGCCTGATTCTCAACAACAACAACCACCACAACCACACGAAGGGCGTACTGCTGGAGTTGCTGATGACGAAACCCACGTTTTCAGAACGGGTAATTCTGAAATAGACAGATCAGACACCGATAATGATGATCACGAAGAATATACCCGTAGTAGAAAATCATGTAGTCAGATAAATGACTTTTTTGATATGCCCCCTATTCTTCCAGACTCCCATACCCAGACACAAACCTACGAACCTACACCTTATATTCGCAGTGAAAGGTTAAAAGCAGGTCAGATATTCGATTCGAATGATCTCTTGGCAAGTCAGATCGGACTCAAGTTCTTGGAAGAGGGTTTCCAAAGTCACGTGCGGTCATCTGACAAAAGCAGATACGTAGTTGAATGTGCCATAGAAAAGTGTGAGTGGAGGTTGTACGCGATTCACACGGGTCCCAAAGGAGGGGCGATAATGATTAAAAAGTTGCACGACGTACACACTTGTACGAGGACGCAACTTAATCCCCACCACAAACAAGCCGGCAAAAAGACTTTGGGTGCGATCCTGAAAAATAAATTTCTTGATGTTAGCAGGTCATTGCGTCCAAAGGACATCGTCCACGACGTTCACCGGCAGTTCGGCGTCACGATTGATTACCACCAAGCGTGGCGTGCGCGATGCCATGCACTGTTTATGGTGAGAGGCACGTTCGAGAAGTCGTATGAACGACTCCCGACATATTTATGTAATTTGCAGCTGCAGAACCCTGGTACTATCACGCAGCTACGGACCGATTCACGTGGACGGTTTGAGATGTGCTTCGTGGCCCTTGGACCCGCGGTACGTATTTTAACACGTCATATGTTTACACATTATAAACTATAACATTTACAAATGAAAACCACCTATGTTTTTGCAGATCCGCACATTTCTGGCAAATCTACGTCGTGTCCTGATAACAGACGCAGCCCATTTAAAGGGCCGTTACTTAAAGATTTGAAGATGACCTCAGTCTCTCAATTTTACACAGTTCATACTTAGAATAATTTTAGGTTCTTTACAAGCAGCTTAATTAAATAAAAATGTTCGGTGAAGTCGAAGATCAACCGAAGAAACAAAGTAGAAGTATATCTTCAAAGCGGATTGAAGATAGACATCTCAACCAAAGATTAAGCTGCTACTTGAAGACTTTTCCTAAAGTCTTAGGCCAGTTCACTTGAAGTTTTTGAAGAACATGAAATGTTAGGCAAAGTTAGGCAAGACTTTGAAGAACATGAAATGTTAGGCAAAGTTAGGCAAGACTTTGAAGAAGATGAAATGTTAGGCAAAGTTAGGCAAGACTTTGAAGAAGATGAAATGTTAGGCAAAGTTAGGCAAGACTTTGAAGAACATGAAATGTTAGGCAAAGTTAGGCAAGACTTTGAAGAACATGAAATGTTAGGCAAAGTTAGGCAATATCTTTGAAGATGATATCTTGTCACGTGTTTGGACATCTTCGGCAAAGAAGTCTTCGGCAAAGAAGTCTTCGGCAAAGAAATCTTAGCAGTGCATACATTCAACTTTATCTGCCAAATATATTCATGATATCTTGCTTTGACAGAGACATCATCCTAAGATCATAAAAAGGTTCTTTGGACTTCATATCTTCTTCAAGAAACATCAGCTTCAACAAGCAGGTCAACGCTTGAAGACAAAAGTGAAAAGACAAAATCACTTTTCAGAAGACTGCTTCCGTTCTGCCTTCCAAGCCCTCCTTGACAAGTGTCCATTGCATTTATTGCATGAGGCACTATAAAAGGAGATCATCTTCATCCTTGCAACTCACCAGTTTTACAGACTCTATCAAAGCTTTCAAGTGCTGGCCTTTCTCTCTCAAGAAGTTCACTTGTTTTCTTAGTGTGTTACAATTGTTCTTCATTCTCTGTGTGACTGTGTGTTAGATTGTTTGAGTAGATTTTATATGTTCTGTTCCGCAACAATCAATAGTTTCTGTGTGTAATTCTTATTTGAAGTTTTTCAAAAAAAGAATTAAATTAAGTGAAAAATTTTGTGTATTGTATTCAACCCCCCTTCTACAATACTTGTTTACCATTGCTATTCCATAGCTGGGACCAACAAGTGGTATCAGAGCAAGTCAGTTTAATCTAATAAACTTGATCTGCTATGGCTTCATCTTCTTCTTTAAACAATGTTTCTTCTCAAAACTCTAATGCTGGATCATACGACAATGGCTCCATAGCCAAACCACCAAAGTTTAACCACAATAACTTCTCTTTGTGGAAAAGTCGTATGATGCTCTTCCTTGAAGGAGTTGACAGCAGATATCCTACCATACTCAATGAAGGACCTCTTGTCCCAAGAGTTTGGGATCGTTATAATGCCAAAAATAAACATGAGGATGGTGATGAGTCTTCTTCTGAGGAAGAACGAACACCTGCTACTGGGAGATACATTGTAAAGGACCCCAGTAAGTACAATGATAAAGATAAACGTCTTGTAGCTCTTGACACTAAAGTCAGAGCCATAATTGCCCTCTCTTTGCCTGATGAGGTTTATCATTCTCTTGTAAATTTTTCTACTGCTAAGGAAATGTGGTCTACACTGTGTGTTCTTTATGAAGGTACGCCTGAAGTGAAAAAGAGCAAAAAGATTGCTCTTGTTAGAAAATATGAACTCTTCTCTTATGAAAAAGGAGAATCTCTTTCAGCCTACTATAATCGCTTTAACAGTCTTCTCAATGATCTTAAATTGTTGGGTCGCATGTATGATAATGAGGAAGTCATGTGCAAGTTTATGGATTGTCTTCCTGATTTTTGGGAAAACATCTGTACTTGTATAAAGACAACCAAGGATCTTGATCACATGCCTCTCACTGCTCTTTATGGTACTATCTTCAACTATGAGCAGACTAAGCTGCAAAGGAAGTCTGTCATCACAGATATAAAGAGCTCTTCCCTAGCTCTCTTAAGTGACTCTTCCAAAAGAACTATGTGTACTCCAAGAATCACCTACCCATCTGACTCTGACCATAATAGTCAAGGAGATTACAATGAGCATTCAGAAGCATATCTTAGTGATGCTGATGATGAATGTGAGGAAACTTCAGTTGACAAATTATCAGATGAAATGGCCAGGATGGATGGGTATTCTAAATCCAAATCTCACTTTTCTTCTGAAAAATCTAAGTTTAGTCGAAAACCCTCATCTTCTCTCTCCAAACACTCATCCTCAGACAAATCAAATGAGGAATGTTTTAACTGTGGTAAAAAGGGTCATTTTTCCTCTGAGTGCAGGAGTAAACGTTTTGAAAAATCCAGAACTTCTTCCTCAGGCCGATATTCTTCAAAACCGGGAAGATCCAAATATGATTCTGACAGGGCTGAAAGATACAAAGAAAAATACAAGAGAGAAAAGGAAAGATATGAAAGGCTAGTCAGAAAGGCAAAGGGTCTGCCTGATAAAACTCATGATCTGGCAGATGAACCCACATCTGAAAGCGAGAAGGACATCTCAAACGTGTGCTTCATGGCCAGATAAATGACAAGGATGATCCAGAAGGTCACACCCTCTCAACTGCTCTAGTACCAGCTAAGTGCTTCTCATCTTCTTCACAGATGTCTTTACTTCTAATCCTCACCCCTCTTGTTCCATTCAAACACTCTACCTCCATTTTCTTAAAAACACCCTTCCCTTTATTACCTACTAGTTCAATCTCCCTCACCTTCTCTCAACCCTTATCACTACCCTTCTTAACTATACACTCTAACCCTCTCACCTTTCTACCTGACCTCTCACTATCATTTCCTAAGTCTATCTCTTCTTCATATATCTTACATCTCCACAAGTCCATACTGAACATCAAAGCTCCTCTGATGATGACTCCTCTTCAAGTCTACCACCTTCTGGAGATCCTATCATTAACATACTGCCATCATCCCCTCCTACATCTTTCAGGTATCTTCCTCATCCTAACTTCTTTCTTGCCTACCGCCTTTGCCTACAAACTTTTCTCTCCTATTCTTCTCTTTTCCCATATCTTTTACCAACTTCCCTAACTTCCCATCATACCTTCCACCCTACCTCCCTCCTCCATCCCACTAAATATTCACGCTCACCAAATATTCCCTTCTCTCCCTTCTATGTGAATCTTTTGTCTTTTATAAAACCCAAATAAATTTGAAGAAGGCTTGGCCGATCCATGTTGGGTCACTGTAATGAAAGAAGAACTCTCTCAATTTGAAAGAGGTCTATGTGAAACAACCTCCTGGTCTTGAAGATCACTCTTGAAGATGCTTGAAGATCTACTTGAAGATGCCTTGAAGATCTACACTTGAAAATGGCTTGAAGATCTATATTTGAAGACTACACTTGAAGATTGAAGATGACTTCAAGATTTCTCCCACAATCTTCAGAAGATAAATCGTTTCCATCATCTTCAAAAAAAAAATCTTTTTTTTTGCCGAACTTCTGCCGAATTTCTTAAAAAAAAAATTCTTTTCTTTTGCCGAACTTCTTAAAAAAAAAATCTGTGTACTTGCCGATTTCCCTTAGTGTTTTCAACGTTGGCCACTGAGGGGGAGAATTAATCTGAGGGGGAGCAACATCAATCCTACTACTCATATCCAGCGTCCAACTCGAAAATAAGGAAATCGGCGGACCGGTTAAGGGGGAGCACATCAGTTCGGGCGGATCTAACTGAGGGGGAGGAACACAAAGATCAGCTGGACTAACTGAGGGGGAGCAAAACAAAGACAAGGATGATGATGCTGAATGAAGAGCTGAAGGTGCCAAGAGAAAGAAAGAAGATGCAAGAGATGGACAGAATGAGTTTGTCTCCCAACACATCAACGGGTTGCTGATCAAAATGAAGAATCCTCAAGCCAGATACAAGTTTCAACTCGCCCATACAAGTACATATTTGTTTTGTTCATATTGTTTATAGTTCTTTCCTTTTTCTTTCATTTGTTTGTACAGTATACTTTACCATTTCTTTTTACTTATAAATGTCAGATATATATAAAAAAAATTAAAAAAAAAATCCAAAAAGAATGGACTGTGTGAAAAGAACCCAAAAGAGTAAACAAGGGTCAAAAATGAATTATTCAGTGTTTACCTCTCAGATTCTAAGTATGGATGTCATCCTCAAATAGGGGGAGATTGTTGGGTCACTTAAAGATTTGAAGATGACCTCAGTCTCTCAATTTTACACAGTTCATACTTAGAATAATTTTAGGTTCTTTACAAGCAGCTTAATTATATAAAAATGTTCGGTGAAGTCGAAGATCAACCGAAGAAACAAAGTAGAAGTATATCTTCAAAGCGGATTGAAGATAGACATCTCAACCAAAGATTAAGCTGCTACTTGAAGACTTTTCCTAAAGTCTTAGGCCAGTTCACTTGAAGTTTTTGAAGAACATGAAATGTTAGGCAAAGTTAGGCAAGACTTTGAAGAACATGAAATGTTAGGCAAAGTTAGGCAAGACTTTGAAGAAGATGAAATGTTAGGCAAAGTCAGGCAAGACTTTGAAGAAGATGAAATGTTAGGCAAAGTCAGGCAAGACTTTGAAGAACATGAAATGTTAGGCAAAGTTAGGCAAGACTTTGAAGAACATGAAATGTTAGGCAAAGTTAGGCAATATCTTTGAAGATGATATCTTGTCACGTGTTTGGACATCTTCGGCAAAGAACTCTTCGGCAAAGAAGTCTTCGGCAAAGAAATCTTAGCAGTACATACATTCAACTTTATCTGCCAAATATATTCATGATATCTTGCTTTGACAGAGACATCATCCTAAGATCAGAAAAAGGTTCTTTGGACTTCATATCTTCTTCAAGAAACATCAGCTTCAACAAGCAGGTCAACGCTTGAAGACAAAAGTGAAAAGACAAAATCACTTTTCAGAAGACTGCTTCCGTTCTGCCTTCCAAGCCCTCCTTGACAAGTGTCCATTGCATTTATTGCATGAGGCACTATAAAAGGAGATCATCTTCATCCTTGCAACTCACCAGTTTTACAGACTCTATCAAAGCTTTCAAGTGCTGGCCTTTCTCTCTCAAGAAGTTCACTTGTTTTCTTAGTGTGTTACAATTGTTCTTCATTCTCTGTGTGACTGTGTGTTAGATTGTTTGAGTAGATTTTATATGTTCTGTTCCGCAACAATCAATAGTTTCTGTGTGTAATTCTTATTTGAAGTTTTTCAATAAAAGAATTAAATTAAGTGAAAAATTTTGTGTATTGTATTCAACCCCCCTTCTACAATACTTGTTTACCATTGCTATTCCATAGCTGGGACCAACAAGTGGTATCAGAGCAGGTCAGTTTAATCTAATAAACTTGATTTGCTATGGCTTCATCTTCTTCTTTAAACAATGTTTCTTCTCAAAACTCTAATGCTGGATCATACGACAATGGCTCCATAGCCAAACCACCAAAGTTTAACCACAATAACTTCTCTTTGTTGGATAAGAACAGGGCCGGGAGACCGAGAAAGAACGACCGACGTCCATCACGTGGTGAAAGTTCGATACAACGAAGATGTACTCGGTGCCAATGTGTAGGACACACTCGTGGAGAGTGTCCAAATCCCGCCCCTTCAACCGTGCCAAGGAGACATTCTGTCAGTTACACCCCGGGCCCGTCACAGCTTGAACCATATGGAATAAACACATATGATACTGTTGATCTAAACACTGATTTGTAAATGATATATATACACACATACATATGCTTCTAAATGAACATTGATAACACAACTAGTTTGTAAATGATAAATATATTCATATTAGATATATACACACATACATATTCTTTTAAATGAACATTGATAACACAACTAGTTTGTATTCCATCCAACATGTTCTTCATCTTCAATCTTTCTGCTTTTGCAACCACGTATGGCCATTGTGTACCACAACCCGCACACACTTTAGCAAATGAGTTGAGGGTTGTCATATATTCTACAAGAGGAGTAGGCCCACGTGGATAGAGTACGGCTACCAAAATCTAGCATCATTAACAAACAAAACCCCATGTTTGTTTATCCGAATGAGGTAACCTCTGACTTGACCTTGCATGATGTATCCAATCTAACCGTGGTTCAGCGGCTTAAAAACTACTTTTCAGATAAATTAACAACAACAACAAAAAAATACAAACAACAACACAGTAAAAAAAAATACAAAACACAAACAACACAGTAAAACAATACAAAACAACAACACAGTAAAAAAAATACAAAAAACAAAAAAAATACAAACAACAACACAGTAAAAAAATACAAACAACACAGTAAAACAATACAAAACAACAACACAGTAAAAAATACAAAAAACAAAAAAAAATACAAACAACAACACGGTAAAAAAAATACAAAACAACAAAGTACTAAAGCAACACCCGTACCACCACCTACTGAAAAATTGCTTTAGTTTGATCAATCCAACTTTGCTTGTCGCTTATCTTCGCTTGAAGAATTGCGAAGTCTTGCGCACAATGGTGAATTTCTTCTTTTTCTCGACGAATACGAGCCTCCCTATCTTTTATATTCCCTTTCATCCTTTTGATCTCCTTTTCTTCCACTTCGATCCTTGTCAAGTGGACTTTCTTCCTGGCGATAATCTGTTTCCACTCTTCTGTCAGTTGGTCTATCTCCTTTTCCTTTGCTGCTATCGCCTTCTGGAGTCTATGTGGCATTCCTTCAGGTGTAGACGATGGGTTAGATGACAATGTCATTTGGTTACTGATGAAAGAAAGCAAGTGAAAGAAAGCAAGAAAGAAGGATGGAATGGTGTGAATTATGAATTGCATTTCACTGATATTTATGGATGAAATCTCAAACATGCCAGTGAATTTGAACCACAAATTGGTCTTCAAAGTACAATAATTGTGGAAAAAACAGTAAAAGCATGAAAGATTCGTCTAAGTACAGGGGCTGAAAGTGTAAATTTTCAGGGACCAAAAGTGTAAATTTTTGGTCCATCGCGGGCTGCGATCGCGGGCAGGGACCAAAAGTCCACCGCGGCCAAAGTTGAGGGGCTTCGCGGGGCATTTGTGGCCAAAATACGTGCCACGTCAGCCCTAGCCCGCGATCGCAGGATCCATCGCTGGTATTTAGGGTATTTTTGCAAAATGAAAAAAACTTAGGGCATTTTAATTAATTTTCCTTAATTATATTGTATATAATTCATATAAAAAACAACACATAGACATAAATAGAATATTTTTTAAATAAGAATAATTAATTTAATTAAAAATAAATTCATATTAATAATTTATAAAATTTATTGTTTTCAATAGCCGTGAAATATATAATTTATTAAATAGTATTATTTAATTTATTTAAATAAATAGAAATTGAGTAGATGAAGATGACTGACATTGCAATGACAATTGCATCACTTGCAATTGGTTTATGACATTGCTTTCAAAGCCTGACACCAACACCATTTACAATTCTATTTGAAAGCCTGTTGGGTGGTCTAAGTATCCATAATTTGTTTTAACAATAATAAAGGTTGTGTACTCGCATGATAATAGTTCAGGTAGAATTCCCGAAAAGTGCTTAACCCATTTAAGAAGGTTGACCTATTAATTAATAAAATAAAATGATTACATTGAATATACATTCATTATCTTTACTCAGTTCTTTAAAACCACTTACAATACCCTTAAGGCTTAATACTCCCAATTCTTTTTAAGAACTCTCACTTATAATTAAGAGCCCCTTGGATCATCCGTATCCCTGTAAGACCAAACTCTTTTCTAAAGTGTCATATCAGTTTTACAATAATATCTTCCACATCCATGCAAGACCAAACTCCTTTATAAAGTAATAAATTATAATATAGATAACTATAATATAAATAATAAATTAATTATAAAATATAGATAACTAAAATTTTACCTTTTTTTCTTTTACTATATTTTGTGTAAATATAATTTAATCAACAAATAAAACACATGGATATATTGAAAGCATGCAACGTTTATTAAAATACAAATATTACACAAAATACACAATATACATTACATTACTAATTATTTTCTTCTTCTCTAAATCGACTCCAAATCCATTTTATATTAATGTATTTTTATTTTAGTAGTTTAAATAAAAAACATCACATAAAAATATCATTTATTTAAAATAAATTGTGGGTAGAAATTTTAATAGAAATAACAAAAAAATAATGTTCAAATAAATTAATAAATAAACTAAACTTAAAATTGTATTTATTTTATATATATTTTGTTGTGAAACGTCTTTTTAAAATCAAAGATTTTGCTAAACTTGTAAAACCTTACAATCCACGTGACATGTCAGAAATAGAGGCTTTGCATGAAAGTGCATTGACACCTCGTTATTTGGTAGTTTTTTTAGTATATTACAATTAGTGATTTAAGGTAGCGTTTGGTACGTAGACTAGATGGGACGGGACGAGATGGAACTGGATGGGACTGGACTGGATGGGACGGAACGGGACTGGACTGGAGGAGATAACTTTAATCTAGGTTACGTTGGGAAAAGGGATATTTTAGTAATATTAAGTTTTAGTCCCATGTTGTTCCACCTATTTTGGTGGAACAAAAAATCTTAAGTTTTGTCCCATGAAAACTTGTTTTTGTCTCATGTTATCCCATCTGATTTTTGTCATAATATACCAAACATGGGACTATTTTTTTGTCCCGTTCCGTCCCACCTAGTCTGCGTACCAAACGCACCCTAAGGCCATCTGCAGCGCCCACGGGCTCGGGCTCGGGCTCACTGCGGGCTCGTGCGGGCAGCGGTGCGGGGTACGCGGGCTTGGTCCTCGGGCTCGGCCAGCGGGTTTTCAAACCCGAGGAACCCGAAAGCTATTTGGCATTTTTTTTTAAATCTTGAATATTTTTTTAGCCTGCAATCTTGAATATTTTTTTAAATAAAAGAGTTAAAAAAATGAGGTGGCAAGAGGGCTTTTAGTTATGTGATGCGGGTCTTTAGGGCTTGAGGGCTTAGCTGATGTGGCACGCATTGAGGGCTTGAGGGCTTTTATCTATGCGCTGTGGATGGCCTAAGGGACAATTTAGTTTTTGATTGGCTGGCTCCATCTGACGAACTGATCTCTCCATTCACTTAGGGGCTGTTTGGTAGAGAGAAATGAGAGGAGAGAAATGGAAATGGATTTGAATTCTCTTGTTTGGTAGGTAAGGGAAATAAAAACACGGAGAGTTGGTATTTCCCGAGAATTGACTCCCTTTGTATTTGATTTCTCTGATTTAGGAAGAGAAATGGAGAGAATAGGAAAACACGGAGAATTGTTCTCGCGTTCGCTTCTCTCTCTCTCGTTCGCCCTGTCTAGGGTTCCGCCCACCGCCGCCGCCCACCACCGCCGTTCGCCCTGTCTAGGTATCCCCGTCTCCTCTCTCACTCTGTCTCGTCTTTCCATGTCTCCTCTCTCTCTGTCTCGTCTTCTCTCTCTCTCTCTCGTTCGCCCTGTCTAGGGTTCTGTCTTTGTGTTTCGCCCATCAGGTTAATCATCTTCTAATTACAGCCTTCTTTTTCTGTCTAATTATGTGACTTATAAACTTCGATTTGGAACATCTTTTCAATCCAGTCGACGATCTGCTGTTTGGATTCCATTTTTCACAAGTAACTATCAGGTAAAATTTGGATTCCGTTTTCTGTTTGGATAAATTAGGATTAGGTTATGGAGGTTTGCATGATTAAACACTTTGTTTGCGTTGATACTAGTGAACAACACACACAATTTTCATAACATTAGATGATTATAATAACAAGGAACAGAAAATTGTTTCAAAAGCCTGGCCTGGAATTTTCATCAAAATTCTAAACATCTTACTGGAATGAATGTAGAAATTGGATATTATTGGGTTCAATATGGTCTCTTTAATTCATCATACATGCTTCATATGTAGAATCTAGAACATTACGTACAAGATATTTAATGAGTTACCATAATAGGCGTGATCAAGTTAGTACTGCTAGTTCAATGTTAGTGCTGCTAGTTCAATGTTAGTGCTGCTAGTTCAATGTTAGTGCTGCCAGAACAAGTTAGTACTGCTAGTTCAATGTTAGTGCTGCTAGTTCAATGTTAGTGCTGCTAGTTCAATGTTAGTGCTGCCAGAACATGTTAGTACTGCCAGATCAAGTTAGTACTGCTAGTTCAATGTTAGTGCTGCCAGAACAAAGATACTACTGCTAGTTCAAGGTTAGTACTGCCGAGTCATTAATGCTGCAAGAACATGATTAGTACTGCTAGACAAGTTACTACTGCTGGTACATGGTTAATACTGTTGAACAAAGTTAATACTGCTGAACAAAGTTAATACTGCTGGTATATTACTACTGCTGACAGGTTTAAATAATTGATTTGTAAATATACTAGTGAACAAAACACACAATTTTCATAACATTAGATGATTATAATAACAAGGAACAGAAAATTGTTTCAAAAGCCTGGCCTGGAATTTTCATCAAAATGGTTCAATATGGTCTCTTACTGGAATGAATGTAGAAATTGGATATTATTGGGTTCAATATGGTCTCTTTAATTCATCATACATGCTTCATATGATATATATATATATATGGTTAAATGACTATATATATCTCTTCTCTTTAACAACTTTTTAATGATTTATGTGTTTGGCAACCATTTAGCATTTAGGGTGGTGTATTATATGAAATAGTTATGTTTCCTATATATATATATATATATATATATATATATATATATATATATATCTAGTATTAACTATATAATTGTATGTGTAGATGGCAAGATCACCGTTGAGACAAAGAATAGTTGCCATAGGTGCATTTTATGCCATGTATGTTATGATTCGTTGGTGGATGATGTGTAGTTATCGTAGACGTCGTTCGATTGAATCTAGAACATTACGTACAAGATATTTAATGAGTTACCATAATAGGCGTGAAAACATGATGAGGATGGTTTATGAAAGTGATGTTACTAGTGTTGTCAACATAAGAATGAATATACATGCGTTTTCAACACTTTGTGATATGCTAGAAAGTAGAGGGGGGTTAAAGGCTAGTAAAAACATGCTAGTAGATGAGCAAGTTGCTATGTTTTTACATACCCTTGCTCATAATGCTAAGAATAGGATACTAGTCAATAGATTTCATCGATCTGGGGAAACTATAAGTCGGTATTTCAAGTTAGTCTTAAATGCTGTATGTCGATTACACAAAGAATTCTACATGTCACCCGTACCAGTGCCAGATAATGAAACCGACGAGAGATGGAAATGGTTTAAGGTTAGTCAAACACATAAGTTTTTATTAAATATATTCTTTGTTAATAGAACACTTTAATGATGTTTTCTTTTTATGAAGGGTTGCCTAGGAGCATTAGATGGAACATATGTTAAAGTTAAAGTCCCCGCTGTTGATCGAAAACCTTATCGGACACGAAAGGGGGAGATTTGTACGAATGTACTCGGAGTATGTACGAGAGACCTTTTATTTACATATGTATTAGCGGGATGGGAGGGTTCTGCAGCTGATAGTAGAGTTCTACGAGATGCAATTAGTAGACCTAACGGTCTTAAAGTAACTCAGGGTATGTGATATATAGTCTTCAAATAGTAAACATATAATTACATATGTTAATTAACGTAGAGTTTATGGTTAATGTAGGAACATACTACCTTTGTGATGCCGGTTATACGAATGGTGAAGGATTTCTAACTCCTTATCGAGGTCAACGTTACCATCTTAATGATTGGTCTCGGCCGCCTACCAATGCCAAGGAGTTATTTAATATGAGACATTCGTCGGCAAGGAATGTTATAGAAAGATGCTTCGGATTAATTAAAGCTAGATGGGCTATTTTGCGTGATAACTCATATCATCCCATAGAGTCCATGCCACGTATCATCATTGCTTGTTGTTTGTTACACAATTTCATACGACAAACAATGAGTGAAGACCCTATTGATAACGAAGTCCCAACAAATCACACACAACCAGGCTACGATCATGATAATGTTATTTCTACGGTTGAGCCCTCACAAGAATGGACCGATCGTAGAGACGCTCTTGCTAACGAAATGTTTAACAATTGGAATGCTAGGCGTATCTACAATTAATTAATTATGATCGTTAATGTTATTTGTACTCTGTATTTGTACTCTTTATTTGTAGAACCATGAATTATGATCGAGTTAATTTTAATTTTTCATTTATATTTGTACTCTTTATTTGTACTCTTTATTTGTACTCTTTATTTGTACTCTTTATTTTGTATCTACTATTTGTATGTATTATTTGTAGACATGGCAGAGTCAAATGAAGTGAAAGGTACTGTACGGACCAAACATACTTGGAAAGAAGATCAAGACGCAAAGCTAATTGATGCATTAATGGAGTTACATGCATCTGGAAAGTATGCCGGTGCTGACAATGGTTTCAAACCGGGCTATTTAAATGGCGTTCAACAATTGCTAGATGTAAGTCTTCCTAACTCCGGCCTCAAAGCAGAACCACATATAAAGTCTCGGATGAAGACATGGAAGACACACTTTAGCATTGTTTATGATATGGTGCATACAAGTGGGTTCGGTTGGGATGAAGAAAAAAAATGTGTGGTAGCTGAGGACAGTGTTTGGGATGAATACGTCAAGGTACATGCTAAATTTATTCTAAATTGGTATTTTTTTTTACAAAAGTTTGTACTAAATTTGTTTCTAATTGCCTTGTAGTCTCACAAAGGTGCCGCAAATTTTCGAGGCAAGCCATTTCCTTTCTATGACAAGCTGTGTATAATCTATGGTAAGGATAGAGCAACGGGTAGTAAAGCGATTGATCTTGGAGAAGAAGATGATGTCGTTCCAGAGACTCAAAAAAGTTCCCCGATTGATCTTGGAGAAGAAGATGATGTTCAAGGTGCTAGTCGATCTGAAGGACCAACAAGTAGTGTAACAAGCAAACGTACCAAACGCAAAAGTATAGATGGAGATGACATTTATCGGGAGTCATGCAAAGAGATGAAGGAGGTATTGGTTAGATTTGGAGAGATCGTGGGGGAAAGCTTGAATAAAGAAAGTTTGGAGGCTCGTGAAAAAAGTTTGGAGGCTCGTGAAATCTTTGAGAAGGTTAGTGACGAGTTGAAAGTTTTGTCGGGTATTACTGGTATCCAACGTTTTAAAGCAACTCAGTTGATTGGTAAGGATGTGCTTCTAGGACGATTATTTCTTGGGTTGACAGAAGAAGAGAAGATTGACATGGTAGAATCGTCTACCAATGGTTAGATTTGGATTAAAAGTTTATGGTTATTTTTTTTGTATGACTACGGTTGAACTGTTGTTTTTGGTTTGATTAAAACTATGTTTGTAGTCCTTTTGGTTTGTTTAAAAACTATGTTTCTAGTTGGTTTGATTAAAAACAATGTTTGTACTCTTTTTGGTTTTATTAAAAACTATATTTGGTAGTCTTTTTGGTATGATTAATGCATTTTAATTACTAATTTATGCATCTTTTTTTTTTGTTTGGGTTTAAATAATTGATTTGTAAATATAAAAATATGGGTGTAAATGACAAGGTTGGTACAATTCTCTATTGAAATCTCTGTGCAACCAAACAAGAGAAATGATTCTCTGTTGCATTTCTCTGCTGAATTCTCTGTGCTACCAAACAAGATAGTCAATTCCTATTCTCCTGACCAATTCTCTTTCTCTGCAATCATTTCTCTGGAATCATTTCTCTGCAATTCCATTCTCTGTACCAAACGCACCCTTAGGGCCATAAATTAATTGTGAGAATAAACACACTCATTTAGGCCCACAAATTAATTGTGATGTGAGTAATAATAAAGGTATCAGACACGTTTCTAAAGAGTAAAATAGCAAAACACACACACACGAACAGGGGACACACGAGATGACGAGGAGACTACGACTGTACGACGCAAGCAAGCAAGGAATGACCACCAGACCTGGTGACTGTCTGCCGGAGCCAGACCGCCGGCGCCGCTTGCTGCTGTTCGTTGCTGCCTGCTGTCCGATGATGCTCTATTTGGCGTTTGCTGCTCTGAATCAAACCCACAAATCCAAAATTCAGTTTCACTCAATGACTCAGTCACTTGTTACTTGTTAGTTGCCCTCTTCACTCTCCGGTATCCATCTCCAATTTACCATTAACGGTTCTACTTTTGCAAAATTGCAGGTTAGGTTTTTTTTTTGAAAAATTGTGAAGTGATCACTGATCAGTTAATACTAGATTACTACTTTACTAGATGACTCATTATGTATTTATGTATAATGTATATATGAATTATGATCATTTATGTTGAGTAAGAGTTCTTGTTGATTGAATTTAGAAACTGTCTGTGTTAAATTGTTTGATCTTGAATTATTATAGTTAGTTCCATTTATATTTGTTTGATCTTTGATAGTATTATTGATCAGTTTAATTTAATTTTTAACAGTAATCATGGATAAATATTTAATAAAGAGAAAAACAACCGGTGATTCGTCATCGATGCCCGAAAAAGAATAATGTCGAATATAATCAGTATAATATTGATACTTTTGTCATTTTTAAATTAAAGTGTCAACTTTTATTTTTATTCTATATGGTGCATCCCCTTGTATAAATTCATGTCATCTTGCAAGGCCTTGTGCAAAGCAAGATGGATGTGGATGCTGTTGGGTGTACGTAAGTCAATCTAATGCCTCTTCTTACATAAAATTCTAAATCAAGAATCACTTGGTTGCATGAACCATTTTACATAAAGAACATAATTCATTTATTTTTCTCACCCAAAAGACCTAGATAGATATACAGAACATCCAACAATATCATGGAAGAATGTTGTACCTTCCTCCTAACGTAGAGCAAATAAGGAATGATGAAAGATTTGACTCCCTTTATATCCTTCAACCTCTAACTCGGATTCTTTAGTTGGACTCTACAACCTTCACATTTCTTCTAGTTCCTGATGGTTCTTTTCAAGCTTTGATCACTTAATTGGGCTCTAAAAGATCCAACTTCACTTAAGTCGTGCCAAAAGCAGTGTGTGTTCTTTTGCCCTCTTGACTCAAGTAGCTTGTGCTACTACCATGTGACTTGTGTGGCAGGCAGGCACAGACAAGTCACACAACTCTCTATTTTCTTGTTTGTAAGCCTCTAAAATTTGCACTCTCTTTTCACTTGAGTTTCCATATTATAACTCATAAAATTCCCCACAATGACATAACAACAAATTCTTAGAAGATAATAAGACATATATACAGAAGAAGTCGGGTGTTAGCTTTATGGGTATCGTTGATTGTTATTTAGTATAGCTGGAGTTTGATTAATTTGTTTCTTTTTATAAAATAATTCATCATACAATATTGATGAAAAAACAAAATAAATGGTATTATTCTTTGATTGGTTATAATTAGTTACTATTAACGTGTAAACAAATTAAGAGAAGCCAACAATAATCAAAGGTCTTATATAATTAAACAAATCCATGGTACGTACGTCTTGATTACATTACAATTCATAAATGCAATATCAAATTAAACTACGTACACAATCCAGTTACAATCTATAAACATACATACATACATACATACATACCTTATATAATAAAAAAACAAGTCTTAATATATATATATATATATATATATATATATATATTCTGATTAGAACAAAACCTTTCCCATCTTATCACGATCGTCTCTCCATCTCAAAGCGTTGTAGGGTTCAGCATCCGTCAACATCTTCACAACCTCCCTCATGCTCGGCCTCAGATTCGGTAGTTTTGTGGTACAAACCAAACCGATTTGCAAGACCTTGATCATGTCATCGGCTAGATCACCAGTCTCGTCCTCCAAGATTAACTTGGGATCAAGAAGTTGAAGGATGTTTTCACGATCGTTGAGGTTAGACAAAGCCCAATACACTATATCCTTCCCTTCCCCATATGCCTCCTCTATCGCTCTTCTTCCCGTCACCAGTTCCAATAACACCACCCCGAAACTATACACATCGCTCTTTTCCGTCACTTTCAGCGTGTATGCCAACTCTACAAAACAAAATTAATTAATTACTTTACACCATCAACAATATAATATTAAATATTGTGTGCTAATTATTTGAAAGCTTATTGGCCATATATATATATATATATATATATATATATATATATATAAGCTCAATGACAAACCACAGTACCACACTAGCTAGCTATAAGCTATGTGAATGAATGAATGAATGAATGCATGCATTTATATAGGATCAAATGCAACTAACTCACCGGGGGCAATGTAGCCATGGGTGCCTACAAAACAGTTGGACTCCGACCCTAAACAGCCGTCGTCTGCGATCCTCGCCACTCCAAAATCAGCAATCTTTGGCTCAAAGTCTTTATCTAGCAAAATGTTGCTCGATTTGATATCTCGATGTAAAATAGGCGGAGTACAATCATGGTGTAAATAAGCGATCCCTTTTGCAGCCCCGAATGCAATCTTGTACCTCTGAACCCAATCCAAATCATTCTTCACCACTCGGCTCAATGCCTCATATAGATTCCCGTTAACCATATGCTCGAAAACCAAATAGCTGGAACCCCCTTTCATCAAACAAGCATAAAGTTTCAATATATTCCGATGCCTGATCTTTCCAAGGATCCCGATTTCTGCTGTCATCACTTGCACCTGGACCCCCTTCCCAATCTGCTTTACCGCAACCGTTAACCCCGACTTTTTCGACTCTACCCGGTACACTTTTCCGGTACCTCCGACGCCAATCAAGTTTCCTTCATCCAAATCGCATACTTCATCCGCATCGAATTCGATTTGATGGAAATTTTCGAGTTTCCACTTTGGATTTCCCATCCCTTTCTCGTCATCAGACCCATCCGCTTTTCTGCGACGCATCTTCAAGTTTTTGTACATCAACCCTCCTGACACCGCAATCAAACTGAACAGTATGATACAAAATATTAGTAGCTTGCTTTTGTTGATTTCGCGATGATGCTGTTTACTGTCACAAACGTCCAATTCCATCTTCACTTTCCTTCCGGAATTTTCGTTGACGCAGAGTCCTTTGTTTCCGGCAAAAGCATCGTCTCCGCCCATACTTAACAGATCAGAGGGAACTCTTCCAGATAAACGATTCATCGAAAGATCAATCAAGCTCAATTTTAAACGCTTGAGATACTCAGGGATTTCACCTGTCAACTGATTTCGTGACAAGTTCAGAGCATTTAGCGACGAAATATCTGCCAATCTGTCGGGAATTTTTCCGGTCAGGAAATTTCGGCCAAGATTTAAGTCAACCAGCTTGTCACATTCGCCCAGTTCGGACGGAATTGAACCAGAAAATAAGTTGTTATCGAGATGCAAGTATGATACCTGCAACACATTATGAATTTCAGACGGGATTCTGCCGGAAAACTTGTTGTTCGACAAATCGAGCTTCTCAAGTTGAGTCAGTTTCCCTATTTCCGAGGGGATTTCGCCGGAAAAGCCATTGTTATACAGTAACAATTGAGTCAATCTGGTGGAAATTCCAATGGACGAAGAAATTTCTCCACTGAAATTGTTATCGCTGAGATCTATAAAATCTACAGATGGCAAAGCCCATAACTCATCTGGGACTTTTCCAGATAACTGATTCTGATTCACTCTTAACCTCAGTAAAGATTTACATTTGGCATAATTTTCCGGGAATTCGCCGGAAAAATCATTTCCAAGAGCTAACAACTTCTCCAGTTTACCAGAGCCACAGAAGAACTTTGGAAAGTCGCCAGAGAATTTATTCTCCGATATGTCAATATCAACCAGAGGAGCAAACTTTGCAAAGTTTTCTGGGAATGTTCCCGAGAAATTATTCCGGTAAATTGAGAAACCCTTGAGGTGTAGCATGTCTCCGAATCCTGAAGGGAGTACGCCGGAGAAATGGTTCATGTAGCATTGAAAAACCGTCAAATTTTTCATATTGCCGATTCCCGTAGGCAGTTCGCCGTGCATCTGGTTCACGGATATGTCGAATTCTTGCAAGAGGTTTAGCTCAGTCAACTCCGGTGGGATTACTCCCGTTAATTGGTTGGCGAAAAGCTCTATTTTCCAGAGGTTTCGCAGCTTGGTG
Organism: Saussurea involucrata; assembly: GCA_033807775.1. NCBI lineage: Eukaryota > Viridiplantae > Streptophyta > Magnoliopsida > Asterales > Asteraceae > Saussurea > Saussurea involucrata. Next base: position 134,772,660 of record CM066321.1, on the reverse strand, counting down.
ATTCCTACCGGAAAGTCGCCGGAAATGTTGTTGCTCGAAAGATCTAGGGTTCTCAGTTCTTTCAGATCAAATACAGATTTCGGAATTTCTCCTGTCAACTGGCAACCTCCCAGATTCAGCCAAGTTAAGTTCTTCAAATTCCCAATATCTTGTGGTATACCACCCTCTTCAAAATTATTATCGGCAAGACCAAGTGCTGATAAACCCGTCAAACTTCCGACCCATGTCGGGAAAGCTCCCTTGAAATAGTTATCGGAAAGATCCAGAATCTCCAGTTTTGTGAGCTTCGAAAGATCCGGTAAAACACCCGTCATGTTATTTGCGGTCACATTCAAAACCCTGAGATCGCTGCAGTTGACAATCCCAGCCGGTAGGTCACCCACAATAAAATTCGAAGGCATCACCAGAGATCTGAGGCTCTCAAGCGCCGCAATAGCCGGTGAAAACTTGCCGGAGAGCGATTTGTAATTCAATGAAATCTCCACCACCCGACCCGTTACATCGTCGCACAAAACCCCGTAAAATCGACATGGGGAATCTGTGATCTTCCATGAATCCAAGTAATTGAAAGGATCTTTCAACTGCTTTTTGAAATCAAGAAGCGCTCGGACTTCAACTGCCGAAGAAGAACAGAGCGTTGGCCGGAGAAAGAGGCCGACGAAGGAGAGGAAAAAGAAGGATACGGTTGTAATTTGGCGGGAAACAGATCCGACAGGTGGTGGGGTGTGTTTTGACATTTTAGAGATTCTACGAGGGTAATCTGGTCATTTCAGTGAAAGATGAGTGTCCCATTGAAGCTGGCGACGTCAATTATTGGCCATGGAGGTCGCTGTGTTCTGAAAACAAATCATATACTTGCATTATTATGGCCATCATTTCATTTTCATATATTATCATCCAAAACCAACACATTTATTTTTCAATAACACGATTAAAATCATTTACTTCACAGGAAAAACAATATTCTATGTCATCATTTTTTCTTGTTTTTTTTTTCCTTTCTAAAGTTTAGTATTATTAACAAAAAAAATTAATACGACTGATTATTTTATTATTAAAATGAATGCACTATTATAAAGCAAGGTTTATGTTATTTATAAAGTATTATAGTAATCATGCATAAGAAATCATGATTCAAATTTTAAAATTGAGACCTTTTTTTTAAATAATTACAAATACCATACAAACTATTTTCGTTTTAGATTTATAGTTTATATATATTTTGCCATCTTAGGGAAAAAAAAGTTTAAACTAACACATCAAATTAATGATTCTGACATCAAGTTGGCTTTCCCATTGTTGCAAACTTTCAAATATTAAGAGCATCTCCAACAGCTTTTCTAAAATAAAAAAAATGTATTTTTGTTCTCTATATTGTTCCAACAGCTTCTCTATATTATTATCTAAAATAGAGAAAACTAAAGAAAATTCCAATTTTAGAAAATTCTCTAAAACTTGCTAGATGGAGAGAAAATTTTAGCATTTCTAACGGCTGCTCTAAAATGAAGAAAATGGTGATTTTAGACTATTTTTGCCTCTGACAAATTCTCTAAAATGAAGAAAATATGATAGAGAATGTAAATTTTTCTAAATTTACAGAACCTTCAAAAAACTATTACATTTAAAAAGAAATTAAATGAATTTTTAATATATTTCATCAATAATAAATCTTAAAATGAAATGTTTAAAGAGACAAATGATATTGTATGTATGATTATATATGTACGCATATGGATCTTGGATTTACATGAGACAAGACTACAAGAGGGATGGTGACATTCTACTGATGTAAGAAAATGACAATTTTTGTGCGGATCTGATCGTTTTTTACTTTTAACTTTTAATCATGTTCAAGAATTTAAACCTAATTTATGTTAATAATGCATTAATTAATTTATTTGTTTTATATGCAATAACACAAAACAATACAAAAAACATGCTTTTTAATATTTGTGGAATTTAACTTTAAATGCTTAGAATTATTTGGTTTAATTATCTTTTTGTCGTGATTTATGACAACGTCTGTATTAAAAGCTAACATGTCGTAATTGTGTTGAGAATTGTTTTTTAGACTCTAGCATTGTTCCATGTAAGCAATTCAAGACTTAAGTTTTGAATTTTTTTAATAAATTTGAAAATTTTATAATAAAATTTAAAAGTTAATCATTGACTTGTAATGGTATCAAATTCAAATAAATACTTAACAAAATATTTCCATGAATTGAAATGAAGTACACAAGAATCATCCAAATCATAATTTAGAACACAAATGTAATGGTGTTATATAAATTATGAAAGATATATATGTCAGTACTATTGTTTATCTTGTTTTGTCCCATCCCATATATAATAACTTACAAAAACTAAATATGAAATTAGTATTTTTAAGCAAATACACTAAAGAACATATATATATATATATACTACTCTAGCTATATATATATATATAAATGCAATATACTACAATAACATAAATAACTAAAAATTATGATTAGAGAAAGTACTACAGCCAGCCCTTATTGCACAAGATACAAATCAACATATATATAGCAATGACGATTATTTGTTTTCTTTTCTTTAAAACCTCCGCTGGGAGTATCATATCTCTGTATTCCAAGAGTTGATGAATTGAAGAGAAACTGATGCATAAATTAATAAAAAGAAAAGAAATTGCAAGCAGAAAGTGAAGAATTAAGAGAAAGAATTTTCACCTGGGGAATTAATGGGATTTTCAATTCGTAGTAATTCATTCATTCATTCTTGAGAGTTGAGAATTAGGGGAGAATTAATTGATCTGAATGAGTGAGTCTGGCTTTAATTATAGTTCAGCTCATCATCATCATCATCAACTGTTTGTTTCAAGCAATGAAATCTGTTTAGAAATACTAAGAAGAATCATATCGTTAAAAATGGTTGGATTTGTATTGGGATGGCAGATGATGATCGTTTTTCAAGAAATCTTGAAAAAGAGAGGGTGGGTTATGGGCTATGGGAGATGAAAGATAGATAGATAGATAGATGAATAATAATTAAAAAGGGTGGTGGTGGTGGTGGGTTGTCAAGATTCAATAAGAGACAAAGAAAGGGGTGCTTTTTGTAATTTTGAGAGAGATTTTTGTACATCAATGGATATTTTTTAGACAGAAGCTTCTGTATTCCCTCAACTCTATTTATTTTTACAATTATTTCAAAAAAAATACTCAATAATTTATCTTTTATTCGTATTGCCAAATTTTCATTCCATCGTGTCAATACAAGACTCTTTTTTTATGGTATAAACTCTTTTACGGTATCGTTTTATTTCGTTGTGTTGTGTGATATAGTATCCTTTGATTTTGGCTAAGGCATATATTAGTATTGTAAATTTTGTATGACAGTATTAGATTCCATAACTTCAAATTGTGTTTACGTCAACCTAAAATGCGTACGCATCAAAATAGGTCATCAAACCATTATATATGGGACTATGACATACATTGATCCTTCTCTATCTAACGCACGTTATATGGTTCCAAACATCCCTCTTCAAATCATTCATTTAGGACCATCATATATATGTTCAATACGCATCTCATAGCAATTGGTAACACTTATTGTGCCAATTACACAAAATGTCTAAAAGATTATCAAGAACTTGGATCAAATTAAAGAAAACCAATACATCGACCATTATACGTACATGATGCTATGTAGCAACAAGAAGCTAGTTATCTTGTAGCTCGCAACCAACATCCATCCTATATTTATCGAAACTTTGTTAACGTGTGAAAATAAATACAAATATTATATAAGAAAGATGAATGTATAAAGATAGATTTGGGAAAAAGAAAAAAAAAAAAGAGAGAGGATAAATTAATGGTGGAGAGAAGAAAACAAGAAAATGACGAGTGAAGTGCTTCTTTGTGGTAGATAATGTCCACACACGTAAGCACTATTGCAAGTATATATCTATCACCTTTTATTTTCTATTAAGACAATTTGTTTTCAATATAGTATTCCAAGCCTTTGACATACCGACACTCACTATGTTTTTTATCTTGTCTTATTATAGAGTTAAATGTAAATTTGGTCCCTATGGTTTACATAAATTACGAGTAAGGTCTATTATAAGAATTTTTAAAGAGGGACGTCCCTATAGTATCATTTTTTATAATGGATATGGTCGCTTCCTCTAACACCGTCAATTAATTCCCGTTAATGGCCCTCTTCTCCATCAACTTTTATTTATATTAACAGATTTAATCCCTCCAACTACTTTTCAATTTATAACATAAATCGTCCCTCAAAGTACTTTGAATTTTTATAGCATATTTGGTTCCTCCTCAACTTTCATTTTTAGGTTTTGGGCTCTCTCTTTAATCAATAAATATTTGGCACAAATATATATATCTTCTAAATATAATGAAAAAAGTATTTAAATAAAACTTGAAGCTTAGATTTTGGCATTAAAATAACTTATCTTTGCTGAAATTTTATTTTCAGAAAATCGTTTATCTCAAATAAAATATAATTTTGATAAATGTTTTATTTTAATTAGTTGAAAATTAAAAAAAAAGCCCCGCTAAAACTAAATATCCGTTAGATAATAATATATAAAAGTAGAAGTCTAATTAAATAATTTACTAGAACTAATTAGCATATAAAAAATATTATAGTTAATAAGATATAAAAATATAAATTTATCTAATTTACTTGAACTAATTAATATATACTAGAAATGGTTATAGTTAAATGATAAATTAATAAATATACATCAAATATATAAAAATGTTATAATTTAGTATTAACCGGTTGAATATTTTTAGTTTATTAAGATAAATAGTGAAAACTTAAGCGATGTTAAACTATGACATTATTCAACTAATCAAAACAAATTTTTTTATCAAAATACAGATAAACAATCTTATGAAAAATAAAATTTCAAAAAAGATAAAATATCTAATGGAAAATTTTAAGCTTCATGTTTTATTTAATTAATTTGCTCGTTACATTTAGAAAACATGTGTTTGTGCCAAAAAAAAAAGTACTGATTAAAGAGAGGGGCCAATCCTAACAATGAAAGTTGAGGGAGGGACCAAATATGTTATAAAAATGCAAATTACTTTGAGGTATCAAATCTGTTAATAAAAACGAAAGTTAATGGAGAAGAGGGTCACTAACGGGAATTAACAGACGACGTTATCTGTTATAAAATATGAAACTATAAGGATGTCCATCATTGAAAATTCTTTTGAGGGACTTTACTCGTTAATTTATATAAACCACATGGACCAAGTTTGCATTTAGCTCCTTATTATATAATAAAATTCTTTTGAGGGACCTTAGTCCGTATTATTAAATCTGGAATAATGTGAGAAATATCAACAACACATATTTTATTTATGTATTTAATAATTTCTTTTTTTAATGTTAAATTGACATTGAAAGCTACAAATAATTATGACATTTTTATAAAATGTCCAAGTTTACTAACGCACTATTGCATCATTGCATGGACTGGAAGTGGGGTGGCAAAATGGACAAATTGGGACCAGTCCGGCAAAATTGTATTTAGAATGGATATGTTTTGTTAGAGTATTTGCAATATTATCATCAAATCTTACATTAAAATATGATATTTTAGGTATTTTTTTTTCATTTTGGTTTTTTCTTACTTATTACAGCGTTGGTGTTTTATTTAAATGATGGTGTCAAATTTAATGTTTAGTATAAGTTTTAGTGTCCCATTAAAAATAGACATAAGTTTAAAAGGTTTTAAAACCCATTTTTAGTGACCTCAATGCCCAATTGCCCATTTTTAAAAGAAATGTTATATTTCATGTCAAAAGAAATCCAAATATGTATTTGTTTTATATATTGTCCAATTTGAAACAAAACAAAACAACGAACCAACACTAAGGCCTTCCGTACCCATACCCTCAGGCCCTGAGCCACCTCAGCGTCACATCAGCTTTTCTCCTTACCCTCTCTTTACTCTCTCCTTACCCTAAAGTGGAGTACCCATACCCTCAAACCCTCTTGTCATCTCATTTTTTTAATTCTTTTATTTATACATTTAATTATTTAACAAAATAAAAATATTTATATATTTTTTAATAAATAAAAATAAGATAAATAATAAAAATAAAAATTCATATCATTCATTAAAAATAAAAATTACAAAATAAATTTAAAAATTTACTCGTCGTCATTGTTGGGAACTTGGATACGCCAAATATGTTCGACCAAATCCGACCGAAGGTTATTATGAGTGTCCCGGTTTTTTACTTCTCGAACATTTGTCGCGCGTTGTTCCTCACTGATTTGGGTTTCGATATCATCCGTGAAAAAGTCGTTTTCATCGCCACCACAAATAGCATGGTCTTCGTCTTCGAGTATCATATTGTGTAATATGACACAAGCGTACATAATGTTTCCCAATCTTGTCGGTTCCCATCCGCGTGCCGGGTTATGAAGCATATGCCAACGTTGTTTAAGCACGCCAAAAGCTCGTTCAACATCTTTACGTGCCGCTTCTTGCGCGGACTTGAACTTTTGTCGTTTAGGGTTTTGTGGGCACGTAAATGATTTTACGAAAGTAGCCCATTCCGGATATATCCCATCCGCTAGATAATATCCGTGCTCGTAGGTGGCTCCATTCACCTCAAAAGGGCAGTCGGGTGCTTTTCCATCATATACATCGTTGAAGATGGGCGACTGATTGAGAACATTGATGTCGTTGTTGGAACCGGCAACACCAAAGTATGCGTGCCAGATCCATAGATCTTGAGAGGCCACTGCTTCTAGCATCATTATCGGGTGCTCATGATCACCTCTCATGAATTGACCTCGCCATGCTACCGGACAATTTGCCCACGCCCAATGAGTACAGTCTATGCTTCCAAGCATGCCGGGAAATCCGTGTTTAGCTTCATGCGCGGCGTACAACTTCTGAATATCAATAAAAGTAGGCTTGCGTAAACATATCCGGTGTATAAACCGGGTTGTTGCCAAAGTAGTCCCGCATTAACCGCTCGTTTGCAGCTACTCGACCTCTTTCTATGTTCGCGGCTCTCTCTTCTTGACGATGAGGCGGTGCTACCATAAATTAATTGTGCAGTGTCTCGAACCAAGCCTACAAAAATTTCCCTTTGTAGATGCAACAACTCGTTGGTGTCTACGGATGATGATGATGTGGTCGGTGAACCGGGTTGTGGCGAATCCATATTGTTTAAAATGGAAGAGAATGAGAGAATGAGAGAGTTGTTTTGTGTGAAAAATAAAATGGGTTAGGATTATATATATAGTGTGATTAAATTGAAAAAAAAATTAAAAAAAATTAAAAATTATAGCCGTTGCCAAACGTTCATATTGAATTTTATTTTAAAAAAAATCGATCGGGATATCGGGTTGGGGAACCCGTTGGTGGAACCCGCCTCCCAAGCCCCCCCCAGGTACCCGTTCCCGAACGAACCCGCACAAGCCCGGGCTCAAGCCCGCCTTGCGCTACGGATGGTCTAAGAGGGTGTCTGGGATTGTTTATTTAAAACAACTTATACTTTTATGTAAAACCGGAGATTTATAAAAAAGTGTTTGGATTAGTTTATGGTGGTACCAAAACGTAATAAATAAGCTAATAAATTGTTATTTAGAGAGTGTGTAACAACCCAATTTCCTTAAAATAATATTAAACCAAATTACAACCAAAAACAGCCCCAACACAAGAAATTTACATAAGTTCTACTCTAAACTCGCAGCGGAAACACCTTCACAACCGAGATACTACAGGAAACCCGCTGGTAGTCTACAAGTCTTCACTAGCCTCTAGCTCTTCTACCACGACACGACCTTCCATCATCATCAGATGAAACTCCATACACGTCCAACACCTGAAAATGGTTTTAGTTTTCGAAAAGCGAGGGTTAGACCATGAGGTCTAGTGAATTCCCTCCCGAAAATAGTTTAATAAAGCATTAAAAAATATATAAATGCAAACCGCCATAAAGGCCCAATTTAGAAGAGATAAATACAAACCGCCATAAAGGCCCATCAAAATGTTTCGACCAAACCACGTCACATATGGGCATTTGCACAGTGTTCGTAGACATTCTCCACCACACGGTAATTTCCACGATCGGGGCCTAAGCAGACTCCCCTCTCGCCCTCGGGGCCCAAGCAGACTCCCCATCTCCACGTACACAGGAAACGGATTCCATATGTACCGGTAACTAATCAACTCCCAAGGGATATGATATACCAAGGTACCCTACTCCCACTGTGCACCCGACTCCACATATCATATCACATAATGGATAACATCACGTAAGTCAAACATGCGCATCTATAACACTTTCATAACATGCGTATATTCATAAACAGTTCCACATTATAAAGTAACAAAGCTTTTCATACTATAAAATCATACCATCATGCTCAAACCAAGTTCAATTATAAAAACTTTAGCAAAACATTTCATTTGCACCAAAAGAGTTAAAGGAACTCACCTTAGCCTTAGCACATCGACACACGCTCCGAAACCCACGTTAGTTCAAACCGAACACCTGAATTGGACGTCATAAGAATGGTGTTAACCATCTAATTACATCCCAAAACATCCCTACTAAGCCCCTAAGACAAACCCCCAAACGATGCCTCGATTCTAGACCCGAAACACGAAGCAAACCGAAGAAGGTACACAAAACAGGGGCTTGCGCCACTTGTCATGCGGTTTGCAAACCGCGGGACAAACCGCGCAACTTCCTGTTTTGTCCCTCTCAATTCTGCACAACACTTTCAGTCCGAAATCTCACCCTTTCTCAACCCCAACTCATCCCAAATCGATTTTAAGCCTCCAAAATGAAATAATGAATGTTCTAAACCTTTCCCCACAATTACCAAACATCAAAACATCATTTAATCTAACGAAATCCATCTAAAACTCAACCAATGATTCATCATTTCAAACCCAAAACTCAAAACTCCATTAAAATGGTGCAAGCTTCCCAATAGAGGCTCACAACCCACACGATGATCCAATAACCTTTCTACTCCCAATGATTTCATTCCAAAACTCAGGGGTAGAAAGAATCATTGAATCGCACACACTTAAATTTCCAAATTTAAGCAATAGAGTGAAGATTGAGGAGAGAGTTATACCTTGAAGATGAACTCTCTAATCCCTTTGATGAACTCCTCCTACTCCAATCCTTTAAGAGATGCTTCTTCTCAACTTCTCCACTCTTCAAATCCCTAGCCGACATAATGAAAGAAAGAAGGGTTTTCCATCTGATTTATACTTCTAACAACACACTCTTGAGCACATAAGTTTCTAATTTCACACTTTGGCCACTAAATTCTCATTTTAATCTAAAATCACAAGAATAGGAAATATGGGGTGTTACATCACCTCCCCCTTATTAGAATTTCGTCCTCGGAATTCCATTGCAGAACACAAGCTTGTACCTGGAATTAACTTCCGCTTCGATATCTTACATTGCCCGAAAACTCTTAAGGAGTTGCAATTCCATCTCTACAAGGCCAACTTCTTTGCTTTTCGAAATCTCGACCAACCAGCCCCAAATGATTGCCTCCAACGATGTGACAAAATCTGACTCCTCAAATATTCCCATCTAACTACTTCCTCCGACTTGAGATTGAAAGTGCTTAAACCTTCCAATCTATCCATCTTAGTTCCATTCGCTTATCCATCCATTCCTGGTCAGAACCGACAACGTACAACATTCTTTGACATCGCTCCCCGAACAACTACCACATTCTCAGGTCGGTAGCATGCCCAGCCATACACACTTGCACTCTCTTCACTCAAACATACTACTCACACCAAAATACTTTTTTTAATAGAAAATGACTCTACTCGAGTTAACACCGCAATAACCCGAATCTCTAAACGGAGACTAATCACTCCCTTCGTCGACATTACACACTATCACCCTCATATCGTTACCGCATTCTCACCACCATATAACATTCATATCAAAAGGAAGAACGCCCTCCTACTAAAATAGCGTTCGCCTGGCACAATTGTGTTTCCTCAAAGTCACACCGATCACACGTGCCTCAACAGTTACAAATCAACGGTCCCAACTCACAACAATCGCTAAGCCATAATTCAATTCTCTACACAATTATATCCTTCGCCAAAACCACCGAATGGTTCCACTAACTAGGAACTACCACCAAAATTCGCTTGCCCTCCCACAAGGAGGAGTGACCAGGCTTACTCAAACTAAACCAATTAATTGAATGTTGAACGACACGCTCACGCGAAACATTCTTCCCGACAATACCGAATCTAATCCCAAGGTCTCTCGACCAGGGTACCACATTTGACCACTTGCTTCCATCCTAACTTGATACATTAAAGATGCCTCAAAAGAATGACTCGCCAACATGAGCCAGCTTTTAGACCGGTCGCACGAACTTAGCTTTCTCAACTCTTTAACCATGACATACACAACGATTTCTTTTCTTACGCCCTTCAAATAACAGTTCTTTAATTATAGTCCGCCTATTCAGTGTCTCACGACATCTTCTTACCACGAGTCTGTCTATACTTGATCTGTCATACCGTCGTCATCTTCTCTCATGCTTACACAGACTTCCCATTCACACACCGCTACAGTCTAAAAGAACGACTTCTCCAAAATTATCAGTCAAGACCTTTAGCCAAGTTCTCATAAGGTGCTTAACACCAAGAACTACCAAGAGTTCCTAACTCTCCAACACCGCCGACCCGCTCATTGTATTTCATTACATCCACGGACTACTCCAACGCTCCTGACTAAACTTCACGACGAAGCACTACAGCTTAACGGGTACAATATCCTGATCGACAATCAAGTGAAGTATGAAAACTCACCCAAAATCCAATGGGATCGAGAAGAACAAGGGTTCTCCTTTCATCCCGTTACCAACCGCAACTTAATCTCTTGATCTCAATCTAGTATTAACGTATACCGCCCGCAAAAACCACACACTTCAACCAAGCATACTCACTACCTTTGACTACTCCATTATTACAGCAATTCATCATTACATCTAAGACTTACACGTTTCTTCGGTACCAAATGCTACCACTTCCTCACGCCACTATCGTACCCCGCGACTACATTGCAACAAGCTAACATGATGCCTTTACATACGCAGAAGATGTTACTTCCTTCATGCCACCCATAATGCAATTTCAGACGAAGCCAAAAACGTTGCTCGACTTTGCCCTTCCCGGGTCTAGACGAACCACATGTCAAGGTCAACTATTCAAAGTACACCCGCTTCGATTACCCTAACCTTTCGTTCTTATATGGATCATCATACCCCATAAGAAAATCACTTAAGCAATCACGATCTTTCACTTTGTAACACTTACACAAGGTGGTCCAGCGTCATGCCGGATACATACCTTTCTCCAAACAACTTCTTACATCTTTGCAAGAAAACTCAACAAGATAACCACACTATAGTTACTTCTCCAATACCAGCCTCCTGACAACCGTCCAACCGAACGGTCACTGATTTCCACATCGACAATTGACATACAATTGTCCAGCCACCTCATGACAGACAAGGGTTCCTGTAAGGACCTACTTCTCCTAACTCCTCGAATAATTCTCGTTTCTCCCCAACTCCTTGCGATCTATCTCCACTGCTAAACACCTGACGCATATGCGAATCATCCAAAACCTCCATGGACATCACAACCACATTGGTGATCTTCCGTTCTCCCAATGCCCTCAATAGGTGTTCCTATACCATACCATTTACACAATTCGAACGACCTCATCCGTTCACACCCAACGGGTTCGCTCTCACGCTTTAATCTCCTGACATCAGTCCTAACTTGAGACATGTTAAACAGTCGCAACCTTCTATACCAAAAGACTACGTGATGATAATTCCATTCCTCCCTGACAATCTAGGATTCCTAACAGAACCCACTCCATTCAACACATTATAACCAACTTATACCCCACCATTCCCACTTGAGAGAAAACAAACACAAGATCTTTCTTAGTGCAAAATCAAATTACCAACCCAACTCAGTACTCCGACTCAAAGCCGATAGCATTACATCAAGTAACGTAACACTACTTATTACCATTCTACCAACAGAATCACTTCGACCATTTCAAATCCTACCACAATAAAACCATTCTTACATAGCTAAGCAATAGTACAAGCTACAATCATACCATCATTCCGTATTCACTGCCCAAGACTCCCGGTATTCATCCACTTCCTCTAACGGAAACACTAAGGTCATAACTCGACCACATCTTACTCAACTGACAACTCTACTCTCAACGCCTTTCCTCAACCTCAATCGTAATACCCTTCCCGACCTAGCGAGTTCATAGCCTTCATGCACAATAACACAACGATTGAAATCATTTTACACTCTTTCAAAAACGCAATAGATACAAATTCATAAAACAAGCTCGAATATGCATGAATCAACACCACTCAAGATGAATAGTAAAACACAACGACCGCAAGGATCGCTCACAGTTACTCTTACGATAAATCGTAACATTGTCCATCCAAATCGATGCCGACACTACGGTTGTCTTCAATGAGACCCTTTCACATGTGACTGAAATTTTTTCGAACGGAATCACTTACCCAAAGTGGGTCTGTCAACTCCAACACTCGTTCATATAATAATAACGAGTCAATACTCATTTTGTTTATAAACAAAACCTCGCAATACAAAGTTTTCAATATTTTCATAACGAAGGCTCTCTTCCACAATTAAAAACGTGAAATAATTCGTAGATCACTACGTTCAAAACTTTATCGTATAATGAAAACAAGTTTGTCTTTTATTTTAAAGAAACACACGCTCGCGCGCGTCAACTTATTTCCCAAAACAAGAAAACCTGTCATGCACGTACATGCTTTTAACATGAAAGAACTCGTGTAATAAGTTTAATGACATAATGCATGAAATTTAATGTGCAATTGAAGGCTATTCACTCTAACCAAGTCAACCGTTGCACTCACTTCAACTCTTATGCATACCTCAAGACAACACTGATCTCCTTCATTCATTAACCTTGCCACTAAACCGTTTGACTAAGGAATCCAAGACTAGATTCCCTCACTCGATCTTGAATTGAAGGTTTTCAAGATGCCAACATAATTCTCACTTCCTATCCCAGAGAGTTTACCTCTCGACAGCTCATCAACATTCTAGACAACACTTCTTCTAGAAGTTACAAACACCACATCACAAGGGATCTCCCATGACACATCAACTATTTGCTATTAAATACAAGGTTAGAACCTTCCACATACTGCCACACTCACCACTCATCCCGACAATAGCGATTGATTACACCCATGCACCTGTAAATTCATAATAGCATTGGCCAGATGCTACCTGAATTTACCTTACATGAGTGTTCTCACTACCATTGTCAAGATAGCCTATGATTACGGTCGTTCCTAATGGATTCCTATATCTCAGTTGTGTTCCACTCTACTCCACAGTTTAAGTTTAGGCCCGTCCGGTCACCTAAATCCCTTAAACTATGGCTCTGATACCATTTGTAACAACCCAATTTCCTTAAAATAATATCAAACCAAATTACAACCAAAAACAGTCCCAACACAAGAAATTTACATAAGTTCTACTCTAAACTCGCAGCGAAAACACCTTCACAACCGAGATACTACAGGAAACCCGACGGTAGTCTACAAGTCTTCACTAGCCTCTAGCTCTTCTACCACGACACGACCTTCCATCATCATCAGATGAAACTCCATACACGTCCAACACCTGAAAATGGTTTTAGTTTTCGAAAAGCGAGGGTTAGACCATGAGGTCTAGTGAATTCCCTCCCGAAAATAGTTTAATAAAGCATTTAAAAAAATATAAATGCAAACCGCCATAAAGGCCCAATTTAGAAGAGATAAATACAAACCGCCATAAAGGCCCATCAAAATGTTTCGACCAAACCACGTCACATATGGGCATTTGCACAGTGTTCGTAGACATTCTCCACCACACGGTAATTTCCACGATCGGGGCCCAAGCAGACTCCCCTCTCGCCCTCGGGGCCCAAGCAGACTCCCCATCTCCACGTACACAGGAAACGGATTCCATATGTACCGGTAACTAATCAACTCCCAAGGGATATGATATCCCAAGGTACCCTACTCCCACTGTGCACCCGACTCCACATATCATATCACATAATGGATAACATCACGTAAGTCAAACATGCGCATCTATAACATTTTCATAACATGCGTATATTCATAAACAGTTCCACATTATAAAGTAACGAAGCTTTTCATACTATAAAATCATACCATCATGCTCAAACCAAGTTCAGTTATAAAAACTTTAGCAAAACATTTCATTTGCACCAAAAGAGTTAAAGGAACTCACCTTAGCCTTAGCACATCGACACACGCTCCGAAACCCACGTTAGTTCAAACCGAACACCTGAATTGGACGTCATAAGAATGGTGTTAACCATCTAATTACATCCCGAAACATCCCTACTAAGTCCCAAAGACAAACCCCCAAACGATGCCTCAATTCTAGACCCGAAACACGAAGCAAACCGAAGAAGGTACACAAAACAGGGGCTTGCGCCACTTGTCACGCGGTTTGCAAACCGCGGGACAACCCGCGCAACTTCCTGTTTTGTCCCTCTCAATTCTGCACAACACTTTCAGTCCGAAATCTCACCCTTTCTCAACCCCAACTCATCCCAAATCGATTTTAAGCCTCCAAAATGAAATAATGAATGTTCTAAACCTTTCCCCACAATTACCAAACATCAAAACATCATTTAATCTAACGAAATCCATCTAAAACTCAACCAATGATTCATCATTTCAAACCCAAAACTCAAAACTCCATTAAAATGGTGCAAGCTTCCCAATAGAGGCTCACAACCCACACGATGATCCAATAACCTTTCTACTCCCAATGATTTCATTCCAAAACTCAGGGGTAGAAAGAATCATTGAATCACACACACTTAAATTTCCAAATTTAAGCAATAGAGTGAAGATTGAGGAGAGAGTTATACCTTGAAGATGAACTCTCTAATCCCTTTAATGAACTCCTCTACTCCAATCCTTTAAGAGATGCTTCTTCTCAACTTCTCCACTCTTCAAATCCCTAGCCGACATAATGAAAGAAAGAAGGGTTTTCCATCTGATTTATACTTCTAACAACACACTCTTGAGCACATAAGTTTCTAATTTCACACTTTGGCCACTAAATTCTCATTTTAATCTAAAATCACAAGAATAGGAAATATGGGGTGTTACAGAGTGTTTGAAATTGCTTTTACATGTAAAATAACTATAAAAAATTGATAACTTGTTTCAAATAAGTCAATAAGCTATAATGAAATGACTTATCAAAAACTTCTTATCACCGGTGTCAAACCGCTATAAACAATTTTTTTTAACCATCCAAATACTAAAAACTGCTTATTACCGGTATCACACGAGAATAAGATAATAAGCACTTTAAATACAATTCCAAACACCCCCTAAAACAATTTAGATAGATTAATTTGTTATTTGTTTCCGTTATGTTTTTATTTTTCAGTTTGATCCGTTTTAGTGCATGTAGTCTAAACTTAATTCCAGGCCCCTCGTTAGAAATATGAGCATGTGGTCATGTTCGGGGTTTTTTTGGAAAAAAGAAAAAGAATTGCCGACATTAAATCATTTTACAATAAACATTTAATATTTGAAAAGCATATTTATTTAAGACAATCAAAAGAATATATATATATATCTTTGATGTTTATTTATTTAGATGTTTTTATAATTACATTTTAACTCCCAAACTTGTTAATAAATGCCAACCACTTGATAAACTCAACATCTGTATTTTAATCGGTATATATATATATGACATCTCAAGGTGTACATACATAAGTGTATATATATATATATATATAGTATAAAATTCAAAGTTTACGAAGTAGTTATGTATGTTAACGAAATATGAGGTTCAAGGGCTGATTGGTCATATAGTAAAAACAAACATTGAGACGTGTTATATATGCATGTATGAATATGCTTACACTGAAAGACTTGGGAAGAAACTTTGTATTGGTGTCTACAGATGTGAAACCAGTTGAGTTGACCCTTATTAATTATCATGTTATAGGTGAATTAATGGAACTATGGAATTGAAGTCGCAAGGCTCGCGAAGACGAAGTGGCATGTGAGTAAGACGTCGTGAGGTGAAGTCGTCATGACTTGATATAATAAGATGATAACGTAACAATATGTAGCACCAAGATATCGATCTAATCAAAAGGTTGCAACTCATCAAACCAAGTCGCCAAACTCCGATGAGTTGGGAATGCATGGCAAGTGCATTGAATGCTATTTCAATATATAATCTTTAGTTAGCCTAATTTGAATGTGTACTTTGGTGATATGTTCAATCGATTAGGTAGGTAACCTTCATGATCATATGTATACATAGTCGTCGAACAAAATCAAATTTCAACCTGCAATACTATATATATATATATATATTATGATGTATTTTTATTAGATATACTTCAATACTTTCGAATTAATTAACCTATTAATATTAATTAAAGTTTTAACGCATGCTAAATATTTTAGATCATAGCGTCTTATGCACTTATGTTATACATGAAATTATTTTAATGTAGGAAAAGATAAATGGAGTTGGCAGGAGATTGTTTTGTAATAAAATTTAAAACACATTAACCACTAATACTGGGTTTGAATTAGAGTTGTTTATGGACGGTACGACTCGTTAGACCCGACCCGTTCGACTAATTAGCAAAACGAGTTTGGACAACCATTTTAATAAGGGAAATTAATTGAAATATCCTTTTTTTGTTGGTGGCCTAACCTTTTAGCCACTTTCCCTCCCACTTTACAGAAATAGCACCACGTTCGTAATATGCTAGTTCGCAATGACCATCCTCGTATAGAGCATAGCCGACAGTTCGATTGGTTTTACGCGCCCAATGTTCCACAACATAACTCTCCCCCTTAGAGATTGTGGTGTATGGGTATGTAAATTTATGTCACTGTTGATTGATGGTCAGACCCCACCACCTTCAGATGATCTAAGGACAGACGCGATGCAGTGGCGATGACACATGGTGGAGGCCTTCTATGCGATGGCATGAGGCACCCCACAGGAGGACTGATTGTTTTAATGTTTATGATTATTGTGTACGACTTTAGTATAAAAAAGAACATCTCAAACTGGAGAAATTAGTATTTTTTTTGTTTATGATAATTGTGTACGACTTTAGTTAATAAACACTAACGTAAACCATTTTATTCACGGCAAAAGTAGAACATGAACATGGAACATAAAAACTTAAGGGTGTACCAAACAGGACAAGACATGACAGAACAGGACAAGACAGCTGTTCAGCGTTTGGTAAGACATATATATGACTGGACTGGACATAACAGAACTGGTTAAATGACCAATTTAACCCTAGTGATTTGTTTAGTGTTTTTTTATCAACTAATGACCATGAGTTGGACCAAAATCACATTTGTAGAGTAAACATACATATATATCATCACAAAAAAGATCAGATTCACAAAATCACAAAAAAGATCAGATTCCAAGATCAAGAACATATTATCACATACAAAATCAATTTCCAAAATCACAAACAGATTATCACAAAAAATATCAGATTCCAAAATCACAAACATATTATCACATACAAAATCAGATTCCAAAATCGCAGGTCACAAACAAAATCACGGAATCAAAAACACATACATATGTAAATAAACAAAATCACAGAATCAAAAACACATACATATTAATAAACAAAATCACAGAATCAAAAACACATACATATTATCATAAACAAAAATCGCAGGTTACAAAAAATTGCAGGTTACAAAACAGAATACCTGTGGACAGAAATTCCAGAAGCACCTGTGGAGAGAAAGTCGAAGAAGCCGAAGTAATAATAATAATAAGAAGAAGAACAGTACTTGTGGAGAAGAAGAAATCGAAGAAGAAGAAGAAGAAATCGATGGTCTGGAGAGGAGTGAAATCTGTCGAAGAAGAAGAAGAAATCGAAGAAATTGAAGAAGAAATCGAAGAAGAAGAACAGTAACTGTGGAGAAGAAGAAATCGAAGAAGTAGAAGAAGAAATCGATGGTGAGTGAAATCTATCGAAGAAGAAGAAGAAATCGAAGAAGAAGAACACTACCTGTGGAGAAGAAAAAATCGAAGAGGAAGAAGAAGAAATTGATGGTCTGGAGAGGAGTGACGAAATATGTCGAAGAAGAAGTCTGATTAGGTTACTTGAAGGGTATTTTGGTGAAAAATGTCTTGTTCCATCTTGCTCTAGGGGGAGGGGTGGACACGTTTTGTTGGTGCAAGTGTACCCAGCTTTTAATATTGTGATATATTTTTGGTACACATAAAATCACATCTCCATATTTATTTTGATGATTACAAAACACACCGCATTCTTTGTTATCTAACGTTTTATCCAAGTGTACAGTTCTTGAAGAACACAAAGATTTTATCTGAAGGGTTCAAGACGGAAGTTTTTACGTCGTCATTATTATATATATTTAATAATGATAAACACCCTAAAATAATATACCACTTGGATATTTCTAAAACCCAATACTGATTTTAATTAAAACTATTAAAGTTTTATTAAAATATTGTTATATCTTTTTTTGTTTGTTTTGTGGACAAAGTCCATCCAGCTCATCTCTCTTAGCCTCATCATTACCATGAGAAGATGTAGGTGTTGTTGTGGACTTCCTATTGGTTGAAAATTCACCATAGTGATAGTCATACTTCTCCTATAAATAAACATGCAGGGACGTCTCCAAACTCACGAATTTCACCAATTTATCCCAGCATTTGATCAATACTCTGCTGCCTCTTTTCTCACTTAAATCACTTATTAAATTTATAAAAAATATTTTTGAGCAAGAAATCTTGAGTTGATAGCAGATTAAAATCTCTCGATTAGTTGAATCAACAACACAACTCAAGTGATCAATCTCTCTAAAAATATCCAAGTGATTAACATTATACAAGAGTGATTATCATATTAAAATTATACACCTCTTGTAAGTGTTTGAATAGAGTGAGTGATCCATAGAAATCTCATCAACTGAAGTAGAGATATCCGTGATTATTTTTTGTATTAAGGTTTGTGTTCTACCGTAAAGAACACGTTCTTATTGGATCTCCGAGAAGTGTTTTCTCGAGGTGGACTAGCCAACCACGTGATTGGTGAACCACTTTAAAATATCGGTGTCAAGTATTCTCTTTCCTTTATCTCTTTATTTTTACCGATGTGCATTTAATTATATCTGTTTATATAATTGTTGTATATTTATTCTTTTATACTCTGTTGTATTTGTATTGTCTTTTATACCGTATTTATTTATAAAAAGAATTTTTGAAAGTAAAAGTTTTTAAATACAACCTTACCCCCCCCCTAGGTTGTCTAACAATTGGTATCAGAGCAGGGCTTTCAAAATTTTCTGCTTAAATATTTTTTAATGGCTCAACAAACTAATATTATGCTTTCAAAACCTCCTATGATAGATACTGAAAAGTTTGGCATTTGGGCCGAACTATTTGAATGTCACGTTCGTGGCAAAAATCAAAGAATTTGGGATATTATAGAAAATGGGAATTTTAATCCTACTATTGTAAAAGATGATCTTATTGTTGATAAACCTTTAAAAGAATGGACTCCCGCTGAAGAATCTCATGTCTGTTTAAATTTTGAAGCTAAGAATATATTATATGCTGCTTTAACTACTGATGAAATTGAAAGAGTGTATACATATAAAACTGCTAATCAAATCTGGGAAAGTTTAAACAACACTCATCGTGGAAACACACAAGTTAAAAGTTCTAAAATAAACATTTTAGTTCATGATTATGAATTATTTGAAATGTCAAAAGATGAGTCAATCGACTCAATGTTTAAACGTTTTAACCTCATTATGACTACTTTGAAAGGATTAGGTCGCACTTATCCTAATGAAGATTACGTAAGGAAAATCCTCCGAGCACTTCCTTCGGAGTGGATGGCAAAGATTACATCATTAGAAGACTCCCGTGATCTCTCCCTAATGAAGCTCGACGATCTCGTCGGCAATCTTAAAGTACACGAAATTGCACTTAAAAGAAACAAAGATCGGGAGCAAGTCAAAAAGAAGTCGATCGCTCTTAATGTCTCAACTCCGAATGACAAAAAGAAAAAGGAGGAAGCTAGCACTTCAAAAGATCAATCCGATAAACTCAACGAAGTCGCTATGTTGGTAAGAAACTTCTCTAAATTTTTTACTAACAATAAATTTTCTAAAAATAGCAGATTTCAAAGAAACGGTAACTACCGTCGTGGCGGTGAAAACCGGAGTCGCAACTTCCATAAAAGAGAAGATAAAGTGAAGAAAAATGACGACTCAAGTGACGACGAAAAAGCCAAACCAAAGAGAGGTTATTGTTACTCATGTGGTGATAAAGACCACTATGCCAACGAATGTCCTAAAAAGAACAAATTTCAAAATAAAAAGGATAAAGCCTTCGTTGGAGGCTCGTGGAGTGGAAGCGAAGAAGAAGACGAATATCAAGCTATTTGTCTTATGGCCGAAAGCGACGACGAGGTAAAATCTTGTTACTCAGATTACGCTAGTGATTATGAAAATGAAGATGAAAATAATCTTGACGAATTATATGAATCATTCCATGACATGGCCGCTCTTGCAAATAGGTATCAAGATGAAATCTCAAAATTAAAAGAAACCGTATCTGCATGTGAAAAGAAAATTAATGACGGTAAACAAAAATCTGCAAATGATATGAATATAATTGCTAAATTAGAAACTAAATTAGGTGAAAAGGATTTTTGTAAATCTTGTGATATTCTAAATAAAAAAATTGCATGTTTAAATAAAAAGACACATGAAGATATTATATGTACAAAATGTGATATTCTTAAAAATGAAAATGCATGTTTAAAAGCTAAATGCGATTCATATGAAAAGGACAATCTATTAGCTAAAGCATTTCAAAGTAGTAATGAAAAAGTTCTTAACATGCTAAATATGTCTAACCGTATAAAATGTAGAAAATGTATTGGTTCCGATGCTTGCAAAGAAAAATGTTCTTGTATGCCAATTAAAAGATATTTTGAATCACCTAAAGTAAATACAAGAAATCGATATGTTCAAAAACCTCCGTATGTACCTAAAATGAATAATGTAAAATATATACCGAGAAAACCGTATGCTCGCATGTACCATGATAAATATTCTAGACCGAAAAATAATGCGAATATAAATGCTTCTTTTTATGTGTATGATAAATACAATCGCAAAATTAAAATGGTAAATAAATGGATTCCAAAAGGAATGTTTAATAATGATAATCCGGTGGTATGCGTTTATGGTTTTAAATATGTTACATATATATGCAGTTCTTTTTAATTCTATATATAATATATTTTCTTATATGTATTATATATAAATAATATACTTTTGTATGTACTTTTTGTTTATATATACATACATACGTACTACATATAAATATATATTTGTTTTGTTTAAATTTTTTATTGTTTATATATTAGGTTTGACTTTCTATTTACTTATATATATATACCTCATATATACGTATATCATACATATATTTATATATATTCTATTCAATTCTTTTGTCTTACTTATATATATAAAAGACTTTAAGTCCTTTATATATTTTTGTTGTTGTCATCTTGAAACTAATTAAGAAGGACCCACGAGAAATGGGGACCATAAAAGTTACATCCTTATTATTGTAGATAAACCTTGATATGGACTGGATTCTCGATAGTGGTTGCACACGTCACATGACCGGAAATAGCAATCTCTTTTCATCATATGAGTCATGTGATGGTGGACAGGTAATTTTTGGAGGAAATTCCAAAGGAGAGATAATTGGGAGAGGTACAGTTTCTTGCAATAATGTTAAATTTCTTGATGTTAATCATGTTGATAATTTAAAATTTAACTTGCTAAGTGTTCGTCAACTTTGTAAAAATGGTATAATCGTTATCTTCGAAGAAGATTCTTGTAAAATCTTGAAAAATGGCAAAGTTCTTTTAACGGGTCTTGTAAAAGGAAATTTATACATTTGTAAAACTCTTGTAAATAAAAATGTTTGTTTATCGTCCCTTTATGATAATTCTACTTTATGGCATAGACGTTTGGGTCACGCTAATCTTAGATTAATTCAAAACTTAAAAAATAAGGAGCTTGTAAGTGACCTTCCAAAATTAAAGTTTGATAATCATTTTTGTGATGCTTGTCGTGTCGGCAAACAACATCACGTTTCTCATAAATCAAAAAATGTGATTTCAACTCAAATAGTTTTAGAACTTTTACATATGGATCTTTTTGGCCCTATGGCGATTCAAAGTTTTGGAGGAAATTTTTACACTTTGGTTATTGTGGATGATTATTCCCGTTATACTTGGACTTTATTTTTGAGACATAAAAATGAGGCTTTTGAAAAGTTTAAAATTTTGGGAAAACGAATTCAAAACCAACAAGGTTGTACGATTGTTTCCATACGTACGGACCATGGACGTGAATTCGATAATGATGTCCAATTTGGTGCCTTTTGTGATAAACATGGTATAACTCATAATTTTTCGGCTCCTCGAACACCTCAATCTAACGGGGTTGTTGAAAGGAAAAATAGAACGTTACAAGAAATGAGTAGAACCATGCTAAACGAACATCAAGTTCCCCAAAAGTTTTGGTGTGATGCCGTTGCTACCGCGACCTATGTGCTTAACCGTGTCCTAATTAGAAGTATCCTAAATAAGACACCCTATGAGCTTTACCGTGGTAGAAAACCTTCCTTAGCCCACCTAAAAGTTTTTGGATGTAAATGTTTCATTTTAAACACCAAATCCTATCTAACCAAATTCGATGCCAAAGCCTATGAGGGAGTGTTCCTAGGTTATTCTTGGAATAGCAAAGCCTATAGAATCCTAAATAAAGAGACCATGGTTGTAGAAGAATCCCTAAATGTTAGCTTTGACGAGAGTCCTCCCAAACCGAGTGCACCCTTAGCAAATGACAATATCCGTGAGGGAGAAGTCTTAGCCCAACAACTTAGTACCTTGGATTTAGGTACCCAACCTTCCACAAATAATATTGAATCTAGTGATGCCCCTCCGTGTTTTATTCCGCAAGGTGTAGATGATCCTAACCTTAGAACCGCTTGAGGCCATCCCGTAGATCAAATTATAGGTGACCTAAACCAAAGGACAACTAGATCACAAATCCATACCCATTGTGCTTTCCATGCCTTTATCTCAACCATAGAACCTAAAACCATAGATGAAGCTTTAGGAGATGAGGATTGGATAATGGCCATGCAAGAAGAGTTAAACCAATTTTCTAGAAATGATGTGTGGGACTTAGTTCCTTGCCCTAGTAGTCAAACCATTATTGGCACAAGATGGGTCTTCCGTAACAAGGTAGACGAGAACGGTGGAGTCACACGAAACAAGGCACGTTTAGTTGCCAAGGGGTACAATCAACAAGAAGGTATAGATTATGATGAAACCTTTGCACCGGTTGCAAGGTTGGAGTCTATTCGAATGCTTCTCGCTTTTGCAAATGCTAAAGATTTTAAATTATTTCAAATGGATGTTAAAAGTGCTTTCTTAAATGGTATTATAAATGAGGAGGTATACGTTTCTCAACCTCCCGGTTTTGAAAATTTTGAAAATCCGACACATGTTTATAAATTGAAAAAGGCGCTTTATGGTTTAAAGCAAGCTCCGCGTGCGTGGTATGATAGATTAAAAACCTTTTTAATTGTAAGTGGTTATATTATGGGTAAAATAGATAATACTTTATTTGTGAAATATGATCAAAATGATATTGTAGTTGTGCAAGTATATGTTGATGATATTATTTTTGGTTCCACTAATGAAAAACTGTGTAATGAATTTTCTGCGAAAATGACAAGCGAGATTGAAATGAGCATGATGGGAGAGTTAAAATACTTCTTAGGATTGCAAATCAAACAATGTGAAACTGGTATTTTTATTAGTCAATCTAAATATTGTAAAGATATGTTGAAAAAGTTTAACTTTGAAAATGTCAAACCCGTTGAAACTCCAATGACCACAAACTTACAATTATCTCGTGACGAGGAGGGAAACGATTTTAATGAAAAGATTTATCGTGGTATGATTGGTAGTTTATTATATTTAACTGCTAGTAGACCTGATATTATGTTTAGTGTATGTTTATGTGCTCGTTTTCAATCTTCACCTAAACAAACTCACTATGAAGCTGTCAAGCGTATTTTTCGATATTTACGAGGTACTACTAATCTTGGCTTATGGTATGCAAAGAAACCCGAGTTAGAAGTAACGTGTTTCACCGATTCCGATCTTGGTGGATCTATTGTTGACCGAAAAAGTACTAGTGGGGTATGTGCCTTTATAGGTCTCTCACTTGTATCTTGGTTCTCTAAGAAACAACAATCCGTAGCTTTGTCTACCACCGAAGCGGAATATGTAGCCGCCGCAAGAGCATGTGCTCAAGTCCTTTGGATGAAACACACACTTACCGATTTTGAGGTACACCTAACCAAAATTCCAATTATGTGTGATAACTCAAGTACCATAAACTTAAGCAAAAATCCCGTGCTACATTCTCATACCAAACATATTGAATTGAGACATCACTTTTTACGAGATAATGTTCAAAAAGGCCAAATCGTGCTTGAAAAGGTTGATTCGGAAGATAATTTGGCCGATATTTTCACTAAAGCCCTAAACAAAACTGCGTTCTTTAAATTAAGGCTAGGTTTAGGCATGCTTGAGTATAACCCTTGAGAAAATGCTAACTCTCAAATGTTTCATATTTTTGAGGGGGAGCATCTTTCAAGGGGGAGCATAGCGTCTTTCCTAACCCTTTTTGCTTTGACAAAAGGGGGAGAGAAACCGAGTATGCTCTCCTGTTTAGCGTTGTGTTTGTCATCATCAAAAAGGGGGAGATTGTTGGTGCAAGTGTACCCAGCTTTTAATATTGTGATATATTTTTGGTACACATAAAATCACATCTCCATATTTATTTTGATGATTACAAAACACACCGCATTCTTTGTTATCTAACGTTTTATCCAAGTGTACAGTTCTTGAAGAACACAAAGATTTTATCTGAAGGGTTCAAGACGGAAGTTTTTACTTCGTCATTATTATATATATTTAATAATGATAAACACCCTAAAATAATATACCACTTGGATATTTCTAAAACCCAATACTGATTTTAATTAAAACTATTAAAGTTTTATTAAAATATTGTTATATCTTTTTTTGTTTGTTTTGTGGACAAAGTCCATCCAGCTCATCTCTCTTAGCCTCATCATTACCATGAGAAGATGTAGGTGTTGTTGTGGACTTCCTATTGGTTGAAAATTCACCATAGTGATAGCCATACTTCTCCTATAAATAAACATGCAGGGACGTCTCCAAACTCACGAATTTCACCAATTTATCCCAGCATTTGATCAATACTCTGCTTCCTCTTTTCTCACTTAAATCACTTATTAAATTTATAAAAAATATTTTTGAGCAAGAAATCTTGAGTTGATAGCAGATTAAAATCTCTCGATTAGTTGAATCAACAACACAACTCAAGTGATCAATCTCTCTAAAAATATCCAAGTGATTAACATTATACAAGAGTGATTATCATATTAAAATTATACACCTCTTGTAAGTGTTTGAATAGAGTGAGTGATCCATAGAAATCTCATCAACTGAAGTAGAGATATCCGTGATTATTTTTTGTATTAAGGTTTGTGTTCTACCGTAAAGAACACGTTCTTATTGGATCTCCGAGAAGTGTTTTCTCGAGGTGGACTAGCCAACCACGTGATTGGTGAACCACTTTAAAATATCGGTGTCAAGTATTCTCTTTCCTTTATCTCTTTATTTTTACCGCTGTGCATTTAATTATATCTGTTTATATAATTGTTGTATATTTATTCTTTTATACTCTGTTGTATTTGTACTGTCTTTTATACCGTATTTATTTATAAAAAGAATTTTTGAAAGTAAAAGTTTTTAAATACAACCTTACCCCCCTAGGTTGTCTAACACGTTTGTCCCAAGTTTGTTCAAGTTAGTTCCATCTAGTCCCACATATGGACACACCAAACATGGTACACACTTGTTCTGTCCTGTCCGTCCTGTCCATCCTGTCCAGCGTACCAAACGCCCTCTAAAGGATATTATTTAGGCACACATAAACCCCATTATAATCAGGAGCTCGGAACGGATATATAACTTATTTTTTGGGCACCAAAACTCATTTTCAAATTAACTGAAGATAGAAAAATATAGGATGGACAAAGAAAGAAAGCAATTGTAATATTATCGTAGAGAAAGTTATAGCTTCATCCTTCTTCTTTCATGGCTCTTTATAAATCAGATGCATTATAGGATTCTAACCAACAATCAATCGATTGTAGGCAAATAGTTCAATTTTCCATCAACTTTCATGCTTTGTAACCACAAGGCTTGTGGCGTAATGGTTAAGGCCTTGAGGGATGTGGCTCAGAAACCCATCTACCCCGGGTTCGAATCCAGGCGTTGGCAACTTGTGGCCACTGAGGAATTATCTCAGGGCTGCATGCTTAGCAGTCTATCAGTGCCAGGGATTAGTCTAGGCAAAGCCTAGGATACCCTTTCAAAAAACTTTCAGGCTTTGTTGAAAAATTAGTGCACGTCGGTAATAAAACATGTAAAAAACACTTGAAAATTGTGGATCTGCATATGGTTTAACAGTAAGAGTGGATTAGGGGTGACAAGTATAAGTCCGCAAAAACATAGGTTCACAATTGCGGACCTGGGTATAAAATGTTCCAGGGGCCAGATCCGTAATTTCATACTTGCGCTTTAGCGAACAGGGATGTTAAGTGTAATTTTTTTCGTGGAGCTACGTCCGCAGTTGCGGACCTAACATATTACGGACGTGGTGCTATTTCAGTAAAAAGTAAGAGGTTAAACCACCAACAAAAATAGTTATTTCAATTAATTTCCCTTCTAAAAAATATGGGTGGGACAGTTCAAATTAATGAGCGGACTCGGACTATGAAAAAAAGAAGTTCAAACATACCCTTCCCACCCGTTATGTAATTATAACCAATTAAATTTTTGTATATAATTAATATTTTATTATAAAGTTTAAAAAAATGGTTTTGGGTTGGACTCCCTCTATTAAGATCATGTTTGGCAAACTAACTGATAAGCTAGCTGATGAAAAAGTCACGTTTGGCAAAACTAGCTTATAAATATGTAAAATGACTAAAAAGGGCATCTTCAAAAAATTATCAATTACAATATTTAATTATATAATTAAAACAATTTTATAGCAATATAAGATGTTAACTAATATAACCAATGTAGTAAAGAAAAATTAAATAATATAACATGTTAGTTAAAAGAATTTAAAATTTATTATTACATATATACTATAAATTTTGAATTTGTTAAAAACAAGTTTTAGAAAAAACATATATTAACTTATGATTTAAATAACCGTTACATATTGAAACACCCTAAAAACCACAATAAATTTAAACCTTGTATTTATCAAAGTCTAACAATCTCTTCCGAAAACTTTCATTCATAGTGAGAGAAATTTAGTTACGAAGGTTTACATATACAATTGAACTTATCAAAACAACCTACTAATCTAATCCTTTACACCATAATCGGATTAGATGGGTCGTCTAGGCAATTCATCAAAACATTCTCGTACACTCTAACTCCTCCATTACAACACTAAAAGTAGAATTCCAGTACCACTCGTCACTCATCCATTCGTATCCTTTCCCGAGCTAGTATCTGGTAAGAAAAGTTAATTTTAAAGATTAGGCTTACGCCTAGTGAGAACATCAAGTTTTCCAAATTAAACTTTTATAAGCTTTGAAACCAAATGTAAGCAAAGCGTATAAACAAACCTGACTTGCCACCATTCTTACCGCACACATAACATTTTTCGATGACGGGAATATACCCGATTCCATGAATATGACTAACTCTAAGTATTCATATCATCACGTTCGAGAACCTACTACGAATCATCACAGATTCTAGATCATTTCTCATGTCCAAGAAATCACACTTAACGCCATGCCTATTTCTTGGAATGGAAGTAGAGATTTCAATTAAACTCATGCCTATCTCTTATCTTCCCATAGAAATCAGGAATTACGATTAACTCACGCCTATTCCAAGATTTCACATCACAATACGAAATGGGAATTACAATTTACTTTATGCCTATTCCTCATTTCACGTCAACGGGAATTACAATTTACTTTATGCCTATTCCACGTTTTCACATCACAATACGAAATGGGAATTATAAATTAATTTATGCCTATTCCTCATTTCACGTCAACGGAAATTACAATTTACTTTATGCCTATTCCACGTTTATCAAATCACAATACTAAATGGGAATTACCATTAAGCGTCTGGTCTATTCCTCATTTAAATATGAATAGCGATTCTACTTTGCATATTCATTACATTGAATATGAATACTAATAGCAATTCAACTTTGCCTATTCATTACATTCAATATGAATAGCAATTCAACTTTGCATAATCATTACATTGAATATGAATACTAATAGCAATTCAACTTTGCATATTCATTACATTCAATATGAATAACAATTTTACTTTGCATATTCATTACATTCCATATGAATAGCAATTCTACTTTGCATATTCATTACATTTCCTAGTATATGTGAGTATCAACTCAAAATACATAACAACTCATCTCATACTCTCAATCGAGTTATATTTGTGTTCGTACTAATAAATGATTAAGGTATTTTTCATATTCAGAAAACACTTAATTATGAAAAGACCTCATACAGTGAGTTATCCGGAACAACCTATCCGGTAAACTAATTCGTAATTCAAATCCCAAAAGTAATTCGGATTCCACAAGAAATCCGGTATTATCCGGAATAGTATCCGGACTCTCAAGTCCGGAACCATCCGGTGTCAAATCCAGTATTCTATCCGGAACTTACCCGGTATCCGGTACCAATCCAGAACTTAGCCGGAATCCGGTACCAATCCGGAACTTACCCGGAATCCGGTACCATTCCGGAATCCTCATCTTCCGGATTTGTTCAGTGGTTCATCCACTTCTACCCAGTATTCAATTAAACCTTTCACAGAGACATCAAATAAGCTTAATAAATCCTTTTCAACTTACAAATAGGTTTTATTAAAGAAAAGCAAGTAGATGAACTCACCTGATTGAGAGTTCGTACTCAGAGTCTGCCAAGCTCCATCGATTCATAACTCCAATCTTTCACATCATCGAACAGTACCTAATCAAATCCAGACTTCTCTTTCTCTCTCGATTTTCTCTGGAAACCGACTTCAGGAATCAGCAATTAAGATAAAAATCTCAATTCAACCGACTCTCCGTTTAAATATCCAAAACTATCAACAAATAACAAAACCAACCCCCAAAGTTTCAATTTTCACAAATAGCTTAAACTTTTGTCAATTTCACTTTGAATCATTCCATATCAAAATATAACATAACTTTGATCATGGAAATTCGGGGTGTTACACATATAATATGAAAAAGAATAATCAAATAATAATTAAAAAAGATAATAGTAATTGATAATTAAAATATATTGATTACTATTAAAAAATAAATAAAAATAATTTACATCAACAATATCTCTAAATAATTAAAAATAAAAAAGTTAATATTTTTTAGTTAATATTACCTAATTATTAATAATTAAATTTAAAAAATTAATATTTATTTATAATAATAGTTAATTAATAATAATGAGGGTAATATTGGAATATTCACAAAAAGCTACTAAAAAACTATTTCAAGTAGCGTTTCTAAAAGCTAGGTTATGGTCATCCAAACATGTACCGAGTATCAACCACCTCCAAAATATACACTATTACTATTAGAGATGGCCATATGGGCGGGGCGGGCTAGCCCGGACCGGGCTTTCATCGGGACCGGGCCTAAACACTATTCAAAAGATCGGGCCTTGGTCGGGCCCTGGCCGGGCTTGGGGGTTGAAGGCTAGGCCCGTTAAGGCTTTTCAAAGACCGGGCCTTTGGGACCGGGCCGGGACCGGGCCCAAAACCGGGCCTAAACCGGGCTTTTTAAAATATATATATATACCATTTTTAATAAATATTATTCGTATCCACTATAAAATACTTAATTGGGTCACTCAAACATACTTAAAAATACGTTCTATTAGAATTTCATATATAAAGAAAAATACGTTCTATTAATTTTATATAAATTATAAAGAAAAATACATTTAAAGAAGTACATTTATTGAATTATAAAGAAAAATACATTTAAATAACTACATTTATTGAATTATAAAGAAAAATACTCTTAATCCTCGTCCTCGAAAAATTGAAAGAACGAGAAGTTGCGAGAAATGAACACGAGAAAGCGAGAAATCGAGAATTTTAAGCGAGAATTGCGTTTTTTGTGTTTTTGTAAGTTGGTATCAAACCTCATACAACCACTACCTATTTATAGTGTTTAGAAACAAAAAAACGGCTCAAAATCGATCCCAACGGCTATATAAATGGCTATTTTTTTGAAAAAACAGATATATTGGCGGGCCGGGCCGAGAAAAATCCTGAAATCAGGGCCTGACGGGCTAGGACCGGGCTTGAAGCGGGTCGGGCCGGGCCCAGGCTTTGGGCGGGCTGGGCTTCGGGCCCCCATCGGGCTTTTTCGGGACCGGGCCCATTTGGCCATCTCTAATTACTATTATGGGTGTACGCGGGTTGGGTTGGACGATTTTTGACAATTTTACAACCCTTCCAATTATGGCGGTTTGAAAAATTTCAACCCAACCCAACTCATTCAAAAGTATAACTAAACCAACCCAACCCTTGCGGATTGGGTGGGTTGAGCGGTTTGGTAATCTACATAAAATTCACGATTAAAATACAACAAATAAAAACAAAAATATTCCCAAGAAAGTCATTAGTTATTACAATATCCAAAAATATTAAATCCTTGAGTCTTAAACATCAAAAGTGTTAAATTGTAGCATCGAATTCACGTCTTCAATCAAGTACGGCCATCCTTGAGTTACAAACTGTAAAAAACAATAAAGATTAAAAATAGAGTTACAAAAATTAATAAAACTTGATGCAACCACCCCTTTGAGGCAACATCAAAAGTAAACTTAATGCAAAAACTTGTAGTATATTTTCCATCCTTTTTTATTTAAATACGATCCAATTATTTAAATATGTGATGTTTTATAGTAAGTCCTCAATTTCAATCTTGAAATATTAAAACATCTCCAACATATTATTTAAAAGTTTTCAAAACAGAGAATCAAAGTTTAAAATCTTTAAAAAATTGCATTCCAACACCAATAAATTCTCCATTGTGGAGATTATATCATTAACTATATTATTAAAATATTTCATTTGTTTAATAAAATATTATTTCCATCTCATAAACATTACATTTCAATGTTTTTATTGGTAGGATATAAAAAAATCTCTCTTATTATAATAAATTTTGAAGAGTTCTTCAAATTTAGATAAATTTACACTCTCTCTTACTTTCTTCATTTTGGTGAAAATTGTAAATAAGTTGTTGGAGCAAAAAAAAAATTGTCCAAAATCTTCATTCTCCATTTAGAGAAAGTTGTTTGAGATGTTCTTAGGTGGTTAAATATTTTATTGTTGAAAAATCTGAACTATGAAGGTTGATATTTGCTAAATCTGGAGAGAAAAAGTCCATACTCCATAATTAGTATTTCACATTTTTAGAAAGAATTTTTGATATATTTTACATATATTTACATAATATATTTTATACCCATCATGGCGCGTTATGGCATGGCACTGCTTGGCTTGCCATGGCGTGTTATGGTGTTACAAATTGTGTACTTTCGATTTTTGAATCTGTGTATTTTGAAATTCGATTCGAATTTACCTATTAGTATCGATTAAAATTTAGAATTTATTTTGTTTATCGTTTTATATGAAGTTAAATTGTTAATAACTTAATCATTATTGTTCAAGACATTGACATAAATACACACATACACATATACAAATATATATATATATATTTATATATATTTGTCGCCTTAAGTCACGCCTTGAAAAATATCATAGTCTTGCTGTAACTTGTAACGCTTAAAACTTGCACTCGCCACCACATCACGTCTTATTCCATTTAGATATAATAAAACTATAAAAACAAGGGAAATTAATTAAAATGCCACAAGTTTGACCCAAACTTACCAAAATGCCACAAATCTCGCCCATCTTACCGAAATGCCACAAAAATCCGCGGTGGGGCCCGCGATCGCGGGCCCCAGGCCCACGTGTCACCCAAGTTTGCCCACTTTGCCCGCGTTGGTCCCTCAAGAATGCCCGCGGTCCAGCTTTGCCCCCTCAAGAATTCCCGTGTTTACAGTTTTGGTCCCTGCCCGCGTTGGGATCCCGCGATCGCGGGCTAACCCGCTACTTTTCGAATTTACTGTTTGGTCCCTGAAGTTTGTTGCAAATTTAAAAAAACATTAATGGTCCCTATAGTTTTTAGGTTATCATTTTATGTGGTTTTTAATGTATTGTTTCCTTTCCATTTTAATGTTTTTAATATAGAAATTCACTTAAGTTATTTAACAAGGAAATTAATTAACAACATCATATAAAATTTATTGCAAATCATCTTCCCAACCGAAACGGATACAGTGCATGTAAACAAAGAAATCTATTACTGGAAGGCGTCCTGGAGTCCTGTGATCAAGTTAATCTTTTCCTTGATCACGTCCTCCATTCCCATGTAGTCCGATTCGAGTTCTTCTAGTTCCTCTTCAGCTTCCTTAATCTCTCGTTGCAGCTGCCGAACGTGAGCCCTAGCCATGGCCAGTTCTCGTTTCTTCCCCGCTAGATATTCCATTTTCCCCTGCTGAATCCCCCTGTTATGGTTCCACATACCCTTTACCTTTTC
This sequence comes from Saussurea involucrata, assembly GCA_033807775.1. NCBI lineage: Eukaryota > Viridiplantae > Streptophyta > Magnoliopsida > Asterales > Asteraceae > Saussurea > Saussurea involucrata. The sequence continues at coordinate 134,739,579 of CM066321.1, read as the reverse complement.
GATATCGGCGTTCGCCCCATGAATGGCTTTTTGCACTGCGGGAGTAATTTGTTGACTTTGTCGAAGACCCGTCGGCATAAAATCATACATTGGTGGGGTTCTCATGCCATTATCGAAGTAGTAATTGTCGGATGCCATCTCCTAGTCTGCTTCCTCCTCAAGCGTGAATGGAAAATCGGCCGCAGTTCGCCCACAGTTTCTCCACTCCTCGTCTGTTTCCGGTACCTTCCAGGTACTCCGGCGAGCTCCATCGTTCAGTGGTTGGTAGGCTCCCGAACGTGAAGTTCCAGCCACATTCGCCGACCTGTTCCCCCTTGATCTTGAACCTCCAGCCATGGTGTTAAGAAAAGCGAGAGTGTGTTTGTAAACGGTGAGGAGAATGTCTAAAAGATAGATAGGAAGTTGTGAATTACTACTTCATCATGCCATCTACTTATAGCCGTGAAAATGTATGTTCTTCATCAGATATGGTCAAAGATTTCGTCTGAAAAGTTGACTGCATGATTCGTCTGAATAGTTCACTGCAAGATTTGTTTGAAAAGAGCCTGTAAGATTCGACTGAAAAAGTAACTGCAATATTCGTCTACTCTTGAATAAAGGTCTTTCATTAGGCATTAATTTTTGCATCCAATAATCTCTGTATTAGGATTATCGCAAGTTTCATAAATCTACTTACTAGGTGTTGGAAAATTTTGGTAAAAATATGGGTTTTACTAAACTTTGGACGCTTTTAAATATATATATACGTGTTATATATAACTGACTTTTAGTAGGTTTATGTTCTCCTATATGAGAGCTTCGAAACGATACATAATGCGTCCAAATTGGAGTATGTGTGAAAGAGATATCGATACTCAAAGTTGATTAATTGGATGAAATTAGCATAAACCAAATGAAGTAAACAGTAAGTCAATCACAATACTTTAACAAAATAAGTTAATAGTAAAAATAACAATTATTTAATGTTACATAAACAACCTAACTAGTTAGACAATGCGCATAAATTGACTCCGCCATATGTCGGCGGAAATTCATTGCCTCATCGTCGGTTTCGTTAGGGGGTACCCATATCTCCTCGTTATTTATCAACTTTTGGACATTACGGCATACCCATACACCGCAATCCGCATATAACCCGGTCTGCTGGGGTACTTGGCCGGCCATCTTTGTGCGAAAGATACTTGACACTTCGCGACGTCTATGATACCCTATCAATGAAAAGAACGTATATAGTTTTGTTTTAAACGATTGCATCTGCTCTGTCAATTGTTGTTTGCAGAGACCGTCCTTTTCGCTGTCATATAGGGTCATGACCATAGTGTCTAGTTCAAGCACTCCAAGCAGCCAATGTCTGGGATGCAAGCATATGGGGATGTACACCTGAAATATTACAATATATGTCATATATGTTATTAAATAAAATAACAGTAAAACGATTTACATACCCTATCGAGGAGAGTCAAAGAGGTCCCTTCCGAGCCATTGCATATTTCGATCACGGAGGCGGGACCTTGATGGTCCATCAGTATGCACTGAAAGAACATAGTGTGCATGATGGTCCACCTCGTGTCTACGCCACGATGTTTTTGCAACATGCTAACCCAAGAATCGACGTGCTATGCATAAAAAATAGATGGTTAGACATCTAATATAAATATATTTGATTATATATGACTATAATTTAACTTCATACTAACCGTATCGTCTAAGTCAGAGTTCACAGGGTCATCCGCAAGCAATGTTTCGAAAAACGAGGGGTTGATTTCTAAGCCCCCGTAAGGGGTGAATGTCAACTTGGGGAGGCGACCAGTCTTGCACATCCTCAATATTTCTGGTCCCTCAAGAGGCTCCGGTGAAGGCTCCTTTCCCTTGATGTTCTTTCGTCCCTTCTTTCCCCCCGCTTTCTTTGCTTGCTTTTTAGCGGCCGGTGGTGTCGTAGATCCTTGTTGCCCAAACGGGAAACGCAGAAATTGAGAAATGAAGTGCGGCCGCTTTTGAGGGAGCGGGTCACCTGTGGTGGATCTACAACATCCATCGGGTCATCTTCCGGATCCGGCTCCGAGTAGTGCTCCTCGATAATAGAAGACTCCATCAGCTGAAAATTAAGTTATTAGATGTTTTAAGTACAATTTAGGAAATGTTCACAATTAAACCAAAATAACTTACAGTATGCCTGTGCACTGGCGGTGTGAGGTACGACGACGGCCCCGACATTTCCGGCCGGTAATACTCTCCGGCCGGAGCGCCAAAGATGTCCGTGAATGCCCCCGACATCCCGGTCTGTGTGACATTGATCATTATAAGAGTTACAAAATTAGGAACTAACATATAACTATAATGGTTACTCAGTGTGACTTACACTCTCCGGGATAGTAGAATAGGATGTCGTGCCAAACGGCGGCATCTGGGAGGTGTATGCCCCCGACATCCCGGCCCCCGACATCGCGGCCTGCGTGACATTGATCATTAAAAGAGTTACAAAATTAGGAACTAACATATAACTATAATGGTTACTCAGTGTGACTTACACTCTCCGGGATAGTAGAATAGGATGCCGTGCCAAATGGCGGCATCTGGGAGGTGTATGCCCCCGACATCCCGGCCCCCGACATCGCGGCCTGCGTGACATTGATCATTAAAATAGTTAGAAACTTAGGAACTAACATATAACTATAACTAACATATAACTATAATGCCATAAATAAGTGTGACTTACACTCTCCAGGAATGACGGAAATGATGTGGTGCCAAACGTCGCCTGTGCCCCCTGTCCGAACGGAGCGGGGATCGGTGTCGTACTCGACAGCTAAAACAAATTTAGAACGTAATATTAGTATACAAACTAAATAAACGTGGCCAACAAATTAAGTTAAACACTAACATGGACAGCGCCAAACTGTCTGTAGGCTCCCTCCAGAAACTCTACACGTGACTCTAGCGGCCCGTGGACGTAGTCCCACAGGTACTCATGACAGCCACGATGTGGCCCGTAGGAAGGGCCCGCCTGATATGGATCGTAAGGGGACGGCGGATAGGAGGAGGAAAGGGGCGGCGGATAGGAGGGGGTAGGGGGCGGCGGATAGGAGGAGGAAGGGGGCTGCTGATATCCACCGGAAGGGGGCCTGTCGTCGTCTTCCTCATCTTCGTCAGATGTGGAAGGAGAAGGACATCGAGCCCTTGCCGCCTCTGCGTCAATAAAGGCCACGCTGTCTCTGTACCAAGCCGTGTCCATCTCGCCGGCAGTAGGCTCAAGGCGAGCGAAAGGCAAGAGTGGCAGCTAAATATATGATAAAACATAAAAAAAATTAATAAGCGGGACTAACGTATGCAAATTGTAAACATAGTAAAAGAACTTACATTTCTAGATTCATTGAAGAACTGAACCCAAAGCGACCTACTTAGGGTAACACGCTTGTCCCAACGGGTTCCCCTAAGTACTCGGTCGTCGCGCTTGACGAAATATCGGATTGATGCGGGAAACATCTCCAAGATCCATATCTGGAATTAGACAAGAAGAGCAAGTACGTAAAAAGAAAAGCCAAACAGTTTGTATGTATTATTAACAATTGTTATTCTACGTATCTAACCTTGAAGGCGTATGTAAAACCACAAAGGTTCATCTTTCCATGTCGATCGGAGTCGCGTCTGGTTATGGCTCGGTGCAAGATTGAGTAGCAATGTGTCCAGATATGGCTACCCCACGGGTAGCTGTTAAACAGCTCAAGGTCCTCGACGGCCCTAAGGACCGTCGAGGAAGCATACTGGCTATACTCACGGCCCATGAAGCCCATATCCACGATCACCACCAAGCATACACGGACAGCATCGGCGTCGCTTAGGGCACTAAGGCCCTCTTTCATCATGTCCCGGGCTGTCTTCAGCTTCAAACGAGATGCTGAAATGCCGAAAACCCTAGGAACGAAGCCGCAGTCTGCTAAGGGAGGAAGGGGGGAGCCTCTCCAAAACGTAGTCCTGTAATTAGACAGAACTCACGACGCCCAAATTGCAATCGCTCGCCGAAGAAATCAAAATATATCTCCTCCGGCTCAGCGTTGGCGTCCTCGACCTCCAACTGTAGAAACATGTGTACTAGCGTAGGGTCGCCAGCAGAGTAAGACACATCCATCCATGGCCCGAACGATGTCCCTCTAAAGATGGCCTCAAGGGTATCCGCGCGACCACCTAATCCCCTAAAGCACGCTCCTAACCCCTCGATGTAGGAAACTTTGCACTTTAGCGTCAAGTCGATGTAAAAGAAATCCCTCTACATAGTCATTCACAGATGTTATAGTTAGTGTTATATATAGATACTTTTGCTTGTTTGGTTTATTGTGTTGATAATTATTCGTTTGTTTTAGTTTTAGAAAAGAAACCACTCAATCTATTGGACTTCCAGGTAGCAGGGGAATCACAAGGATTGTTTAAATCCCGACATACCTTAGGGCTATTTACACCCGTTTGACAAAATCCAAATAGATATGTTGCGGTTTATTTTATTTCAACATATAATAGTGTTATAAATAGATAAAGTGCGGTTTATTTTATTTCAACGTATAATATTGTTATATATAGATGTTGCGGTTTATTTTATTTCAACGTATAATATTGTTATATATAGATGTTGCGATTCTTAAAATGAATTTAAGTGTGGCATGTGAAGTTTAGGGACCTAATTGGCATTCTTAAAAGTTTAGGGACCCTAGTTGTCATTCTTAAAAGTTTAGGGACCTAATTGGCATTCTTAAAAGTTTAGGGACCTAAATTGTCATTCTTAAAAGTTTAGGGACCTAATTGGCATTCTTAAAAGTTTAGGGACCTAAATTGTCATTCTTAAAAGTATAGGGACCTAAGTTGTCATTCTTAAAACTGTAGGGACCTAATTGGCATTCTTAAAAGTTTAGGGACCTAAGTTGTCATTCTTAAAACCGTAGGGACCTAAGTTGTCATTCTTAAAACTGTAGGGACCTAAGTTGTCATTCTTAACAATTTTTTTATAAAAACACATTGTTAACAATTTTTTTTATAAAAACACACTCTTAACAATTTTTTTTATAAAAAAACACATTGTTAACATTTTTTTATAAAAGCACACTTTTAAGAATTATTTTTATAAAAAAACACATTTTTAACATTTTTTTATAAAAACAAATTCTTAACAATTTTTTTATAAAAACACTCTTAACAATTTTTTTTATAAAAAAACACATTGTTAACATTTTTTTATAAAAGCACACTTTTAAGAATTATTTTTATAAAAAACACATTTTTAACAATTTTTTATAAAAGCACATTTTTAAGAATTATTTTTATAAAAAACACATTTTTAACAATTTTTTTATAAAAACACACTCTTAACAATTTTTTTTATAAAAAAACACATTGTTAACATTTTTTTTTTATAAAAACACACTTTTAAGAATTATTTTTATAAAAAACACATTTTTAACAATTTTTATAAAAGCACACTTTTAAGAATTATTTTTATAAAAAAACACATTTTTAACAATTTTTTATAAAAACACATTCTTAACAATTTTTTTATAAAAACACACTCTTAATAATTTTTTTATAAAAACACACTCTTAACAATTTTTTTTATAAAAAAACACATTGTTAACATTTTTTTATAAAAGCACACTTTTAAGAATTATTTTTATAAAAACACATTTTTAACAATTTTTTATAAAAGCACAATTTTAAGAATTTTTTATAAAAACACATTCTTAACAATTTTTTTTTATAAAAACACACTCTTAACAATTTTTTTTATAAAAAAACATATTGTTAACATTTTTTTATAAAAGCACACTTTTAAGAATTATTTTTATAAAAAACACATTTTTAACAATTTTTTTATAAAAAAACACATTGTTAACATTTTTTTTATAAAAGCACACTTTTAAGAATTATTTTTATAAAAAAACACATTTTTAACATTTTTTTATAAAAACACATTTTTAACAATTTTTTTTATAAAAACACACTCTTAACAATTTTTTTATAAAAAAACACATTGTTAACATTTTTTTATAAAAGCACACTTTTAAGAATTATTTTTATAAAAAAACACATTTTAACAATTTTTTATAAAAACACATTCTTAACAATTTTTTTATAAAAACACACTCTTAACAATTTTTTTATAAAAATACTCCTATAACAACATACACATTATAACATACAAATATCACATTCAAACATAAAACCATACATATCATATATCTTAAAAATGTTAAACATAGAACATATTCAAACATAACAAAAGTTATAAACACTCTAACAACATACAAATCATATATCTTAACTTAAAATAACATACAAAAAATAACAAAAAACATAAGGAAAACATATCACAGAGGTAATACGAGACATCTTCACAAAACTCGAACACGTGTTCCACACGACAAAATTGAGAGAGTGGAAAAAAATTGAGAGAGAGTTGATTAAAAAATTTGAGAGTGTATAAAATATTGAGAGTGGCGGTTTTTGGTCCCCCCACCCTTTATATAGTGCGGCCGAAGAGATAAAAATAGGGTTTTGGTCTTCAATTTTTTTAGGGTTAACCCTGGGCCGACACGTGGCGGGTTAGCCCGCGATCGCGGAATCCCAACGCGGGCAGGGACCAAAACTGCCAACACAGGCATTCTTGAGGGGGAAAGGTGGGCCGCGGGCATTCTTGAGGGACCAACGCGGGCAAGGGCCTGCGATCGCGGGGCCCACCGCGGATTTTTGTGGCATTTTGGTAAGTTTGGGTCAAACTTGTGACATTTTAATTAATTTCCCTAAAAACAAAGTATTTATAGATTAAGAAGTTTATTGTAATGTAATGTGTTATAACGGCCCACCAAAATGATTGTGATATTGACGCAACATAACCAATTCTTGTTTTCTTATTTTCCTTATTTTGAATTAGATATATATATATAATAAGGGAAAATCTATTCACACCATCTGCCACCATTTCGCATACCCCTCTCTCACATGTATATTTTTTAATTTTTTTATTTTAAATTTACATTTTACCTCCCAGACTTATTTAATAAATTTACTTTACCCTCTGCCACTTTTAATAAATTTACTTTACCCCCATGCCACTTTTCGTATTAATTTTTTATTTAAAACTTACATTTTACCCCCTAGACTTATTTAATAAATTTACTTTATACATTTTAGCTTTTTATTTTTTATTTTACATCTTTATTATATTAACACATATAATCGTATATTAACTAAAATACGTTAAAAAAAGATTTTTTAATTTTAACAAGTTACGTCACTATAATATTAACTAAAATACGTTAAAAAATTAGCAAGTTTAAGGGTATCTTGCAAGACCTTGATAATTTAGCAAGTTTAAGGGTATCTTGTAAAAATAATATATATATATATATATATATATATATATATATATATTATGTTAATGCGATAGGAGTGTAAAACAAAATTGAAAAAAATAAGAGATGTACCATAAATTAAATAATTAACTATAAGGGTATGAATTATAAATATTAAAAATATTTTTATGTAGTATATATGATATATAATAAAATCAAAAAAATTCAATCTTGGGCTCATTTCGAACGTATCGAAGAGACGATTATAATGGTGTAATTTGTTAAAATTAAAACGTATTTTTAACGTATTTTAGCTAATATACGATTTTATGTGTTAATATAATAAATGTATAAAATGTAATTTAGAAATGTGAAAGGTATAAAGTAAATTAATTATATAACTTCAAGAGTATAAACTGTAAATATGAAATTAGAATTGGGTCTGTGAGAGGAGTGGTGGCCGACAATTGTAGCAGGGGGTGTGAATTAGGCACGGGTGTGAATAGTAACACCCATATAATAATGGTGGAGTCATTGACCTTATGTCAAATGGGTCAGTGTCTACCCCTTAAATAATTGGTTTCTGGAAACTCCACGTAAATCTCTTCTTTACATGCATTAACATGTTGTATCTCCTGCATTTTTTGCGATACTCATTCCAAATTATACGGCTCGAAAAGACAATTCACAATCACAATTTGTCCATTCAGTGAATGTATCTTGTATATCTATCATAAACTCTGAGGCTATGTTTGGCAAACTAATTGATAAACTAGTTGATAATTTCTAAGTCAGTAATTGATAAATAAGCCGATTAAAACTAGTTTAAAAGATAATAATTACCTATAATTAAATATATTGATTAATATATATGTATATATATATATATATAATTGATATGATTAACAATATATCTAGATAATTAAAAATTAATATAAATATATAATTAAAATTTAACTAATAGTTTTCAATTAATATTTAATAATTAATAATAATTAAATTTTAATAACTAATATTTATTTATAATTAATATTAATAAATAATAATAATTAATATTAATAAATTATTATTATTATTAATAAAGGCATAATTGGAAAAAGGTAATAAAAAAAACTCCTCAAAGCTACTCCAAGTAGCTTATCAAAAAATTAGATTATAAGCAAGCTTATGTCCATCGAAACATGTATCTAAAGAATAAACTAGTTTATAAGCTAGCTTATTTTGCCTAATGATGTCTTATTGTAAATATTTTTAGAGTGAACTCTTATTGAAAATGAGACCTGAACTTTGATAAGTCTATAAAAGATACTTGTGGTTTTAATTTAGCTCTGAAAATGGTTCATCGTCACTAACTACGGCGCCGTCTCCAACAACCCAAAAGAACTCGATGATCCAACAAATGGAACCCTCCCCTTTCTGTCTTATCTTCTCCCTCTAGACCCTATTGCAACATAACATCATCGAGTTGCTCACGCCTTCAACTCTAAAAACCCACCGACCCTCCTCTTCTTTAGCGGCGAATACAAGACCCTGTCGGCCTTCGTATATCACATGACACACATCTACAAAATTAAAAAAAAAAATTATGGTTCGACTTCTCATCATCAGTATCGCCTCACTCACCACACCTCTGCTTCCATCTTGTAATAACCTAAAACGTTTTGGGGGTTTAGGGATGATTTAGTGAAACTCTCAAACAGAGGGGGGGGGGGGGGGGAATAAGGGAGGATTAAAGAAGGTAAAACCCTCTAAGAGTGTGTTTACTAATGGCTTAATCATATTAATGGATGAAATGGCTTATTCGCATAGACGCTCAATGGTGTTTACTTACTACTTATTGATTAATCTGACAGCTTATCCCCGTTGCTTCCTTCTTCCATTTCACGCATCATTCCCATTTTCTCTTCAAAAAACCCTTCCTTCTTCCATCTCATCGCTCTCTTGAAAACAAAACCCTCACCGACGACATCACTCCTCAGGTTACCTACTCTTCTCTGCATCCCCTTCCTCCATTGTTGCTTCTCCTCACAGTCGAAACCCTACATCTCCTTCTCTCATAATCGAAACCATGCATCATCGAGAGCAACAGCTTCCCAGATCTGGTTCTTCAATCGAAGCCCCACATCTCCATTGTTGGACTTCGACCGCTGAATCACCTTCCCAGACCTGATTCTTCAACCGAAACCCTACATCTCCATTGTTGAACTTCGACCGCTGAATCACCTTCCCAGACCTGGTTCTTCAATTTCTGGTTTTTCTTGGGTTTTTGATATCTGGTTTTCTCTGATATTGATGAATCTTCTACTGTCAATTTCTGCTGCTACTGATTTTTGAACTTTGGTTTTTTATATCTTGTTGGTTTTTTCTAACCTCTTGATTTTTTGTTTTGAGAACTCATTGGATTGCTATTGTCTTATTTTAATTGAAATGGTGTAAACAAAAATTGGTCAATGCATTGGATTGCTATTATTTAATTTGGACTGATTTATGGTTATGAGGTTGGATTGTTGGTTGATACTAATCTGATGATGAGAGATGCACATCTAGGGATAAAATAGTCATTTCTATCATTCAGATGGTTGATTAAGGAAAAAAAAGTAAACAACCAAACATTTTTATCCGCACAGACAATTTTATCCATTCAGGACTTAATGGAAAATTTAGTAAACAGCCCCTAAACCCTATTTAGTTTCAGCCAAATTGTGTGGAGGCTAGAGAGAGAGAGGAGAAAACTTTTGAGAGAAACAATGCGTGTTGTGTGGTTGTTCTTGAAGACATTAAAGAAACAAGCTGATTTGGGTGGATTTCTCTTCTTTTTCATCAAGGTAATCATTCCCTTTATTGTCTTTTATGTTTCGGTAAGATTTGTGGTTGAAGTTTTTGGGAGTTTTCTTATATATGGGTTTATGGGTTAAGGAATCAATGGGAGTTATGTTTTTGTTTGAGTATTGATTGTTCACATTAAGGCGTTGAACAAGAATCACCATTGTTGGTGCTTTCTTTAAGCGTTCTTCATTATTTTGATGTTTTTGTAAAACGTGGTCTTTAATGGATGAATTTTTATGGACCAAATGATGTTTTGATGATTGGTTATTGATTAAAAAAGTTTTAAGGCATCGATTCCCCCAATTTAAAGGCTTAAAATCGATTTGGGAATGTTTGAGCATAAGAGGGTGTGAGGGTTTTTGGCTAAAGGTTCGTGCAGTCCTGAGGGCTGATGCCAACGACTTGCACGGGCTATGGTGCGGCATGAAGCAGTCGTCCAAGCCGCACAAGGGGATGTTTGGTCCTTGTTCGGTTTGCTTCATTTCTCGTGTTGAGTTAAGATCGAGGCACCGATTAGGGGTTTGTCTTAGGAATCATTAGGGATGGTTTTGGGGATTAAATAGTGGTTTAACACCTTCGTATGTCGTGGTATTTAGGTGTTCGGTTCGTTTCTCGTGTTGAGTTAAGATCGAGGCACCAATTAGGGGTTTGTCTTAGGAATCATTAGGGATGGTTTTGGGGATTAATCAGTGGTTTAACACCCTCGTATGTCGTGGTAATTAGGTGTTCGGTTTGGACACTCGTAGCTCGAAGTGTGAGGTTAAGCGTCGACGACAAATGAGTTTTTTATAACTTTCATTACTAATTAACGTACGAGCTTTGAATATGTATGATGCTTATCAAAATGCATGTGTTACATTGCTTTACAAATATGTTTGTTTGTGTGGAAACTTAAAGTGTGCATGAATTTGCTTTATATGGGAGGTGTGAGTGTGACCCATTTAGAATACATGAATTCGTTTAAGGGTTGAGGCTGAGCACGTTGTCACATGTGTGTATAACCTAAGTGTGTGGCATCCATATGTGTTGTGTATGTATTGTACATGGTGGTTTTAAATGCTGTGATTCATCTATAAATGGTTACATCTCATTTTAATGATACTTGTGGTGATGTGGTGTGTTACTTGAGGGAAGTTACTAGACCTTCGGTCTAACCCTCTTTTTTTATAAAACTGAAAACCTTTTTCAGGTAAACGAGCAAAGGGAAAGGGAGGATATGAGGTCGGTGCCTAGAGCTTAGTATCTCTTAATGTCCTCCTCAAATACATCAACAGTAACACCATTTCAAAGTATTATTAACTTGGACAAAAATGTTTCATGATTTTTATTACTGGATTGCCCGGTCTGAACATATATTACTGTGGCAAAAATGTTTCATGATTTTTAAATATGGAAATTAAAACATGCATTCAGTCTATCATGGCTATTTTGGACGGTATTTAAAATTAAGCTTATATATTTTGTGTTTCTATTTACCAAAATTACAATATATATTTTGAATGTTTTATAAAAACAGTATTTCAAACTAATTAACTGCATTGATGATAGTAGATTGCTTTTAGAAAATCTGTTTATTGGGGAAAAAGTGATTTAGAGAATCGTTATATAGCCAAAAAAAAAACATTTTTTAAACTATTTATGAGCTTTTGTGAATTAGATGAGTCGGGTATTTAATTTCTCAATTAAACTTGCATTTTCTGACTTTAAAACATAAGGATATGCTATGCTATCCTTGAATAAAAAACAAAAGAGTATAAATCATATGAAGTTGGGCTGGGCCAACTACAATCGACAATGTGTTTTAGACTTTAGAAGTGTCGGTCATTTAGCAGCCTAGTCTTTTCATTTTGGAAACAAATGGAAACTAGTGTTATACCCGTCCGTTGGTCGGGTATACAACATGACGTAAAATTCTAGTAAATTTATAGACAAAGTTGGGTAATATCTCTCATGAAAGTTTGAACTATTAACCTAGTAGGCATCTCCAGAAACCAAAAGACAAAAGGAAACATTATAGATTGGTCAATTATTTCAACATTCGCGAATGCTGTTTTTAAATCCAAAAGTCCAAACAGGTTTGAACAAAAAATAGAAGTCTAACTCTGATCCAAATCGATAGGCAAAGCCGAAAAGCCTGCTGTCCGAAACCAATCAGAACCACAGCAGCCATTAAGCCGCACCCGAACAGCCCTTCACATCCATTAAGCCGCACCTGACCAGCCCTTCACAGCACCTGAACAGCAGCTGAACCTGGACCGAAGGCAAGGCTATTCCAGCCAGCTTAATGCAGAAAGCTGCATGATCCCTTACCTTTTCGTTATCACTACGAGGCTCCTCTGATGAGTTGATTAAGCCCCCTTACGTAGCACCTGCACACTACCATACCTGCTGGAGAAAATAAGCCACCATGGATAGCACCTGCACCTGCTGAATTGAATAAGCCATCCCGGGCAGCACCTGCAGTCAAAGAATAAGTTTATTAAAGTCTTTTAAGCTTAGACATTAGTACTCTTGGATTTTGATGGAAGTGGTAAAAGAAGTTTGCTGCAAGCCTAGATTCACACTAAAATCATCTTACAAATTTCCATCAAAACGAATTTAGAAAATCAGACACGGTCAAGAAATAATCGAGAAATCATTCAAAACGAACACAAAAAATAATAAATACAAATTTAGAATCTAAATTAGTTGGTGATTAATGAACACTGTAAACCTTCATATTTTAAAGAGGTCTGCAACCAAATATGTATGCTTTGTCAATGATCAAAACAGGTGCAGTACCATTCCATTAAAAAACAACCATTCCTTCCATCCAAAATGTGAGAAACAATCAAAATGCTGAATTACCAAAAGTACTTTCTTATGATCACAAAGATGTAAATTTCACATGAAAACGATTTAAATAAAGTACATACAAATTTCAAGCCAAAACACATAAAAATCACAATGAAATTGCTGAATTGACAATCATCATTTAAATTTAATTGAGAGCAGCAGCTTAAACACAAGGCCCGAGCGTTGGAATCGCATGCTTCCTTTTTTCGACTTAAATACTAATGTGTCACGGGCAGCAGCTTAATAATTCAGCTGCTGTCCCCGGACAGCTACATACACCAACCAACAGCCGCTGTCCACACGGTTGCTCAATTAAGGGGCAACCTCTGAATCATTAAGATCGTTCTTTTCCATGTTTAGTCCACTGTCTAAAAAAGTATTACAATAAAAAATGGGAGTTCTATTGGATACTAACTTATTAATCCATAATTAGTGTTTGTATAAATTAAGGGTCTAGTTGATAGATTAATCTCAATTATGTTTAATTGTATGTAAATATACATATATATAGTTTATGTATAGGTAGTTACTTATGTAAAGTTGTGACTGTTCATGAAACAACACAACTATAGCCGAACCATTGCGATGGTTCAAAGGCACCCTTTCGGTGTCTATAAATATGTATCAAGTATTCACAAATTAAAAGTGTGGATGATTGTTTATCAATAAAGATTAGTTTGATTACTATTGTTATTCGATCATTCATAGATATAGAGATCCGATCAGTGGGATCCAACAGTGGTATCAGAGCCAATGGAATGATACAGAGAAGAAAGAAAGAAGGAATTGATCGGGATTAGATCAATAGGGAAAATCGATTAAGAGAAGAACCGATCGGGATTAGATCGTTCTTCAGAACGGGTTAGAGAAACCCTAGTTCGATTCAGAAAAATCGAATAAAGAGAGAGATAGACACGATTAGAGAAAGGGTTAGAGAAACCCTAGTTCGATTCAGAAAAATCGAATAGAGAGAGAGATAGACACGATTCGATTAAGTGAAAATCGAATCAGAGAAAAAAAAACATACCGGTTGTGCGAAGGAAAAACCGCCGCTGTATAGTTGCCGGAGAAGAAGAGATACACCACCACCACCGCCGTCGCTTGAAAAGAAACCATCGATCAAAAGGCACGCCGGCGAAGATTTGAACGGAGAAGAAGAAGGGTTCGAAGACCCTGTTCCTGATTCACACGATACACACATAAAAGATAAAGGATATGACGGGAGATAAAAAGGAAAACAACAATGTTGTTTATAGAGAAGTCGCCACACCACTATCATCATATCAATGCCCAGTTCTAAATAAAACGAACTATACATTATGGGCATTAAGGATGAAGAAGATACTAGTGGCAAATGGAGTATGGGATTTAGTAGAAGGAACAAGTACATCAAAAGAGATTGATGTAAAAAAGGATAGTTCTGCATCAGCATACCTATTTCAAGGGTTACCAGAAGATTTGCAAATGCAAGTCGCGGGATGTGAAACAGCAAAAGAAATTTGGAACTCTCTAAAGTCCAGATTTATTGGGACAGAAGATGTACAACAGGCACACTCGCAACAACTTAAATCAGAATTCGAGAGACTTGTAATGAAAGAAGATGAATCAATAGATTCATATGCCGGGAAGTTGATGAGTATTATTACAAAGGCTGCCACATATGGATTAACGTTTGATGAGCAAACAAAAGTACGGAAAGTACTTAATGCAGTACCAGATAAATTTATACCAGTAGTAGCAACCATTGAAATGATTGTTGATTTTAAGACTGTAAAGTTGGAGGAGATTATCGGGAAACTTAAGACCTATGAAGAAAGGATCAAGTTTAGAAAAGGAAATCAGGAAGATAATAGTGAGAAGTTGTTATTCACACGTCGAGGGAATGACAGAAATTATGAACACAACTATGGAAATGGTAGACGAGGAGGTGGTAATCAGACACGAGGAAGAGGCCGAGGAAGATTTACAAGAGACAGTAAGGGCCTGTTTACCAAATTTTCTATTAAGTTCTGTATGGATAAATTTGTCTGTCTAGATATATTTGTCTGTCCAGATAAAACTCTATAATTGTTTACTTTTTTTACTGAATCAACCGTCTTAACAATAGAAATGACCAATTTACCCGTCAGTTCATCGTATAAACCTGTGGAGAGGTCTAGACATCAAACGAATCTGGAACTTTGGAACTTCAAAAGCAAAATCGAAATCAATAGGAATCTGAAAATTCAAAATCGAAATCGAACTTTAGAAACTTAAACGAGATCTGAAAATCAAAATCGAACTTTAGAACTTCAGAAACTTAAACGAGATCTCAAAATCGAAATCGAAATCGAACTTCAAACTTCAAAATCGAAACTCAAATGGAATCTGGAACTTCACAGATGAAAACGAAAACGAGATCTGAAACTTCACAAAGGAAAACGAAAATGAAATCAAACTTCAGCAGTCAAATGAAATCTGTAACTTCACAAAGGAAAACGAAAACGAAAACGAGATCTGAAACTACAAAAGAAGAGCCGATGTGTTGTCCAAGAAGTCAGGCGTGATGAAGATTGAAGAGAAGTTTGTGTATTGGAGGGATTAGGCATGAAGAGAAGAGAGACGAGAAGGGAAATCAGGAAGAAGGAAGGGAGGCGTGTGTTTTTAATTAAAGGGTAGGGATGGTAATTTTCTTGGCTTAACCTGGACAAGTGCACTTCATGGGCTGTGCGAGTAAGATGATTTTTTTCCCATTAAGCTGCAAGTAAACAACCTAAAATGTCTGTGCGAATAAGCCCATTAAGCTATTAAGCCCAATAAGTCAAAAGTAAACACCCCCTGTTGGGAACTGAAGATATGCTAAGGATGGTTAGTACTGCTAAGTCTTCATTACTACTGCCAGTTCTTCGTTACTACTGCTGGGCAGAGTTACTGCTGCTAGTTGAAGTTAGTGCTGCTAGTCCAAGTTACTACTGCTAGACATGGTTAGTACTGCTGAGCTGAGTTACTACTGCTTGAAGACTGTGAAGATTAATACTGCTGAAGGTTGTTAATGCTGCTGAGTCAAATCATCATTAATACTGCTGAGTTGATAAAGTTGGTATGCGATACTTTTGGAGACAAAGAAGGAATTGATCAAGATATGCTTAACGAAGATTCAGAAGATCAAGTTACTTTTTATGGTTATCTTGTAATTACTTTTGTATAAATAGTATTGATAGATAGCTATTAAAAAATCATGAGAAAAATAGAAGATAGTTAGCATACAGAATTCGATATTCAAGAGTGAATTAACCTCAAGGTCTTAGATCCTATTTCTAGAGAAGTAGAAATCGTCTTGTTGAGCCTGTTCAACAAGATTGAGGTTTGGTGTAAAACTTGTGAGTAATAACGGTTTGATCTATATACAGTTTATTGAATTTCTATTGATTGTTCTTTATTGATTTAGAGTTCTATTCCGCAAGATTCTCTAAATTCTGTTTCTAAGAAGTTTAATTCTTGTTAAGAATCGATCCTGACAAGTGGTATCAGAGCGTTGGTATCTTAGAAATTATGGACAACTCAATGGATTCTCACAGTACTCTTGTTTCAAAGGTTCCCATGCTCAAACCCAATGAATTTGACATGTGGAAACTAAGAATCAAGCAGTACATTCTTCTTACTGATTATGCAATATGGGACATTATAGAAAATGGCCCATGTAATGAAGGAAAGATTGGAGCAGATGGAAAGAGACCTCCTCCCAAGACAGATGCTGAAAAGAAAGTAAGACAAACAGAGATGAAGGCCTTAAGCACTCTGCTTTTGGCTATTCCTAATGAGTACCAACATCAATTCCAACACTGCACAGATGCACAGATGCTGTGGAATGCTCTGGAGAAAAGATTTACTGGAACAAAGAGCACAAAGAGAAATCAAAAGGCTATTCGCAGGCAACAATATGAAAACTTTATGTCTGCAAAGAATGAGTCTATGACTCAAACTTTTGACAGATTTAACAAGTTAATTGGAGAATTAGCAACTGTGGGTGTACACATGGATGCTGATGATGTCAACAGAAAGTTCCTTAGATCATTGGGAGAAGAATGGACCATGTACACTGTCTCATTCAGACAGAATGACCAATTGGAGGACAAAGAGCTAGATGACCTCTACAATGATCTCAGAGTATTTGAGGCTGAAGTTGAAGCCAAGAAAAGGCCATCAGGATTTGTTTATAATGCTGCTTTATTATCTTCATCCTCTGATACTGCTGCTAATCCTGATTCTGTTAATACTGCAGGTTCTGTTAATTCTGCTAGTGGAACCAATCATGAGAAGACCACAGATTCTGTACTAGAAGCATTCTTTTCTAGTCATGTCCACTCTTCTCTAATCAATGATGATTTAGAGCAGATCAATGCTGATGATCTGGAAGAGATGGACATCAAGTGGCAGATGGCTATGCTATCAATGAGGGTGAAGAAATTTATCAAAAGGACTGGGAGAAACAACTTTTCCCAAAGAAGAGAAGATGGTGCAGGCTTTGACAAGTCAAAGGTTGAATGCTATAAGTGTCACAAGATGGGACACTTTGCCAGAGAATGCAGAAGTGGAGGATCACAGACTCCAAATGGAAACCAAAACAGAAGCTCCTCTCAAGCCCTTGTTTCTCAACAAGGAATGGGATTTGATTGGAGTGATCAAGCTGAAGAAGCCTGTCAGAATCAAGCTCTTATGGCAGAAGTGTCTGATATCCCCACTGAGGTACAATCTAAACTCTGTTCTCAAGCTTGCATTGATGCTGTTAAAAGATATAGGGATCACAACCAGGGTATGTGTGATGACCTTAAGAGGCTAGAGAAAGATGTGAAAGATTATGTTAGGATTGTAGAAAGGTTTGAGGAACAGATTAGAGCTTTTCAAGCTAATGAACTTCAACACCACTATGATACTAACTATTGGAAGTGGGAGAAGAATGAGTATGAGATTAAGCTGAAAGTATCTGGGGAGGAGAATGAAAAGTTAAAGGAAGAGCTTAAAAAGGTTAAACTTGATGTTGAAAAGTTTACCTGTGCTTCTAAAACCATGGACACCATCATTAAAGCACAAATCCATGACAAGATGAAAGTAGGGATAGGGTACAATGCCACACCTCCACCCTACAATAACAACTACATACCTCCTAAGTCTGATTTGTTAGAGACCAAGGATAGTAAGGAACCTGAATTAAAGATTGATATAGATCCTTGTGAAAAAGAAATAGTTGTTGAGGATGAGACTGACAAAGTAGACTCTGATGAGGAATGTGAGAGTCCATGTGTCAAGAACACAGAGATCAAAAGGACTGAAGAGAAAAAGGAAGTTCATTACACACAGCCCAAAGTTGTGAACTCAAATACTTGTAAACAGTGTTCCTGCAGGAAATTCAAAAAGAACAAGCCCCAAAAACATGATAATCAGAGGGGAAATCAGAGGAACTGGAATAACCAGTGGGCTATGAGACAAGGAGTTGACCTGAACAGAATCAACAGGCCAAAACCTTGTTTCATCTGTGGTAAGCTAAATCACTTAGCCAAACACTGTTATTTCAATCCTATTAACCAAAGGTTTAATGCTCAAAGATCGTTTCAAAAACCTGGTGGTTACAGAAGGAATGGTGGATATAAAAAATCTGCAAAGAAAAATGTGGCAAAGAAACAAGATAAACCCAAAAACCACATAAAGAAAACAACTGAAAAGGAATGTGATAACATGTGGGTTCCAAAAAGCACTACAAACAATACTGCTGCTAGCAGTGTTAGTACTGCTAACACTGCTAGTACTGCTTCAAAAGTTAGTGCTGCTAGCAATATTAATACTGCTAGTAATCATTCCAAAGTTAGTACTGCTAGCAATATTAATACTGCTAGTAATCATTCCAAAGTTAGTGCTGCTAGCAGTGTTAATACTGCTAGTATTCAGTCCAATGTTAGTGCTGCTAATACTTTTAGTGCTTCTTCTTCAGATAGTACTGCTGCTAGCAGTATTAACTCTGTTAATACTGCTTCTAGCAGTATTAACTCTGTTAATACTGCTTCTAGCAGTGTTAACTCGGTTAATACTGCTACCTTTGTTAGTACTTCTGAGGTTAATACTGCTAGCACTGTTAGTACTGCTAGCACTATTAGTACTGCTGCAAGTGCTGCTACACCAATAATTTTGACAAAGTATTCCAGCACAGCAGTACCAAAAGTTAAAAATCTCATCAAAACCAAGTGTAAGTATTTTGATGAGCAAGGGAGACCCAAGACCACTTCGGCTTGGGTTCCAAATAAAACTAACTGATTTATCTTGATGTGCAGGGCAACCAACAGCTCAAGGGGAAGAGTATTTGGCATGTTGATAGTGGTTGCTCCAGGCACATGACAGGTAACATGTCCTGCCTCAAAAATTTCAAAAAGGTTGATGGAGGACATGTTGCATTTGGGGATAATCCTGCTGGTGGAAAGATAAGTGGTAAGGGTGATGTTTCAAAGGGTAAGATGACCTTTGAAGATGTATACTATGTTGAACAATTGAGATACAACCTGTTAAGTGTATCACAGGTTTGTGACAAGAAGCATAGTATATTGTTTACAGACTCTGAATGTATTATCCTTGCTCCTGGATACAAAGTGGTTGATGAAAACATGATACTTCTGAGAACTCCAAGGAAGGATAATGTTTATTGTTTGGATTTGGAAAGTGTTTCATCTGATTCATCTCTAAATTGTTTAGTTTCAAAAGCTTCTTTAGATGAATCATCACTATGGCACAGAAGGATGTGTCACATGAACTTTAAAACAATAAATAAACTTGTTAAGAATAACCTTGTAAGGGGTCTGCCATCCAAAGTATATTCATGTGATGATCATTGTGTTGCTTGTCTCAAAGGCAAACAACACAAAACTTCTCATAAGTCCAAAGAGATAAACACTATATCAAATCCTCTTCAACTGTTACATATGGATCTGTTTGGTCCTACCAATGTGATGAGTATTGGCAAGAAATCATACTGCTTAGTTATTGTTGATGATTATTCTAGATTTACTTGGGTATATTTTCTGAGAACTAAAGATGAGACAAGTGGACTGATCAAATCTTTCATTCTCAAAATTGAAAACCAATCAAATCAAAGAGTGAAAGTCATTAGATCAGATAATGGTACTGAGTTTAAAAATTCTGATCTAAACACCTTTTGTGAAGAAAAAGGAATTGAGAGACAATACAGTGCTCCTAGGACTCCACAACAAAATGGTGTTGCTGAGAGAAGGAATAGGACACTGATTGAGGCTGCTAGATCTCTGTTAGCTGACTCAAAGTTACCAATTACTTTTTGGGCAGAAGCAGTTAATACTGCCTGCTATGTTCAAAACAGAGTTTTAGTTGTAAAGCCTAAAAACAAGACACCTTATGAGCTTTTCCATAAAAGGAAACCATATATTGGATTTTTCAAGCCATTTGGATGTCCTTGTACTATTCTCAATACCAAATCTCACTTAGGCAAGTTTGATAGCAAAGCAGATGATGGTTTTCTTGTTGGGTATTCATCTCAAAGTAAGGCCTACAGAGTCTTTAATACCTCTTCTAGAATAATTGAAGAAAGTGACAATGTCAAATGCAATGAGAACACACCAAATCCTATTGGTTCAGGTCCTAATTGGCTATTTGACATTGATTCACTCACTAATTCTTTGGGTTTCAGTGGTGATGTATATGCAGGACAAAGGGATACACCATCATCAGAACACAGAATTCAATCTGTGATATTTCCAATCCCTTCCATTGATCCTGTGGAATTCTGTGAACACCATGAGGAGACTGAACCTATTCAGAATGAAGAAGAGAGGAGAGCAGAGGAAAATCAGTCTTCAGGTTCAAATTCCCGAGAATCTGAGGTGACTGAAGAAGCAGAAACAAATCCAGAATTAAATGAGTCTAATCTGGATGAGGACTTACAAGAGGAAGCTGGTCATCAAACAAGAACTCAGAAAAATCATCCTCCTGAGTTGGTAATTGGAGATATTGCATCTCCCATGATGACTAGAAAGCAAAGCAGACTCCAAGAGTTGCAAGAGCAGCAAAATACAGTTAACACTGTTCTTACTTGCTTTCTGTCCCAGATTGAGCCCAAAAAGGCTTATGATGCCATGAAAGACCCAAGCTGGATAGAGGCAATGCAAGAGGAGCTGCTACAGTTCAAATTACAGGATGTTTGGGACTTGGTAGACCTTCCAAAAGGTCAAAGAGCAATTGGCACCAAGTGGATTTTCAGAAACAAGAAGGATGACAGAGGGATTGTAATCAGAAACAAAGCTAGACTGGTTGCACAAGGGTACACTCAGGAAGAAGGAATAGATTATGAGGAAGTCTTTGCTCCTGTGGCAAGGATTGAAGCAATCAGGTTATTTCTAGCCTATGCCTCATACATGAAGTTCAAAGTGTACCAAATGGATGTCAAAAGTGCATTTCTGTATGGAAGCATTGAGGAAGAAGTATATGTCTGTCAACCCCCTGGATTTGAGAATCCATTGCACCCTGACAGAGTATACAAGCTGAAGAAGGCTCTCTATGGTTTGCATCAGGCCCCAAGAGCATGGTATGACACTTTGTCTACCTATCTCTTGATAAATGACTTTGAAAGAGGAGTCATTGACAAGACCCTGTTCATCAAGAGGAGAAAGAGAGGTACTTTACTTGTTCAAATCTATGTGGATGATATCATCTTTGGATCCACCAATGATCAAATGTGTAAAGAGTTTGAAGAATTGATGCACAAAAGCTTCAAGATGAGCTCCATGGGAGAACTTACATTCTTTCTTGGGCTTCAGGTAAAACAGAGGAAAGATGGAATTTTTATTAGCCAATCCAAGTATGTGAAAGACATCCTGGACAAGTTTGGTTTATCAGACTCAAAGTCAGCAAGCACTCCAATGGAAACACATAAACAGATCACTGCAGATCTTGAGGGGGAGGATGTGGATGTCCATCATTACAGATCAATGATTGGATCTCTCATGTATCTCACAGCCTCTAGACCTGACATTATGTTTTCAGTCTGTGTTTGTGCCAGATTTCAGGTTTCTCCTAAGCAATCACACCTTCATGCTGTCAAGAGAATATTCAGATACTTAAAAGGGCAACCTAGATTAGGTCTCTGGTATCCTCATGAATCCTCTTTTGACTTGCTTGCATATTCAGATAGTGATTTGGGAGGAGCCAACATGGATAGGAAGTCTACTTCAGGTGGATGTCAGTTTTTGGGTACAAGACTAGTATCTTGGCAGTGTAAGAAACAAACCACAGTGTCCTTATCTACCACAGAAGCTGAGTACATAGCTGCTGCAAGCTGCTGCTCTCAGGTTCTATGGATTCAGAATCAGATGTTGGACTATGGGGTAACTTTTCTTCACACACCAATCTTCATTGATAACAACAGTGCTATTAGCATTGTTAATAATCCAGTCAAACACTCAAAAACAAAGCATATAGAGATAAGGTATCACTTTATAAGAGATTGCAATGAAAAGAAATTAATTCAGGTTGCTAAAGTTCATACAAATGACCAGTTTGCTGATCTATTCACAAAAGCTTTTGATGTGGGTAGATTCACCTTTTTGGTAACAAGTGTGGGCATGATCAACCTAGAATAAATTCTTGACTTTCTGTTTTTATACCTATATTTCTTCATATATTTGGTGCTACTAACTTTCTTTCTCCGGATCCTCTGTTTTCCTCAGATTACCAAGTAAAGAAAAGTGTAAGTGTGGTTACTACTGCCAGTACAGAAGTTACTACTGTCTGTGTTCTAGTAGTTACTACTGCTTGTGCAGTTACTACTGCTCAGTGGTTAATACTGCTCAGCGGTTAATACTGCTAGTACAGTTAATACTGCTAGTGTAGTTAATACTGCTTGGTCGTTAATACTGCTCAGTAGTTAATACTGCTCAGTAGTTAATACTGCTAGTGCATTTAATACTGCTTGGCAGTTAATACTGCTTGGCAGTTAATACTGCTCGGTAGTTAATACTGCTCGGTAGTTAATACTGCTCGGTAGTTAATACTGCTAGGTAGTTAATACTGCTAGGTAGTTAATACTGCTTGGCAGTTAATACTGCTTGGCAGTTAATACTGCTCGGTAGTTAATACTGCTCGGTAGTTAATACTGCTCGGTAGTTAATACTGCTAGGTAGTTAATACTGCTTGGCAGTTAATACTGCTTGGCAGTTAATACTGCTCGGTGGTTACTACTGCGAGGTAGTTAATACTGCTTCTGATAATCTAGGGCATATAAATACCCCTGTTTGCCCGCCCATGTTCATAACGACTCTTCGCATTTACTTCTTCTCTCTCGTTCTAACCTAGACTCTCCAGAATCTCTGTGCTTTTCTTTCAAGAATCCTCAGGCATCATGGAGTTCGTGGATGAGCACAATGAAATAGCCATGCTTCAGAAGCCGAAACAAGCTGCGGGATTCCACGATATAGTCGATTTTCTCAAATCCTCGCACATTTCCTATGCACTCACGGTGAGCCCAACAATCTATATCGAACATCAGAAACAATTTTGGGAGAATGCCACTGTTAGTGTTGAAGAAGGGCAGAAGACCATTCGAACAAGGGTTTGTGATAAACCCTTGAAAGTCACTGAAGAGGTTATTCGCATCTCCCTTCAGCTGAATGATGCTTCAGGTATAACTTCTATTCCCAATGAAGAACTCTTTTCTACTTTACAAAGAATGGGGTATGAAGGTCCCATTGGTGTTTTTAAATTCTACAAGTCTAAATTTTTCAACCAATGGAGATTTCTTGTTCATACCCTGATGCACTGTATTTCCAAGAAAACTACTGGATGGAGTGAGTTCAGCAGTCCCATTGCATATGCCTTGGTCTGCTTATCCACTGCCAGAAAGTACAATTTCTCAGCAATGATCTTTACTGATCTTGTATCAAACTTGGAATCCAAAAAGACCTTTTTCATGTATCCAAGGTTTGTGCAAGAAGTTCTTAACAAGGAGTTGATGGACTTACCTCAGTTCACTGAGGTATATGTACCCAAATCCCCTAAAGGGAAGGTTTTTTCAAATATGAAAAGGCTTCCTAGGGACTCGGAAGGAGTTGACACACCATTGTTCTCTACAATGATGGTTGTGTCCCACCCCTCTGAAGGTATGGCATCAGGATCAAGGCCCTCATTAGATCAACCCACTGATGACCAATCCCACCCTTCCATCTCAAAAGACATCCCACAGTCCATTCTTGAACAGCCCACTCCCACAATCACCAAAAGGTTTCAAAGAAGAAAGGTGCACAAGGCTCCTTCCCTTGTTGTACCTACTCAAAGCCCAACGCCTTTAAGCCCTCAATTGGAGCATTCTCCAATTGAGAATATCAACAGGGAAACCACAGGGGTGTCTCCCAACCTCAAGAAGGTGGTCTCTAAGGAGAAGGATGACCATATGGGTGCTAAGGCTGCCACTACTTCTGCTAGCACAGAGAAGGACAGTGGTAACATAAATAAGACCTTCCCCATGGCAACTCTAAATGAGAAATCATTAGGAGGACCCAGGTGCCAAGAAACCAAGGGGGCAGATAGTGCTTCTGCTAGGCAGAAGGCTTCTGCTGAAACTTCCAAGGATCCTTTAACGAAGGTTAATACTTCTAAACAAGGTGAGGATAGATATAACTATGAGGAATTGATGGAAACCTTAGGGAATATCAACTTGGATGTCATGGCACAAAAGAAAGAGATTGAGCAACTTAAGACTGTGGTCACCTACCAACAGTCTCAAATTGAGAAGCTCAAAAAGATGGTCACCAAGTTGCTGAACAAAAGGAAAAAGGCAAGGTTTGTGCTAAGAAGGAGAACCTCAACTGATGATGCTCCCAAAAAGGGGGAGTCAGAGTCAGAAGCAGAACTGACACTGAAGGGTCCACAAATTGAGGGGGAGACTACTCACATAGAGACTGATATGGAAATGGACTATGCACAGGTTAAGGGGGAGACCAGTGAGACAGAAAAGGGGGAAGAGTGTGTTAAAGCAGCAGAAACTAAAGCAGCAGAAACCACAGCAGCAGAAACCACAGCAGCAGAAACTGTTAATGCTGCTGAGGTTGAACAAGCAGCAGAAACAGTTAATGCTGCTGATGGACAAACAGTCAAAGCAGCAGAAACTGAGAAGGAAGCAGTAACTACAACTCAAGCTGAAATAGATGAAGAAATTTACTGGATTGTAAAGAACTGTATTGAAGCAGCATCACTACAGGTACTAAGAGAAGCAGTAACAGCCATAGCAGCAGAAATGGTTATTGCTGCTGAAAAACTTAAAGCAGCTGAACCAACTCCTGAGGCTGTCAAAACTCTTAAAAGAACCAAGATGATGTCCAAGAAAAGACCAAGAACCCAGCCCATAACTACAAAGAAGAAAAATGAAAAGAAACCAAGGGTGGAGTCATCTGCAGAAAAGGCCCAGGAGGAAACAGTGAAATCTGATGGAAAAGTTGCTGAAGAAGAAGTGGCAACTCCATCAGGGAAATCAGGCAATGTGCAATCACAAACGGATGCCCAATGTGACTTGTACATTACTAGTGTTGAATCTAACCCAATTCCACTTCAGGCTGAACCAATATCATCTAAGGCTCCTGAAATCATCTTTTGGGACACTTTGAAAGATGGTAGAAAGGAGTTCATTAGGATAAAAAGAGCTGATGGAAAATTTGAAGTATTTTCTACTTGGGGAAAAATTGTCAGAACTTGCTCAAGATCAGACTTAGAAGAGATGTTCAAAGTTGGGATGAAGATATATGGAAACATGCTGACTGAGCCAGGGATGTCAATTTCTAAAATGGTACTTGAATTCTTGTGCCAAATGTTCAAACCTGAAGCAGTTCAGCATAGGTTAAACACACAGTTTCAAGTCATTACCAACTGGATGCTCTATGAAAACTGTGGAGTATATGTCATCTCCCTTGACTCTGCAACTCATGAATACTATCTTGTAGATGAAATATACAATCACAGCATGAAGAGGCTGCAGGGAATGCTACACACTAAGCTGACCTGCAACAAGGATTCAGCAATGGGTAGATTCTTGGTAAAGAGGATTCTCAATCAGAGTCTAGGCCTAAGTCCTAATCTGTGTGTACATGATGACTAAGTTTTGGAAGCATCATCTGAAGAACTTGACTTCTTTTCCTAAAAGTCAAGTTAGGGGGAGATTGTTGGGAACTGAAGATATGCTAAGGATGGTTAGTACTGCTAAGTCTTCATTACTACTGCCAGTTCTTCGTTACTACTGCTGGGCAGAGTTACTGCTGCTAGTTGAAGTTAGTGCTGCTAGTCCAAGTTACTACTGCTAGACATGGTTAGTACTGCTGAGCTGAGTTACTACTGCTTGAAGACTGTGAAGATTAATACTGCTGAAGGTTGTTAATGCTGCTGAGTCAAATCATCATTAATACTGCTGAGTTGATAAAGTTGGTATGCGATACTTTTGGAGACAAAGAAGGAATTGATCAAGATATGCTTAACGAAGATTCAGAAGATCAAGTTACTTTTTATGGTTATCTTGTAATTACTTTTGTATAAATAGTATTGATAGATAGCTATTAAAAAATCATGAGAAAAATAGAAGATAGTTAGCATACAGAATTCGATATTCAAGAGTGAATTAACCTCAAGGTCTTAGATCCTATTTCTAGAGAAGTAGAAATCGTCTTGTTGAGCCTGTTCAACAAGATTGAGGTTTGGTGTAAAACTTGTGAGTAATAACGGTTTGATCTATATACAGTTTATTGAATTTCTATTGATTGTTCTTTATTGATTTAGAGTTCTATTCCGCAAGATTCTCTAAATTCTGTTTCTAAGAAGTTTAATTCTTGTTAAGAATCGATCCTGACACCCCCTAAGAATGAAGATAATTATGATAGAAGAAGGAAAAACCCTGGAGATCAAAACTACCATAGAAGAGATTTTAGAGAAATAGAATGTTACAATTGTCATGAGTTCGGACACTATGCTGCAGATTGTCCAAAACCAGACCATAGAAAAGAAATATCAAACCTTGTAGAAGAAGATTTAGAACCAACGTTGTTAATGGCTATGAGCAAGGATGAAAACGAGATGGCATCTTTAGAAGAAGAACCAAGATGGAATGGAATTGTCATTGAGAAGGATGAAATTCCAAAAGACAAGTTAGAAGACATGAGGTCAAAATTGGAAATTGATTTGAGGAGTAAACTTGAGTTTTGGAAGTTAGAAATACTTCAAGACATAGAAATGGAGAAACAAGAGTTTGAGAAGAAAATGAGAAATAGAGAGATAGCATTTGAGAAACAAATGCAGAGAAAGTTAGAGAACCTGGAAAAGTTGAGAAATTGCACAAGCAAAGAGATGAAAGAGTCAAAAGCAGAACAGTTTGAGAAAGAGAATCATGAAGTTGTTTTAGATAAGAAACATCAAGAAAATGAACCAAGCATTGACAAGGGAAAATGCAAGAAGCATCATGAAACACTATCAAGATTTCCAATGGAAAGCCAAGTTGAGAAAGACATAAAATCAAGCAACAAGAAAGTTGAACCAGAAGATCATGATACAAGTACTACAAACAAACTGTTGAAGATTCAAGATTGTGAAATGATACGAATGAAGAAAGATAGTGACAAAGCTGACAAAGATGATCGAGATGAGATTGAAGACAAGGAAGAAAGAAGTCAAATCAAAGAGGAAGTTCAGGACATAGTTCGTGTTAAAGACAAAGTCAAAGGAAGTGGAAACAAGCCAAAGTTCAGAGAGCAAGACCTGCTACAATCTGCCCAAGATAAAGATGATGAAGCTTGAAGATATCAAAGGCATGGATTAATAAATTAGGGGGGAGTATTGGATACTAACTTATTAATCCATAATTAGTGTTTGTATAAATTAAGGGTCTAGTTGATAGATTAATCTCAATTATGTTTAATTGTATGTAAATATACATATATATAGTTTATGTATAGGTAGTTACTTATGTAAAGTTGTGACTGTTCATGAAACAACACAACTATAGTCGAACCATTGCGATGGTTCAAAGGCACCCTTTCGGTGTCTATAAATATGTATCAAGTATTCACAAATTAAAAGTGTGGATGATTGTTTATCAATAAAGATTAGTTTGATTACTATTGTTATTCGATCATTCATAGATATAGAGATCCGATCAGTGGGATCCAACAAGTTCAACACCAAACAGTAGAATGCATGTCAAAGATGGAACTTGAAATGGTCCCAATATGACCAACTCCACAACGTACCATATATAATGTTGAACTTTAAGCAAGCTCACACATTAAGAGGTATTCTTTAGAATCTGATCTTTAAAATCTAATGCAACAACTGATGAAAAATAAATGCACCAGTTTGAATATAGTGCTTTCCTTTCTGCATCAACTTTAAGAGCAAAATATAAAGAGTCTCCTCATAGATGCATCAAACTATTATTTTCTAAAAAATCTAATATTGACAAAATTTTGAGCTAAAGAACATAGGTTTTCCATCACGTGTTCGTCTAAAAACAGTAGAAGAAAATTCAATTGGCCAAAAAAAGTATAAGGGGCCGTTTACCAGAGTAAAGAAAAAGAGAACCAAAATGATGAAACCTTGCTTTATCTCGTAAAATAGAAACCTCAATGAAGAATCAACAAAAGTAGAACGATGAAACTGCAAAAAGTATAGAGCGATCAAGGACTCGTTAGCAGAAATTGTGATTGGATTAAGATAAACAAAAAATCACAATGATCAATACTAATTGTTTGCTTGGTTTACCCATCTTCATAGCCTCGGATTGAATTTAACGGTTTTAGACACAACATTCTCGAAGATTTAGAGGCATTATGAACATTTCACAGATAAAAAATCTTCAAACTCGATCTTGGGATATATATATATATATATATATATATATATGTATATATATCAACTATTATAAGACAAAGTGGAATTCTCGAGGTGAAAGGTGCTAATTTTGAACTTAAAAACGGATATATTTTTAATTATTTTTTTTATAACAAATTGATTCTACATTTATCCTTATAGCAAATAATACATATTGAGAAAACGTTGATGTTAAATTTGTAACAAACAGGGACTGTGGCTGCTCCTGTTAAGCCATGGTTGCTTTCTAAGGTTTGTAGTGGGGGGTTGTGCCAAAGTCGTGCAGGTTTAGAAGAATACAACATTTGCGAACCAGATTTTATAAATCATTTGTCCTAGGTTATTAGTCTTCCCATGATTTTATTTTTATACACACTTCCCGAACACCCATACTCTTGCATACAGAAACCTCTGATTATTTCTGGCACTCTTGTTTATGCACTTTGCCATATCATGCATGGGGTTTGATGACTTTTAGAAAATTAAATCCAAAAATATCATCATACTTCACAGACTTCTGACCCAAAACCACAAGTTATTAAGATACCAATTCTTGTTTTGAAATTTTGCAATATGAATGGTTGGTTTGTAATACATATTGGATAATCCAGTAGCTCCTAACCTTAAATAAGAAGTGCTTTTATGTAAGAGTCTTCCTACTTAATTTGTTTTGAGAAGTGCACTTCGATTTTGCTATGTCAGTCCACAACACAACCAACCCCATCCTTGAAATCCATTTCCCATAATCGACCAAAATCAATAAAGGTAAAAGGCAGAAGAAACAGAGATTTATACCAATCCCAATCTCTCAACAACAAATCTCAGAAAGATTTTTCCAATTTTCAATCAAAAATTCATACAATTCTTACTCCCACCTTTACAAACTCCATTAATCATCATCTGATTCCACCTTAATTATTCTGCTAATTACCATCATATTCCTTATTATCAATCCACCCCCACTGTTTCAATTGAAATTGAAACCATCTCACCCAAATACTAAACTTACACACAATCCAATAATCACCAACACTCTTCTATTAATCTGGGCCACTTTTGTGTATAAGTTTAGTATTTGGATTGTGTATAATTTAATTTTGTTAAGTAAGTCATGCGTCCCTTACCTGAGGTGAAATTTCATCTTTTTATATTTCTCTGGTAAGGCCTCACCAATGTCTCCTTCGGTTATCTTTTCCAGCCGCTGCAACTCTTTCACCGATGGATGAACTAAAAAAAAATCAAAATCAAACTTCAAATCTTTTATCCAGCAAAAATTAGTTCAAAGAATCCAAACCTTTTTGTAAATCGAGATTATGAAGTTTATGATCATTATAAACTTTGAATAAAGAGTTGGGAAAAAGATCACAGACTAACAAAAATTCCAAAACCATCACAAACCCAACGATAGTTTAGAAAAAGTCAAATGATGAAAATCATCACCTCACAAAAGCTAGCTCAGCCATTAATCCATTTATTTTTCTAAACCCAGCAGAATGCAAATTTTTCTATGGATCACCTCTTATTTCTTCAAAGATGCGAAGGAGAACGGAGATGGGCATGAGTAGAAGACAAATGACTAGGTCCGTAACACTGTACAGAAGCTCAAAATTTCATCATAGATCATATAAATTTATCCAAAAATAAAAGAGAAATTTCACTTTACAACTTCTAACAAAACATAACCAAAAACCTATCCAGATGTTGCAAATCGTGGAAAGCAAAATTTTCAATTACATACCTGATGTTGCAAATCGTGGAAAGCAAATTCCAAAAGTTCCAATAAGCTCCCAAAAGACCTCCATGTGTATTTACAGGGTTTAAGGTGACGTCGTGGGATGTAGAGAAACTGGAAATCGTGTCTCTGTGTGGAGGTTGAAACTGAAAATCGTGGCTGGAAGTTGAAGGCGAAGAAGAAGGATTGTGTGTTGAAGGCGAAGACGTGAGATGCGAAGAAGAAGGCTGCCGAGGGTTGAAACTGGCCGTAAGGTAGCGTTTGGTACGCAGACTAGATGGGACGGGACTGGACAGGACTAAAATAATTGTCCGTTTTATGTTTGGTACGTCTACAACAAGGGTGGACAAAACTGTCGAAATGACCAAATTACCCCTAAAAGTAATTTTAATATTTTTTACTATATAATAATTATAGTGGCTTCTTCCTTGGAAATTCCTTCATCAAGAGTCAAGACCCATGGCATCTTCCTCCAGATTAGGTTTTCTTTCCAGGTTCTTCTTCTTCCACCACCATCGCATCTTCTGCTCATCGATCTGCAAACATAAATCTGGACAGCTTATTTTGTTCGATTTCGCATCAGCTGTGCTGTCTGGACAGTTATGCAGTTGACAGGGGCTGTTTGGGCAGCTTATTGTGCACGACAGGGGCTGGTTGGACAGCTTATTGTGCTCGACAGGGGCTGTTTGACAGCTTATTGTGCTCGACAGGGGCTGCTTAAGGGATAATTGATGCTGCTGTTAATATTCCCTTCTAATTCTAAAGGCTTACTTCTCGCAAGTCTCAGTCGCATTTTGGTTTGTTTGTTTCTCAGTAGGATTTGCAGAGTTTGAATGATTTGAGGATTTGCGGAGTTTGATCAACTTGTAGGAGGGTTCATCGATTTGGAAGGATTTGGAGAGTTCGATACTATCAGAGATGGATTTGGAGGAGTTGATTGATTCCACAGATTCAATTTTTTGTGTTTTAGATTTCAGATTTTTTGTATTGTTTGGAGGGTAAATAAGTCATTTTCACTTTAGTCCAAGGTTGTTCAATGTATTTGGGTGGAACAAAAAAAGTCTGGTTTTGTCCCACGAAAATGTGGTTTAGTCCCACCTTGTTCTTGTTCTATGTTACACCAAACATGGTACTAATTTTTTTGTCCCGTCCCGTCCCATGTAGTCTGCATACCAAACGCACCCTAAGTGTTGGAGGGCAGTTAGCATGAGAGGGAGTGGGCCGGTTAAGAGGAGGTGGACAATATGGATTCCATAACCGTGTACTGGGCTGGAGGGAGATGGCTTAATTGGCTGAATGAAATGGTTGAATGATTTTAAACGGTCAGGATTAAAAATTGGATTGAGTTTAAACGGCCGAGATCTAACCAAAAGTGGTTAGACTCGGCTGGGTCCATATTTTATATAATAGGATTTCACATTCTATTACCAAGAAATTAAGCAAAATCAATTTTCAAAAAAAGAGAATGACCAAGGTTGGCGCAGAAAGGGAAACTTTGTGTAAACATACATACGCTTATAACTCAATATTTGTCCAAACCATATCGCTTCCCCTTGTCATTCCTTGCCGCCTTTTCTATCCCCCGCCACCATTGGCCCCAACCACCTCTTGAGGTCGATAGTAGAAGTAAAAAACGGTTATAGAAAAGTGAACCACGATGGGGCTGACAAGGGGGAGCGATGACGTTGAATGACATAGGGTTTGAAAGGTAAAACTAGTCTTTTTTAACTTTAAAATCTTCAACAAATTACGATCACAACTAGTTTTTTTGGTTAAAAAAATGTAGGTAACTAATTTCTACAAGTTCGATGATTTATTTGTTAAAAATATGAATATGTACAAAGACTTAATCATTGAAAATGAGAAAACTCGGTTTTTCTACACTTTTCCCTATTCAAAATAGAGCATCTATATATAAGAGATTCTCCAAAACGAGAAGTAAAAGTCAAAATCTCCCAAAAAAAATCACTTTCATCTCCAATAGATACAGTATTTTGGAGATTACACAATTAATTATATTATTAAAATACTCCAAGGATTCTCAACAATTCGAGGTTCATTTCCCCACTGTGCAACCCGACCCCACACATAACAACAACTCACAAGAACATGCATTCAACGCTTACGTAGGAAAGAACGTATAAACAACTTGCATGCATTAATAAACATTTCCACATCATGTAATAATAAAGATTTTCAAAGTGTTTAATCATGCCATCATGCTCAATACCATATTCAGTTATGAAAACTTTAGCATAACATTTCATTTGCAGCAAAAGAGTTAAGGGAACTCACCTGAGCTTTAGCAAATCGACACACGCTCCGAAACCCACTTTAGCTCAAACCGAACACCTGAATTGGATGCCATAAAAATGGTGTTAAACCATCTAATTATACTCCAAATGATCTTCCCTAAACCCCTAAGATGAACCCCAACGATGCCTCGATCCAAACTCGAACGAAAAACGAAGCAAAACGAGGAATCCACACACATCAGAGACTTGCACCACTTGACCCGTGGCCTTAGGCCGCGAGCCAGGCCGTGCAACTTTCTGGTTCAGACTTCCAATTCTGCACTTTGAAATTAAGCCCGAAATTTCACTGCAAAAACCCCCAAATCGATCCCAAGTGCTTGTAACCTTCCAAAATTGATAGTTTTAACTAATCAAACCTTTAGGAATCAAAACCCAATTCTAAAACACATAATTCCCAATGAAATCCATCCAAAGATTCATCTCTTTCAACCCCAAAATCCCATTCTTGACAAAACCCTAAATCCACCATTGAAATGGTGCAAGCTTCTTACAAAGTAATGAACCAACAAGAAATCCATGTAGCATTTTATTCCCAATAAGAACGAGCTTAAAACTTCATGATGTTACCCAAAGGAGTCCAACCACAAACCCAACCAACTAGGCAAGTAGATGAAGAAAAAGAGGAGAAATCATACCTAGAAGATGAAATCCTCAAAGCTCTTGATGCAATTCCTTCCACCAATCCCCCAATTAGGGTTCTTGATCTCAACCACTCCTCTCTCCAAGTATCAGCCGCTTCCAAGGATCAAAATGACAAGGGTTTAGGGGTTTTACCCCATTTTATATCCCAGATTTGCTATCTAGTCCAAAACTTTCACTTTTTCACACTTTGGCCCCCAAACTTCCAATTACTTAATATTTGGAGGACATAAGGTGTTACAATACCTCCCCCTCAAAAGAATTTCGTCCCCGAAATTCCATTGCCGAACAAACGCGGTTATTTGAAGTTAGCTTCTGATTCCAAATCCTACATTGTCTAACAACTTTTAAGAATTGCTATTGTACTTCCACATGACCAACTTCTTTGTATCTCAACTTCTCGATTTTCCAGCTGAATGGTCGTTTCCGACCCTACCACAAAATCCAACTCCTCATCTAATCGCGTTGTTTGCAGAAAATCTGTCATACCGACTCCCAACACACACTCCCTAAAATAGGGACGTGAAACACACTATGAATTCTCCATAACTCCATCGATTACATTCAGTCTATCATTATCTCCCCAACTCTTTCGATAACTACCATTGATCCAATAAAACGTGGCCCGCTTCACTTCCTCACGAAACGCACTACTCCATTCTATGGGGATGTGTTTCGCTTCCAGATGTCCCCCGACTTGAGACTCAAGGACTCATGTTTTTTTTTTCAATTTAATCAACTTAGTTCCACTATATTACCCAGACATTCCTGATCAGTATCAACAACGTATGATATCCTCTGAAACCGCTCCTCGATTAACCACAACATTCTTAAGTCGGTAAATTGTAAATATAAACACCTGCAATATCCTCGATCAACCATACTAAACGCACCAGGCATCAGGTTTGTAACATCCCAGACCCACCGTACCGATTATTGTCCACCTCATCCACACTTGGGCTCACAGTCATTAAAACGCGCCTAATTTAAGGGCTTCACGCACCAAATTACTCTCTTATAAGGAAATACTTTTTTTACTGGAGTCAACGCTACAACAACACGAATCCCTGAGCAGAGAATAACCACTCACTTTATCGACATCACACAAGGTCATCCTTATGTCGTTACCTTATTCTCACCACATGGGTTCCATTATCGAACAACATTCATATAAAAAATTTGCAATCCCGCCAATATAGCGTTTGTCTGGCACAAATAGCATTTTCCTGAAACCACACTGATCACACATGCAACAACAGTTACCAATCAATGATCCAAACACACATCAATCATCACGCCATAACCCGTTTCCATACATGATTATATGGAGAATACTTGCACAGATTAACATCCGAATAATCCGCTCACTCAAGCTGATCCAACCTTACAGACACACATTTATATTTCTCATAACATCCATCAGATGGTTCCACTATTTAGGAATTACCTCCAAAATTCACTTGCCCTCCCACAAGGAAGAGCGACCAAGCTCACTCAAACTATTCCAATTGATCGAATACTGAACGATACGTTCACGTGAAACATTTTCCCCGACAATACCGAATCTAGTCCAAAGGTGTCCCAACCAGGGCACCACATTCGACCACCTGTTTCCATTCCATCTTGAAAATATCAAAGATGCTTTAAAGAATGGCTCGCTTACATGAGCCAGATTTCGACCGGTCGCACGAAATTAGCTTTCTCAACTCTTTAACCATGACATACACAATGATTCTTTTTCTCATGCCCTTCAAATAACAGTTCCTTAATCATAGTCCCACCTTTCAGTGTCTCGTGACATCATCTTACCTCAAGTTTATATACTTGATCTGGCATACCATCTTCACATTCTCTCGCGCTTGCACGGAACACCCATCACACGTCGCTACGTGCCCAAACGGACGGTTTCACCATAATCCCCAGTCGAGACTTTTAGCCAAGTTCTCACAAAATACATAACACTAAGAACTACCACGAATTTCTGACTCTCCAACACAGTCGACCTACTCATTGTATTTCTTTACACCCACGAAATGCTTCAACGCTCCCAATTAAACTTCATAACAAAGCACCACGGCTTAACGGATACAACATCCTCTTCGACATTCAAGTGGAGTATGATAAACTCACCCAAAAATCCAATGGAACCGAGAAGAACAAGGGTTCTTCTCTTAGTCAGTCACCAATCACAACTCAATCTCTTGATCTCAAAATAGCATTAATGTATAATGCCTTAAAATCCATACACCTCAATCCAGCATATTTGCCATCTTTGAATACTTCCTAAAGTAATCCTCAAACTAGGTTTTACACCTACTCTTGACCCATATTACAACACAACAACACCTGAATAAAACGGTAAACCATCATTACATCTTTGACTTACACATTCCCTCAGTACAAAGTGCTACAAACTTTCCACACCACTATCGCACCACGAGGCCACATTGCAAACAAGCTATTCATGATGCCTTTACACACACAAAATATTACTTCCTTCATACCAACCATAACACAATTACATTTGAAATAAAGTCATATCGGGACTTTGTCTTTCTCAGATTCAGATGAGCCATAAAATCATGATTGTCTAATTCACTCACACAAGGCGGTCCAACATCACACCAGGTGCACACACATTTATCTCGACGGACCTCTTACACCCTTGAATAACCTCAATAACATGACCACGCCAGAGTTACTTCTCCGATTCCAACCTTCTGATAACGACCTCAACAACGGTCGTTGATTTTAACATCGACAATCGACATGCCAATGCCCAGCCACTTCAAGACAGACAAGGATTCCCAAAGGAACCTACTTCTCCTAACTCCTCATAAACATCTATGGATCCCACAATCCTCTCTGGTTGAAGGCACAAGGCTTACTTGGTGCGAAGTCTAATGACAGGACCACCCCAATACTCAGGCTCAACGCCGATAACCTTGCACCAAGGTACCACACACCACTCAATAGCATGTCACTACTAGAAGCATCCCATCAACTTTGAACTTCACCCCGAACATAACCATCCTCAAATAACCAAACAAGAGTCTAACTACAATCATACTAACATTCTGAATTCATTGTCCGAGACTCCCGGTATTCACCAACCTCTTCTAACGGAAACACTAAGGTCATAACTCGACTATGTCCTATACAACTGACAATTCAACTCACAGAGCCTTTCATTATCCTCCATAAAATATCCTCCACCACCTAGCAAGTTTATAGCCTTCATGCATGATGACACAACGATTAGAATCAATTTGTATGTTTGAAAATTTAATATATACAATATCATAAAACAAGCTTGAGTATGCAGGACACCACCACTCAAGTTGAATAATAAAACACACCAACTTCAAGGATCGCTCACACGCAACCCCACGATAAATCACAAACCTATGTCCAACAAAATTGATGTTAGCACAACAAAACGTGTCCAATGAAATCTTTCAAATACGACTAGAAAAGTTCCGAACGAAATCACTTACATAAAGTGGGCCTGTCGACTCCCACACTCATTTATATCATCATAGCGTGTTAATACTCATTTTGGTTATAAAAGCCTTGCAATTAGACGTTTCCTTGATTTTCGCAACGAAAATTCTCTCAACATAGAAAAGGTGTGAAATAACTCACAAATCACTCAATTTAAAATTTATCATACAACATAGACAAGTTTCACGCTTGCACACGTTGGCTTATTTTCAAAACAGTAAATTCGATAGGTGCGTACATACTTTTAATATGAAAGAACTCTCGTAACACATTTAGTGACATAATGTATGAAACTCGATATGCAATTGAAGGATATTCGCTCTAACCAGGTCAACCATTGAACTCACATCAACTTATCATTGACACCCTACTATAACCAATGGTCGCTTTCTCACTCTTTGCAGTAACTCGTTGTACAAGTGCTTCACAACCCACCCGATTTCCAAATTAACTAACGAGTAACAAATCATGCGGTTCCAATCTTTGACTTCTCCAGGTCGATAAATGACCAATCACATCACTTTCTACTCATGTGTTCTTAAATCAAACACTCATATATTTTATTCATTAACTTACCACAAAACCGCTTGAGTAAAGAGTCAAGGACTCGGTCCCTTTTCTCGATCTTGAATTAAAGCTTTCAAGATTTCAACATAGTTCTCACTTCCTATCCCAACTGATAGACACCTCAAATCCAAGAACTATACACGTAGCCGGCTCACTGACATACCGAACAACACTTCTTCTAGAAAGTAAAAGCATCACATCATAAGCGACCTCCCATGACACATCAGCCTTTTGCTAACAATTGCAAGGTTATCACCTTCTACATACCGTCACACTCACCACTCATCCCAACAATAGAGGTTGAGTACACCCACGCACCTGTAAATTCATAATAGCATTGGCCAGATGCGATTTTGAATTGACCTTACATGAGGGTTCTCACTACCATTGTGAAGATATCCTATGATTAAGGTCTTTCCTATTGGCTTCCTATATCTCAATTGTGTCTCCTTCTACTCCACAGTTTAGGTTTAGGCCCAACCGGTCACCTAAATCCCTTAAACTATGGCTCTGATACCATTTGTAACAACCCAAAATCGATAAAACAGTATTTGAAACATTACAACCAAAAATGGTCCCAAAGTCTACAATTTACATCAACACTACTCTAGGTTCGCAACGAATCACCTTCACAACTGAGATGCTACAGGAAATCCGACGGTAATCTCCAAGTCTTCACTAGACGATACCTCTTCTATAACACCATAACTTTCCATTTTCACCGGATGAAATCCCAAACAATAGACTCTAACTTGAAAATGGTTTTAGTTTTTGAAAAGTGAGGGTTAGACCATGAGGTCTAGTGAATTCCCTCTTTAAAACACTTCCACGTAAACACCAATTTAAAACGTTCAACTGCTACAATAATAAACGAAATTTCAGTTTAAATGCTCGACTCCACATAAGGGTATTGCACAGTGGTCTCAACTCTCATCACCTCATGTGATGTCCACACTCGGGGCCCCCAGTAGATCCCCATGGCCCCCCAGTAGATGCCATACCCGTGTGCACAAGAAACGGATTCGAGGCACACGGTCCAATCAACTCTCCAAGGATTCTCAACAATTCGAGGTTCACTTCCCCACTGTGCAACCCGACCCACACATAACAACAACTCACAAGAACATGCATTCAACGCTTACGTAGGAAAGAACGTATAAACAACTTGCATGCATTAATAAACATTTCCACATCATGTAATAATAAAGATTTTCAAAGTGTTTAATCATGTCATCATGCTCAATACCATATTCAGTTATAAAAACTTTAGCAAAACATTTCATTTGTAACAAAAGAGTTAAGGGAACTCACCTGAGCTTTAGCAAATCAACACACGCTCTGAAACCTACTTTAGCTCAAACCGAACACCTGAATTGGACGCCATAAAAATGGTGTTAAACCATCTAATTATACTCCAAATAATCTTCCCTAAACCCCTAAGATGAACCCCAACGATGCCTCGATCTAAACCCCAACGAAAAACGAAGCAAAACGAGGAATCCACACACATCAGAGACTTGCGCCACTTGGCCCGTGGCCTCAGGCCGCGAGCCAGGCCGCGCAACTTCCTGGTTCAAACTTCCAATTCTGCACTTTGAAATTAAGCCCGAAATTTCACTCCAAAACCCCCCAAATCGATCCCAAGTGCTTGTAACATTCCAAAATTGATAGTTTTAACCAATCAAACCTTTAGGAATCAAAACCCAATTCTAAAACACATAAATCCCAATGAAATCCATCCAAAGATTCATCTCTTTCATCCCCAAAATCCCATTCTTGACAAAACCCAAAATCCACCATTGAAATGGTGCAAGCTTCTTAAAAAGTAATGAACCAGCAAGAAATCCATCTAGCATTTTATTCCCAATAAGAATGAGTTTAAAACTTCATGATGTTACCCAAAGGAGTCCAACCACAAACCCAACCAACTAGGCAAGTAGATGAAGAAAAAGAGGAGAAACCATACCTAGAAGATGAAATCCTCAAAGCTCTTGATGCAATTCCTTCCACTAATCCCCCAATTAGGGTTCTTGATCTCAACCACTTCTCTCTCCAAGTATCAGCCGCTTCTAAGGATCAAAATGACAAGGGTTTAGGGGTTTTACCCCATTTTATATCCCCGATTTACTATCTAGTCCAAAACTTTCACATTTTCACATTTTGGCCCCCAAACTTCCAATTACTTCATATTTGGAGGACATGAGGTGTTACAAAAAAAACAATTTATCTCTCACAAGTAATTATTTTTGGAGAATGCTTTAAATTTGAAAATTTTCATCATCTCTCCCATTCTTTTTTTCATTTTAAAGAAAATTTTAAAAATCCATTAAAACAAGTTTGAAGAAATGGTTAAAAATGTGTTTATTATATACTAGTCATCGTACCCGCGCGATGCAGCGGGATGCAATTCGATTATGAAACCAAATCCTCAATCTTGCTACCTGCTTTGTATTATTTTTATTAAATAGGCATTAGCCAAATATGTTTCAAAAAAATTCAATTGATGCATAAGTCTCATTAGAGCTCACTTCTCAATCGAAGAGGAAAAACTCAAAGACGAAGATAATTCATTTGGATGAGGACGATGAAAACAAGTTCCTCGTTTGTATCCCTATTTACCTGTCCACTCCATATTTATCCATATAAAAAACGTTTCGAAAGAGACTTACTTGGCAACGATCTAACTCTAAAACCAATCTTAGATTATAAAAACGCAATCATCGAAATTATGAACATCCAAAGATTCGCCTGCCATGACTTCTATATGTACCATCATTATTGCTTATGTACAATCGAGATGCACTACCTTCAACATCGGCATCTCCTTCATAAAGAACATCCCCATTACTTTCTCTAACCATCAGATCATTCCCACCACTATTAACATGCATCGAACACACATCTGCCATAAATTTATATGCACTTATGTTAAGAGGAAACACATCTATTTCAAAGTATAAATTGATTAATACCAACAAAAATGGCAGCAAAAGGCTATCCCCATAGTTGTGGTTCACATTTAGTTAATGCAGCTTAGAAATAACATCAAGATATATAAATATATATATATATATATATTTAAAGGTGTATGGTTCCGTAGGAAATACTTACATCTTGAACAAGTGACATCCTCAGTGCAAGAAAGTATGTCCTTTCTGTTGATAACATTACATATTTAAAACAAAGGAATATGACTAATTAATTCAGAAATTCTCTTCATAATTTAACCAAATAGTAAATTTAAATCAATAGACATGTATTTGAATGCAATAACACCATCTTACAATTGGTTCCTGTTGAGGAGCTTCTGAACAAGTTGATGTATGTATTCCTTATAAAATTACAAAGGAAGAAAAAAATTAGTTATCAATAGCATAAATGGTGATCCCTTTGCACTTAAATGTATTAATATATAACAAGAAAATAATCCATACGTATTTTGTCTGCACGAGGGTCGATCAGGTCCTTGCCAAGGAAAATTGTTGTATGATAGGTCACTGTATCAAATATATCACATATAACATTGGTTGCTTAATAATCACAAAACTGTAAATTAACTTAAACATAGACAAAATAAACTTACATGCTACCTCCATTTAGCAAAAGTGAATCCAGTATGTCTCCACTTAGCATGTTACCAGTTAAAAACCTATTTAAAAACACATCACATTTCAGTTGAGCCATAACCAACCGCTACACAATAGAACTTGAAAATATCCGCAAATTATTTAATGTCATCACACTTACACAAATCTCAAGCTCCTCCCAATGATGTTTGGGGATATTCCTCCTACCAAACTGTTAAAACTTGCGTCCCTTTCAAATTGAAAGTTGAATGTCATTAGATATACTAACAAAGAAGAATTAAATTTAAAAATAATTGATTACCTAGAATATACGTGACTGTTTGGTAGTGGCTTAATGATATAGAAAATGGATTATTTAATAAGCTTATAGGGGAGAGCTTTATGCAGAAAGCCAAGTTTTTTCCAAACCTGTCCCTTTCAATTGAAAAACATCTATTTCCATCCCCTTCCAAATAAAACCTTCCTAATCTATACAGACAGATTAATCCATACAGACCACTTTTTTTTGTCGCAAAACCAGAATTTTATAACGGCTAGCAAGAAACTAGCAAAAAGGATCAAAAGAGCCGGAATTTTAATCCATACAGACCACTTTATCCATATAACTTAATGAAAAAAACAACCAAACAGCCCCAAAGTTGTTGGTTTGTATAAACTTAAATCCTATTAATTACTTTATTAATTAGATCTAGATGTTCTAAAATGCCCATTTTTTAACATCCATTCCAGGCTACAGAAAATACACATGATAGAAGGGTGTACCTTAAGGAAAGTGAGTGGGCCATGGGTTTTGAATAAGTCAGCTTAAGAACCACCAACCATGAAAGGAGCATCAGCAGATGAAACAAACTCTTTCTGACCACTCCATGAACCAGAAACAAGATCAGCAGAAATGGAAGAAGCAAAAATATACATTGTCGACAAGAAGTTTTTTTGGATAAGGTTCATCTAGGCTTTGCCTAGACTACATCCTTGGCAATTTGGAAACAAACAAACAAAGCGGCCGTCTGAGACTAAGCCTGGCCACAGAATGCTGACGTCTGGACTCGAACCCAGGGTGGATGGGATATTCCACCATTAGATATGGAAGAAACATCGGTTGTGCTTTCAGAAAGCGATCCCTTTGTCCACCTTTTTAACATGTTTAGAGCTGCCTTTGGTTGATCCATATGAACCATATGACCCGCATCGTGAACCTGATGGCATCAAACCAGAAATGTCAAAAGAGAACTTATACCTTCGAGCTACATTTTAAACTGGAATTCTCAAAACATACCTCAGAGACTTTTATATACAGTAAGAAATAAAAATTCCTAACTCGCCAAATTTGGGAATTTGCTCGAAGTCACACAAAAAAACATGGCACTACAATTCATCAAAGTAAATATATATTACTAACCAGGGTACATGTTACCTATACAAATAAACAAAATGTGTGCACAAAACAACTCTATAAACCTAAACATGGACAAAGAGAAAGAAATTCACTTGTGAATTCGTTGTCTTTGGCTCCTTTGTTGTGTCTTTTGCCTCCTTGGCGGATTCATCCATCTCACTGCTTCCCATTACTCAAATGAGTACCACTTTATATATCCTACAACCATTCTATTAATGGAATCCAAACACACACATTAATATTTAATAGATAGAATGAACAAAAGCAAAAATATTAGGAAAACATAAAGGGCTTGCAAATTGAATAAGACAGGGCTACAAGAATTGAAATTCAACCATTATTTTTGCACATTTTAAACTGGAATTCTCAAAACATACCTCAGAGACTCTTATATACAGTAAGAAATAAAAATTCCTAACTCGCCAAATTTGGGAATTTGCTCGAATTTACACACAAAAAAAACACGGCACAATTCATCATTGTCGAAGGTGATACACTACACCACACAAACATCGTACTATCAATATAATATAAGAACTAACTTTCACCAAATATTTAACAACATAAACATAATAAGATAGAAAAATTGGCGTAATTAATCAAGAACCCTAAATAAACTGCAGTCACGTTCAACATTCATGCCGTTAAATTATGAGGTTAGGATGGATCAAATTACCAAAAATCAAACCGGCGAGCTCTTGCAATTGCAATAACAACCTAGATCAAACTCAAAACCCTAAATACAGAAAGATTAAACAACGGGATGATGAAAAGGTGGGATTTGTGGAGAGATCGCATTCAAATAGGTGGCGTCAGGACTCAGGCGTGAGCAGTTTCC
Organism: Saussurea involucrata; assembly: GCA_033807775.1. Lineage (NCBI taxonomy): Eukaryota > Viridiplantae > Streptophyta > Magnoliopsida > Asterales > Asteraceae > Saussurea > Saussurea involucrata. Next base: position 134,696,118 of record CM066321.1, on the reverse strand, counting down.
AGGTATACCTCCGAGCTCCATTTCTGAAAAATAGAGAGAGAGAGAGAGGTCACAACAACTTCTTCTCTACTGTGTACATTCACTCCTGAAAACATAAATGAAGTTATGAAGACAACCAAATCTTGAAAAAAGTGAGCACTAAGAAGAGCATCACCGGGAAATTGTAGAATCCCCTTTCGTCCTCCTCCCTCTGGGATGAACAGTAGAACAACGCTATAGCCTGAAAAAAATCCTAATTTAGTTTTAGTAAAAAATAAACGCTGAAACTTATGAAACTGAGAAAATCATATGCAACCCACATAACCAAATCAAAAACCCAGAAAACCCCATATGAGAAATTCAACAACCATATGATAAACCCAACACATAACCAGAGAAGGAGAAGGAGGAGTAGAAAACCAACACAAATAAAACCTAACCAGGTTTGAGAACGATTGAGTGAACGATGGAGAGAACGACGAGAAAGAGAGAAGATGCAGCGTGATTTGAGAGAGAGCATCAATAAGGGAGCATTAAATTTGAGAAATGGAGCATGAAATATGAGAGGGAGATAAATGAGGAAGACGATCAGTTTATAGAAGAGTGTGAGAAATTGGTGCAGACGTGGGGAAAGTCGTGGAGAAGGAGACGGGAGGAGAACCGGAGGTGTTAGAAAAAAACTGAATCTTGAAATTAACTGATTTCAATGATGCTGCAGGAAATTGTACATTAGGCATAAAAAATTGTAACCTTGAATGTTGAAAAAAAACTGCCAAATCCCCTTATTCTTTTAATAATGTAGTATATATATATATATATTAGCCTTCAAAGTACAATGACCTGATTCTCATGATAAGAAAATTAACTCTTAAATAACAAAACCAACATATAAAATATTACTAAAACATGAAAAATGTAAGCCCAACATTATTTTATCCGATAACACACGAATTACTTTCAATTTCAATTTCAAATATAAAAATTTCTTCTATATTTAAACATATCATATTCAAGTTATTTTTTTGAATAATAAATTAAATTGCATTGATTAGGACCTAACCTAACAGGGCGATTTTCAATGGCAAAAGGTGAATATAATAGAGAATCATTTCCCATTCTAAAGAGGTTCATCATAATGAAACTTTTGAGAAGGATAATATGTTAAAACATAATTGTTAAAATACAAATACCTATTTCCATGGCTCTGATACCATTTTTAACCCAAGGATCTGAATTAATAAGTCTTAAGCCACCATTTAACACCTTCATTAATGTTAACCAGGGAAACCCAATTAAACGGCTCTACTGGCCTGGATAGGGTGGAAATTAACAATGAAGTTGGCACTCGACCAAAGACTTAGAATACAGATTTATGACTTAGAAATTATATTATCCATGGTAATCTGTAAATGTAAACATAACAAGTATGTTCTAACATAAAATCTTAATTTAGCCAATCATGGCTAACAAATAATAAATAAAGCTTATAAAGACTGTAATAAAAACAACTTACAAATGAGGCCCTTCAGTATCCACAAGCTTTTTCTTTATTGAAATGCTTAATATTACAAACTGGAAAGGAGAGAAAGCAGTAAATGTAGAGAGAGTCTAAGAAAGTGGTACCGAATACTAAGGGAGGAGGCTCTCTTATATAGAGCTAAAAAGAAATAAAACAAAAAACTTTTTAAAAGCAAAAAGTGGAGATTCCACTAAACTATTCATGAATAGTGAAAAGTGTCGGCCATATTATGTCGACTGATAATGAAGAAAACTGATTACTTCATCTCTTTTGTTTTATCTGTCATCGAGATAATAAACGTGTCTAGATCATTATCTAGAAAAATCCCAGGATCATCATCCGGGTCTTGTGCATCTTGCGTCATTTGTTCCGATGTCATCGAAGCATCTGATCTTGAATCTGGACCTATATTTTTTAATAAGTCTTCCTTCATTTTGGAAACATAGAGATCTATAATCTCTTTTTTTGAGTGTGTCTCTGAGTATCTTTGAGACATTCTCTTGAAAAGACTGATTTCATCTGTGTCTTCTTGACCCTGCTTCTCTTCATATTGCTCTTTATAAAGAGCTACCTTCTTGATGATGTTTGACACCATTTCCTCGCCATAAGGCTTTTTTGTCTCAGGATCATTACGGGATAATTTATCCCAATATCTGGTAAGACCTTGTCTTTTCAAGCAAGGGGCCATGATTTCGGTATAACCAAAAATAGGCTTCCATTTCCATATCCAAGGGATACTGAATTCCATAAAGAACCAGCATGTGTTCTGTCCCTCAATAATGTATTGAGTTTTGTTGTTATAAACTTTTGGTGAATAAGACACCCATTGTTTTAAACAAAGGTTTAAATTATCAAGGAGAATTTCTCCAGTGGTGCCAAAATTTCTCCACCAGGTGAAAAACCAGTTAGGAACTGGAGAGTGAAAGCATTTATCACAAATTTTTAGAAACCAAGTGTGTTTCTTATTTTCATTTTCATAAACAAGAACCTTTTCAAAACTGGTAATATAATCCCAGTAATTGAATTTAAAATTACATTTATGGTGAGGAGAGTACCATTCCCTCTCAGTTAACGGAGATATTCCCCATTCTTCGAAAGAAATAATTTTCTTTATAATGAATTTTGAGAAGTTATAAACTTCGGATTTTGTAGCAGGAGAGAAATGAGTGATCTCTACACAATTTGTAGAATTTAAAAGACCCTCATAATATTGTCTTTGTTTTAAAGAACCATAAGTGCTAGAGGACTTATTAAGATACCTCTGTAGAATATAATCTGGGTTATTTTTCCATTGAATATCTTTGTCTTCAATTTGAAATATTATTTCTTTGGACTGATTCTCTAAGAATTGAGAATCTGAGTTTTCCTCTTTGCTAATATTAGCATAAGAAAGGCTTTCTTTCTTTTCTTTATCCTTAATATAATTAAGGTATTCTTTCTGAAGAGGATGGTCTTCAGGAAGTGAAGTACCTATAAGGTTCTCGAGTGGATTATCATCCGTGTTAACAATGTTTGAAGCTATTAGCTTCTTTTTACCCATCTGGATAGCCCAATCTTCTGGGGAAGTTCTTCCCCTTCCTCTTCCTCTATAAGAGGATGGATTTCCTCTTCCTCTATAAGAGGAATAACTGTTATGTGAGGAGCTCATACCTGAAATCATAAAAGATATTCTCGTGTTAGGAAATCAGGCAGATGATTTTCTGCTCCTTTTTTATGAACAATTATAAAATCAAAAGGGGCTAAATGCGCCTGCCATCTAGCAAACATTTGTTTTGATACATCATGTTTGAAATCCTTTTGAAACATATATTTAGCAGATATACAATCAGTTTTTATAATAAACTTTTTATTGTAAAGGTCATCTTGGAATTTCAAGACACATTTTACAATTGCAAATAGCTCTTTAGCTATAGTTGCATAGTTTTTCTGGGCTCCATTCCATTTTCCTGAATGGAATCTAACAAGAATTTCTTGTTTTGAAACAGGGTCAATTTGTTTTAAAATTCCCCCATAACCTATATCAGAGGCGTCAGTTTCAACAATCTTTTCCCAAGCAGGGTTTGCTAACATTAAGCAAGGAAGATTCTTGACCTTTTCTTTGATATTTCTTATGGCCTGGGTATGACTATTAGTCCAAGGAGAACTCTTCTTCTTGAGTCTATCATAAAGAATAGAAGTATCGTTATTTAAATCTTTTATATAGGCAGAAACATATTTTAAACTACCTAAAAATCTCTGTAATTGGGTTCTATCTGTTATTTGATCCGGGAATTTAGAACTAAATTCTAGAGATCTTTGAATAGGAATAATCCTTCCCTTTTCAATATTATGACCAAGAAATCTGATTTTTGTTTGAAAAATGGACATCTTTGGTTTAGATATAACTAGACCATTTTGGATAACAACTTTTTTAAAGAGATCAAGATGTTTAAAATGGCTTTCAATATTCATTGAGAAAACTAAAATGTCATCTATATAGCAGATTATAGAATAGAATATTTTATTTATTCTGAGATATTTAATTAAGTCCAAATGTTAGCATCGATCCTATAGCTAATATTAGTTAGTTATAGATAACCATAATCTATACATATAATAAATGAGTAACTAGCATGTCATGTGTTGTCTTCTGGTGAGTCAACTTCATTGTTTTTCCGTCTAAACATGTATCTGGACGCATTTACATTATAGTTTCAATTATCACACCCACATTCACTCCTCCCTAAATCTCTCCTTAATTCAATTTTTAATATTTATACCTTACATTTACTACCCTTATAATTACCTATGTAGTTTACTTTTAATCCCTTACTTTTTTATTTTTCATTTTAGACTCTTATCATATAAACATAAATAATGTACATAAACTAAAATGCATTAAAAAAACATTTTTATTTTTTACAAATTATATCATTGTAATCGTTTCATCAATATCTTCGAAATGATCCCAATATTGAATATTTAATTATATTATTAAATATCATAAATATATACAAGCTCTGTTTTATTGTTAATATGAACAGGTTTTCATTTCTGTTGTTGGAGAATGTTGTTTTGATCCTTTTTTGCTACTAAACTATGAACAATTAAAATATGAGAGAAGAAGTCATATGACATTAGAATGAATTATGCAAATTAATTGATCAATTTACAGTAGATATTTACACCGTTGGGATTGCACCAAGTTGCTGTTTAAATATGAGTTCGAAACTTTTTCAAAAATATAAATATGCAGTTTTTTAGTATAGTATATTTAATTATTTATACTTTCTTAATCATGATTGTATTATTTCCTCTATTAGCTTATCACGTTTTGGTACAACAATAAGCTAATCCAAACACTTTGTACTGTATATAACTTCTCAATTATAAATTTTTAATATTTATTCATATTTTTTATTAATTTTTTGCAAAACATCCTTTGTGAAAACTACCTAAAACAAGGACATTTTATAACCAGCTACAAAAAAACAACTCTAAAGGGAAAAAAGCTTGGAAAATAGCATCATACTTTCGATGATCATTCATATATGTAAGATAAGCTTTCTGATATGATTTAATTTTTTAAATTACCCTGTGTAATACACGGGTTCAAATCTAGTATATATATAACTCATTAATAAAGGATGTGTTTAGGCAAGATGTAAGTGAACTTTTTTCTTCTAAGTTAAACATTTTTGGACAATATTAGATGTAATAAAAATAATTACAATGAGTAGTGCATGAACCATTACAATAAATAAAAACAACCCACAATATATAGAAACAAATATGTAATACGCACCCTAATAAAAGCAAAAGCAAAATCAAAATCAAAATCACACGTCAATGTAGAAATTAAACGCGGCGTTAAATCGTGGACGCAAGTTAAACCAATAATTAATACATATATAAAAATAGGACACTTTATTCTGCTATATATGTTTGATATTTTTTTCAGTACAATTTTATTGGTGGTGCATAAAAACGACCTATCATCAAACCATCCAATCCAACTCAAAAGACATGCCGACCTAAAATAACTTGAGATTTCAATTCATTATAAATTAGACAAAATTAATGAAAGTGGGGTTGTGTTATGAGTTATAAACTTAAAGAGGGTTTAATGAGTTACCGTTTTTTAATCGAAGTTGGTTGGGTTGTTTAAATCGAAGTGTATTATATATTTGTTCAACATCCATTGAAGTCGAGGATCATTCAACTAATTAATTCTCTGTTCTTTTGATCTTGATTGAACCACAAGTTTGATAATTTGGATTTGTTTCATGAGTTTTCTCGTTTCAATACATAGGGGTATTGAAAGATGAAGGATGGTCAAAAAAAGAGAGACAAAAAATAATAATAATAATAAAGTGAATGTACTTATTAATAAATAAAGACATTTACAATGAAAAAATATATATAATGATGGAATATGTAGCAAGATATATAGGCCAAAACCAAAACAAGATACAAATCGAAGAGTAGATTTGCAAGGAAGGAAATCAAAATTTTAACAACAAAAAAGAAGAATTTGTATATTTTAGTGGAAAATTAAACTATGTATTAACCGACATTCGAAAACAATATTAAGGGAAGTAAAAGTCAAACATGCATGTACTGATTGTTCAATGTAAGGGCATCAATGGTAAATTAAAATGAATGACTTGAGAGTAATAAAATAATATAAAAGTGAATTTGGTCCCACCATGATTAACTCTCTCTTTCTCTTGCCTCTCACAAACAAACTTTCAAAGACTTGAGACTCACCAAGTCTTTGATGAGTAAACCCATCCTCAAGTCTACACTCCAATGGTCAACCCTTCATCAAGCTATTCTTCAAGTCTTCCTCAAATGACCATTGGAGATGCTCTTAGGCCCCCTAGCATAGCCTAGCCTAAATATCATATCCCAGATAAATCTCCATGCACTTTCACGGCTGGTATATATGTGTCAAATGACTTAGGCTTAGATCGAGTTCACTTCTTATAGGTAGGTTGGGTTGGTCGGTTAGTCTGTTTTTTTTGGCATCTTTAGAGAATGTTTGGTTCGCAGAATAAAATTTGGTGGAATTGAAATCCATCAAAAGAATTTCACTTTAAAGAAATTGGAACTTTAATAGCGTTTGGTTGAATTAGCCCTTTATCTGGAAAAAAGCTAGAATGGAAGAAGGGCGAGAAAGAAAGGTTGCCTACTACATCTAGGGACGGGTGAGTCCATTCTTTTTTTCTATCAGGTGAGTCCATAGCTTAAGATTTCAGCACTTTACTGACTGGAATGGAGTCTCAAAAAATAATTGGAATCTCCATATTTGTTTAGGGGAGGGCGGTGGCGGGGACAAAAGGGGTGTGGTGTGGCAAGGATGAAGGCGGGGTGATGAGGGTGGACATGGTGGGGTGTGGGTGGAAGGTGGGTAGTATGGTAGGGTGGGGGAGGCAGCATGGTGATAACGCCACTTTTTGGCGTTATTTTCAGTTCTCAAACCAATGAGATTGGCTTGTATTCAAGTAAAAAGGCGGGTATTTTACGGTTTATCGAGTGATTTATACAGGTTATCTAAAAGGCGGCAATCATCGAGAAAAGAAGCTAAAAAGAGCCCAAAACGAGTCCAAACGAAGCCTAACGGAAGCCCAAAAGCCAAGCCCAAGACCCGCGACCGAACCAGGACCCGAACCGCGAACCAGAAAACAACCCATGCAGCCAAAAAGACACGTGCGACTTACCACGCGACTTGCAAGTCGCGTGGCAAGTGGCGTAACCCACTGTTTCGCGAATCCCAGTTTTAAATCCGATTTTTAGGTAAAAAAAAGCGCAACTTTCACACGACGGCCAGGGGCGATTTTGGGGCGATTTCTGGAGACTTTTCGGAGCTTTCGGAGTCACGATCGAGAGTCGATCAAGGAGACGTTCAACACGCGAAGTAGAGACGAGCACGAGAGAAGGGAGTTATCATCACTTTTATTACGATTTCATCTTTCACAATTAATCATGTTTACATACACTTTCGCATCTATTTCTCTTGTGTTTGAGTCCACCACCGACATGAACTAACCGGTTCGTGTTGGGGGTTGGAATGAATTCGGTTTATTAAGCATGTAAACAATTGACTTGATATTTTATCAGTTTTTCCGTTATTAATGAAGCATGTGATTTTGTGTTTAATGCCTTTGAGAGTCTAGCTAGCTTTCAATTGATTTATTATTTTCAGTTGAGTTCGAGAGAATTAACTGTTAAAAAGAACTAGGAATTGCATGCCTAAGACGATAAATCGGTGATAGAGATATATCGAATAAGTCTCAGTCCCAATTGAACCGTTAGGTTGAAATCGAGAGATGAAATCTAGCCGTTTAATATAAATCTGGCGCTTAATGTGTTTTGGAATCCATAAGTTGAGGTCGAGAGATTTAACTTGTCCTTTTCAAAATAAAATCCGTTGTTGCTTGAAAGAGAACAACGGTGATCTTAAAAGATTTGGGAATCATTAAAGGGATAAATTGGTAATTGTTTTGAGTCAAGCGTTTGCATGTGGAAAACCTTAGGATTTCTAACCCCCAACTTTCTCTCTATCGAAGTTTCCTAAGTCGTTATTTGTTTCGTTTGTGTTTGAGTTGTAATTTACTTTCTGCAATTAAGTAGTTTAACAATAGCCAACCATCTCTCAATTCGACAGTTCAATTAATAGTTCTTATAGTAATTGTGATACTTAGTTCCTAGTTCCCGTGGATTCGATACTCGTACTTACCGTACGTTATTACTTGATTTCGACACCGTACACTTGCGGTTAGATTTAGGGGGTGAGACCCATCTATCAAGTTTTTAGCGCCGTTGCCGGGGAACTTTATCAGTTGTATGGTCGTGGTGGGGCAGGAGGTGGTCGATTTTGGTTAAAATGGATGCAAAATTATATAATTGAATTCTTTACATTAGGTCAAGGGATGATGAATTTCTTGATTTATGGAATGCGGTAGAATTCAAATGATTCAATCAAATTCAAAACTTGAACCAAACAAATAAATTAGAATTTGGTCAAATAAATTTGTCATTTCAATTCTATTAAATTTCTTCGAATTACGCAACCAAACGGCCCCCTAGAGCATCCACATCCATCTTGCGAGAGACCTTGCAAAATGATATGGTTTGTCACGTGGATAACAAGGTCTTGCAAGATATTCTTACACAACCTAAATTAGTAAGACCATCCCCATCAACAAACCAAACCAAACTTTTTTTGAATAAGACAAAAATTTCAATTTAAAAGAAAAGAAAAATGAAATTGAATGCAAACCAAACTCTTCAAACCGTTTGCTGGTGCAAACTTTGTTTGGGGAATATTTTATTAATAAAACAAGATTTTTTAGATAAATTATATAAGTAGGTGGCAAAATCTAATTGATTGGTTTAGATTTTATTAGGATAAAACTTATCTGATTAAAAAGATAACTTTAATAAAAAAAATTAAACTTAAAAAATATACCAAAACATCATATTTTTCAATTCCCTACAAATAGAGACCAATCTTGACATATTTTCAACACACCAATCTTTCTCTTCATTTCTGTATTTTCTTTTATTTATTTTCAATTGTAAGTTTTTTATATTTATAATTATGTTTTAAAATATGAAATTATTTTTATTTATTTTTTATTTAAAGCTAAAAGATATATATATATATATATACATTCTAAAATATTAAATATATAATTGTTATAATATAATTTTTAAGATTGATTTGGATTGTGAATAAAGTATAAAAAAGGAGGTTGCTAAGCCTATCCCCTACAAGCTTGCATAACCCCCCCCTCACATTGTCGGCCGCCCTTCTCCTCTCTCACAAACCAAAAACAAATTAACATTTACATTTTATACCCCTAAAATTATATAATTAATTTACTTTATACTTTTTACTTTTTCAATTTTCATTTTACACATTTATTATATTAACACATATAATCGTATATTAGTTAAAATACGTTAAAAAATATGTTTTAATTTTAACAAGTTACACCATTATAATCGTCTCTTCGATACGTTCAAAATGAGCCTAATATTGATTTTTTTTGATTTAATTATTTTATTATATATCATTTATGATACATCTCTTACTTTTTCAATTTTCGTTTTACACTTTTATCACATTAACATAATAATCATATATTAACTAAAATATGTTTAAAAAAATACGTTTTAACATATCACATTAACATACATAATTACGTTTAAATACGTTAAGGAATTCGATATATATATTTTGTTTATAAAATACGTTAAGGAATTTGAAGCCAAACCGACCCAACCCGCCAACCCAATCAAAAGATTTCTTATAAATATTTTGTTTATAAATGCGACATCACAGGTTGCCGGGTTGGGTCGGTTTGGCTTGGGTTAACCCGTTATCAACCCAATATATGCGGGTTGGTGAAAAATAGTATCGATTATACATCGGGTTGGCTCGATTTGAATTTTTTGCCTAGAGTTGGGTTGGGTTGGCCGGGTTGGTCGGAAATTTGAGCACCCCTAGTATATATGACATATAATTAAATAATTAAATCAAAAAATATTATATTAATATGTTTATTATAAGCAGACATAAACAAACATAAACGAACGTAAACGAACGAACATTAACGAACATAAATGAACGAACGAGACCATTGTTCATGTTCGTTCATTTAACTAAACGAACAAAAAAATGTGTTCATGTTCGTTCATTTATTAAATAAACGAACATAAACGAACTTCCCGCCGAAGGATTTATATATGTGTATATATTATATTATAAATATTCCAACTTTAATGTTCTAAATTATTTTAATTGATTTTGAGAAAACGATCAAAGTTTTTTTTTATAAATTTGTTTAAAGAATGACGTTTTTTGAGGAGTTCATGATTTGAGGATTTGAAAGTGGTGAAAGTGGTTAGAGGTAAGAATAAACTAATAAGAGTCCACGATTTAAAATTTTAAAAGTTGTTAAAAAGTATTTTCTTAACGTATTTTATTTAATATTGGGCTCATTTCGAAATAATACAATTAAATCAAAAAATAAGAAAGGATCGACGAATAATAATATAATTAAATCAAAAAATAACATAAACGTATGACATATAGTAATATAATTAAATAAAAAAATATTCAATACTTGGCTCATTTCGAAGGTATCGACGAGACGATTATAATTGTGTAACTTATTAAAATTAAAAAGTATTTTTTTATCGTATTTTAGTTAATATACAATTATATGTGTTAATATAATAAAAGTGTAAAATGATAAATAGAAAACTAAAAGGTATAGAGTAAATTAATTATATAAGGCCATCAGTACCCCATGAGAGGATCTTTCAAAGATTCCAGTTTCACATCAGCGCCACATCAGCTTTTCTCAATCCCTCACTCAATCCCTAAACACCCGTACCCCATTCCCTCAAACCCTTTTGCCACCTCGTTTATTTTAATTCTTTTATTTATACATTTAATTATTTAACAAAATAAAAATATTTATATATTTTTTAATAAATAAAAATAAGATAAATAATAAAAATAAAAATTCATACCATTCATTAAAAATAAAAATTACAAAATACAAAACACTACCAATTATGAAATTTTTGAATTTGCTCTTTTCTCGCTAAAGTAACCCTCAATCAAACCGGGACGTGTAAATTGGTAAGGAAATTGTTGGTGAAATTGTTGGGGAAATTGTTGCGGATATTGTGGCGGATTTTGTTGCGACCATTGTGGCGGAATTTGTTGCGACCATTGCGGACGATAACCTTGTTGTGTAAACGCTTGGAAACCAAGCTCTTGATCTTCTTGCGATTGTGGTGTATTCGGTCGGTTACGACGGGATGTAGGTGTTCTGTTTGGATTCATGATGAGAGAGGTGTGAAAAATAAGAGGTTGAGAGAATTTGAGAGAGTTTGAGAGGTGTGAAAAATAAGAGGTTGAGAGAATTTTAGAGAGTTTGAGAGGTATGAGAAATAAGAGGTTGAGAGAATTTGAAAGAGTTTGAGAGATGTGAAAAATAAGAGGTTGAGAGAATTTTAGAGAGTTTGAGAGGTGTGAGAAATAAGAGGTTGAGGGTTAAATATAAAGTGGGATTAAATTGAGAAAAAAAATTATTTATTTTTGTTTAAAAAGAGCCGTTCAACGGCATTATTTTTAAAAATTAAATAATTTTTTTTTAATAAAGTTTCGGGATGAATCGGGATCCCATCCCCGGAATCCATCCCGCCCCGCCAACCCCGCAAGGGCCGTAGCCCATCTCGCAGTGAACCCGAGCCATCCCGAGCCCATCCCGAATGGGGTACGGATGGCCTAAGTATAAGGGGGTGAAATGTAAATTTGAAATAAAAAATTAAAAAAAGTAAAAGTGTGTGAGAGGGGGTATACAAAAATGTGTCAGGGGGTATACTTAGAATTACCCTAAAAAAAATTAGATTGGATTGGAATTGAAGATTGGATAGGTGGAAGAGAGAGAAATTAGTTTTTTAATAAAGATTGGTTTGGTTTGTGAATAAATTTAATATTTAATGCACCATTATTAAAAAAAAGTCTAAGGGCTTGCAAGATGTGGGACCCACTAAATTTAATAAATTAATACCTATATTTTTATAATAATGGTGCATTATATATTTTTGTTTGATTAGTTTATTACATTATATTATAATATTGACAATATAGACCACTTTAAAAAGGAGTTTGATCTTGTATTGATGTATGAGACGTTATTACAAAACTGATGTGACACTTTATACAAGACTTTGATCTTACTATGCGGACGGTCTTACTTTCACCAACTTATCATTTAATCTACCATTAAAATCAATATTATTTGCAAAAGCTATGATAATTGTTACTATTCATTCAACTATTAAAATTAACTAAACATGTTATCCGATGTATAATATCATAATTTTTTTGAACAAATATATCTTAAAATGATATCAAACTTTTGCCATCGTGAATCATATATTTGTTTTGGGAAATGTAAGATTTATTTGATTAAAAAATGTAATAACATATTCAACATATTTTCTAAAAAATTAAAGTCAGAAATTTCTAGAAAAATTAGTCAATTATATCCAATTATAATTGTTTCTCAATTTTTAAAATTACAACATTAATTACATTATAAAAATATTTTTTTATCCTAAAACATTTAACTTCAACAATTTCTTTGAAAACCCAATAACACATATTTGCTCATTGATTTTAGCAAATCAGCCAGACTAGAAGAATTCTGGTGTTAGGCCATCAGTACCCCATCCCTCCTATCTGTGAAAGATTCCCTGTCACGTCAGCGCCACATCAGCTTTTCTTCCATCCCTCACCCCATCCCTCACGATCCCTAAACATCTGTACCCCATTCCCTCAAACCCCTTTGCCACCTCATTTATTTTAATTCTTTTATTTATACATTTAATTATTTAACAAAATAAAAATATTTATATATATTTTTAATAAATAAAAATAAGATAAATAATAAAAATTAAAATTCATATCATTCATTAAAAAATTAAAAATTACAAAATAAATTTAAAAATCTACTCGTCGTCATTCCAATCATGATATTTTTTAATTTGCTCTTTTCTCTTTAGCGTAGCCATCAAAGCGCGGCCCGAAAGGTGATCATGCGGGGTTATGTAAAACTGGAAGTCTGCATCAAATCGTTTTGCTCGTTCGATTTCTCGTTCGTGTTCCAACCTTTGAAGTTCGACATCGAGTTTTTTCATTTTGTATTCAATTGCACCATCAAACTTGTCGTTGAACGTCGTCAACAACTGAGTAACACTTTCGTCCGTATTCGTCCCGGACGTATGACTCGTTGATGTTTTTTTTGCCTTGTTTCTCCCGATGGGTCGTTGAATTGGCTCGTCATCGTCATCATCGGAAGTTTGGGTACGTTTTGAACCCCGCGATGAAGTTGTCGTCATCGTTGGAACGACTCCCCATTTTGGACATTTTTTTAGGATGTCCCAAGCTTGTTCGTGAGTGAAAGCAACGTTATGGCGTGCTACATAGCGTTCGTGTGCCGTTCGGGATATATCGGCCTCACTCATCCCGCTTGATCTATTACTGAGCAAGTTGTTGTAGATGCCGCCAAACGAATTAACTCTTTTATTGACGTCGCTGAACTTGCTATTTAGTTGATGGGTTGATCTATAACCTGGTTCACGACCCATGCGAGTAAAGAACACTTGCCCGATTCGGGCCCAAAAACTTCCTACATTTATGTAAAATAAAGTATAAGAATAATAATAATAATAATAATAATAATAATAATAATAATAAGAATAAGAATAAGAATAATAATAATAATAATAATAATAATAATAATAATAATAAGAATAATAACAGTAAAAATAATTACCACCGCTTTGTGCGTTACCGACCACGGGGTCCTCCGAAACGTCAACCCACGCCGACACTAACGCGAGTTCCTCGGCTTTACTCCACGTTTGTTTGGCGGCTTTCGTTCGTCTCGGATTTGATGGTTCCGGGTTAGATTGTTGTGTCGGGATAAATTGTGGTGAGTTCGGGGTAGAAGGTTGGGTTTCCGGAACAATCTCGTCGTCGAGATTGATTGCGGGTGAAGGAAGATTGTAGTTGGCCGGAGTAAAACCTTGGTCAATCAAACCGGGACGTGTAAATTGGTAAGGAAATTGTTGCGAAAATTGTTGGTGATATTGTTGGGGAAATTGTTGCGGAAATTGTGGCGGAAATTGTTGCGGAAATTGTTGCGAGAATTGTGGCGGAAATTGTTGCGAGAATTGCGGATGATAACCTTGTTGTGTAAACGCTTGGAAACCAAGCTCTTGATCTTCTTGCGATTGTGGTGTATTCGGTCGGTTACGACGGGATGTAGGTGTTTTGTTTGGATTCATGATGAGAGAGGTGTGAAAAATAAGAGGTTGAGAGAATTTGAGAGAGTTTGAGAGGTGTGAGATTGAGAGAATTTGATAGTGTGAAAAATAAGAGGTTGAAAGATGTGAGAAATAAGAGGTTGAGAGGTGTGAGAAATAAGAGGTTGAGGGTTAAATATATAGTGGGATTAAATTTAGAATTTTTTTTTTTTTTAAGAAATAGCCGTTCAACGGTTGTTTTTTTAAAAAATTTAATTAATTTTTTTTTTTTTTATAAAACCCTCGGGATGGCTCGGGAACCCAACCCCGCTCACCATCCCGCCCCGCTAGCCCATCCCGAGCCGTAGCGCCACCCCGCAGCCACCTCAGCCATCCCGAGCCCCTTCCCCGCTGGGGTACGGAAGGCCTTAGCAAGTTGCTAACCATATTTCATATTCTATCATAGAAACATTATAATATAGGCATCGTTCCGGAAAAAAAATTAGTTTTTTTTTTATACAAGTTTGGATGATCATAAACTAATTTTCTGAAACGCTACTTAAGGTAGCTTTTGAGTAATTTTTTTTAATATTCCAACATTGCCCTCATTATTATTAATTAACTATTATTATAAATAAATATTAACTTTTTAAATTTAATTATTATTAGTTGATTAATATTAACTGAAAATTATTAAATTAACTTTTAATTATAATTTGATATTAATTTTTAACTATTTAGAGTTATTGTTGATTATAGAAATTATTTTTATATATTTTTTAATATTAATCAATATATTTTAGTTATCAATTACTATTAATATTTTTAATTATTATTTGATTATTTTTTCATATGATATGTAACGTTTATTTAAAATCATAAGTAAATATATATTTTTTTTCTAAAACTTGTTTTAACAAATTCAAAATTTATAGTACATACGTAATAATAAATTTTAAATTCTTTTAATTAACATGTTATATTATTTAATTTTTTTACTACATTAGTTGTATTAATTAACATATTATATTGCTATAAATTTGTTTTAATTATATAATTAAATATTGTAATTGATAACTTTTTGAAGATGTCTTTTTTTCTAAATTTTACATGTCTATAAGCTAGTTTTTGTCAAACGTGACTTATTCACCAGCTAGCTTATCTGCTATCAGCTAGTTTATGAGTCAACAGTTAGCTAGCTTATCAGCCACCAACTAACTTATCAGCTAAGAGCATCCACACACGTCTTGCAAGACAACCCTCATCTTTCTTAATTAGAAAGGTCTTTCACAAAATAGATATATATTAAACAAAAACATTTTTTAATTTAATTAATTTGTTTGTTTAAACATTAATTATTAATATTATTTATATTATAATTTATTAGTTTATAAATGAGTTTAGTATTATATGTGTGTGAAAGATGTTATTGCAAAGTTGATGTGATATTTTAGAAAGGAGTATGGATGGTCTAATTTGCCAAACATGGCCATAATTGTAACTCTGACCATATTTCATACTCTATTCTTTTTCATATCTATATCTATACTCCTTTTTCAAGAGGTAGGTTTTCTTAGCCACGTTCGTATCAGTTTTTCATCTTCTCCACTATCCCCACTGGTCGGCTTCCTACCCCACGTCCCTCTCTTCTCTGCAACACGACCTCTCCTTCCAACTGGTTGTTACGGAGTTTCAAATCCCTCCTATAAATACATGGAATAAACTATCTTCCTTGCCATCTACTGTGACGATTTGTTCGCGCTCCATATGACGATTTTGGTATGACGATTCTGCTCTATAACTATCTTCCTTGCCATCTACTGCTTAATCTTCAAATCCTCATCAAGCAATTTTTTCTTTTTCTGATTATGGAGGCATTCGATTCATTTGCCTGATGAAATCCCATAACTCTAAAGGTCTCGATAACCTAACTGCAACTGCAACTGTATTGTCAAAGAGGAAAAAGGAGAGCCACGTTCGAGTCTGGTACGTTTAGTTCCCTTTTCATCCAATTTCTTTTTTATTCTTTGATTTCAGGTTCAAATTTTTTTTTCTGTTGTTCTTGATCGAGGATTAAAGGTGTATGTAGCCACATGATCCCTCCTGTATTTTCGAGAACTAATTATTGATAGTATCTATGTATATTAGGACTTTGCTCAAATCATCCGCATCGTTTTGATTTTAGATGGAGGTGGCCACTACCGTCGCCTTCGCACCACAAAAAATGGCGTGTTGTTTCTGACAATATACAAGGTACATATGTGTTCTCCCGTGCTCCTGTTTTCGAGATTTTTCTTTCTCTCGGTGTCTATTTTATTTACTTGTCACAACCAACTTAGAAAATACATAATTGTGATTTCCTTTATTGTTAAGGAGCAACAGGAATCGTTGGATCTAGACTTCTTTTCAATCATTGTTGCTGGTGGTTCGGATCATGAATTGCGTCTTGATGATGATGTTAAACAAAAGGAACACCTTAAACTTCAGGTGTGTAATTTCCCAAGTCATGGAGATGCAGGAGCGCTTTGATTCTTAAATCAAGGAGCATATTACTGCCAACGTGTGTAATTTTCGATTTCTTCAACCAAATATGTTCCCAATCACACGAAGTTGTGTCTTACTTAGTGTGTGGTGTATCAGGAGCTATTACATGAAAGGGAAAACAACATACAGGACTCAGGACTTTGGAAGATAAAGAGCTACATGTAATTAGATTAGAATTTAGACCATGGAGTGGTTTCTACTTGATGATTTGATTTGCTCAGTTTTCATATGGTGCTGAACTAATTCACCTTGTTATTACTTATCACATACATATAATCGTTGTTATCCATTTTTACAGACATGACCTAAAGAGGACTTCTTACGAGAACATAACAAAGAATTGGCAACATTTAGGTTTGTCTTTATATCTTAATGTCATCTGAATCCTCCTAATTCTTACATCACACTTTTGGCTGTTCAAAACAACTTTGGGATTATTTTTCCTGACCTGATCAACTTCTAAACTGCATTTACTTGATTCTTTTTAGTTAGGCATTTGATGTTGCTAGCTGTAAATACTTGCATTTCATGAACCAACCACCAACCTAGATGTTACAAATGCTGAAAGTCTTAAGAGTTATTGGTCAATGCCGACATTTGTAAAATATTAGATGATCAGTACGTATAAACTATTTAGCTATGTTTCTCTCTTGTTTATTATAAAATTATATTCACCTAAACCCAACTTCTTTTAAGCTAACATAACATCATCGAAGCCTAGAGTTCGTTGATTGAGACTACAAGATGGTGCATTTCTCAAGTGCTCGGATTCTTCATGGCCATGATTTTTGTTTAGTGTCAACATCAACATGAACATGCATGCCCGGTTTACACTTTATGTCTATTAATTTGTTGTTTGTTAATGAAGTTGCAACAATCAAATCCTCGCAGTAGTTTGTTTAATTAGCTAATGTCATTCAATAAAATAAGTGGGTTATAGTTGAATCCATCTAGGTTCTTTCTTTTTTATATATTGAAGAAACCTTGTTCTCACATTATTCTATTTATATCCTCTGTTCTTTTTTTGTTAGTTTTCATAAGTTTAGCTTTAGCTTTATTTAGTTTTTTTTTTCAGTTTCTGATCTGTTGGGACTTTGGACTTGGTTTCTATTAAGTCTTGGTATCTGAGTTTCTCAAGTTGGTCTGAGCCTTGTTTCCAGATTTGGCTCCAGTCTTTGTCTCAGATTTTCACAAGTTACCAATCTGTCAAACTCTGGGTTTGGGATCAATAAGTTTCATTTTTGTAAGATGTTGTCCTATATATTGCTGATATGGATAAGGTTTCATTAGGGTTGTGTTGATCTGGTTATAATTGGAGGATGGGATTTGTCCCTTATGTTTGCTATCGGCTAAAATTTCTTGTTTATGATTGCAACTATGGTATCATTTACGGGATGATTATACAGAACCTGTTTTTGATTTTTTTGGTCATAGCTGATGTTGGAATGTGAGCTTTTGGTGGCTGCTGTTCCATAGCTGACATTAGGATAACAAAAACATTCAGTCTCCAGCGGTATCTTTAGTAAGCCGCCCTTTAAATCATGTCTGAGGAGAGACAAGGGTTGCTCCCTGTGCTTGCGTCTTCCTGAGTGGGTTGGAAATTGCTTTTGCGATCAGGTTGAAAGTTCCATTATTTTCTTGTCACTTTGGTGCTACATTTCCACTACTGGCAGAGATCTCTCTTTAACCTTGGATGTCTAAGTGGGATTTTGGGTATTTTCATTGATTTTTGGTTAGAAGTTTAAGCTTGAAAGATCTTTGTTTTATGTAAACATCATGAACTTCTGGTTGGTATTTAAATCGATTTCAATGCCTGTCAACCATTTGTGTTTGATGATATTAAGATACTGATATGGATAAGGTTTCACTGAGCCTAACTAAGGCTCAGTGAGGTTAAGACTAATTAAGATGAACCTTTTGCTGTCTTATAAAAGATGCAATACTACACTGGATTAGCACACGCATCAAGATGAAATATTTTAAAGGTGGCAGAGGACTAAAGTTGTTTAGCGCCTCATCTTGTAATGTATGTCCTTCGAATTTTACATCCTTATGCAATCCTGTCCTACTCAGAAAAACCATTTAAGAATTTTAACTAATTAATCAAAAGATGCTTGGTTTTTTGGACAATGGAAGAATGAATATTATATATTTTTTCATAGATGTTATTTTATTTTCCGAAATTGTCTTTGTAAATATGTTAATCTTGATGTATTCTCTACACTTGAGAATAATAATTGTATGAATGTCCTGAGACATGACCTCATCTTAATTAAGTTAAGTTGTTTACTTTGAAATTTTCCAAGTTGTTTCTATTCTGAGAATGTGCTATATATGTACCCTCTTTCAACAGAACCATTTGCATGGTTGGCTTTGTTTATATGTCATATTAGATCGTATAAAAAACTGTAGAGGTTTACATTTGGTGATATTTCACAATTATCTTACTTCTTTGACCATAATTAAGTTGTCTAATTGTTGATTGCAACATGGCTTTCCCTCTGTTCCCGTGCATAATCTTATTTTGAATTATTATTGGGTTTCATTGACCTTTTTATAACAGTCAAACATTTTATAAAGCTATGCAACTTATTGAGTGCAGAACTTGATTTAAAAAGCTTGGAACAAATTATATTTATGGATACGCATATTACATTGGTATTCCCTCATACAGAATGAGTGCAACTACATGCAGTTTATTCTTATATGACCATACCTCCTACCCTTAATTGGTTTTTGGAAATTAGTAATATTCAATTTTGTTAAAAACCGCATATCTTCCATTGTCGATATACAATATAATTTTAGTTTGTGTTGCATTGTCCGGAAACAATTTTGTTTGCATATTGTATTTTACTTGTAAATCTCTCAACAATTTGGTTTCATAATCGAATTGCGTCCCGCCGCATCGCGCGGGTACGATGACTAGGCGACGTATTATGTTTTTTTTTTGTTGTGTATACATTTTGGGATTACTTTCTAAACGTTGTGATTATGTCTTTTTATTTATATATATTTCTTATACTTTGATAATATCTATCTTTAAATTTTACGTTGATTTTGTCTTTGAAAGATTGAATGATTCTTGTTTAAACTATTACTAATTTCCAAAAACCAATACATGTGAAACCATTGAATGTTGTATGTTAATAACCTGGTTACACCTACATTGTGTGTATGCAAGTTTTTTTGTTTTACAAGTGGATCATTAAATTACGAGAATTAAATTAAATAATTAAAAACATCTTCACCGATTACAAACTACATGTGTTCATCTCATATAATATATTATGCAACTATTTTGCTTTATATTATGCAACTATTTTGCTTTCAACTAAGTAATTCAAGAAGAATATGTTTATTGCTACATAGATAAATTCCAATTCATACACCAAAAATATGTGTACTATGTACCAAGAACAACTAAACATTTAACACAATTTAGGATAATTAGGAGTATAATAAACACAATTTATTTTAGGAAATAGAGAATTTATAATATTACATAGAAGTGCTTTCAAGAACATCCATCATGATCATATAAATAATATCGGAATCAACTTCATCCAAAAAAAACTTGAAAGAAAATCAATAACTCCATAGTAGAATTATAACAATAATATCGACACATTGAACACAACTTTAATAAAAAAAACAATATTGCGTTGATTACATACCACAAACAAACATTTTTATGAAAATCAACAACAGACACATTCATTAAAGCAACGCATATGGTGCTTACTTCTTTGTCGGTACTATTACATATTACCAAACGATAATAATTGTTTTCTAACATTTACCTATGAATAGGATGTATGAAATAAAGTTAATATCATGCATTCTAATTACATATTATAACTTATATGGTATCGTATATGTATACTACATAGATGCATACAACATGGAGTAACTTTATATATGATACAACACTTGTGTAAACTGATGATGCATATCATATATCTTGGTATATCGATGATTAAGTGAAAGCTGATCCTGCATTATATATTACTATCGCAGAAGAAAATCAACTTACAGTACACGACCGTATATTTGACAAAAGATGACAAACGGAGTGGAAAATGATGTCTCCCAAATTGATGTAGACTCACAAAAAGGTATGTATAGCATTTATAATAAAGAAACAAACATTTTACATATTTATGATGATCTTATCATTCATAATGTATATGGCATTACAATTGTTGTTGCTAAATAAATACAAAAAGCACATAATATAGAATACTATGCACGACACAATGATATGATAACACTGATAAGAATAGGTGATGGTGAAGGAAGTAGTCGATCTATACCACTTATAAGAAATATCACTGAAGTGGAGACGACTCACATGATTGCTGGACCTTCAGAAATGGTTCCATTAGGTAAAATTCTAAATCAAAGAATAATTACTTTATCAAATTATGCCAACAATACTATAACAAATTAAATGGCCTTATGTGCAGAGAATATAACAAACATGGTTCATGTTGTACCAAGAAACAACCGTGAGATGGCAACATCTCACCATCAACTTCGTACCCAGTTGAGTACCGAGGGAAGCCCTGTAAATGCATTACCCATTCCTCAACGAATGATGATTGATAATAGAAATAATTATCAACAATGCAAGGACAGAAACAATATGATAACCGGTGTTAGCACGCAAGGAAGCTCTCAACCCTTAACAACTACCATTCAGAGCATGGAAATGCAAAATGTGGACGGTTGAGAAGGAACGCGAGAGAGATCTCCAGGCTTGACCCATGATCACTTCAATGGTAACAACTGATAACACCATTCTAAAATAACTTTTGTAAACCGTGTTTAGTATTAACAGTTTTGACATCATTTAAACTTGTAGATGCCGAGCCTTCTACTGAGGTAAATATCGTATCATTGGTCAGTAATGATGTCTCCCACGTTGGTGTAGATTTACGAAAAGGTATGTATACCATTTATATAATAAAGAAAAGGCATTATACATATGTATCATGATTTAATAATTGATAATGTATATGCCATTACACTTACTGATGCAGAAAAACAAAAAGCATACAGTAGAAAATATTATGCACGAAATACGGAGAAGATAAAAATGAGAAGAATGGCTAATGGTGAAGGGCGTAGTCGATCTACACCACTTATAAGAAATGTCATTGAAGTGGAGACGCCTCAGATGAATATTGAACCTTCAGAAAGGGTTCCATTAGGTAAAATTTTAAATAAAAGAATAATTACTTTATCAAATTATGGCAACAATACTATAACATATTAAATGGCCTTATGTGCAGAGAATATAACAAACATGGTTCATGATGTACCAAGAAACAATCGTGACATGGCAACATCCCACCATCAACTTCTTAACCAGTTGAGTACGGACGGAACCCCTGTAAATGCATTACCCATTCCTCAAAGAATGATGATTGATAATAGAAATTATTATCAACAATACAACGAAGGGAACAATATGTTAACTGGTGTTAGCACGCAAGGAAGCTCTCAACGCTTAACAACTACCATTCAGACTACGGAAATGCAAAATGTCGACGGTCGAGAAGGAACGCGAGAAAGATCTTCAGGCTTGACCCATGAGCACTTCAATGGTAACAACTGATAACACCATTCTCAAATAAATTTTCTAAACCGTGTTTATGATCAACAGTTTTGGCATAATTTACATTCGTAGATGCCGAGCCTTCTTCTGAGCTAAATACCGTATCATTGGTCAATAATGATGTCTCCCACATTGGTGTAGATTTACGAAAAGGTATGTATACCATTTACATAATAATGAAAAAGCATTGTACATGTATCATGATTTAATCATTCATAATGTATATGTCATCACGCTTACTGTTGCAGAAAAACAAAAAGCATAAGGAGAAGATAAAAATGAGAAGAATGGCTAATGGTGAAGGAAGTAGTCGATCTACACCACTTTCAATGAGAAGAATATCTAATGGTGAAGGAAGTAGTCGATCTACACCACTTATAACAAATGTCACTACCGCATCATCGATCAATGATGACATCCTTCGGCAGGACCAATACGATTTTGTTTATGATGGTATCCCTACAGAACATCGTCTTTTACCGGAACAGAATCCATGCGTTCACTGTGGAGCAAAACAGTTGGTTTTCGAATCTAATGGCTTTTGTTGCATGAGTGGGAAGATACAGTTGGCGTACTCACCGATTCCTGGAGAGTTATACGAACTCTTCACATCCCAATCTCAATTGGGGAAAATCTTCAGGCACAACATACGTGCATACAACACTAACTTTTCCTTCACATCAATGGGTGTGACACTGGATAGTTCAACTGCCAATATGAGATCCGGAGTGTATACATTCCGTGCACACGGAGCGATATATCATAGAATTGATCAGTTAGTTCCAAGGGATGGACAACCTAGGTACTTACAGTTATATTTTTATGATGATCAAGAGTTTTCACATAGGCTCCAATGGCCAAATCTTGATAGAAACATTGTTGAAATATTGACACGTGTTCTAGCTACGAACCCGTATGCAATAACATTTCGAAGCCTTGCTGAGCTAGGACCTCTCGACAATTATAGAGTCACTTTGAACGCATCAGTCGACCTAGACCAGAGGGTATACAACCGGCCGACCACATCTGAGGTTTGATAAAAATAAAATGTACCATATGCACATTTCACATACATATTATACACGCCACTCAATTCTACCATTCTACAGGTTGCTGGGATTTGGGTTGAAGGCAATGACAACATCACCGCATACGAGAGAAGTATTATTGTCTACGGGAGATCTGACTATAGCCAAGGAATCCAATCAACATTCGCTTGTTATGATCCGTTGGGTTACCCACTGTTCTTTCCTAATGGTGAGCCTGGATGGCATTGCAAAATACCAAGACATGGAGTATCTATCAGTGAAACTGTTGATGAAGAAGAAAACATTGATGAATATGAAGACGGTATGTATGCTATATGTCTTAAACTTTTAACGTTATGCTAAAGGTAGAAAATTACATTAGCTATTAATATCGGTGGTTTATAATTTTTCAATATCAAAACTACGCAGAGGCTAATGACCAAAGAAGGAGGAAGCTTGTAACTATGCGAGAATACTATTGCTACAAGTTCCAAATTCGACCTAATGAGAACGTCCTTCTTTTAGGTGGAAGATTATTCCAACAGTTCGTCGTAGATACTTATATCAAGATCGAGACTTGCCGATTGGATTTTATTCAAAGAAACCAGATGAGGATAAGATCAGATTTATACCAAGGTGTTGTAGATTGTGTCCATGCGGGTGAGGTTCAACCAAGCAGAATTGGACAACGGATTGTATTGCCTGCAACTTTCATTGGAGGGCCACGTGACATGCGGCGACGGTTTTTGGATGCCATGAGTTTGGTTCAAGCTGACGGGAAACCTGATATATTTCTCACAGTGACATGCAATCCAGGTTGGCCTGAAATCGTTCATGGGTTATTGACCGGTCAGAGCTCAGACGATCGTCCAGACCTTGTTGCCAGAGTGTTTCATGCCAAATTAGAGGATCTCAAGGAACAACTTTTCAAGAAGCATATTCTAGGCAGAGTCGCGACATATGTTTATGTTGTGGAGTTCCAAAAGCGTGGATTGCCACACGCCCATTTTCTGTTAATAATGGATCCTAGACATAAGCTGACCAATCCAGACGACTACGATAGAGTCGTTTGTGCAGAAATTCCAGATCCTACAAAGCATCTCCAACTACACCGCTTGGTCGCCAAACACATGATGCACGGCCCTTGTGGTCATTTAAAACGGGACAGTCCTTGTATGGAGGGTGAGCCAAGCAGATGTCGTTTCAGATACCCTAGGCAATTTACTGACAACACGACACACGCAGATGACTCATACCCTTTGTATCGTAGGAGAAATAACGGAATGCAAGTAGATGCTCGAGGAAGTACCCTTGATAATCGATGGGTTGTCCCGTATAACCCAAAACTCCTAATGATGTTCAATTGTCACATCAATGTTGAGGCTTGCTCCAGTATAATATCTGTAAAATATATATTCAAGTATATTTACAAGGGTCATGATAAGCAGGTCGTCAGTGTCGATCCAGATGGAGATGGGACTGTTATTAACGAGATAAGAAGGTTTCAGAATGCGCAATATGTCTCGCCTCCTGAGGCAATATGGAGAATTTTCAGTTTTAAACTCTCTCAAATGAATCCTAAGGTTATGGCCTTGCAACTTCATCTCCCGAATAACCAGTATGTTACGTTTTCAGATAATGATATAATGACAGACGTTGTTGATAGAGAGAGATAGGAGAACAATGTTAACTGCCTTCTTTCACATGAACAGAGTAGATGTGCGTGCAAGAAACTACTTGTATAGAGATTTTCCAAGATACTATACATGGGATGCAAGATCACGACAGTGGAATCCTCGAAGTAGAAACAGTTCCATGAGAGGACGATTGGTTTCTGCTAATCCATCTGAAGGGGAGCGATTCTACATGCGTCTACTTTTGTCTCATATTAGTGGGCCTACATCATTTGAAGACCTTTACACAGTTAACGGGATACGACACCCAACATTTCGAAAAGCAGCTCTAGAGAGAGGGTTAATAGAGAATGATGATAATCTTTCCCAATGTCTTGCAGAGGCCTCTGTGTTTCAGTTTCCAAGTGCTCTTAGAAGGCTATTTGCGACAATATTGATCTACTGTGAACCGGGAGATGTTCGCAAGTTATGGGATGACCACTATGATTCCCTTTCTGAAGATTACATGCGGCAATATGGCAATGTTCAAAGAGTCCAGGATATGGTCCTCACTGACATCATGGTCTTTCTACAATCGATGGGTAAGGATTTGAATGATTTTGATCTTCCAACAATGAATACAAATGCCAGTTTACAAGATGGAGGATTTCGTGAGGTACAAGAGGAGTACTCCATTGTCGTTGAACATGAACACTTGCAAGCACGATACTCTCTAAATGCAGACCAAAAATCCACTTTCGATGAGATCATGAGGCACGTTGAGACTGATTCTCCGGGTATGTTCTTCGTAGATGGTCCTGGTGGAACTGGAAAGACGTTTTTGTACAAAGCTTTGCTTGCTGAGGTCCGTTCTCGTGGTCTAATTGCACTTGCGACTGCTTCATCGGGCGTTGCGGCTAATAACATGCCGGGAGGGCGAACTGCCCATTCTCGATTCAAGATTCCCCTCAATTTGGACAATAACTCTATATGTAACATCAAACAACAGAGCGGAACGGCCCAACTACTTCGTGATGCAAGATTAATCATTTGGGACGAAGCATCAATGGCTAAGAGACAGGCGGTGGAGGCGCTCGATCGAACAATGCAAGACCTCATGGGAAACAGACTTCCATTCGGTGGAAAGATAATGGTGATGGGAGGTGATTTTAGACAAGTGTTACCGGTCGTTAGTCGTGGTACCCGAGCACAAATTGTCGACTCCAGCCTACGGATGTCACCTCTCTGGTCTTCAATTAAAAAGATACGGTTAACGATCAATATGAGAGCGTTGGCTGATCCATGGTTTTCAGAGTTCCTTTTACGGGTTGGTGATGGAGATGAGGAAACAATGGATGAGACTTTTATTCGCATACCTGATGACATGACAATTCCATACGACGCTCAAGGTAACTCGAAGGATGCTTTGATTGATGCAATATTTCCATCTTTGCAAACCAACGGAGGTGCATCAGATTATATCATTTCCAGGGCGATCTTGTCAACTAAAAATCAGAATGTCGATGAGATTAATGATGAGTTGATCGAAAGATTCTACGGAGAAGAAAAGATTTACTACAGTTTCGACGAAGCTCAAGATGATAGGAACAACATTTATCCAATCGAATTCTTGAACTCACTAACTGTTAGTGGTTTGCCACCTCATCGTCTTCGACTCAAAATTGGATGCCCGGTGATATTATTGCGAAATATCGACCCTACTAATGGATTATGTAACGGCACGAGATTGATATGCAAAGGTTTCCAACAAAACGTGATCGATGCAGAAATAGCCGTTGGTCAGCATGCTGGAAAGAGAGTCTTTTTGCCAAGAATTCCTTTATGTCCCTCCGAAGACGGCATGTTCCCATTTAAGCTAAAGCGAAAACAGTTTCCAGTTCGCCTGAGCTTTGCTATGACAATCAACAAAGCTCAAGGACAAACGATTCCAAATGTAGGAGTTTATCTACCGGAATCTGTATTCTCTCATGGACAACTTTACGTAGCATTATCCAGAGGGATATCACGAGGAACTACGAAGGTATTGGTGAAACCGTGTAAAAGAATTAATCGTCGTGGAGTCTATACGTCAAACGTGGTATATCAAGAAGTTTTACACGATTAATAACGTACAAAAACTATCGATTATGTAACACTTGTTAAATTATGAGTATATATGCAAACTACATCCTTACAGTTTGATGGTATCAAACTGTGCATCTAATGTTCAAGTTTTTTTGTCGATTTTCACCGGTTTGTGTTGGATTCGCTATTGTATTCTCAATTATCTTCATCTTTCAGTTATTCTTCTTCGATTGAGAAGTCAGCTCTAATGAGACCTATGTATCAATTGAATTTTTTGACACATATTTAGCTAATGCCTATTTGATAAAAAATAATACAAAGCATGTACCAAAATTGAGAATTTTATTTGGTTAATCGAATTGTGTCCCGCCGCATCGCGCGGGCATACTGACTAGTTATATACTAATACTAATGCGAGTTTTGTACACCAAATTTTAAACCATTCTAAACCCCGAGGTCTTAATTAATTATTTAGCCTTCCAACCATCCATCTCCCCCTCCAACATTTCTCTTTTATTTCATTAATAATCACCGGAGGCGGAGGATCTTGTGAGAGCTTTAGTTGTTAACTTTGAGGTGACTAATTATCACATATATGGATCTTCTGAAAACGGTGATGATGTGGATTGTTTGGGTGTTGGTAATGGTGATTGGTGGAGTTGTAGGTCACAAGAATGCGTACGCGACGATGATGTACATGGGGACTGCAAGGGACTACGACTTGTACGTTGCTATTCGAGTCATGCTTAGATCTCTCCACAACCTTCAAGTGAATGCGGATCTGCTTGTCTTCCTCTTCATTGGATACATGCTCTGTATTCATCTCTCTCTGCTTCAACTCCCTATCTTGTTAATTTGCTACCATACACAATTAATTATTTGTGCATGTATATATGCATGCCATGCAGATCTGAGATTAAGGTGGAGTGTACCATGTGGACCAAACAGTGTGATTACGTTTCCATGGTTAAAGCCCTGGTACTGGTGGTCATGGCCGGTTCTACCACTAGGCATCCTGTCAGGATCGATTCTTAACAAGAATTAAACTTCTTAGAAACAGAATTTAGAGAATCTTGCGGAATAGAACTCTAAATCAATTAAAGAACAATCAATAGAAATTCAATAAACTGTATATATATCAAACAGTTATAACTCACAAGTTTTACACCAAAACCTCAATCTTGTTGAACAGACTCAACAAGACGATTTCTACTTCTCTAGAAATAGGATCTATGATCTTGAGGTTAATTCACTCTTGAATATCGAATTCTGTATATTATCTATCTTCTTTTTTTTTTCGTATTTTCGTATATTCTAATAGCTATCTATCAATACTATTTATACAAAAGTAATTACAAGATAACCATAAAAAGTAAATTGATCTTCTGAATCTTCGTTAAACATATCTTGATCAATTCCTTCTTTGTCTCCAAAAGTATCGCATACCAAACTTATCAACTCAGCAGTATTAATGATGATTTGGCTCAGCAGCATTAACAACCTTCAGCAGTATTAATCTTCACAGCCTTCAAGCAGTGGTAACTCAGCTCAGCAGTACTAACCATGTCTAGCAGTAGTAATTTGGTCTAGCAGCACTAACTTCATCTAGCAGCATTAACTTCATCTAGCAGCAGTAACCTTGCCCAGCAGTAGTAACGAAGAACTGGCAGTAGTAATGAAGACTTAGCAGTACTAACCATACTTAGCATATCTTCAGTTCCCAACAATCTCCCCCTAACTTGACTTTTAGGAAAAGAAGTCAAGTTCTTCAGATGATGCTTCCAAAACTTAGTCATCATGTACACACAGATTAGGACTTAGGCCTAGACTCTGATTGAGAATCCTCTTTACCAAGAATCTACCCATTGCTGAATCCTTGTTGCAGGTCAGCTTAGTGTGTAACATTCCTTGCAGCCTCTTCATGCTGTGATTGTATATTTCATCTACAAGATAGTATTCTTGAGTTGCAGAGTCAAGGGAGATGACATATACTCCACAGTTTTCATAGAGCATCCAGTTGGTAATGACTTGAAACTGTGTGTTTAACCTATGCTGAACTGCTTCAGGTTTGAACATTTGGCACAAGAATTCAAGTACCATTTTAGAAATTGACATCCCTGGCTCAGTCAGCATGTTTCCATATATCTTCATCCCAACTTTGAACATCTCTTCTAAGTCTGATCTTGAGCAAGTTCTGACAATTTTTCCCCAAGTAGAAAATACTTCAAATTTTCCATCAGCTCTTTTTATCCTAATGAACTCCTTTCTACCATCTTTCAAAGTGTCCCAAAAGATGATTTCAGGAGCCTTAGATGATATTGGTTCAGCCTGAAGTGGAATTGGGTTAGAGTCAACACTAGTAATGTACAAGTCACATTGGGCATCCGTTTGTGATTGCACATTGCCTGATTGCCCTGATGGAGTTGCCACTTCTTCTTCAGCAACTTTTCCATCAGATTTCACTGTTTCCTCCTGGGCCTCTTCTGCAGATGACTCCACCCTTGGCTTCTTTTCATTTTTCTTCTTTGAAGTTATGGGCTGGGTTCTTGGTCTTTTCTTGGACATCATCTTGGTTCTTTTAAGAGTTTTGACAGCCTCAGGAGTTGGTTCAGCTGCTTTAAGTTTTTCAGCAGCAATAACCATTTCTGCTGCTATGGCTGTTACTGCTTCTCTTAGTACATGTAGTGATGCTGCTTCAATACAGTTCTTTACAATCCAGTAAATTTCTTCATCTATTTCAGCTTGAGATGTAGTTACTGCTTCCTGCTCAGTTTCTGCTGCTTTGACTGTTTGGCCTTCAGCAGCATTAACTGTTTCTGCTGCTTGTTCAAACTCAGCAGCATTAACAGTTTCTGCTGCTGTGGTTTCTGCTGCTGTGGTTTCTGCTGCTTTGGTTTCTTTAACACACTCTTCCCCCTTTTCTGTCTCACTGGACTCCCCCTTAAACTGTGCATAGTCCATTTCCATCTCAGTCTCTATGTGAGCAGTCTCCCCCTCAATTTGTGGACCCTTCAGTTTCAGTTCTGCTTCTGACTCTGACTCCCCCTTTTTGGGAGCATCATCAGTTGAGGTTCTCCTTCTTAGCACAAACCTTGCCTTTTTCTTTTTGTTCAGCAACTTGGTGACCGTCTTTTTGAGCTTCTCAATTTGAGACTGTTGGTAGGTGACCACAGTCTTAAGTTGCTCAATCTCTTTCTTTTGTGCCATGACATCCAAGTTGATATTCCCTAAGGTTTCCATCAATTCCTCATAGTTATATCTATCCTCACCTTGTTTAGAAGTATTTACCTTCTTTAAAGGATCCTTGGAAGTTTCAGCAGAAGCCTTCTGCCTAGCAGAAGCACTACCTGCCCCCTTGGTTTCTTGGCACCTGGGTCCTCCTAATGATTTCTCATTTAGAGTTGCCATGGGGAAGGTCTTATTTATGTTACCACTGTCCTTCTCTGTGCTAGCAGAAGTAGTGGCAGCCTTAGCACCCATATGGTCATCCTTCTCCTTAGAGACCACCTTCTTGAGGTTGGGAGACACCCCTGTGGTTTCCCTGTTGATATTCTCAATTGGAGAATGCTCCAATTGAGGGCTTAAAGGCGTAGGGCTTTGAGTAGGTACAACAAGGGAAGGAGCCTTGTGCACCTTTCTTCTTTGAAACCTTTTGGTGATTGTGGGGGTGGGCTGTTCAAGAATGGACTGTGGGATGTCTTTTGAGATGGAAGGTTGGGATTGGTCATCAGTGGGTTGATCTAATGAGGGCCTTGATCCTGATGCCATACCTTCAGAGGGGTGGGACACAACCATCATTGTAGAGAACAATGGTGTGTCAACTCCTTCCGAGTCCCTAGGAAGTCTTTTCATATTTGAAAAAACCTTCCCTTTAGGGGATTTGGGTACATATACCTCAGTGAACTGAGGTAAGTCCATCAACTCCTTGTTAAGAACTTCTTGCACAAACCTTGGATACATGAAAAAGGTCTTTTTGGATTCCAAGTTTGATACAAGATCATTAAAGATCATTGCTGAGAAATTGTACTTTCTGGCAGTGGATAAGCAGACCAAGGCATATGCAATGGGACTGCTGAACTCACTCCATCCAGTAGTTTTCTTGGAAATACAGTGCATCAGGGTATGAACAAGAAATCTCCATTGGTTGAAAATTTTTGACTTGTAGAATTTAAAAACACCAATGGGACCTTCATACCCCATTCTTTGTAAAGTAGAAAAGAGTTCTTCATTAGGAATAGAAGTTATACCTGAAGCATCATTCAACTGAAGGGAGATGCGAATAACCTCTTCAGTGACTTTCAAGGGTTTATCACAAACCCTTGTTCGAATGGTTTTCTGCCCTTCTTCAACACTAACAGTGGCATTCTCCCAAAATTGTTTCTGATGTTCGATATAGATTGTTGGGCTCACCGTGAGTGCATAGGAGATGTGCGAGGATTTGAGAAAATCGACTATATCGTGGAATCCCGCAGCTTGTTTCGGCTTCTGAAGCATGGCTATTTCATTGTGCTCATCCACAAACTCCATGACGCCTAAGGATTCTTGAAAGAAAAGCACAGAGATTCTGGGGAGTCTAGGTTAGAACGAGAGAGAAGAAGTAAATGCGAAGAGTCGTTATGAACATGGGCGGGCAAACAGGGGTATTTATATGCCCTAGATTATCAGAAGCAGTATTAACTACCTCGCAGTATTAACTACCTCGCAGTATTAACTGCCAAGCAGTATTAACTGCCAAGCAGTATTAACTACCTAGCAGTATTAACTACCGAGCAGTATTAACTACCGAGCAGTATTAACTGCCAAGCAGTATTAACTACCTAGCAGTATTAACTACCAAGCAGTATTAACTACCGAGCAGTATTAACTCCACTAGCAGTATTAAATAAACTAGCAGTATTAACTACTGAGCAGTATTAACTACTGAGCAGTATTAACTGCCAAGCAGTATTAACTACTTAGCAGTATTAACTACCGAGCAGTATTAACTACCGAGCAGTATTAACTACCTAGCAGTATTAACTACCAAGCAGTATTAACTACCGAGCAGTATTAACTCCACTAGCAGTATTAAATGCACTAGCAGTATTAACTACTGAGCAGTATTAACTGCTGAGCAGTATTAACGACCAAGCAGTATTAACTACACTAGCAGTATTAACTGCACTAGCAGTATTAACTGCACTAGCAGTATTAACTACTGAGCAGTAGTAACTGCACAAGCAGTAGTAACTACTAGAACACCGACAGTAGTAACTTCTGTACTGGCAGTAGTAACCACACTTACACTTTTCTTCACTTGGTAATCAGAGGAAAACAGAGGATCCTGAGAAAGAAAGTTAGTAGCACCAAATATATGAAGAAATATAGGTATAAAAACAGAAAGTCATGAATTTATTCTAGGTTGATCATGCCCACACTTGTTACCAAAAAGGTGAATCTACCCACATCAAAAGCTTTTGTGAATAGATCAGCAAACTGGTCATTTGTATGAACTTTAGCAACCTGAATTAATTTCTTTTCATTGCAATCTCTTATAAAGTGATACCTTATCTCTATATGCTTTGTTTTTGAGTGTTTGACTGGATTATTAACAATGCTAATAGCACTGTTGTTATCAATGAAGATTGGTGTGTGAAGAAAAGTTACCCCATAGTCCAACATCTGATTCTGAATCCATAGAACCTGAGAGCAGCAGCTTGCAGCAGCTATGTACTCAGCTTCTGTGGTAGATAAGGACACTGTGGTTTGTTTCTTACACTGCCAAGATACTAGTCTTGTACCCAAAAACTGACATCCACCTGAAGTAGACTTCCTATCCATGTTGGCTCCTCCCAAATCACTATCTGAATATGCAAGCAAGTCAAAAGAGGATTCATGAGGATACCAGAGACCTAATCTAGGTTGCCCTTTTAAGTATCTGAATATTCTCTTGACAGCATGAAGGTGTGATTGCTTAGGAGAAACCTGAAATCTGGCACAAACACAGACTGAAAACATAATGTCAGGTCTAGAGGCTGTGAGATACATGAGAGATCCAATCATTGATCTGTAATGATGGACATCCACATCCTCCCCCTCAAGATCTGCAGTGATCTGTTTATGTGTTTCCATTGGAGTGCTTGCTGACTTTGAGTCTGATAAACCAAACTTGTCCAGGATGTCTTTCACATACTTGGATTGGCTAATAAAAATTCCATCTTTCCTCTGTTTTACCTGAAGCCCAAGAAAGAATGTAAGTTCTCCCATGGAGCTCATCTTGAAGCTTTTGTGCATCAATTCTTCAAACTCTTTACACATTTGATCATTGGTGGATCCAAAGATGATATCATCCACATAGATCTGAACAAGTAAAGTACCTCTCTTTCTCCTCTTGATGAACAGGGTCTTGTCAATGACTCCTCTTTCAAAGTCATTTTTCAAGAGATAGGTAGACAAAGTGTCATACCATGCTCTTGGGGCCTGATGCAAACCATAGAGAGCCTTCTTCAGCTTGTATACTCTGTCAGGGTGCAATGGATTCTCAAATCCAGGGGGTTGACAGACATATACTTCTTCCTCAATGCTTCCATACAGAAATGCACTTTTGACATCCATTTGGTACACTTTGAACTTCATGTATGAGGCATAGGCTAGAAATAACCTGATTGCTTCAATCCTTGCCACAGGAGCAAAGACTTCCTCATAATCTATTCCTTCTTCCTGAGTGTACCCTTGTGCAACCAGTCTAGCTTTGTTTCTGATTACAATCCCTCTGTCATCCTTCTTGTTCCTGAAAATCCACTTGGTGCCAATTGCTCTATGACCTTTTGGAAGGTCTACCAAGTCCCAAACATCCTGTAATTTGAACTGTAGCAGCTCCTCTTGCATTGCCTCTATCCAGCTTGGGTCTTTCATGGCATCATAAGCCTTTTTGGGCTCAATCTGGGACAGAAAGCAAGTAAGAACAGTGTTAACTGTATTTTGCTGCTCTTGCAACTCTTGGAGTCTGCTTTGCTTTCTAGTCATCATGGGAGATGCAATATCTCCAATTACCAACTCAGGAGGATGATTTTTCTGAGTTCTTGTTTGATGACCAGCTTCCTCTTGTAAGTCCTCATCCAGATTAGACTCATTTAATTCTGGATTTGTTTCTGCTTCTTCAGTCACCTCAGATTCTCTGGAATTTGAACCTGAAGACTGATTTTCCTCTGCTCTCCTCTCTTCTTCATTCTGAATAGGTTCAGTCTCCTCATGGTGTTCACAGAATTCCACAGGATCAATGGAAGGGATTGGAAATATCACAGATTGAATTCTGTGTTCTGATGATGGTGTATCCCTTTGTCCTGCATATACATCACCACTGAAACCCAAAGAATTAGTGAGTGAATCAATGTCAAATAGCCAATTAGGACCTGAACCAATAGGATTTGGTGTGTTCTCATTGCATTTGACATTGTCACTTTCTTCAATTATTCTAGAAGAGGTATTAAAAACTCTGTAGGCCTTACTTTGAGATGAATACCCAACAAGAAAACCATCATCTGCTTTGCTATCAAACTTGCCTAAGTGAGATTTGGTATTGAGAATAGTACAAGGACATCCAAATGGCTTGAAAAATCCAATATATGGTTTCCTTTTATGGAAAAGCTCATAAGGTGTCTTGTTTTTAGGCTTTACAACTAAAACTCTGTTTTGAACATAGCAGGCAGTATTAACTGCTTCTGCCCAAAAAGTAATTGGTAACTTTGAGTCAGCTAACATAGATCTAGCAGCCTCAATCAGTGTCCTATTCCTTCTCTCAGCAACACCATTTTGTTGTGGAGTCCTAGGAGCACTGTATTGTCTCTCAATTCCTTTTTCTTCACAAAAGGTGTTTAGATCAGAATTTTTAAACTCAGTTCCATTATCTGATCTAATGACTTTCACTCTTTGATTTGATTGGTTTTCAATTTTGAGAATGAAAGATTTGATCAGTCCACTTGTCTCATCTTTAGTTCTCAGAAAATATACCCAAGTAAATCTAGAATAATCATCAACAATAACTAAGCAGTATGATTTCTTGCCAATACTCATCACATTGGTAGGACCAAACAGATCCATATGTAACAGTTGAAGAGGATTTGATATAGTGTTTATCTCTTTGGACTTATGAGAAGTTTTGTGTTGTTTGCCTTTGAGACAAGCAACACAATGATCATCACATGAATATACTTTGGATGGCAAACCCCTTACAAGGTTATTCTTAACAAGTTTATTTATTGTTTTAAAGTTCATGTGACACATCCTTCTGTGCCAGAGTGATGATTCATCTAAAGAAGCTTTTGAAACTAAACAATTTAGAGATGAATCAGATGAAACACTTTCCAAATCTAAACAATAAACATTATCCTTCCTAGGAGTTCTCAGAAGTATCATGTTTTCATCAACCACTTTGTATCCAGGAGCAAGGATAATGCATTCAGAGTCTGTAAACAATATACTATGCTTCTTGTCACAAACCTGTGATACACTTAACAGGTTGTATCTCAATTGTTCAACATAGTATACATCTTCAAAGGTCATCTTACCCTTTGAAACATCACCCTTACCACTTATCTTTCCACCAGCAGGATTATCCCCAAATGCAACATGTCCTCCATCAACCTTTTTGAAATTTTTGAGGCAGGACATGTTACCTGTCATGTGCCTGGAGCAACCACTATCAACATGCCAAATGCTCTTCCCCTTGAGCTGTTGGTTGCCCTGCACATCAAGATAAATCAGTTAGTTTTATTTGGAACCCAAGCCGAAGTGGTCTTGGGTCTCCCTTGCTCATCAAAATACTTACACTTGGTTTTGATGAGATTTTTAACTTTTGGTACTGCTGTGCTGGAATACTTTGTCAAAATTATTGGTGTAGCAGCACTTGCAGCAGTACTAACAGTGCTAGCAGTATTAACCTCAGAAGTACTAACAGAGGTAG
This sequence comes from Saussurea involucrata, assembly GCA_033807775.1. Classification (NCBI taxonomy): domain Eukaryota; kingdom Viridiplantae; phylum Streptophyta; class Magnoliopsida; order Asterales; family Asteraceae; genus Saussurea; species Saussurea involucrata. The sequence continues at coordinate 134,659,967 of CM066321.1, read as the reverse complement.
CAGTATTAACCGAGTTAACACTGCTAGAAGCAGTATTAACAGAGTTAATACTGCTAGCAGCAGTACTATCTGAAGAAGAAGCACTAAAAGTATTAGCAGCACTAACATTGGACTGAATACTAGCAGTATTAATACTGCTAGCAGCACTAACTTTGGAATGATTACTAGCAGTATTAATACTGCTAGCAGCACTAACTTTTGAAGCAGTACTAGCAGTGTTAGCAGTACTAACACTGCTAGCAGCAGTATTGTTTTTAGTGCTTTTTGGAACCCACATATTATTACATTCCTTTTCAGTTGTTTTCTTTATGTGGTCTTTGGGTTTATCTTGTTTCTTTGCCACATTTTTCTTTGCAGATTTTTTATATCCACCATTCCTTCTGTAACCACCAGGTTTTTGAAAAGATCTTTGAGCATTAAACCTTTGGTTAATAGGATTGAAATAACAGTGTTTGGCTAAGTGATTTAGCTTACCACAGATGAAACAAGGTTTTGGCCTGTTGATTCTGTTCAGGTCAACTCCTTGTCTCATAGCCCACTGGTTATTCCAGTTCCTTTGATTTCCCCTCTGATTATCATGTTTTTGGGGCTTGTTCTCTTTGAATTTCCTGCAGGAACACTGTTTACAAGTATTTGAGTTCACAACTTTGGGCTGTGTGTAATGAACTTCCTTTTTCTCTTCAGTCCTTTTGATCTCTGTGTTCTTGACACATGGACTCTCACATTCCTCATCAGAGTCTACTTTGTCAGTCTCATCCTCAACAACTATTTCTTTTTCACAAGGATCTATATCAATCTTTAATTCAGGTTCCTTTCTATCCTTGGTCTCTAACAAATCAGACTTAGGAGGTATGTAGTTGTTATTGTAGGGTGGAGGTGTGGTATTGTATCCTATCCCTACTTTCATCTTGTCATGGATTTGTGCTTTAATGATGGTGTCCATGGTTTTAGAAGCACAGGTAAACTTTTCAACATCAAGTTTAACCTTTTTAAGCTCTTCTTTTAACTTTTCATTCTCCTCCCCAGACACTTTCAGCTTAATCTCATACTCATTCTTCTCCCACTTCCAATAGTTAGTATCATAGTGGTGTTGAAGTTCATTAGCTTGAAAAGCTCTAATCTGTTCCTCAAACCTTTCTACAATCCTAACATAATCTTTTACATCTTTCTCTAGCCTCTTAAGGTCATCACACATACCCTGATTGTGATCCCTATATCTTTTAACAGCATCAATGCAAGCTTGAGAACAGAGTTTAGATTGTACCTCAGTGGGGATATCAGACACTTCTGCCATAAGAGCTTGATTCTGACAGGCTTCTTCAGCTTGATCACTCCAATCAAATCCCATTCCTTGTTGAGAAACAAGGGCTTGAGAGGAGCTTCTGTTTTGGTTTCCATTTGGAGTCTGTGATCCTCCACTTCTGCATTCTCTGGCAAAGTGTCCCATCTTGTGACACTTATAGCATTCAACCTTTGACTTGTCAAAGCCTGCACCATCTTCTCTTCTTTGGGAAAAGTTGTTTCTCCCAGTCCTTTTGATGAATTTCTTCACCCTCATTGATAGCATAGCCATCTGCCACTTGATGTCCATCTCTTCCAGATCATCAGCATTGATCTGCTCTAAATCATCATTGATTAGAGAAGAGTGGACATGACTAGAAAAGAATGCTTCTAGTACAGAATCTGTGGTCTTCTCTTGATTGGTTCCACTAGCAGAATTAACAGAACCTGCAATATTAACAGAATCAGGATTAGCAGCAGTATCAGAGGATGAAGATAATAAAGCAGCATTATAAACAAATCCTGATGGCCTTTTCTTGGCTTCAACTTCAGCCTCAAATACTCTCAGATCATTGTAGAGGTCATCTAGCTCTTTGTCCTCCAATTGGTCATTCTGTCTGAATGAGACAGTGTACATGGTCCATTCTTCTCCCAATGATCTAAGGAACTTTCTGTTGACATCATCAGCATCCATGTGTACACCCACAGTTGCTAATTCTCCAATTAACTTGTTAAATCTGTCAAAAGTTTGAGTCATAGACTCATTCTTTGCAGACATAAAGTTTTCATATTGTTGCCTGAGAATAGCCTTTTGATTTCTCTTTGTGCTCTTTGTTCCAGTAAATCTTTTCTTCAGAGCATTCCACAACATCTGTGCATCTGTGCAGTGTTGGAATTGATGTTGGTACTCATTAGGAATAGCCAAAAGCAGAGTGCTTAAGGCCTTCATCTCTGTTTGTCTTACTTTCTTTTCAGCATCTGTCTTGGGAGGAGGTCTCTTTCCATCTGCTCCAATCTTTCCTTCATTACATGGGCCATTTTCTATAATGTCCCATATTGCATAATCAGTAAGAAGAATGTACTGCTTGATTCTTAGTTTCCACATGTCAAATTCATTGGGTTTGAGCATGGGAACCTTTGAAACAAGAGTACTGTGAGAATCCATTGAGTTGTCCATAATTTCTAAGATACCAATGCTCTGATACCACTTGTCAGGATCGATTCTTAACAAGAATTAAACTTCTTAGAAACAGAATTTAGAGAATCTTGCGGAATAGAACTCTAAATCAATTAAAGAACAATCAATAGAAATTCAATAAACTGTATATATATCAAACAGTTATAACTCACAAGTTTTACACCAAAACCTCAATCTTGTTGAACAGACTCAACAAGACGATTTCTACTTCTCTAGAAATAGGATCTATGATCTTGAGGTTAATTCACTCTTGAATATCGAATTCTGTATATTATCTATCTTCTTTTTTTTTCGTATTTTCGTATATTCTAATAGCTATCTATCAATACTATTTATACAAAAGTAATTACAAGATAACCATAAAAAGTAAATTGATCTTCTGAATCTTCGTTAAACATATCTTGATCAATTCCTTCTTTGTCTCCAAAAGTATCGCATACCAAACTTATCAACTCAGCAGTATTAATGATGATTTGGCTCAGCAGCATTAACAACCTTCAGCAGTATTAATCTTCACAGCCTTCAAGCAGTGGTAACTCAGCTCAGCAGTACTAACCATGTCTAGCAGTAGTAATTTGGTCTAGCAGCACTAACTTCATCTAGCAGCATTAACTTCATCTAGCAGCAGTAACCTTGCCCAGCAGTAGTAACGAAGAACTGGCAGTAGTAATGAAGACTTAGCAGTACTAACCATACTTAGCATATCTTCAGTTCCCAACACATCCAATGGCACCAGCAACGCCGAGAAACACTAGGGTATGAGTCGGAGATGCCTTTGGTGCTAATTAATCCAAACCATGCTGTACCTAGGCATTATAGTAATGACTGGTTTGGGCCGACCAACGACCCTATTAACTAATAAGTTATGGTATCGATATCGCTATGATCATCAGGGTACTGATCATAGGAGGATGAATATATATTCAAACAAGCCTTGTTATATTTATAATGAAGGGCAGGGCATATATATATAGCCATATTCTGGATTCTGATATCATACACACCTACTCCCATTCTTGGTAATCCCTCATACCATCCATCCATCCGATCTTGGGGTGGAGCCTATATATATTTATTAGGGTCGTTTGCGCTCTTGTGTATAGCCATCACGGCCTTTGTTCTCCCAATGGTTGACCCTTTGGGTGGGGATGATCATAGGACTTGTTTTAGTAATGGGTTACCCTTTGCATGGTATAATGATCGATGGGGTGGTGAGGGCATTGTCGGTTTTTGGGTATGCATTTTGTTTTAGCCCACTTTTGTGGATCTCAATGGGGAAAATTGGATCATATATATTCACTTTAATTAATAGCAATATTAATTTAGTGAGAATGGATTGCCGTACGTAATTGTAACAACCATTGCCTTAAGATGAATATCTTATCGTCGTCGTCGTTTGTGTAAAATAAATTTGCATGTATTTTTCTATGTATTTTGCATGTACGATGGCCATATTGGAATGTAAAGTTATATATATATATATATATGATTTAAAACGGAAAATCAAATACATGTTAATTACACCTTTTGACATTAATTATTCAGATATTTGAACATCCACAATGGTTGAAACATATATATAACACAGTTTTATTTCATTGTCATGTGTCGTGTTTTGCCTCATATGCATGCATATAATAAATTTATTTTATTATCCATATATAGATCATTTTAGTTAGTTTCATAAATTAATTATGGGTCCTGGTATACTTTTTTTTTTAAAAATTTAGAATATTTACATACCAATTAATGATTATATATTGTTATTTTAGAAAATTATTACAGTATAAACAAATGTGTTGGAAATATTTTATTATGGAGGTTGGATCAATCTACTTGTTATGGGATTTTCGTTGTTTTGATCGATTGTTGGAACAGTGACATCCACAACTTTAATAATTTATAAGAGTGAATTACACCGGTGGTTTACCCAAATTTTAGATTTGGTCCCTAAATTAAGTACACTATCTACCTAACATTTTAATTTACTTTCACTCATGGTCCTCCTATGTTTAACATAGAAGAACCATGAGTAAAAATAAATCAAAAAGTTAAGGACCACGACCGTAAATAGTGTAATTTAGGGATTAAATCCAAAATTTGGGTAAACCACCGGTGTAATTCACTCGAATAACAAAAATCTTCTAACCCAAAACCCAGGAATTTAATGAACGTTTTAAATATACTGTACTGTAGTCATAATTTATAATTTCCCTTGTAATCTAAAACAACAATGCAAAGTTTAAAAGAAAAAAGAACAAGTGAAGGTGGTATGTATATCCTTTCCTTTACTCACATTATGCAGCAGTTTTGCTGAGAATCAAGCATTTCTGGTGACCTGCAATCCAAATTACAAGACATAATTTGAATCATATATATAAACAATATTTATTAATCCAGCAATGAAGAAAAACTGCCCTCCATTCCTAAAATCATCTACACTTTTGCCTTTAGGATTGATTACATTTTTTGTTTACAGATAATCTGGATACTAGATACAAACATTTAACATTTCCCAGTATGTATTTGCTATCTGGTTCAATCCCATTGTCTTACAAATATCTCCAGATATTTTAGACAACTCCTCTCAAAGTTATATTACAAATGTTAATGTGTATGGCCACAAGGTCCAACTATATATAAAAATTTCATTACCAAAATATTGCCAGATTAGCAATGGCATAACATTTTCCAGGTTGAATAGTATATGTGCAAACTTTGACTTTCAAGGTCAAACATGTTGCTTTCTGGATTCAAGCTTGACTTTTGATTTTTTTACAAGCCCAAAACCAATGTTACTAGATCTTATAGCATTTGTGATCTAGTTCAATGCCAGTGTAAAAATTTATGGAAATTTTAGTCCATTGATCCCAAAATTGAAGTAGAACATTAATCCATATGACCTGAAAAGTCGAACTATAATAAGAATTTTGACACTGAACACTGCCGGATGTGACAATATGGCTTAAAAGATGGAGAAAAAAGCACACTTACAGTTGGCCAAAAGCTGATATATCAAAATCAGACGCAAGCTCTTTCACAATATCATTTGGCGGTTGACCACATTCTTGCATTTTGTGCATGAGCTCGACGATCTTGTTGAAATTACCAGGCTCGGTTTCATAAACTGCATTCAGATCCTTTATGAACTCATGTTGATGAATATAACGGTCGTATTCTTCTTTGTTTAATTTAGATTTATTGTCTTCTAACCATTTTGGGTATCTTTCACCAATATCTTTCATGGGTTCATGAAGAACATCTTTTGACAAGAGCTGTTGCATCATTGTCTCTACCATAGACTCCATGTCCTACAGAGAGCAAAGAGGAGGGTATTTTAGTACTTCTAAGTTTTCAAGCTCAAATAACTTGATTTAGCCATTCTCATGGTTCCAAATAATTAACACTATCGATTGTCCACAGGGTCCTCCAAGACATCTAAATAATAGTTCCACAATTCAAACTATGTACCACATCTAGTTTTGCAATTTCCATCGGGACAGAGGAGATACTTATCATTACCAAAGCATCTCATCATTTATCAAACACAAATTCCATTACAAAACATTAACTAAATGTCTACCTGCTACAATCAAAGGAAACATCGAATCTCCAAGATCTACAATCCACATTATACACAATCGACACTAGTAACAAGTACTATGATGACAGCATTGACAGTTTCAACAATCACACCAAATACAAGAAAGATTGACGTACCAGTTCAGTCAGAACCAATGAAGACTACAGAGGTGAAGAAAAAACAAAATCCGTATCTTCAACCCCTTCTTACCTATCACGGTTATATATTGGACCTTTTTCTATTTTTATTTCCTTTCAGACACAGATTCTACATTTGTTGCTACAAGATTAAATGTCATATTTTATCCAAGTTTTAGATATCAAACTAATTTTTCTAGTTAAGATGCAACGTATTGACCTTCAAATTCAACGTTTATCTCCTTTTTTCTTGAAAGGAAGACCCACGAAGCCACACACAAGGGTGAAACTTTGCCACCGATAATTCAATAGGCAATGTGCAACGTGGTATGTGAACTTGGGATCTCTGTGTCATCATGAGCAAGTTCCCACCACCACAGTAGGCCAAAAAGAGCATAAATTGAAGGAACTTTAGCTCAAAAAAACTTGCTTCAATGATAACTCTAGGGCCCGGATCAGATGACAACAAACTTGTAACCAAGCAAAAATATGACAGGATCGAAACAAAAACTAGAACCAGGTTTCCAATAAGTCAGAAAAAAAATACCTGAGACCCTGCAAGTTCCTCAAACTGCTTGACCCAGTCCTCCATCATTGCATCATCTCCAAACATATCAATGCCACCTGGTTTTGGAGCAGTAATAGACTCCATACCTTTAACAGTTTCCCTAGTTTGCTCTCTCAACTTATTGAGAGTCTCTGATACATGTGACTCCTTGGATGCCACCTTTTCCTTTCCTTTCTTGTTACTTCTCATATCAGGCAAACCCATTCCTAGTCCTTGAACCCCACTGGGCAAAGAAGGACCTTCTGCTTTGTTCCCTCTGTCATCTCTGCTTTCATCACCGAACAACAAATTCAAACAATGGAAAAGCTTTAGACTTGTATAAAAGTTAAAGAGAATAGTTTCCGCTGGGCAATCCATCCAATATGTGTCTCCATTAGTGTGTAATTTTATGTGTTATGGATAGAAGTTTACCTACAAATAAGCCCTTTGTGTGTGATGGGCTCGTTGCCGATCCAAAACAATATAAGTTAGAAACTTTACACAGAAACAGTTTCAAATGAATTAATTTGAAATTGATAAGACATCTACATATAAGCCTTTTGAGTGTGTTGTTAACAACATAAAGTAATAATCCTTCCGGTCAAATGGATCAACATTCAACTTCAAATTGATTGATTGATCATCTAAGTTTTCAGAGAAAAACAAATCGCAACTACAATGAAGTTAAAACAAACTACGGATAACGAACAAGTGTGTCAGGATTTGGAATAGAAGCCGTATCAATTTTGAAACTGAAAGGTGCCAGATTTGCCCTATCAATAATAATCCAAGTAATAACGAATACACCGTTCAGTTGCTATATTACCCTATCAAAGGTGTATAATTCGATTTCCGGCAGAAAATTTACAAAACCTTTGAGCAGAGGAGGCAAGATTAAGAGTCTGGAAATCATCCAAAGCACCTAATTGTGATACAAAATGCAATTGATCAAATACAAATCATAGCCACCGAAAAATAACAAAAATCAACCGCGGATAGAGAAGAGAAGATTTTAACTGTCAAGAAGTTGGTCTAAATCGTCTGAATGGTCGGTCTGAACCATCGCCATGATCTTCTCCCTACTAAAACAAACAACAGAGGAATATTGTACCAAGAGGGAACGTGTGACGTCGGCCGACGGAGAAACCGAGTATCTCGAGTCGACTGTGCTTGTGTTGTGATCGTCCTTTGTAGAAAGAAAAAAAATTGCAATTACGAGAATTACAAATTAAACTTGGGAAATTAATTAAAATGCCATAAGTCAAAGTCAAACCTACCAAAATGCCATAAATCTTTCCCACTTTGCAAAAATACCCCAAATACCCGCGATAGGAGCCTGCGATCGCGGCCAGTGGCATTTTGGTAATATTATTATCCGCGATCGCGGGGAAATGGCTAAAATACGGCGATCGACACTTTTGTTTGTATTTCATGATTTGTAAATGAAATTTTACGCTTTCACCCCCTATACTTATTTATAAACTTTACTTTATACCTTTTACTTTCATTATTTTAATTTTACATTTAACACATATAATCGTTTATTAACTAAAACACGTTAAAAAAATACGTTTTAATTTTAACAAGTTACACCATTATAATCGTCTCTTCGATACGTTCGAAATGAGCTCAATCTTGATTTTTTTTATTTATATATTTTAATATATATCATATATACTACATAAAAATATTTTTAATATTTACAATTCATACCTTTATAGTTGATTATTTAATTTATGGTACTCTTATAGTTAATGCGATAGAAGTGTAAAACAAAATTGAGAATACGTTAAAAAAATGAATTTCCGCAGATAAAAAATATTTTTTAGGTAGTGTATATATATATATTAAAATATATAAATCAAAAAAATTCAAGATTGGACTCATTTCGAACGTATCGAAGAAACGATTATAATGGTGTAACTTGTTAAAACTAAAACGTATTTTTTTAACGTGTTTTAGTTAATAAACGATTATATGTGTTAAATGTAAAATTAAAATAATGAAAGTAAAAGGTATAAAGTAAAGTTTATAAATAAGTATAGGGGGTGAAAGTGTAAATATCAAATCAAAATCACAATTTTGTCGGAAAATTAAAATGTTACACTTTCAACCCCTATACTTATTTACTTACTTTACTTTATACATTTTACTTTTATTATTTTAATTTTACATTTAACACATATAATCGTTTATTAACTAAAACACGTTAAAAAACACGTTTTAATTTTAACAAGTTACACCATTATAATCGTCTCTTCGATACGTTCGAAATGAGCTCAATCTTGAATTTTTTTGATTTATATATTTTAATATATATCATATACACTACCTAAAAAATATTTTTTATCTGCGGAAATTCATTTTTTTAACGTATTCTCAATTTTGTTTTACACTCCTATCGCATTAACTATAAGAGTACCATAAATTAAATAATTAACTATAAAGGTATGAATTGTAAATATTAAAAATATTTTTATGTAGTATATATGATATATATTAAAATATATAAATCAAAAAAATTCAAGATTGAGCTCATTTCGAACGTATCGAAGAGACGATTATAATGGTGTAACTTGTTAAAATTAAAACGTATTTTTTTAACGTGTTTTAGTTAATAAACGATTATATGTGTTAAATGTAAAATTAAAATAATGAAAGTAAAATGTATAAAGTAAAGTTTATAAATAAGTATAGGAGGTGAAAGTGTAAAATTTCATTTACAAATCATGAAATACAAACAAAAGTGTCGATCGCGGGTATTTTAGCCATTTCCCCAGCGATCGCGGGATAATAATATTTCCAAAATGCCACTGGCCGCGATCGCGAGCTCCTATCGCAGGTATTTGGGGTATTTTTGCAAACTGGGAGAGATTTGTGGTATTTTAATTAATTTCCCATTAAATTTTATGATACTCCTTGATTTAAAATATAAGAAAAAAACAAAAGTATAGTTGTTGGTTATGATAAATATAATATATGTGTTTTTTTAAGGGAAATTAATTAAAATGCCAAAAGTCAAACATCTTGTTACTGAAATGCCACAAATCTCTTCCATCTTACCAAAATGCCCCAAAAAGCCGCGGTGGGCCCTGCGATCGCGAGCCTCAGGCCCACGTGTCACCAAACTTCGCCCAAATAGCCCGTGTTGGTCCCTCAAGAATGTCCGCGGTCCATCTTTTCCCCCTCAAGAATGCCCGTGTTGACAGTTTTAGTCCCTTCCCGCGTTGGGATCCCGCGATCGCGGGATAACCCGCCACGCGTCGGCATGGGGTTAACCCTAAAAATCTTTGTGAGCCAAACCCTGTCTCTTTCTCTTCTCTATCGCCGCACTATATAAGAGGGGTGGGGGGACCAAACCGGCCACACCCAATTTTTTTAATAACTCTCTCAATTTTCTCCCACTCTCTCAATTTTGTCGTGTGGAATACGCGTTCGGGTTTTGTGAAGATGTCTCGTATTACCTCTGTGGTATGTTTTCCTTATGTTTTTTGTTATTTTTTGTATGTTATTTTAAGTTAAGATATATGATTTGTATGTTGTTAGAGTGTTTATAACTTTTGTTATGTTTGAATATGTTCTATGTTTAACATTTTTAAGATATATGATATGTATGGTTTTATGTTTGAATGTGATATTTGTATGTTATTATTGGAGTATTTTTATTAAAAAAATGTTAAGAGTGTGTTTTTTTATAAAAAATTGTTAAGAGTGTTTTTTTATAAAAAAATTGTTAAGAATGTGTTTTTTTATAAAAAAAACATTGTTAAGAATGTTTTTTATAAAAAAATTGTTAAGAGATTGTTTTTATAAAAATAATTCTAAAGAGTGTGTTTTTAAAAAAAATGTTAAGAAGGTGTTTTTTTATAAAAAAAAATTGTTAAGAGTGTGTTTTTATAAAAATAATTCTTAAAAGTGTGTTTTTATAAAAAAATGTTAAGAATGTGTTTTTTTATAAAAAAAATTGTTAATGGTGTGATTTTATAAAAAAATTGTTAAGAGTGTGTTTTTATAAAAAAAAAATTGTTAAGAATGTGTTTTTATAAAAAAATTGTTAAAAATGTGTTTTTTTATAAAAAATTGTTAAGAGTGTGTTTTTATAAAAATAATTCTTAAAAGTGTGTTTTTATAAAAAAAAACATTGTTAACAATGTTTTTTATAAAAAAATTGTTAAGAGTGTGTTTTTATAAAAATAATTCTTAAAAGTGTGTTTTTATAAAAAAATGTTAAGAATGTGTTTTTTTATAAAAAAAATTGTTAAGGGTGTGTTTTTATAAAAAAAAATTGTTAAGAGTGCGTTTTTATAAAAATAATTCTAAAGAGTGTTTTTAAAAAAAATGTTAAGAAGGTGTTTTTTTTATAAAAAAATTGTTAAGAGTGTGTTTTTATAAAAAAATTGTTAAGAATGTGTTTTTTTATAAAAAAAATGTTAAGAATGACAACTTAGGTCCCTACGGTTTTTATAAAACAATTTTTAAAAGTGTGTTTTTATAAAAAATATTAAGAATGTGTTTTTTTATAAAAAAATTGTTAAGGTTGTGTTTTTATAAAAAAAATTTTGTTAAGAGTGTGTTTTTATAAAAATAATTCTAAAGAGTGTTTTTAAAAAATAATGTTAAGAATGTGTTTTTTTATAAAAAAATTGTTAAGGGTGTGTTTTTATAAAAAAATTGTTAAGAGTGTGTTTTTATAAAAATAATTCTAAAGAGTGTGTTTTTAAAAAAAATGTTAAGAAGGTGGTTTTTTATAAAAAAAATTGGTAAGAGTGTTTTTATAAAAAAATTGTTAAGAATATGTTTTTTTATAAAAAAATGTTAAGAATGACAACTTAGGTCCCTACGGTTTTAAGAATGACAACTTAGGTCCCTAAACTTTTAAGAATGACAATTTAGGTCCCTAAACTTTTAAGAATGCCAATTAGGTCCCTAAACTTTTAAGAATGACCGCTTAGGTCTCTACGGTTTTAAGAATGACAACTTAGGTCCCTAAACTTTTAAGAATGACAATTTAGGTCCCTAAACTTTTAAGAATGCCAATTAGGTCCTAAACTTTTAAGAATGACAACTAGGGTCCCTAAACAATATGATACGTTGAAATAAAATAAACCGCAACATCTATATATAACAATATGATACGTTGAAATAAAATAAACCGCAACATCTATATATAACAATATGATACGTTGAAATAAAATAAACCGCAACATCTATATATAACAATATTATACGTTGAAATAAAATAAACCGCACTTTATCTATTTATAACACTATTATATGTTGAAATAAAATAAACCGCAACATATCTATTTGGATTTTGTCAAACGGGTGTAAATAGCCCTAAGGTATGTTGGGATTTAAGCAATCCATGTGATTCCCCTACTACCTGGAAGTCCAATAGATTGAGTGGTTTCTTTTCAAAAACTAAAACAAACGAATAATTATCAACACAATAAACCAAACAAGCTAAAACATCTATATATAACACTAACTATAACATCTGTGAATGACTATGTAGAGGGATTTCTTTAACATCGACTTGACGCTAAAGTGCAAAGTTGCCTACATCGAGTAGTTAGGAGGGCGCTTTAGGGGATTAGGTGATCGCGCGGATACCCTGGAGGCCATCTTTAGAGGGACACCGTTCGGGCCATGGATGGACGTGTCTTACTCTGCTGGCGACCCTACACTAGTACACATGTTTCTACAGTTGGAGGTCGAGGACGCCAACGCTGAGCCGGAGGAGATGCATTTTGATTTCTTCGGCTCTCGATTGCATTTTGGGCGTCGTGAGTTATGTCTAATTACAGGACTACGTTTTGGAGAGGCTCCCCCTTCCTCCCTTAGCAGACTGCTCCTTCGTTCCTAGGGTTTGGGGCATTTCAGCATCTCGTTTGAAGCTGAAGGCAGCCCGGGACATGATAAAAGAGGGCCTTAGTGCCCTAACCGACGACGATGCTGTCCGTGTATGCTTGGTGGTGATCGTGGATATGGGCTTCATGGGCCGTGAGTATAGCCAGTATGCTTCCTCGACGGTTCTTAGGGCCGTCGAGGACCTTGAGCTGTTTAACAGCTACCCGTGGGGTAGCCATATCTGGACACATTGCTACTCAATCTTGCACCGAGCCATAAGCAGACGCGACTCCGATCGACATGGAAAGATGAACCTTTGTGGTTTTACATACGCCTTCAAGGTTAGATACGTAGTATAACAATTGTTAATAATACATACAAACTGTTTGGCTTTTCTTTTTACGTACTTGCTCTTCTTGTCTAATACTCTAATTCCAGATATGGATCTTGGAGATGTTTCCCGCATCAATCCAATATTTCGTCAAGCGCGACGACCGAGTACTTAGGGGAACCCGTTGGGACAAGCGTGTTACCCTAAGTAGGTCGCTTTGGGTTCAGTTCTTCAATGAATCTAGAAATGTAAGTTCTTTTACTATGTTTACAATTTGCATACGTTAGTCCCGCTTATTAATTTTTTTATGTTTTATCATATATTTAGCGGCCACTCTTGCCTTTCACTCGCCTTCAGCCTACTGCCGACGAGATGGACACGGATTGGTACAGAGACAGCGTGGCCTTTATTGACGCAGAGGCGGCAAGGGCTCGACGTCCCTCTCCTTCCACATCTCACGAAGATGAGGAAGACGACGATAGCCCCCTTCCGGTGGATATCAGCAACCCCCTTCCTCCTCCTATCCGTCGCCCCCTTCCTCCTCCTATCTGCGGCCCCCTTCCTCCTCCTACCAGCCGCCCCCTTACGATCCATATCAGGCGGCCCCTTCCTACGGGCCACATCGTGGCTGTCATGAGTACCTGTGGGACTACGTCCACGGGCCGCTAGAGTCACGTGTAGAGTTTTTGGAGGGAGTCTACAGACAGTTTAGCGTTGTCCATGTTAGTGTTTAACTTAATTTGATGGCCACGTTTATTTAGTTTGTATATTAATATTACGTTCTAAATTTGTTTTAGCTGTCGAGTACGACACCGATCCCCGCTCCGTTCGGACAGGGGGCACAGGCGACGTTTGCCACCACATCCTATCCGTCATTCCCTGAAAATGTAAGTGACATTGAGTAACCATTATAGTTATATGTTTGTTCCTAAGTTTGTAACTCTTATAATGATCAATGTCACGCAGGCCGGGATGTCGGGGGCCGGTATGTCCCAAACGACGTTCGCCACCACATCCTATTCTACTATCCCGGAGAGTGTAAGTGACACTGAGTAACCATTATAGTTATATGTTTGTTCCTAAGTTTGTAACTCTTATAATGATCAATGTCACGCAGGCCGGGATGTCGGGGGGCCGGGATGTCCCAAACGACGTTCGCCACCACATCCTATTCTACTATCCCGGAGAGTGTAAGTGACACTGAGTAACCATTATAGTTATATGTTTGTTCCTAAGTTTTTAACTCTTATAATGATCAATGTCACGCAGGCCGGGATGTCGGGGGCCGGGATGTCCTAAACGACGTTCGCCACCACATCCTATTCTACTATCCTGGAGAGTGTAAGTGACACCGAGTAACCATTATAGTTATATGTTTGTTCCTAATTTTGTAACTATTTTAATGATCAATGTCACACAGGCCGGGATGTCGGGGGCATACACCTCGCAGATGCCGCCGTTCGCCACCACAGCAATCACGGACATCTTTGGCGGTTCGGTCGGAGACTATTACAGGCCGGAAATGCATACTGTAATTTATTTTGGTAGTTTTGGTTTAATTGTGAACATTTCCTAAATTGTACTTAAAACATCTAATAACTTAATTTTCAGACGATGGGGTCTCCTATTATCCAGGATCACTTCTCGGAGCCGGAAGATGACCCGATGGAGGTTGTAGATCCACCACCACAGGTGACCCCGCTCCCTCAAAAGCGGTCGCATAAAATTTCACAATGGTTTCGTCACCCGTTTGGCCAACAAGGATCTACGACACCACCGGCCGCTAAAAAAGCAAGCAAAGAAAGCGGGGGGAAAGAAGGGAGGAAAGAAAAAGGGAAAGGTGTCTTCACCGGAGCCTCAACCGGCATCGGAAATATTGAGGATGTGTCGAACTGGTCGCCTCCCCCCCTTGATCTTCATCCCTCACTTGAACTTGGAAATCACCCCCTCGTTTTTCAATGTATTGCTGGCCGTTGACCCTTTGGAGTCTGACTTACTAGATGTGGTTAGTATGAAGTTTAATTATAGTCATATAATCAAATATATTTATTTTACATGTCTAACCATCTATTTTTTATGTATAGCACATCGATTGTTGGGTCTCGTTGTTGCAAAGACATCGTGGAACAGACACGAGGTGGACCATGATGTTCAGTATGTTCTTTCATTACTTGTTGATTGAGCATCTAGGTCCCGCCTCCGTGGTTAGATCATGCAATGGCTTGGAAGGGACCTCTTGGGCTCTCCTCGATGTGGTATGTAAATCGTTTTACTCTTATTTTATTTAACTTGTTTTGTTGCTAACTAAGTTGTTTAATATTGTAATATTTCAGGTGTACATCCTTATATGCATTAATCCCCAACATTGGCTGCTTGGAGTGTTTGAACTTGACGCTATGACCATGACCATATATGATAGCGACAGTGCCAGTCTCTTCAGACAGCAATTGGAAGAGCAGATGACAAAGTTTAAAGCTGTGCTATTTGACTTCTTTTGTCGGGTCAAGGATGATAGACGTCGCGATATGACAGGTGTCTTTCGCTATAAGTTCGCCAAGAATGTACCCCAGCAGGTCGGGATAAATGCGGATTTCGGTGTCTGTGTATGCCGTAATGCCCAAATGTTGATAAATAACAATGAGGTATGGGTACACCCTGACGAGGTCGGGGATGTTGCCAAAGATTTTCGCATACATATGGCGGAGTCCATTTATGAGCATTGTCAAATAGGGCCACGTTAGGTTGTTTATGTAACATTAAATAATTGTTATTTTTAGTATTAACTTATTTTGTTAAAGTATTGTGATTGACTTACTGTTTACTTCATTTGGTTTTTGCTAATTTCATCCATTTACTCAACTTTGAGTATCGATATCTCTTTCACACATACTCCATTTTGGACGCATTATATATCATTTCGAAGCTCTTATATAGGAGAACATAAACCTACTAAAAGTTAGTTATATATAACACATATATATAAATTTAAATGCGTCCAAAGTTTAGTAAAACCCATATTTCCAACACCTAGTAAGTAGGTTTATGAAACTTGCGATAATCCTAATACAGAGATTATTGGATGAACAAGCATTTATTTCTTGATTATTGGTGTATTGGTTCTTGTTGTCTGGAAGTGATTCATATGATGCAAAAATTGGTATCATGTAATGTAGAACAGTATCTATATTATAGAAACTTGCATTTGACAGTACCATATAAATCTGATCTAAATTCTCATTAATTAGCTATGTTTGACTACTTAAAGACCTTTATTCAAGAGCAGACGAATATTGCAGTTACTTTTTCAGTCGAATCTTACAGGCTCTTTTCAAACGAATCTTGCAGTGAACTATTCAGACGAATCACAACTTCCTATCTATCTTTTATACAAACACACTCTCGCTTTTCTTAACACAATGGATGGAGGTTCAAGATCAAGGGGGAACAGGTCGGCGAATGTGGCTGAAACTTCACGTTCGGGAGCCTACCAACCACTGAACGACGGAGCTCGCCGGAGTACCTGGAAGGTACCGGAAACAGACGAGGAGTGGACAAACTGTGGGCGAACTGCAGCCGATTTTCCATTCACGCCTGAGGAGGAAGCAGACTGTGTAACACCCTAAAATTCAGGGCCAATTTAAACCTCAAAATATACATGTTATGATCATCAAAATATCAGACTTTTATAAACCGAAGGGTCATAAGTAAATTTCTATATATACACAAAGTCGTCTAACTTAAATAGTCTGATCAATCTAATTATACATCACAATAAGATCAACTAGATTATCTAAGGCTCGTCCCAAAAGTCCTCAAAAGAATATCTTGATCCTTCGTTATCGCCGAGTCTGATTCCTTTCAACTGAAATCTCACTTCCCAAACTATATCCCAGAGCCAGTACCTGGTAAGACAGTTTAATTTGAAACATTAGGCTTTCGCCTAGTGAGATTATCCAAATCAAATTAAAATTAATCAACAAAAATATTAACAGATATACCAAACCTGTTATCAACAATCTTACCATACCAAGCTCTTATCGACCAATGGAATCCACTTATTCCCTTACTCATGACTAATTCATCTAGTCATCATACTATCAACGAGAATTACTATAAATCCCACCGGACTTATAAATAACTCTAACTCCCAGAAATTACAGTTTCCAAACCTGCTTCTTTCTGAATTAGGATGTCAAATCCTCAACAATAAAGATATCTCATCTTTCGCTTGAAATGGGAATTACAACTCCGAGTCTGCCATTCCTCATTTCATTTCCTCCCCATCTTGAATCACTGGTCTCAAATGAGATTTCCTTTTTATCGCGATCAACAACCACCAGAGACCCTCACAGATGATTCAAGATTCACTCCAACAACTAGAATTACATCCTAACGGTCCCCAGCTAGTAAACGGTTCTCATTATACCGTACTATATGCCCACTAGACCAGATGTAGATTTCTAGCCAACGCCACACAATAACTGTGTATCATCACTCATTCTATTGTATACTAAAGCTATACAATTCAACATATATTCTATATCTCTATGTACAGAATATTAATTTCAACGATTATCCCTACTTTGCCATTTAGCATCGGGGATCAACATCTCAATATTTAACTACAGCTCCGGACTCATAAATAAGTCCTTACAATTTAACATAGCATGGTTTTTACATCAACAACAGAGTTATAAACATATAACAAATAGCATTTACATATCAGATTGTATGTCACATAACAGCCTCAAAGTACTACTGAAAGTCAACAACTTTTCGCAAGCTACTGTAGCGAAAACTACACTTTTCGCAAGCCAAAGCTGCGAAAACTTCCACTTTTCGCAAGCCAAAGCTGCGAAAACTTTCACTTTTCGCAACCCACTATTGCGAAAACCTCACTTCTCGCAACCCTCTATTGCGAAAACCTCAGTACTCGCAACCCTTGGTTGCGAAAACCTCACTTTTCGTAACCCACTGTTGCGAAAAGTCACTGTTCATCGTCTTCTCTATAGATTCAGTTCTTTATTTAACTCAATAGGCTTACCAGTTTCATAATTAAACCACACCACTGAGATTATATGCAAGTATAACATATCTCTAATCACTTTTAATTGCTTAATTTCAATAAGAATGAATAACTCACCTGGGTATTCTTGAACACAGTGTTCTTCCAAAATCAAAGGCTTAATCAACAGCTTAATCAAATCTGGACAGAATACTATAATTAAAATCTGTGGAGATGAATGATACTAACAGAGAAATTAAATTCTTACCACAAAAATCACCAAACGATTTCCTTTCTCAAAAATCTATCTCTCTCTCTGCTTCGTTCTATCTCCCTCTCGCTATTCCTCTGATTTTCTTTTCTTTTTCTTTTAGAAAACCAACCACAGAAAATCAGTATTATCAAATACTGATTTACTCCTAAGGTGACACCTCACATAAAGTATGAGTCATTAACCCATTTTCCATCTTATACCTCAAACTTCCAAATAATTGCCAATCAACCCTCCAAGTTAATTTTCTCCTAACTAAATTGTACCAAAAATACAATTTATATCATATTAATTTACAATGGAATTTTCGGGGTGTTACAATACTCCCCAACTTAAAAGGATTTCGTCCCCGAAATCACTCTAAGGCAAACAATCGAGGGTATCGTTTCATCATTTCTTCCTCCGACTCTAAAACCACATTAACAATTCAAAGATATAATACCATAATACCTATAATCTATCTCTTAGATTGTAATTTATCAAAATATTTCTCTAAGATCGATTCTCGCTCCTTCACATAACAACTTTTCTCATCGATTATGCTTCAATAACTATGACAATCCATCATTGCATCCATGACTTACACGTTTCTTTGATACAAAATGCTATCACCTTCTCACATTACTATCGCACCACACAAACACGCTGCAACCAAGCACTAAGGGGTTGTATATCAAAAGGTGATAACTCCATTGAACTTGTAGTATAACTACCTTCTTAAGTCCAATCTTTCTATCCTTGCTTCCCCACGTTAGTATGGAATACTATATTTCAAGTATTAGTTGTCTCTTTCTCCCAACTTTCCACATACCGATAGTATTTTCTCATTTCGAAACATAACTAAACAGTTTCACCAAGATTTCTAACTTAAAACATTCAACTAAATTATCTTGAAACGACATTACCGTTCGAAGTTATTACCATTCTTAAATCTTCAACTATACATTTCTCGTACATTTCTTTCACACATGAAGAGCAACTTATATTCCTTAACGACCTTACCTCCGCTACACCACATTGGCCGACATACTCATCATTTTTATTAAACTTCCAGAGATTCAGAATACAACTTAATTGGCACCTCATACCATCAAAATTTCTTTGGATAAACACTCACCATTGCCCCGACATTCTATTCCGATATAAGCCATATTACCACGCCATCTTACAACCCACATGCTTCATCAACTTTATTAACAAATAGTACCTTCCAACCGGAATTTTTTTGAAACTTCCATTTGGATACTTCCTCTTTCTAACATCACGTCTAATACTAGATGGCACATGTATCTTGGTAATTAATGCTACTACTCGTTCGTACCATTTTCCACCCATAACATTTACCACTGACCATGTCTCTCACAGTCATTCGCACACAAATAATTTTATAATCCTGTTTTCTCGCCCAAATACCCGAGTCTATATTACTAAATATCTCCTCCCCAACTTTAGTTGAACTACCACTCACGATTTTCTATTTAACTTGAACTTATTCGTTCTTACTAACTCTTTGTGGTTCCAATACGTTGTATAGACAGGGTACAATCCCTCACAGATCAACACAATCTATACACCCCCTTTGTTCATCTCTAATATTTCATCTTTTATAAATCTTCCACATCGTAAGTAAACACTTATCTAAAAGCAACAGTCCTTCACTGTTCTAACAATCCCACAAAGTGATCCTTCAACTTTTAAGCTTATGATTTAAACTTAACATTCATACATGATCCCAAAAGGATAACCAATGCATTCACGTCATATAAATTTAAATTTACAATACTGCACATGCAAGTTCAACCCCAAGCCTACGTCAAGCTTATCAAATCGGGTCAAAGTTCTTAAGACTTAACTGAGTCCAAAACCGAATCATCTACTCAAATGATCTAAAGATTATGAATATCAACTCACGCAATTTAAATACATCTAACTCACATTATGCAACATACGCTTCGAGGCGTGAAAATCTTACGACCCTTTATTGCTACTTTCCCAATGAAATCAATTCATTTGCAAGTACACGTAAATGCAACTCTTTTCATACTCCCCAATATATATAATACGCCCAGGTTCATTAGTTCCAAAGATACTAAGAACAAGTAAAATATCAAACAGTCTTCACACCTAAGACCAACACTTAAACCGTCACTGGTTCAAATACAATGCAGTTAAGCATATAATACATCCAATACTCCATCTCGAGTCATTAAAACTGACAAACATTCAAAAGACTTCTTTGAATATAAATCAAGCCTTTAAGGCCAAAATATTCGTTTGGTTTAAACATGTGCCACTCATACGATTTCGTAAACCAAAATACATTGTTACTCAAACTCTTTACCTTTTTGATTCCTTTATTGACCATCGGCCCTAAATCAAAGGTTTATACTCAAAACTTTACATGGTTAAATTTGCCAAAATCTCTCAACTCATATGTCCATATTTTAAAATATATAATACATCAAAATTATTTGTTGGGAACTGAAGATATGCTAAGTATGGTTAGTACTGCCAGAACAACATTACTACTGCCAGATCAAGTTAGTACTGCTAGTTCAAGAGTTAGTGCTGCCAGAACAAAGATACTACTGCTAGTTCAAGGTTAGTACTGCTGAGATATTAATACTGCTGGAACATTATTAATACTGCTTATGTGAGGTTAGTACTGCTAGACAAGTTACTACTGCTGGTACATGGTTAATACTGCTGAACAAAGTTAATACTGCTGGTATATTACTACTGCTGGAGATTGTTAGTACTGCTCATGAAGAATGAAGGTTAATACTGCTGAGTTTGTTAAGATTGGTATGCGATACTTTTGGAGACAAAGAAGGAATTGATCAAGATATGTTTAACGAAGATTTAGAAGATCAAGTTACTTTTTGATAGTTATCTTGTAATTATTTTTGTATAAATAGTATTGATAGATAGCTATTAGAACATACACATGAGATATACGTAGAGACGAGTTAATATACATGATATACGTGTGAAAAAGAATTCGATTGTGTTTTAGAGAGAATTAACCTCAAGGTTTAAGAACCCTATTTCTAGAGAAGTAGAAGTCGTCTTGTTGAGCCTGTTCAACAAGATTGAGGTTTGGTTGTTAATATTGTGAGTCGAAACAGTGAATACAAAATTGTGTGTTTTCTGATATTCTGTTCATTGATTGTGATAATTAAAGTTCTATTCCGCAGATTCTTTAATTCTGAATTCTAAGTGTTAATTATCTTGTTAAGATTCGATCCTGACAAGTGGTATCAGAGCAAGTGTTTCTTAGAATTCTACAGTCATTATGGAAAATTCTTTTGAATCAAACAGTACTCTTGTATCTAAAGTTCCCATGCTCAGACCCAATGAATTTGACATGTGGAAAATTAGAATCAAGCAGTACATTCTGCTTACTGATTATTCCATCTGGGATATCATTGAGAATGGTCCATGTGCTGAAGGAAGAACTAGACCAGATGGCAAAAGACCTCCTCCAAAGACTGATGCAGAGAGAAAAGTCAGACAAACAGAGATGAAGGCCTTAAGCACCCTGCTTTTGGCTATTCCCAATGAGTATCAGCATCAATTCCATCACTGCACTGATGCTCAGATTCTGTGGAATGCTTTGTGTTGGTGCAAGTGTACCACATCTCTATATATTTATATATATTTATTTTGATGATTACAAACACACCGTATTATTGTTTATCTAACAATCCTATCCAAGTGTACAGTTCTTGAAGAACACGAAGATTTTATCTGAAGAGTTCAAGACGGAAGTTTTACGTTGTCATTAGTGTTTATAATTTATAATGATAAACACCCTAAAATAATATACCACTTGGATATTTCTAAAAACCATAAATGATTTTAATTAAATAAGGTTTTTGAGAAACTGTCCTTTTCTGACGCAGGTATACCGCGGTGTTCAGCAGGTATACCGCGGCGGCTTACTGTAGATCTCTGATTGATTGGTCGTACTTTTTTCTGACGCAGGTATACCGCGGTGTTTAGCAGGTATACCGCGGGTACAGTTGGGCGGTATACCGCGATGTTTAGCCGGTATACCGCGGGTACAAGTTTACGTTTGTTTTTGCAGGTTTGACCTTTCTCTTCTGACAGTGTACTTTTTACTGCACGGTATACCGCGTGATTTTGGCGGTATACCGCGGATGCATTGTTTCCGTTGGAAGAGTTGCTATATAATGCATGCGATGGTGGAGAAGAATAAAATAACAGATCAACAACACACTGCCATCTATCCATCTGATCTCTCCCAACTAATATTCCATACTACATATTATCACTACATATTTATTTTATAAAACGTTTTTATAAAATATCCAAGTGATAAATATTATACAAGAGTGATTACCATTGTGAGTTATACTCCTCTTGTAAGTGTTTGAATAACGGGTGTGTGATCCTGTATATCTCAATAAGCTAAAGCTTGAGAGCCTATTGCTTTCCTTTGTATTTGGTTTGTATTCTACCGTAAAGAATACTTTTATTGGATCGTGTCGGGAAGTGTCTCGGCTAGTGATTTGCCAAGTTGTGGTAGATCACTAAATCTCCGTGTCAAGTATCTCTATCCCTTATCTCTTTATATTTCCGCTGTGCATTTAATTATATCTGTTTATATAATTATTGTATATATACTCTGCTTTATTTACTGTATTTATACTATCCTGTATTTATACGCATCTGTTGTGTTTTCATATACTCTGTTGTATTTACATTATTAAGATATTTTTTATAAAAGGATTTTTGAAAGTAAAAGTTTTAAATACAACCTTACCCCCCCCCCCCTAGGTTGTCTAACAATTGGTATCAGAGCGGGGCTTTCAAAAATTATCTGTTTAAATTTTTAAAGTTATATCTTTTATATAATGGCTCAACAAACTGTTTTGTTTTCAAAACCTCCTATTATTGATACTGAAAAATTTGGTCTTTGGGCAAAATTATTTGAATGTCACGTGCGTGGCAAAAATAGAAAGATGTGGGAAATTATTGAAAAAGGAAATTTTATTCCAGCCAAAATCGTAAATGATCTTATTGTTGAAAAAGATTCTAAAGAGTGGACTCCCACTGATGAAGCTTCGTATTGTTTAAATTTTGAAGCTAAAAACATGTTATATGCTGCTTTAAATTCTGATGAAATAGAAAGAGTTTATACTTATGAAACTGCTAATGAAATCTGGCAAAGTTTAAATGACACTCATCGTGGAAACACGCAAGTCAAAAGCAGTAAAATAAATATTCTAGTTCATGATTATGAAATGTTCGAGATGACTCAAGATGAGTCTATCGATTCTATGTTTAAAAGATTTAACCTCATAATGACTACTTTACAAGGATTAGGTCGTACTTATCCTAATGAAGATTATGTAAGGAAGATTCTTCGAGCACTACCTTCGGAGTGGATGCAAAAGATTACATCGTTAGAAGATTCCCGAGATCTCTCAACAATGAAGCTCGACGATCTTGTCGGCAATCTTAAAGTGCACGAAATTGCACTAAAAAGAAATCAAGTTCGGGATCAAGTCAAAAAGAAATCCATAGCTCTCAAAGTCGTTGCCCCTAAAGATGAGGAAGAAGAAGAGGAGGAAGAAGCAAGTTCCTCAAATGACGAATCCGAAAGTCTTGACGATTTAATCGAGATGGTAAGAAAACTCTCTAAACTTTTATCTAACAAAAAGTTTGCCAATATTGATAGGTTTCAAGGAAATGGAGACTACCATCGTGGTGGTAAAAATCAAAGTCGCAACGTCCATAACAAATATGACGAATCTAGTGACGATGAAAAAGCCAATAAAAAGAAAGGCTTTTGCTATGTGTGTGGTGATAAAAATCACTATGCAAATGTGTGTCCAAAACGTGCTAATCAAATCAACACACCAAAAACATTCGTCGGAGCCGCGTGGAGCGCAAACGAAGATAAAGACAAGAATATTTGTCTCATGGCCGACCGTGATAATGAGGTATCTACATCATGTTTTCATGACAATAATTATGATAGTAATTATAGTGACAATTATTATGAAAATGAAGATGAAAATAATCTTGACGAATTATATAAATCATTCCATGACATGGCCGCTCTTGCAAATAGGTATCAAGATGAAATCTCAAAATTAAAAGAAACCGTATCTGCATGTGAAAAGAAAATTAATGACGGTAAACAAAAATCTGCAAATGATATGGATATAATTGCTAAGTTAGAAAATAAATTAAGTAAAAAAGATGTTTGCAAATCTTGTGATATTTTAAAAAATGAAATTGCATGCTTAAAAGAAAAACCAATTGAGAAAAATGATTGTAAATCTTGTGTTATTTTAAATGATAAAATTGCATGTTTAAATAAAAATACATATGAAAGTGTTGCATGTATAAAATGTGATTTGCTTGAAAATGAAAATATTTATTTAAAAGCTAACTGCGATTTATATGAAAAAGATAATCTATTAGCTAAAGCTTTTCAAAATAGCAATGATAAAATGCTTAAAATGCTAAATATGTCGAATCGCATTAATTGTCGAAAAGGCATTGGTTCTGATACATGTGTTGATAAATGCTCGTGTAAACCCATTAAAAGATTTTTTGCATCTCCTAAAGTTGATACAAGAAAACCCCCATATATGTCAAAAATGAAAAATGTGAATTATGGGAGGAAACCGTATGCTCGTATGTATAATAGTAATTTTTCTAGACCTAAAAATAATGCGAATATAAATGCTTCATTTTATGTGTATGATAAATACAATCGCAAAATTAGAATGGTTAGAAAATGGATTCCGAAAGGAATGTTTAATGTTGACAATCCCGGTGGGATGCGTTTGTGGTTTTAAACAAATTTTGTGGATTGTATGTTGTCATGTTTTATTTTATGTCGACAACATATTTTAATTTTTTTTTTGCAGTTTATGTTTTATACTAACTGTTAAAAGGACCCATAAGAAAAGGGTACCACGAAATATTTTCTTTGCCTTTTGTAGGTGTTTCCTGACGAGGATATAATACGTGGTTCCTGGCGAGGATACAATACGTGTTTCCTGACGAGGATACAATACGTGTTTCCTGACGAGGATATAATACGTGTTTCCTGACGAGGATATAATACGTGTTCCCTGACGAGGTCATAATACGTGGTAATTTTTTTGCTCACATAAAATTAACCGAAAAATCGAAGCCTTAAGATCCTTTTTTTTGGTGCAAGTGTTTCTTTTAGGTTATTTTGTTTTATGTCTATTATATGTTTTTTTTTATGCATATTTTATTGTCCCTCAAATTTTATAATTTGTTATTAATTTGAGGGGGAGCTTTTTATCTTTTACCTATGAGATTATGCTCTCTCAAATATATGCATATTTTGAGGGGGAGCATCTCTCGAGGGGAAGCATACCGTCTTTCTTGACCCTTTTTGTTTCGACAAACGGGGGAGAGAAACCGCATATGCTCATGCTTAGCGGTTGTGTTTGTCATCATCAAAAAGGGGGAGATTGTTGGTGCAAGTGTACCACATCTCTATATATTTATATATATTTATTTTGATGATTACAAACACACCGTATTATTGTTTATCTAACAATCCTATCCAAGTGTACAGTTCTTGAAGAACACGAAGATTTTATCTGAAGAGTTCAAGACGGAAGTTTTACGTTGTCATTAGTGTTTATAATTTATAATGATAAACACCCTAAAATAATATACCACTTGGATATTTCTAAAAACCATAAATGATTTTAATTAAATAAGGTTTTTGAGAAACTGTCCTTTTCTGACGCAGGTATACCGCGGTGTTCAGCAGGTATACCGCGGCGGCTTACTGTAGATCTCTGATTGATTGGTCGTACTTTTTTCTGACGCAGGTATACCGCGGTGTTTAGCAGGTATACCGCGGGTACAGTTGGGCGGTATACCGCGATGTTTAGCCGGTATACCGCGGGTACAAGTTTACGTTTGTTTTTGCAGGTTTGACCTTTCTCTTCTGACAGTGTACTTTTTACTGCACGGTATACCGCGTGATTTTGGCGGTATACCGCGGATGCATTGTTTCCGTTGGAAGAGTTGCTATATAATGCATGCGATGGTGGAGAAGAATAAAATAACAGATCAACAACACACTGCCATCTATCCATCTGATCTCTCCCAACTAATATTCCATACTACATATTATCACTACATATTTATTTTATAAAACGTTTTTATAAAATATCCAAGTGATAAATATTATACAAGAGTGATTACCATTGTGAGTTATACTCCTCTTGTAAGTGTTTGAATAACGGGTGTGTGATCCTGTATATCTCGATAAGCTAAAGCTTGAGAGCCTATTGCTTTCCTTTGTATTTGGTTTGTATTCTACCGTAAAGAATACTTTTATTGGATCGTGTCGGGAAGTGTCTCGGCTAATGATTTACCAAGTTGTGGTAGATCACTAAATCTCCGTGTCAAGTATCTCTATCCCTTATCTCTTTATATTTCCGCTGTGCATTTAATTATATCTGTTTATATAATTATTGTATATATACTCTGCTTTATTTACTGTATTTATACTATCCTGTATTTATACGTATCTGTTGTGTTTTCATATACTCTGTTGTATTTACATTATTAAGATATTTTTTATAAAAGGATTTTTGAAAGTAAAAGTTTTAAATACAACCTTACCCCCCCCCTAGGTTGTCTAACACTTTGGAGAAATGATTTACTGGCACCAAAAGCACAAAGAGAAATCAAAAGGCAATTCTCAAACAGCAGTATGAAAACTTTACTTCTACCAAGAATGAGTCCATGACTCAAACGTTTGATAGATTTAATAAGCTGATTGGAGAATTAGCCACTGTAGGAGTCAAGATGGAGGCTGATGATGTCAACAGGAAGTTCTTAAGATCATTGGGTGAAGAATGGACAATGCACACTGTGTCCTTCAGACAGAATGACCAACTGGAAGATAAGGAACTTGATGATCTGTACAATGATCTTAGAGTATTTGAATCAGAGGTTGAAGCCAAAAAGAAGCCCTCTGGATATGTTCATAATGCTGCACTTCTTTCAGCATCACCTGATTCTACTGCTAACCATGAATCAGTTAGTACTGCTGGTTCAGTTAGTGTTGCTGGTTCAGTCAATCAGGAAAAGTCCAAAGATACAGTACTAGAAGCTTTCTTTTCCAGTCATATAAATTCCTCTTTGATTAATGATGATTTAGAACAGGTTAATGCTGATGATCTTGAAGAGATGGATATAAAGTGGCAGATGGCTATGCTGTCTATGAGAGTGAAGAGATTCATTAAGAGGACAGGGAGAAACAATTTTTCCCAAAGAAGAGAGGATGGTGCTGGATTTGACAAATCCAAAGTTGAATGCTACAAGTGTCACAAGATGGGACACTTTGCCAGGGAATGCAGAGGAGGAACATCTTACAACAGCCATCAACAAACTCAGACTGGAAGTTCCAATCAAAACAGAAGCTCCATTCAAGCTCTTGTTTCTCAACAAGGAATGGGATTTGACTGGAGTGACCAAGCAGAAGAAGCCATCCAAAATCAAGCACTTATGGCTGAAGTTTCAGATCTTCCCACTGAGGTAAAATCTAATCTCTGTACTCAAGCTTGTATAGACACTGTTAAAAGGTATAGAGATCACAATCAGGGTATGTGTGATGATCTTAAAAGGTTAGAAAAGGATAGAAGAGACTATGTGTTGATTGTTGAGAGGTTTGAAGAACAGATTAGGGCCTTTCAAGCCAATGAACTTCAACACTCATATGATACTAACTACTGGAAGTGGGAAAAAGGTGGTCTGGAGTTCCAACTGAAAGAGTCTAGGGAAGAGTGTGAAAAATTAAAAGAAGAACTTAAGAAAGTTACAGCTGATGTTGAAAAGTTTGTTAGACAACCTAGGGGGGGGTAAGGTTGTATTTAAAATCTTTTACTTTCAAAAATTCTTTTATAAATAAATACAGAATAAATAAAGCAGAGTATAGAAATAATAAATATACAACAATTATATAAACAGATATAATTAAAATGCACAGCGGAATAAATAAAGAGATAAAGGTTAGAGATACTTGACACGGAGATTTACTGATTTACCACCAACTGTGATAAACCAGCAGCCGAGACACTTCCCGACACGATCCAATAAATGTATTCTTTACGGTAGAATACAAACCAAATACAGAGCAAAGTAAACGGTTCTCTAAGCCTCAGCTTATTGAGATGTACAGGATCACACACCCGTTATTCAAATACTTACAAGAGGAGTATAACTCACAATGGGTAATCACTCTTGTATAATAATCACTTGGATATTTTATAAAAAAAGGTTTTATAAAATATATATATTAAATAATGAGAGAGAGAGCTGATGGAGTTGTTGTTTGTTGTTGCTATGGTTGTTGCTATTGATCTTCACCACCGTCGCATATATATAGCTCAAGACTTCCAACGGCTACATGAGGTGGCGGTATACCGCCAAGGGCAAGGCGGTATACCGCCCATGAATAGTGCATCTGACAAGGAAGCTTTCAACCAATGGGAGATGCACAGCAATCCTTCCTCAATAAATGATGAATAGTAACCACTTTGAGATTTGATTTTGAGCTGATAGCTTCTGGAACACATCTTGAATATATATATATATATATAATAAAAGGCAATGATGATGTATATTATATATAAAATGTAAGAGTACTAATAATATAATATATATATATATATATTTATATATCATACGATATTATATATATATATTAAAAAATCTTTTGAATTTAATATTAAAAGATTAATTATTTCAAAAACATTATTGGGTAAGGTTTTTGAAATATCCAAGTGGTATATTATTTATAGAGTTTTCACCATTGTGAAATATAAATAATATGACGCATCTTCAGTCTTGAAATCTTCAGATAAAATCTTTGTGTTCTTCAACAACTGCACACTTGGATTAAATTGTTAGACAAACAATAATACGGTGTGTTTGTAATCATCAAAATAAATATATATAAATATATAGAGATGTGGTACACTTGCACCAACAATCTCCCCCTTTTTGATGATGACAAACACAACCGCTAAGCAAGAGCATGTGCGGTTTCTCTCCCCCGTTTGTCGAAACAAAAAGGGTCAAGAAAGACGGTATGCTTCCCCTCGAGAGATGCTCCCCCTCAAAATATGCATATAATTGAGGTAGCATAAACTCATGGGTAAAGAGCTAAAACGCTCCCCCTCAAATTAATAACGATATCAATTTGATTTTATAAAATTTGAGGGATAAAATAAAATGCAAAAAGCAATAGAGACATAAGATATACAAACCAATACGAAACACTTGCACCAAAACGGATCTTAAGGCTTCAATTTTCGGTTAATTTTATGTGATTTAAAAAAAATCACCACGTATTATGACCTCGTCAGGTAACCACGTATTATAACCTCGGCAGGTAACCACGTATTATAACCTCGGCAGGTAACAACGTATTATATCCTCGCCAGGAAACAACGTATTATATCCTCGCCAGGAAACATCTACAAAAGGCAAAGAAAATATTTCGTGGTACCCTTTTCTTATGGGTCCTTTTAACAGTTAGTATAAAACATAAACTGCAAAAAAATATGTTGTCGACATAAAACAAACACGACAAACATACAAAGCCATAAAAATGGTTTAAAACCACAAACGCATCCCACCGGGATTATCAACATTAAACATTCCTTTCGGAATCCATTTTCTAACCATTTTAATTTTACGATCGTATTCATCATAGACGTAAAATGAAGCATGCAAATTTACATTATTTTTAGGTCTAGAAAAATTACCATTATACATACGAGCATGCGGTTTCCTCCCATAATTCACATTTTTTATTTTTGACATATATGGAGGTTTTTGCGTTTTATTTTTAACAACAAATTTAGGTTTTTCAAAGACCTTTTTAATTGGCATACAATTACATTTTTCAATACACGTATTTGAACCAATGCCTTTTCGGCAATTTATACGATTTGATATATTAAGCATTTTAAGCACTTTATCATTGCTACTATTAAAAGCATTTGCTAATAAGTCATTTTTCTCATGCGATTTACATTTAGCATTTAAACATGCAATTTCATTTTCAAGAGACTCGCATTTTGTACATGTAATATCTTCATGTGTCTTTTTATTTAAGCATGCAATTTTATCATTTAAAATATCACAAGATTTGCAAATATCTTTTTCACTTAATTTATTTTCTAATTTAGTGATAATGTCTAAATCATAAGCAGATTTTTGTTTACCGTCATCTATTTCCTTTTTATATGCGGATACGGTTTCTTTTAAATTAGAGATTTCATCTTTATACCTATTTGCAAGAGCGGCCATATCATGAAATGATTTATATAATTCGTCAAGATTATTTTCATCGTCACTATAATAATTATCACAATTATTTTTAGAAGAATATGATGAAGATACCTCATTATCATGGTCGGCCATGAAACAAAAATTTTTGGCCTCATTTATGCTTGCGCTCATCGCGCCTCCAACGAGAGCTTTTGGTGTGTTGATTTGTTTTGCTCGTTTTGGACACACACTTGCATAGTGATCCTTATCACCACACACATAGCAAAAGCCTTTCTTTTTATTGGCTTTTTCATCGTCGCTAGATTCGTCATATTTGTCTTCACTTTTATGGACGTTGCGACTTTGGTTTTTACCACCACGACGGTAGTCTCCATTTTCTTGAAACCTATCATTATTAGCAAACGTTTTGTTAGATAAAAGTTTAGAAAGTTTTCTTACCAACTTGACTAAATCGTCAAGATTTTCGGGTTCGTCATCGGATGAGCTAGCTTCTTCCTCCTCTTCCTTTTCCTCTTCTTTTGAGGCAATGACTTTTAAAGCTATGGATTTCTTTTTGACTTGCTCCCGGACTTGATTTCTTCTTAGTGCAATTTCGTGCACTTTAAGATTGCCGATGAGATCATCGAGCTTCATAGTTGCGAGATCTCGGGAGTCTTCCAAGGATGTGATTTTTGCCATCCACTCCGAAGGAAGTGCTCGAAGAATTTTCCTTACATAATCCTCATTAGGATAAGTACGACCTAATCCCTTCAAGGTAGTCATAATGAGGTTAAAACGTTTAAACATTGAGTCGATTGACTCATCTTTTGACATTTCAAATAGTTCATAATCATGAACAAGAATATTTATTTTAGAGCTTTTAACTTGAGTATTTCCACGATGAGTGTCGCTCAAGCTTTGCCAGATTTGATTAGCAGTTTTATAAGTATAAACTCTTTCAATTTCATCAGAGGTTAAAGCAGCATATAATATATTTTTAGCTTCAAAATTTAAACAATAATGAGATTCTTCAGCGGGAGTCCAGTCTTTAACAAGTTTATCAACAATAACATTATTTTTTATAATAGTAGGATTAAAATTCCCATTTTCTATAATATCCCAAATTTTTTGACTTTTGCCACGAACGTGACATTCAAATAGCTCGGCCCAAATGCCAAACTTTTCAGTATCTATCAAAGGAGGTTTAGAGAACACAAAATTAGTTTGTTGAGCCATTAAAAAAAATTAAGACAGAAATTTTTGAAAGACCCGCTCTGATACCAAATGTTAGACAACCTAGGGGGGGTAAGGTTGTATTTAAAATCTTTTACTTTCAAAAATTCTTTTATAAATAAATACAGAATAAATAAAGCAGAGTATAGAAATAATAAATATACAACAATTATATAAACAGATATAATTAAAATGCACAGCGGAATAAATAAAGAGATAAAGGTTAGAGATACTTGACACGGAGATTTACTGATTTACCACCAACTGTGATAAACCAGCAGCCGAGACACTTCCCGACACGATCCAATAAATGTATTCTTTACGGTAGAATACAAACCAAATACAGAGCAAAGTAAACGGTTCTCTAAGCCTCAGCTTATTGAGATGTACAGGATCACACACCCGTTATTCAAATACTTACAAGAGGAGTATAACTCACAATGGGTAATCACTCTTGTATAATAATCACTTGGATATTTTATAAAAAAAGGTTTTATAAAATATATATATTAAATAATGAGAGAGAGAGCTGATGGAGTTGCTGTTTGTTGTTGCTATGGTTGTTGCTATTGATCTTCACCACCGTCGCATATATATAGCTCAAGACTTCCAACGGCTACATGAGGTGGCGGTATACCGCCAAGGGCAAGGCGGTATACCGCCCATGAATAGTGCATCTGACAAGGAAGCTTTCAACCAATGGGAGATGCACAGCAATCCTTCCTCAATAAATGATGAATAGTAACCACTTTGAGATTTGATTTTGAGCTGATAGCTTCTGGAACACATCTTGAATATATATATATATATAATAAAAGGCAATGATGATGTATATTATATATAAAATGTAAGAGTACTAATAATATAATATATATATATATATATTTATATATCATACGATATTATATATATATATTAAAAAATCTTTTGAATTTAATATTAAAAGATTAATTATTTCAAAAACATTATTGGGTAAGGTTTTTGAAATATCCAAGTGGTATATTATTTATAGAGTTTTCACCATTGTGAAATATAAATAATATGACGCATCTTCAGTCTTGAAATCTTC
Organism: Saussurea involucrata; assembly: GCA_033807775.1. Taxonomy (NCBI): domain Eukaryota; kingdom Viridiplantae; phylum Streptophyta; class Magnoliopsida; order Asterales; family Asteraceae; genus Saussurea; species Saussurea involucrata. The sequence continues at coordinate 134,627,141 of CM066321.1, read as the reverse complement.
AGATAAAATCTTTGTGTTCTTCAACAACTGCACACTTGGATTAAATTGTTAGACAAACAATAATACGGTGTGTTTGTAATCATCAAAATAAATATATATAAATATATAGAGATGTGGTACACTTGCACCAACAAAGTTTTCAAAAGCTTCTAAAGCCATGGACACAATAATAAATGCTCAAGTCCATGGTAAGATGAAAACAGGCCTAGGGTATAATGCCACTCCCCCACCCTACAACAACAACTACATCCCTCCTAGGTCAGACCTTTTAGAAACCTTGGATAGTAAGGACTTATCTGAAGGAGCCACTAGTGTAGACCCATTAGATGCAGTTGTTGTTGAAGATGGATCTGATGGGGGAGATTCTAAGAAGGATAGTGATGAGATCCCATTAGAAAATCACATCAAGACTAATGAGGAAGGTGGAAGTCCTTGGGATAGGAGTAAGGAGATGAAAAGGACTGTAAAAGGAAAGAAAGTTCATTACACACAGACCACTGTTGTGAACTCTAAAACTTGTGAACATTGTTCTTGCAAGAAAGCTCAAGAGAATAAACCCCAAAGACATGATAAAAGGAGGGGAAATCAAAGAAATTGGAATAACCAGTGGGCACAAAAGCAAGGAGTTGATCTGCAAAGGATTAACATACCAAAACCTTGTTTCATCTGTGGCAGATTGAATCATCTTGCCAAACACTGTTATTTCAATCCTATTAACCAAAGGATAAATTTTCAAAGACCTTTTTTTAAATCCAATGGTTATAGGAAGCCTGTAAGGAACCATGTGGCTAAGAAACAAGCTAAATCCAAAAGCCACATGAAGAAAAAGCCTGAAAAGGAATGTGTTACAATGTGGGTTACAAAAGGCACTAAAAATAATACTGCTGCTAGCAGTGTTAGTACTGCTAACACTGTTAGTACTTCTTCAAGAGTTAGTGCTGCTAGCAGTGTTAATACTGCTAGTAATTCTTCAAAAGTTAGTGCTGTTAGCAGTATTAGTGCTGCTAACACTGTTAGTACTTCCTATTCAGATAATACTGCTGCTAGCAGTGTTAACTCTGTTAATACTGCTTCTAGCAGTGTTAACTCTGTTAATACTGCTAACTCTGTTAGTACTGCTGATACTGCTGCTCCCAGTGTTAGTACTGCTAGCACTGTTAGTACTTCTAAGGTTAATACTGCTTCTAGTGCTGCTAAACCAATCATATTGACAAAGTACTCCAGTACTGCAGTACCTAAGGTTGAAAATCTCATCAAAACCAAGTGCAAGTACTTTGATGAGCAAGGGAGACCCAAGACCACTTCGGCTTGGGTTCCCAATAAAAACTAATTGATTTATCAGATGTGCAGGGCAACCAACAGCTCAAGGGGAAGAGCATTTGGCATGTTGATAGTGGTTGCTCCAGGCACATGACAGGTAACATGGCCTGCCTAAAAAAAAATTCAAAAAGAATTGATGGAGGACATGTTACTTTTGAAAATAATCTTGCAGGAGGTAAGATAAGTGGTAAAGGTGATGTGTCAGAAGGTAAGATGACATTTGAGGATTTGACAAATGCTGCAAAGTGCAAGTATAGTTACTACTGCCAGTGCAGAGTTACTACTGCTAATGCAGAGTTACTACTGCTAGTGCAGAGTTACTACTGCTAGTGCAGAGTTACTACTGCCAGTGCAGAGTTTCTACTGCTAGTACATATTTTCTACTGCCAATGAGTAGTTAATACTGCTCAGTAGTTAATACTGCTTTGCAGTTAATACTGCTCAGTAGTTAATACTGCTAGTGCACAGTTAATACTGCTTTGCAGTTAATACTGCTCAGTAGTTAATACTGCTTTGCAGTTAATACTGCTCAGTAGTTAATACTGCTAGTGCACAGTTAATACTGCCAATGAGTAGTTAATACTGCTTGAGTAGTTAATACTGCTCAGTAGTTAATACTGCTTTGCAGTTAATACTGCTCAGTAGTTAATACTGCTAGTGCACAGTTAATACTGCCTTGCAGTTAATACTGCTTTGCAGTTAATACTGCTCAGTTGTTAATACTGCTTTGCAGTTAATACTGCTCAGTAGTTAATACTGCTAGTGCACAGTTAATACTGCCAATGAGTAGTTAATACTGCTTAAGTAGTTAATACTGCTTCGTGGTTAATACTGCTTATGTCGTTAATACTGCTTTTGAAAATCTAGGGCAAATACTGCTATAAATACCCCTGTTTGCCCGCCAAAGTTCATAACGACTCTTCGCATTAACTTCTTCTCTCTCTCGTTCTAACCCCTTCTCCCTAGAATCTCTGTGTTTTCTTTACAAATCCTCAGGAAGCACAACGATTATGGAGTTTGTCGACGAGCATAATGAGATTGCAATGCTTCAGAAGCCGAAGCAGGCCGAAGGATTTCATGAAATTGTGGATTTTCTCAAGTCCACTCATATTTCGTATGCCCTAACGGTGAATCCAACAATATACATCGAGCATCAGACGCACTTCTGGGCCAATGCCACCGTAGAATCCGAAGATGGGCATAAAGTCATTCAAACAAGGGTATGTGACAAACCCTTGAAAGTTTCAGAAGAACTCATTCGCATCACTCTTCGACTAGATGATGCCTCAGGTATATCTTCTATTCCCAATGAAGAACTCTTCTCAACTTTACAAAGAATGGGGTATGAAGGTCCCATTGGAGTTTTTAAATTCTACAAGTCAAAGTTTTTTACTCAATGGAGATTCTTTGTTCATACCCTAATGCATTGTATTTCAAAGAAAACAACTGGATGGAGTGAGTTCAGCAGTACTATTGCTTATGCTCTAGTCTGCTTAGCCACTAACAGGAAGTTTAATTTTTCTCAAATGATTTTCAATGATCTTGTGGCAAACCTGGAATCCAAAAAGCGTTTCTATATGTATCCAAGGTTTGTTCAGGAAGTAATTACCAAGGAATTGACGGATATGCCTCAATTTGATGAGGTATATGTGCCAAAATCCCCTAAAGGGAAGGTTTTTTCAAATATGAAAAGACTTCCTAGGGACTCGGAAGGAGTTGACACACCATTGTTCTCTACAATGATGGTTGTGTCCCACACATTTGAAGGTATGGCATCAGGGTCAAGGCCCTCATTAGACACACCCGCTGATGACCAATCCCAACCTTCCATCACAAAAGACATCCCTCAGTCCATTCTTGAACGACCCACTCCCACAACAACCAAAAAGTTTGAAAGAAGAAAGGTACACAAGGTTCCTTCCCTTGATGTATCTCCTAAGAGCCCGAAGCCTTTAAGCCCTCTGTTGGAGCATTCTCCAATGGAGAATATCGAAAGGGAAACCACAGGGGTGTCTCCCAACCCCAATAAGGTGCTCACTAAGGAGAAGGTTGAGCATGTGAGTCGCAAGGCTGCCACTACTTCTGCTAGCAAAGAGAAGGCCAGTGGTAAAATAACTAAGCCCTTCCTCACGGCAACTCAGGGTGAGAAATCATCCAGAGGTCCCAGGTGCCAAGAAACCAAGGGGGTAGGTAGTGCTTTTGCTAGGCAAGAGACACCTGCTAAAACTTCCAATGATCCTTTAAGGGAGGTAAAAACTCCTAAACAGGGTGAGGATAGATATACGTACGAGGAATTGATGGAAACTATTGCAAATATCAACATTGAGGTCATGGATCAGAAAAAGGAGATTGATGAACTCAAGAAAGTGGTCCTCTATCAAAACTCACAGCTTGAGAAGCAAAGGAAGATGATCACTAAGTTGATGCACAGAAAGAAGAAAGCTCAGTTTGTCCTTAGGAGAAGAAACCCTACCAATGATGCTTCCAAAAAGGGGGAGTCAGACTCAGATCTAAACATGGAGGATGCAAACATTGAGGGGGAGTATGAGTATAAGGTTGAGGGGGAGACTGAGGAGGCTGCTGATATTACAAAGGAAGCAGAAACAGAAACAGCAGCAGTAACCGTTTCTGCTGCTGAGGTTGCAAAAGAAGTAGAAACAGATAATGCTGCTGAAAAACAAAAGACAGCAGAAACTGTTAGTGCTGCTGAGAGCCTCAAAGAAGAAACAGCTGAAACCACTCCTGAAGCTGTTAAAACTTTTAAAAGAACAAATATGGTGTCAACCAAAAGGGAACGAACAAAGTCCACAGCTTCGAAGAAGAAAGATGTAAAGAAGCCAAGGGTGGATCCAACTGTAGAAGAAGCCCAGGAGGAAGCAGTAAAAGAGAAATCTGATCCAAAAGTTGCTGAAGAAGAAGTGGCAACTTCATCAGGTCAACCAAGCAATGTACAATCACAATCAAATGCTCAATGTGATGTGTATATAACTGTGGTTGATACTAATCCAATCAAGACTACACCATTGTCTTCCATGCCTCCTGAAATCATCTTCTGGGACACATTGAAAGATGGAAGAAAGGAGTTCATCAGAATCAAAAGGGCAGATGGAAAGTTTGAAGTTTGTCCTACTTGGGGAAAACTTATCAGAACATGCTCTAGATCTGACCTGGAAGAGATGTTCAAGGTGGGAATGAGGCTATATGGAAACATGCTGACAGAGCAAGGTATGTCTATCACAAAGATGGTTCTTGAATACTTGTGCTTAATGTTCAAACCAGAAGCAGTTCAGCATTTGATGGCAAGGAATTTTCAAGTCATTACCAACTGGATGCTCATTGAGAATTGTGGAGTGTATGTCATCTCTCTTGACAATACATTTCATGAATATTATTTGGTGGATGTTGTATACAAGCACATCATGAAAAAGTTGAAAGGAATGCTGCATGCTAAGTTGGTGAGTGACAAAGACTCTAAAATGGCAAGATACCTTGTAAAAAGGATTCTCAATCAAAGTCTGGGATTGGATCCAAATTTATGCGTTGATGACTAGGTTTTGGAAGCATCATCTGAAGAACTTAACTTCTCATCCTGAAAAGTCAAGTTAGGGGGAGATTGATACCACCTGATAGGATTTATATAAACCCTAAACCGGATCTTTAAGCTCAAGAATGATTAGTTCTAGATCATGGAATAAACATATACAAATCACAACATGAACAGCGGAATTAAACGACAGATTTGTATAGCTAACAAGGTTCATTAATTTAAACATACTGATTACATACTCACGCCCCAATTTGTTGACCTAAGTTATCAACAAACGAATACTTCTTCTCAAGTATTAGGATTAAGAACCTTGGGGCTCATGCACACACATCTACACGTTTTTGTTTAAACGTGGGTTTCAAGAACGTCTAATTCTATATCTCTAGGTTTCTTTATATACTAGAAACCTAGATAAACTAGAAACTAGATAAATACCAATCCTAGATAAACTAGGAATCCTAGATAAACTAGAATTTACAAGGATAACTATAAAATAAACATATTACAATTCGAACCCTTATAAGTTGAAGTTTTGACACATCAAATCTATATGAAATATTCCTAACAATCTTCCCCTATTTGATGATGACAAAACTTAGCATCAGAATCTTCAAGTAGCTCTTCCCCTTTTTGACATAATCAAATCCAAAACTTATCAAACTTGAATCTTCCCCTTGAATGATCAACACTTCTTCTTCCCCTGAATTTATGCTAACCATCCTTGTGTCTTCGAGGTTATATCAATTACGTTGTAAAGAAAATCAACCATTATCTATTTGAAGTTGAAGTAAAAAACCAAACCTTGAGTCTTATATCCCGTAGAAACCAAGTGAACAACAACGTCATTCTCATGAATGAGGGGATCCCTGTCCTTCGACCAATCTTCTTCTCTAAGATTTCGTCAAATTGAAGTCACATTCTTCGAACAATTACGTTAATAATCTTCATAATATCACGGGTTATCTTTAACAGGTGAAGGATACCTTTAAAGATATGATAAGAACACAAACTCTAACTTTCACTTCTTCTTCAAACAAACTCTAATTAATCTTCCTTTTTGTAATCAACTGATGACGATCAAAGGGTAGTCATTTAAGCATTCTTCCTCTATCGTTCATCAAACCTTCATACCTTGTGTGTGTGAATTTTCTTGAAACAAACAAAAATCATCCTCCTTTTGTCGAGCATGATCCTAACATGGTGTGTGACATGTATTCTCCATTGCATCGCGGCTTTGATTTCATGGCTTTGAGGAATTCTGAGTGAAGAACAATTTTTATCAAGAAAAAAAAAATGCTGGATTTCGAGAATTTCTGGGAGCGTTCTGGACGTCGTACGGCCAATCCAACCAGACATAATGTTAACCAATGTGTCCCGAAGCTGCTGTCCAAAAATTGCGACGATCCGACGGTTCAATCTCCGGGAATAGGCGAAACGGCCGGCTGTGATTTTCCAGAAAATTTCTGCGAAAAATCTGATTTTTCTTTCTTTCGTTCGTCTTCTTTCGTCTCTTCAAATCTTCCATTAAACCTTGTTTTTCTTCCAGATCAGAGAGCACCATGTGCTCTGATACCACCTGATAGGATTTATATAAACCCTAAACCGGATCTTTAAGCTCAAGAATGATTAGTTCTAGATCATGGAATAAACATATACAAATCACAACATGAACAGCGGAATTAAACGACAGATTTGTATAGCTAACAAGGTTCATTAATTTAAACATACTGATTACATACTCACGCCCCAATTTGTTGACCTAAGTTATCAACAAACGAATACTTATTCTCAAGTATTAGGATTAAGAACCTTAGGGCTCATGCACACACATCTACACGTTTTTGTTTAAACGTGGGTTTCAAGAACGTCTAATTCTATATCTCTAGGTTTCTTTATATACTAGAAACCTAGATAAACTAGAAACTAGATAAATACCAATCCTAGATAAACTAGGAATCCTAGATAAACTAGAATTTACAAGGATAACTATAAAATAAACATATTACAATTCGAACCCTTATAAGTTGAAGTTTTGACACATCAAATCTATATGAAATATTCCTAACATTATTGCACACTCATAATATATTAGAAGCGCGTTTTGACTACATGTCTTTCACTTGTATAACAATTAATCAAAACTTCTTTCATTAATAATTTATTCGACAATCATCCAAAATCCCCCAATCGTCATACACAATAATATCCACATTGCGCATACCCTCTGCATAACAGCATGCCGGTACCGCTCACGGTTTCGTTCCTACCTGCACAGGCATACGCGGGATGCATCCAGACCGTACCCAGTGACAGACCACAAGACCTCATACACCTTACACAACTATCGTTTTCAAAGTCAATACTTGACACGTCGACACTTTCTTAACCTTAAGGTCCTTAACTGAACCTAATTCTTCCTCTGGACACAACCGTCCCTCGTCAACTATATTCCTAGTCAGTGAACAAGGGTACAGATTCTCATGCAACCGACACTAAAGTCCACTTTTGACTCTCATACTGTTCATTTCTCATTTGAATACAATTATCAAAACCACAAACTTTCTCCCAAGGTTTATCCAACACCTCTCCACTCTTGGAGTTCTTTCTTAGCTTATAGCGTAATACTCTACGACCTAGTGAGGTCATAGCCTTCATGCATGACAATATAATAAATAATTCAATCCCTTCTTTTCTCGTTTAAATAAACAACATTCGAAACAACGAGGGCACACACGATCCCAATCATTTTCATAACTCCCATGTACTACACAACGATCTCAAAAAAAATCGTTTGTATATAAATTTTCGTAAAACTCAATCTTTCTCAACCAAAAGATGTTGTTACAACAGTAATACGAAGATCTTTTTATACGACAAAAGTTTAAAATTTACTGACACAAAGTAAACTAGTCGTTTCTCAGACTCATTTATACGATATCATCAAATCAATACTTTTGTTGGTTATAAAAAGTTTACTGATCAACACTTTCTTGACCTATTTGCTATCATACAACTTTTTTTTTATGTAAAGTATGAAATATTTTGCAAGTTGCTAAACTCCAAAATTTCGTTAGGCATCGTAATTGAAATTGCCCTTTTTCTTTAAATACATACTTGCACTACTAATTCATCCTTGAATAGAACTGTTATTTATACATTTGGTTTGAAATCAAGAAAACTCATGTAACACACACTAAAACACCATGCACAAAACTTACTCGCAATGAAGGCCACTTACTCAAACAAGGTCAATCTTTTTATTTACGTAACTTATCATTGACACTCTACTTCCGACCAGAGGTCGCCCTCTCGGCCTTATAATAATTGCTATACATGCATTCCATGGCCCCCATACTCAACCAAGTCATACTAATTCCGTCTTAATTAATCATCTCATACTCTATCTCTGCACATATCAAATCACCTATTAAAGGTTGCCTTGGCGGACTTTCATGAGTCCCGCCAATTCCAGGTTGTCCTTCCAACCCCAATCATTTACCGATCTGTCCTCCAAAGGATTTTAGTGGTATAATCACCATCGTTCTATTATAACCTAATGGGATAACCATAAGAAATGGTTATGCACATACCCCTATACAAAATGTACTTACCGATCGTTAGTCATTGTAACAATTTAGAAATAAGTATGCTCGCGTAACAATATATTCATAATCACAGTAGCTAATTGGAATTGTGAATATATCATACAGAAGAATCCTCGTTACCATTGTCTCCGTACCAACTTCTCATATCTCCGTCAATTCTAAGACTATCCCGTCTTAGTACTTCTACCCATCTCTCACAATCATAACTTAATTTATCTCAGCTTAAGTCTAAGTATCTCATCAGCATACTTAGTTCGCTTAAACTAGAGCTCTGATACCATACTGTAACACCCTAAAATTCAGGGCCAATTTAAACCTCAAAATATACATGTTATGATCATCAAAATATCAGACTTTTATAAACCGAAGGGTCATAAGTAAATTTCTATATATACACAAAGTCGTCTAACTTAAATAGTCTGATCAATCTAATTATACATCACAATAAGATCAACTAGATTATCTAAGGCTCGTCCCAAAAGTCCTCAAAAGAATATCTTGATCCTTCGTTATCGCCGAGTCTGATTCCTTTCAACTGAAATCTCACTTCCCAAACTATATCCCAGAGCCAGTACCTGGTAAGACAGTTTAATTTGAAACATTAGGCTTTCGCCTAGTGAGATTATCCAAATCAAATTAAAATTAATCAACAAAAATATTAACAGATATACCAAACCTGTTATCAACAATCTTACCATACCAAGCTCTTATCGACCAATGGAATCCACTTATTCCCTTACTCATGACTAATTCATCTAGTCATCATACTATCAACGAGAATTACTATAAATCCCACCGGACTTATAAATAACTCTAACTCCCAGAAATTACAGTTTCCAAACCTGCTTCTTTCTGAATTAGGATGTCAAATCCTCAACAATAAAGATATCTCATCTTTCGCTTGAAATGGGAATTACAACTCCGAGTCTGCCATTCCTCATTTCATTTCCTCCCCATCTTGAATCACTGGTCTCAAATGAGATTTCCTTTTTATCGCGATCAACAACCACCAGAGACCCTCACAGATGATTCAAGATTCACTCCAACAACTAGAATTACATCCTAACGGTCCCCAGCTAGTAAACGGTTCTCATTATACCGTACTATATGCCCACTAGACCAGATGTAGATTTCTAGCCAACGCCACACAATAACTGTGTATCATCACTCATTCTATTGTATACTAAAGCTATACAATTCAACATATATTCTATATCTCTATGTACAGAATATTAATTTCAACGATTATCCCTACTTTGCCATTTAGCATCGGGGATCAACATCTCAATATTTAACTACAGCTCTGGACTCATAAATAAGTCCTTACAATTTAACATATCATGGTTTTTACATCAACAACAGAGTTATAAACATATAACAAATAGCATTTACATATCAGATTGTATGTCACATAACAGCCTCAAAGTACTACTGAAAGTCAACAACTTTTCGCAAGCTACTGTAGCGAAAACTACACTTTTCGCAAGCCAAAGCTGCGAAAACTTCCACTTTTCGCAACCCACTATTGCGAAAACCTCACTTCTCGCAACCCTCTATTGCGAAAACCTCAGAACTCGCAACCCTTGGTTGCGAAAACCTCACTTTTCGTAACCCACTGTTGCGAAAACCCACTGTTGCGAAAACCTCACTTTTCTAAATATAATGAAAAAAGTATTTAAATAAAACTTGAAGCTTAGATTTTGGCATTAAAATAACTTATCTTTGCTGAAATTTTATTTTCAGAAAATCGTTTATCTCAAATAAAATATAATTTTGATAAATGTTTTATTTTAATTAGTTGAAAATTAAAAAAAAAGCCCCGCTAAAACTAAATATCCGTTAGATAATAATATATAAAAGTAGAAGTCTAATTAAATAATTTACTAGAACTAATTAGCATATAAAAAATATTATAGTTAATAAGATATAAAAATATAAATTTATCTAATTTACTTGAACTAATTAATATATACTAGAAATGGTTATAGTTAAATGATAAATTAATAAATATACATCAAATATATAAAAATGTTATAATTTAGTATTAACCGGTTGAATATTTTTAGTTTATTAAGATAAATAGTGAAAACTTAAGCGATGTTAAACTATGACATTATTCAACTAATCAAAACAAATTTTTTTATCAAAATACAGATAAACAATCTTATGAAAAATAAAATTTCAAAAAAGATAAAATATCTAATGGAAAATTTTAAGCTTCATGTTTTATTTAATTAATTTGCTCGTTACATTTAGAAAACATGTGTTTGTGCCAAAAAAAAAAGTACTGATTAAAGAGAGGGGCCAATCCTAACAATGAAAGTTGAGGGAGGGACCAAATATGTTATAAAAATGCAAATTACTTTGAGGTATCAAATCTGTTAATAAAAACGAAAGTTAATGGAGAAGAGGGTCACTAACGGGAATTAACAGACGACGTTATCTGTTATAAAATATGAAACTATAAGGATGTCCATCATTGAAAATTCTTTTGAGGGACTTTACTCGTTAATTTATATAAACCACATGGACCAAGTTTGCATTTAGCTCCTTATTATATAATAAAATTCTTTTGAGGGACCTTAGTCCGTATTATTAAATCTGGAATAATGTGAGAAATATCAACAACACATATTTTATTTATGTATTTAATAATTTCTTTTTTTAATGTTAAATTGACATTGAAAGCTACAAATAATTATGACATTTTTATAAAATGTCCAAGTTTACTAACGCACTATTGCATCATTGCATGGACTGGAAGTGGGGTGGCAAAATGGACAAATTGGGACCAGTCCGGCAAAATTGTATTTAGAATGGATATGTTTTGTTAGAGTATTTGCAATATTATCATCAAATCTTACATTAAAATATGATATTTTAGGTATTTTTTTTTCATTTTGGTTTTTTCTTACTTATTACAGCGTTGGTGTTTTATTTAAATGATGGTGTCAAATTTAATGTTTAGTATAAGTTTTAGTGTCCCATTAAAAATAGACATAAGTTTAAAAGGTTTTAAAACCCATTTTTAGTGACCTCAATGCCCAATTGCCCATTTTTAAAAGAAATGTTATATTTCATGTCAAAAGAAATCCAAATATGTATTTGTTTTATATATTGTCCAATTTGAAACAAAACAAAACAACGAACCAACACTAAGGCCTTCCGTACCCATACCCTCAGGCCCTGAGCCACCTCAGCGTCACATCAGCTTTTCTCCTTACCCTCTCTTTACTCTCTCCTTACCCTAAAGTGGAGTACCCATACCCTCAAACCCTCTTGTCATCTCATTTTTTTAATTCTTTTATTTATACATTTAATTATTTAACAAAATAAAAATATTTATATATTTTTTAATAAATAAAAATAAGATAAATAATAAAAATAAAAATTCATATCATTCATTAAAAATAAAAATTACAAAATAAATTTAAAAATTTACTCGTCGTCATTGTTGGGAACTTGGATACGCCAAATATGTTCGACCAAATCCGACCGAAGGTTATTATGAGTGTCCCGGTTTTTTACTTCTCGAACATTTGTCGCGCGTTGTTCCTCACTGATTTGGGTTTCGATATCATCCGTGAAAAAGTCGTTTTCATCGCCACCACAAATAGCATGGTCTTCGTCTTCGAGTATCATATTGTGTAATATGACACAAGCGTACATAATGTTTCCCAATCTTGTCGGTTCCCATCCGCGTGCCGGGTTATGAAGCATATGCCAACGTTGTTTAAGCACGCCAAAAGCTCGTTCAACATCTTTACGTGCCGCTTCTTGCGCGGACTTGAACTTTTGTCGTTTAGGGTTTTGTGGGCACGTAAATGATTTTACGAAAGTAGCCCATTCCGGATATATCCCATCCGCTAGATAATATCCGTGCTCGTAGGTGGCTCCATTCACCTCAAAAGGGCAGTCGGGTGCTTTTCCATCATATACATCGTTGAAGATGGGCGACTGATTGAGAACATTGATGTCGTTGTTGGAACCGGCAACACCAAAGTATGCGTGCCAGATCCATAGATCTTGAGAGGCCATTGCTTCTAGCATGATTGTCGGGTGCTCATGATCACCTCTCATGAATTGACCTCGCCATGCATTCGGACAATTTGCCCACGCCCAATGAGTACAGTCTATGCTGCCGAGCATGTCGGGAAATCCGTGTTTAGCTTCATGTACGGCGTACAACTTCTGAATATCAATAAAAGTAGGCTTGCGTAAATATTTTTGACCATACAGTTCAATAATACCTGTGCAGAATTTGTACAGACAATTTCGTGACGTTGTCTCTCCCATACGGAGGTACTCGTCAAGTGCGTCAGCACTTACTCCATACGCCAATTGCCGAATAGCGGAAATACACTTTTGTATCGGAGAAAAACCTTGTTTGCGTCTGCCGTCCACCCGAAGTGTAAAATACGGATACTCTCCTGCTAAATCTTCAACTATTCGTTCGAATAGTTGCCTGCTCATCCTGAACCGCCACCTAAACATATCCGGTGTATAAACCGGGTTGTTACCAAAGTAGTCCCGCATAAGCCGCTCGTTTGCAGCTACTCGACCTCTTTCTATGTTCGCGGCCCTCTCTGTTGACGACGAGGCGGTGCTACCATAAATCCATTGTGCAGCATGTCGAAAAACTTCTCTTTGTAGATTCAACAACTCGTCGGTGTCTACGGATGATGATGATGCGGTCGGTGAACCGGGTTGTGACGAATCCATATTGTTTAAAATATAGAGAATGAAAGAGTTTGAGAGATTGTTGGTGTGAAAAAATAAGAGGTTGAGGGTTAATATATATAGTGTGATTAAATTGAAAAAAAAAGTAGCCGTTTGAATAAAAAATTAAAAAAATATTAAATAAACAAACATTTCGGGTTCCTCGGGTTTTCAAACCCGTAAGCCAAGCCCGAGCCCTAAGCCCGAGCCACCTGTAATAACCAGGTATTTTATCTAAGTTAAAATATAAAAAATTTATAAGTTTATGTGGGTATTTTATGGAGTGAGAAATTAAGGGGTAAGTTTTAATTTTTATAATAAGAGTTAGGGGTATATTTTGACAAGTGAAACAAGTTTAGGGTTTATTTGGTAATTAATTGACACCTCCTTTAGCCAAACCGACTTTCTTTCTATTATGGATGAGGTGTCCAATTGAAAGTAATATCTCAAAGTACTAGTGTGTGTGTGTGTGGTATTCGGTTGAGAGAGAGATTGATAGAAAAGCTAAAGGAAAGAAGAAGGAAGAAATTAAGAAATTGTTGATGTGATTCAAGGAACAATCTGAAGTAATCAAGGTAAAAAAATCCATACCTTATTTGTGTTTTAATTCCTTAAAGTGTTCTTGAATATACTAGTTAAGTTCTTAGTGGGTTTTGTTAAAAATGGATGTTTTGAGGAATCTAAGCTTATGGTTAGGTCATGTTATTAGTCTTAAACATATCTGCTAAGTATCAGTAACATGCATAGTATAAAACTGCAAAAATCTGGGTTTTAGGATGAACAGTAGACTGAGATATTCATCGAAGTCGCAATGGACGACTGCGACATTCATCGAAGTCGCAATGGTTGGTTGCGACTTGGTTATGAAGTCGCAATGGTCGTTTGCGACTTGGCTTGGAATCGCAGTAGTTGATTGCGATTTGGGTTTGGAATCGCAGTAGTTGATTGCGACTTGGGGGTGAAGTCGCAATAGTGGGTTGCGACTTCAGGATGAAGTCGTAGTAGGAGGTTGCGACTTGGTACTGTTCATTGCGATTTTTAATATATTTTAATGGGTTGTGACTTTAGTCTAGGATTTCATGAGTTTAGTTTTAAACAGAAATACTTGGTAATTTGTGTGATTTCAGACTCTGTGAAGGATCAACGTACGTGATATTAACTTGGGAAGACTTTTGGTGATAAAACAAATCAGGTGAGTTTTACTTCAAAAAGTATTTTTACTGAAATACATTATGTGAATAGTTAATGTTTGATAAAGTGTATGAATATGTCATACGTGGGTGATTATAATATATTGAGATATTATAATTACGTGAGTATTATATGCAAATATAATACGTGGCCGGGCTTTGGACCGGTGTGATAAATTGGCTCGCAACCAATTGATATTGGCCATTGGTGGAGGGATAAGGGGAATGAGACAGGTATGTTGTGTAAATTGTAGTTGGTACTAATTTACGTGTGATGTATGTGTATTTATATAAAAAGTGTTTTATATAAATGAATTTTAATGATTTAAAAATGTCAGGGATTTACTCACTAGACCCTTAGGTCTAACCCTCATTTTCTGTTTTAAAAATTATGTATTCCAGGTGATGGTTCCAGTAAGAACAAGTAAATTGAGTACTTGTTGGCTAGCTTTTGAGAAGACGGTCATCATGATACTATGGATGCTTTTGTACTTAGAATTTTATTGTCATTTAAAGTGGATTAAGTTTGTACTGAATTTTTATATTAGTCAGACTTTGGGGACCGAATGTGAATTATGAAGTAATTTGTTGTAAACATGTTATGGATTATATGTTATATGTATATTTTGTTTGCGGGTTGTTACAGATGGTATCAGAGCCCTAGTTTAAGGGATTTAGGTATTAGTATCTGTACCTAGACTTAAACTGCATGTGAAGTAGAATGTCCCTAGTATTTTAGAACCTGGGGATGCTAAGTATAAAAGGTAGAAGGAACATCATGTAAGGTAATTTCAAATTACACCAGGCCAGTGTAATTATGATCTTACAGGTGCATGCTTGAACTGGAATACCTTGTTATATGGGGTATGTGCTTATATGTGTATTAACTTTGTTTGAATCCACAGAATGGCGAGTGGCACTAGACAAAGAAATCAGAGAGGAGGAAGAAATTCAGGTGGAGAAAATCCACCAATAGGAACAAGGGGAAGAGGAGGAGATCGTGGTAGAGGCAGAACCGGAAGGGGGACTGGGGGCCGAACTGGAGGTAGAACACAATCGCATGGTACGGAATTTGTTACACGGGATGACCTGATGGCTGAAATGGGGAGGTTACAGGATAATATACAAGCTATGTTTGAACATAATCGCCACAACGAAACTGAAAGACCGAATCCGGAACACGAAGTTGAAATGCCACTTACCTCTACTGTTTTACCGGTGATGAAAAGGTGTGACTATAAAATGTTTCTTAGTTGTAAGCCCGCTACATATTCAGGAGATAGGGATCCAGTAAAAGCAATGAGATGGCTGAAAGAAATAGAGGCCATCTTCAAGACGTGTAAATGTGTTGAACAAGATAAAGTACTTTATGGAACTGCAATGCTAAAAGGTGATGCTCTGTATTGGTGGGAGGCTCATACAGAATCGAGAGGAGCGGATGTATATACTACTTTTTCATGGGAGGAATTCGTGTTAGCTTTCACAACACACTTCTGTCCACAAGCTGCTGTCAGACAATTGGAAGAAGAATTTATGAATCTACAGCAAGGGAATTTGTCAGTCAGAGATTATACTGCTCGATTTTTAGAAAAATCTCGTTTTGCAGGATATTATGTTGCTACAGAAAAGATGAAAATGGAGAGATTTATCTATGGGTTAAATTCAGAAGTTCGAAGATTGGTGACTGCAACGAGGCCAGATACGTTTACAGCTGCAGTGGATGCTGCAGAAAATGTCGAGCGAGACAATAAAAGGGATGCCGGTGATAAGAGCTTGGGGAAAAGGAAATGGGAAGGACCGCCACAGGATCCAAAGAAGTCTAGATTCCAGAGGTTTGATAACCGTCCGTCGTTCCGACCAGCGGAAAGACCATGTCCGAGATGTAATCGCTACCATCAGGGAAATTGTCAAGTGGAATCTCGAGTTTGTTTTAAGTGTGGGAAAACCGGTCATGTTGTTAAAGATTGTCGATCAACGCGGTTTTGCTTTTTGTGTAATTCTCCGGATCACCTTCAATCAGACTGTCCATGAGGTAGAATACAACAAGGGGGTACATCCGGGAAACCAGCCATTACTAGACCAGTAGTCCCAAGAATAGAACCGCCAAAAACGAGGGGCCGTGCATTCCAAATGACAGCTAAAGAGGCGGAGGAAACTCCAGATGTGGTCACAAGTACATTTTTCATAAACTCCACGCGTGCTAAGGTGTTATTTGATTCCGGTGCAAACCGATCTTTTGTGTCTCCCTCCTTTGCTGCTCACATGCATTTAGAGCCTAAAATGTTAAAACATGCTTTATTAGTAGACACCGCAAATGATAACCAAGTGGCAGTTAAAGAGGTTTTCGATTGTTGCATGATAAATATAGAGGGGTGTGGAGTACCGATACAACTATTCCCAATAGAATTGATCGAATTCGATGTGGTAGTAGGAATGGATTGGTTAGCTGAAAATCGGGCTAACATAGTTTGCGATAAGAAAATAATTAACGTTGTTTTACCTGATAAGAGGGCAGTAGTGATCTATGGTGATCGTAAGAATCATCAGTCCAATCTTATATCTATGATAAAAGCCCGTAAATGTGTTAGTAAGGGTTGCTCGAGTTATTTAGCCTATGTGATAGATAGTAGGCCTGAAAAGACTAAGTTGGAAGATATTTCCATTGTTAGTGAATACCCAGAAGTTTTTCCAGAAGACTTGAATAGTCTTCCTCCTGTTAGGCAAGTAGAATTTGGTATAGACCTGGTACCCGGAGCCACTCCAATTGCTCGTGCGCCGTACAGACTAGCACCTCCAGAAATGAAAGAAATGATGGCACAGCTTCAAGATTTATCTGATAAGGGTTTCATCAGACCCAGTTCTTCACCGTGGGGTGCACCAGTTCTATTCGTGAAGAAGAAAGACGGTTCAATGAGAATGTGTATCGATTACCGGGAACTGAACAAGCGTACGATCAAGAACAAGTATCCACTTCCAAGAATTGATGATCTTTTCGATCAATTAGTTGGAGCTTGTTACTTCTCCAAGATCGATCTCAGATCTGGCTACCATCAGTTGAAGGTTAAGGAAGAGGATGTTTTAAAGACTGCTTTTCGCACAAGATACGGCCACTACGAATTTTTGGTAATGTCTTTCGGATTGACAAACGCTCCAGCCGCTTTTATGGATCTAATGAATCGGGTATGTAAGCCTTATCTCGATAAATTTGTCATAGTATTTATCGATGATATACTTATTTATTCCCGATCCAAAGAGGATCATGCGCGACATCTTCGTTTGATTTTGGAGTTATTGAAGAAAGAAAAGTTGTACGCTAAGTTCTCTAAATGTGAATTCTGGTTGCGGGAAGTTCAGTTTTTGGGTCATGTAGTTTCAGAAAAGGGTATACAAGTTGATCCAGCGAAAGTGGAAGCAATTGAAAGATGGGAACCGCCGAAGACGGCAACCGAAGTACGTAGTTTTCTGGGTCTAGCTGGATACTACCAGAAATTTATAAAAGACTTTTCTCGAATCGCGACGCCATTGACTAAGCTAACTAGGAAGAATCTAAAGTTTGAATGGAAAGCAGAACAAGATGAGGCATTCAGAATATTGAAGGAGAAACTCTGCAGCGCGCCGATATTAGCATTGCCAGAAGGTTCCGACGATTTTGTGGTCTACAGTGATGCTTCTAAGCTGGGACTGGGATGTGTACTTATGCAACGTGGAAAGGTGATTGCCTATGCTTCTCGTCAATTAAAGGATCACGAAAGACAATATCCTACTCATGATATGGAGCTTGCAGCAGTTGTCTTCGCATTGAAGATTTGGAGACATTATCTTTATGGTTCTAAATGTCAAATTTTCACTGACCATAAGAGTCTCCAACATCTTTTCGATCAGAAGGAACTGAATATGAGGCAAAGACGATGGTTAGAATTGGTAAATGATTATGACTGTGAAATCCTTTATCACCCCGGGAAGGCAAATATGGTGGCGGATGCGCTAAGTCGTCAAGAAAGAAGTGGAACGATAAAAGCAATATCGCTACGAGCTGAACTTCTTCCTAATATCTTTGACGAATTGCTAAAATGACAAATAGATGCTTATCAGGAAGAAAGTTTGAAGTCAGAACGGTTAGTGGGAATATCAGCATTGCTTGGGAAAGACGATCGTGGTTTATTGTGTATGGGAAACAGAATTTGGGTACCTCGTTTGGGTGGATTACGTGATCGTGTATTACAAGAAGCTCATCAATCTCGATTTTCTATTCACCCAGGTACGAATAAGATGTATAGAGATTTGAAACAATTCTATTGGTGGCCGGGAATGAAGAGAAGTGTTGCTAAATATGTGGAAGATTGTACTACCTGCAAGAAAGTAAAGATTGAGCATCAGAAGCCGTTTGGTCAGTTACAACGACTGGATATACCAATGTGGAAATGGGATCAGATCACTACTGATTTCATTACCAAGTTGCCAAGAACTTCAAAGGGATTCGATTCTATTTGGGTGATTGTGGATAGATTGACAAAGTCTGCTCATTTCTTACCAATAAAAGAAATTGATTCCTTGGAACGTTTAGCTAAATTGTACATTAATGAAATAGTAACTCGGCACGGAGTTCCAATCTCGATTATTTCCGATCGAGATAGTCGTTTTACTTCTAGATTCTGGAGAAGCTTTCAAAAAGAGATGGGAACGCAGATAAAGTTGAGCACAGCATATCATCCACAGACTGACGGGCAGAGTGAAAGAACAATCCAGACTTTAGAAGATATGCTTCGGGCTTGTATAGTTGATTTTGGGGGATCATGGGATAAACATCTGCCTTTGATAGAATTCGCCTATAACAACAGTTATCATTCTAGCATTCAGGCGGCACCGTTTGAAATATTGTATGGTAGAAAATGCCGAACGCCTTTGTGTTGGAATGAAGTAGGGGAGAAACAATTAGCAGGGCCAGAAATAGTACAGTTAACAGCGGATAAGATTACTCAGATTCGGGATAGATTGAAAATAGCTCAAGACAGACAGAAAAGCTATGCTGATCGACGTCGGAAACCGTTAGAGTTTCAGGTTGGGGATTTTGTAATGTTGAAAGTATCGCCCTGGAAAGGAGTCATACGTTTTGGGAAGCAAGGTAAACTTAGTCCGCGGTATATTGGGTCATTTGAAATTACGGAAAGGATCGGTGAAGTAGCGTACAGATTGGATCTTCCGTCGGAATTGAGCAGGATTCACAACGCGTTTCATGTATCGAATTTTCGAAAATGTTTAGTTACACCAGACCAGGCAGTCTCTTTACCAGATATTCAGGTTGATGAAAAGTTAAACTATGTGGAGGAACCGGAAGCCATAGTTGATCACAAGGTCAAGGTATTGAGGAATAAAGAGATCAGACAGGTAAAGGTTCAGTGGAAACATCATAGAGGTCAAGATGCGACGTGGGAATCAGAGTCGGAGATGAGAACCAAATACCCTCATCTGTTCTCTTAACTGAATTCCGGGACGGAATTCTTTTAAGGGGGAGATGTTGTAATAACCAGGTATTTTATCTAAGTTAAAATATAAAAAATTTATAAGTTTATGTGGGTATTTTATGGAGTGAGAAATTAAGGGGTAAGTTTTAATTTTTATAATAAGAGTTAGGGGTATATTTTGACAAGTGAAACAAGTTTAGGGTTTATTTGGTAATTAATTGACACCTCCTTTAGCCAAACCGACTTTCTTTCTATTATGGATGAGGTGTCCAATTGAAAGTAATATCTCAAAGTACTAGTGTGTGTGTGTGTGGTATTCGGTTGAGAGAGAGATTGATAGAAAAGCTAAAGGAAAGAAGAAGGAAGAAATTAAGAAATTGTTGATGTGATTCAAGGAACAATCTGAAGTAATCAAGGTAAAAAAAATCCATACCTTATTTGTGTTTTAATTCCTTAAAGTGTTCTTGAATATACTATTTAAGTTCTTAGTAGGTTTTGTTAAAAATGGATGTTTTGAGGAATCTAAGCTTATGGTTAGGTCATGTTATTAGTCTTAAACATATCTGCTAAGTATCAGTAACATGCATAGTATAAAACTGCAAAAATCTGGGTTTTAGGATGAACAGTAGACTGAGATATTCATCGAAGTCGCAATGGACGACTGCGACATTCATCGAAGTCGCAATGGTTGGTTGCGACTTGGTTATGAAGTCGCAATAGTCGTTTGCGACTTGGCTTGGAATCGCAGTAGTTGATTGCGATTTGGGTTTGGAATCGCAGTAGTTGATTGCGACTTGGGGGTGAAGTCGCAATAGTGGGTTGCGACTTCGGGATGAAGTCGCAGTAGGAGGTTGCGACTTGGTACTGTTCATTGCGATTTTTAATATATTTTAATGGGTTGTGACTTTAGTCTAGGATTTCATGAGTTTAGTTTTAAACAGAAATACTTGGTAATTTGTGTGATTTCAGACTCTGTGAAGGATCAACGTACGTGATATTAACTTGGGAAGACTTTTGGTGATAAAACAAATCAGGTGAGTTTTACTTCAAAAAGTATTTTTACTGAAATACATTATGTGAATAGTTAATGTTTGATAAAGTGTATGAATATGTCATACGTGGGTGATTATAATATATTGAGATATTATAATTACGTGAGTATTATATGTAAATATAATACGTGGCCGGGCTTTGGACCGGTGTGATAAATTGGCTCGCAACCAATTGATATTGGCCATTGGTGGAGGGATAAGGGGAATGAGACAGGTATGTTGTGTAAATTGTAGTTGATACTAATTTACGTGTGATGTATGTGTATTTATATAAAGAGTGTTTTATATAAATGAATTTTAATGATTTAAAAATATCAGAGATTTACTCACTAGACCCTTAGGTCTAACCCTCATTTTCTGTTTTAAAAATTATGTATTCCAGGTGATGGTTCCAGTAAGAACAAGTAAATTGAGTACTTGTTGGCTAGCTTTTGAGAAGACGATCATCATGATACTATGGATGCTTTTGTACTTAGAATTTTATTGTCATTTAAAGTGGATTAAGTTTGTACTGAATTTTTATATTAGTCAGACTTTGGGGACCGAATGTGAATTATGAAGTAATTTGTTGTAAACATGTTATGGATTATATGTTATATGTATATTTTGTTTGCGGGTTGTTACACCACCCTTACCGCAGCCCGCACGAGCCCGTGGCCGAGCCCGCAGCGAGCCCGTGGCCGAGCCCGCGGGCGCTGCGGAGGGCCTTAGAATGTTTACTCAATGTTGTATAAATACCTCTATTTAATTTATACCCAAAATTGCAACTATGAGTGCCAATATTGCAATTATGTGTGCCAAAATTGCATTACATGTTATAATTTTTTTTTGAAAGGCATTACATGTTATAATTAACTCTTTAAAGTTTAAAATAATCCATTAATTATGTGTATAATGTTCTTTGTTAGGTCAAGTATGCAACTTAAATGTTACTTGTAAGTAGCATATAAGTAGCACAGGTCTCAGTATATCATAAATGACTTGTATGTGACTTGTAGGTGGCATATAAGTCGTATATATGACCCTTGGACGACTAATTTCGAACCCTGGCCTTATTTTTGACGGATTTTCACCTTCCAACATACAAATACATCATTGGAAACTGTATTTTTTTTATCATCTCACGATGTCTGGGAACTCGAAGAGGAGTACGGAGGAAAGATTTTGGAAGCTTGGTTCATCGTGTATTCGGCCATGTTTGACAAACATAATCTATCTTATTGTCTGAACTTATTTCAAAAGCCCCGTTTAGATGGATGGCCAAAATGTAGCTCATAAACTACTTGGGTTATCCTATGATAACTCTAATTGATATTAATTGTTGTTTATTACTATTAAATATTAATAAATAGTAATTAATATTAATCTTATTAACTAATTTTAATTATACATTTTACATTAAAAATTAATTATTTAGAATTATTTTTAATTAGTTAAAATATATGAGGTTGACCAAACTTTATCTTTATTCATATTATTAGGCCTTCCGTAGCCATAGCGGGAAGGGGCTCGGGATGTGGCAGCGGGATGGCTGCGGGATGGGGTACGGGGCGGGATGGGCATGCGGGAAGGGATGGTTTTCGGGGATGGGATCCCGATCCATCCCGAGGGTTTTTTAAAAAAAAAAATTTAATTAAATTTTTTAAAAAATAACCGTTGAACGGCTCTTTCTTAAAAAAAAAATTTCTCAATTTAATCCCACTATATATTTAACCCTCAACCTCTTATTTCTCACACCTCTCAACCTCTTATTTCTCACACCTCTTATTTCTCACACCTCTCAACCTCTTATTTTTCACACTATCAAATTCTCTCAATCTCACACCTCTCAAACTCTCTCAAATTCTCTCAACCTCTTATTTTTCACACCTCTCTCATCATGAATCCAAACAGAACTCGATCTCGAAATCGAAATGGAATACAAAATGAAAAAACTCGATATCGAAATCGAACGCTCAAACCGATTTGAGAAAGACTTCGAGTTTTTCATAACCCCGCATGATCACCTTACGGGAAACGCTTTGAGGGCTACTTTAGCGAGAAAAAAGCAACTCCAAAAATTTCATAATTGGTAGTGTTTTGTATTTTGTAATTTTTATTTTTAATGAATGATATGAATTTTAATTTATTATTATTTATCTTATTTTTATTTATTAAAAAATATATAAATATTTTTATTTTGTTAAATAATTAAATGTATAAATAAAAGAATTAAAATAAATGAGGTGGCAAAAGGGTTTGAGGGAATGGGGTACGGATGTTTAGGGATCGTGAGGGATGAAGTGAGGGATGGGAGAAAAGCTGATGTGGCGCTGAGGTGGAGGGGAATCTTTGAAAGATAGGGTTTATGGGGTACTGATGGCCTTATATGTAATGATTATTTAGAGAAAAGAATAAAGTGTATTGGACAAATCTTTAAAACTCATTTTTTATGAGATAAATATATTCTTTATTGTATTGGAATGATAACTTATATAACATTTGAATAATAAAATTAATGTTGAATTCTATAAAACAAAATAGTCATTGAAGTTGAAGGTGATTTTTATAGAGATTTTGAGTTTTAGATGCAAGTTCAAACAAGAAAACATACCAAGTTACAAGAAATGTGACAAACACCAAACCATGTGATGCAACCACGACCGTGCTTGCTTACCAGTCATTGCATGTGAGTTTTCACGCGATCTTGGTCGCGTTGACCAGTCGCACACAACTTTCAAGAGGTGTTGTATCAAATGTGGTTTTTACTTTCTGAATCATACATGATCCGAGTTTTATTACATTTGTTGTAAAGTGAGCATTATCTTTTTTTTATAAAGTATAAAGTATTGATTGTAGAGGCATTCTCTCATCCCCTTCAAAAAAAAATGAAGAGAATCAGAATGAGGAAAAAAATTATGTGAAAAGAGGGTAAAAAGTAGAAACAAAAACTCTTGAAGCAAGACACATAAAAAGTGATGTTTGATAACCATTAATCCCTTGCAACAGTAAATTGTACATTATGCAACAATCCCCTTTCAATGGTACAACTGCTACCAACAAACAGTTGCTACTTTTTATTATTCCTCTGTTTCACTATAAATTGCAATTTCCAACCGTATTTCATGTTTTATATTTATTTATAAACCGAATATTTATTTTTTGCTATGAAATAATACTCTTTTGTGACATTATTTTTTACCATAAAAATATTTTTTTGCTTTGTTTTTGTTTTTATAAAATATATTCATATACACTAAATGTTTAACAAATAATAAAATTAAAGGAAAATTTATAGGACAGAGGTACTTTCCAAAGAAAGAAATTTTCCAATACAAGGCATTATCTATGAAAATTTTCAGAAATTTCACTTTTTTTTCTGAAAATTCAAGAAAACCCATTTGACTAATTCCCCAAAATACCCTACATCAAGCTCCGATCCAAATGAGACTAATCAAATCAGAAGAGTTCGGAAAGGGGTGATTTTGTCTTTTCACGACACTGCAGAGTCAAAGATGCAACGGGGGATTGGCAAAATTCAGCATCAGAAACAGCAGAGTTTTCTTCATCTTCCGTTGGAGCTGGCAAGTTAAGATCTAAAATTACCGGATTACCCTGTCCTTTGGTGGAATTTACCAAATTGACACTGCCATCACCACTACCACTACCACCACCACCGCCACCTAAAGAGTCTGAAGCAGTTGCAGTTGACGAATGTGACCTCTTATGGCCACCCAATGCTTGACCCGACCCGAAGACCCGGTAGCAGAATGGGCATTCATGTAGTTTTCCAATTCCATGATCCTGAGCAACATTGTTGTCGATTTTTCGGTGACTGGTTTTGTGACCACCCAGTGCTTGAAAGGAGTGGAACACTTTGTCACAGGTCTCGCACTGGTACTTGGAGCGCTTCTGGCCACGACTCGACGACTCGTCCGAGTTAATGAAGCTCCAAACATCACGTGACAGCATCATCAAACACAGAGCAACATCCTCCTCGGCAGAAATTTGATCACTCATCACCGGTTCCAACTCGGAACTCATACTGGGTAAACGCGTAACCCTAGCCCTTTTGGATCTCTTCCGAGTCGGGTTGGTCTTTCGGGTCACCTCCGTCTCACTCTCCATGTCTTCCTGAACTAGAAAACCATGATCCAGGAACTCCGGATCCGCCATTCTGAAGCTCCTCTTGGGATTCTCCCTCAACCCGTACATCAGAATCTTTTCTCTCTCTTCATCTGAAGTTGTGAGTTGCAATTGAATTGGTTTGTTATTATTCTTCCATGGAGATGGAAGCGGCAAGGTGACTAAATGAGATCTCATATGACCACCCAAAGCTCTCCCGTTACAGAACACCTTATTACATATCTTACACATTCTTCCCAATCCCTCCATGGAACTGGAAGAGAGATCCCACACGCAGCGCAGTCTCTCTCTCTCTCTCTACAGAGCTGAGAGCTGTGGTGGTTTTTGTTTCTCTCTCTCTACAGAGCTGAGAGCGGTGTAGCATGAGATTGATGAAGGGGAGGAGTAGGTGACAAGCATTCCTTGGCTAAAAAGGAGGCATTTAATTATATATAATTACAAATATCACCCTTCAAGTTTGCTAACATTTTTGAACCTACCCTTCTTTATGTTATTTACCAAAAACAATAAAATATGTTACGGCTTTTGCTAATTTTTATTTACACACCATATTTTCATGAAATATGAACAATAACATAAACATATTATTATTGAGCTATAAAATAACTTTTTTTAACATATTTACAAACTAAATTTTTTGATACATATTAAAAAAACATAAATTATCAACCAAAATGAAACACATTTATTCAAGCTAAACATATATAACATTAATTAATCATGGCTTGATTTGGAACAAAGAGCTGCCTCTTTTTTTTCCTTTGAATGCCGATATATATATATATATATATATATATATATATATATATATATATGGACTAATAGTTTTAAAGTCAGTAAATTCATGTTTTATGATAAATAGTTATCAATAATACATTTATTTTATGAACGCATGATATCAAAAATGTCCACCATGCTTACATTAAATCATGCAATTTGAATATATGCATTAAAATTAATTTGAACATGTATATATATGCTCATGAAATAATGAAATTTATTATCATATAATACTAAACCTTGGACGAATGCAATTAATAAAAACTGAAGATGTGAGATCTAAAATTTAAATTGCAACGTGTGGGAGTCATTGGTAGTATATGAACACATAAAATAAATAGTAATTAAGATACTCTTATGACACATAAAATAAATATATATATATGCTTGCTACCGCCAACCTATAAGCTAATTGTTGTATGTTAGACGTAAATTATTTGTTTCGTAATTATTGTTATAAATTGGATATTTGGACATTTAACATTAAATATTTACTTAGTGGACGCATGTACTATATGATATGGAGAGAAAGTTATGTGATTTTCAAGTCCCACTTAATTACTTTATTATCATTTTTTTTTTGGAATAGCGAGATATTATAGAAAAAAGACTAGCGAGAAGCTAGGGGTACATCAAAAATTTACAAGCATTATTCGGGTCCTTACACCACTCATTCCAATCTAACTTGAACCCGTTCTTGTGTCTACTCCTGACCCAGAAAAAAGAATGATATTGTACCCCGAAAACGATAAGGCTTCTCGACACTCCCTCCCCTTCAAACACCACCCTATTCCGAGCTTGCCACATCGCCCAAACGAAAACAGTACAACACCTCCTTTGATGTTACTTGGACCCTGTCCGAGTCAGCCGCGGATAGAAGGTTTTCCATCGAGTTGCTAAGACATGGGAAGTCTGACCACCAACTATGAAGATCAATCGATATATCTCGGGCCACCTTAATTAATTACAATGAATCAAGAGGTGTTGCATTGATTCCACTCTCTCGCTGCAAAGAGGGCATTTACGTGTATCCCTCTTTTCACCAGATTATCCCGCGTTGGTAGAATACGGAGCTTTATTTAATAAATTTCAAACTTGTATATAACAAAAATATAATTGTATTTTTTACAGTTTGAGCATTAACTTCTTTTTCATATGAAAAAAAACATGTAAGTGTTGCTTTATTTTAAAAAACTAGAATCATTTTACGTATCTCAAGTTGCAATGCCAACAAAACACTGACAAAAACTACACATTACACATACTTTATATGATTTTAAATTGGTATTCTAATGATTGATTGCATATGCGGTCGAATCAAAGGAAGATGAGGTACGCGCGTGCACAAAAATAAATGTCATGTTATATTTTCGTTACACCTTCTTATTCCTATATATATGTCAATACAATAAAAGCCAAAGGACATAAATATCTAATTATTTTTATTCCAATAAGATCGCATGTAAACAAAAATTGTGAAATACCAAGTTTTAAACGAGGGCCTTTTTGAAATTAACAAAACCAAGGGGATTGTTTATACATTTTTAGAACAACCTGGTCTGGTGTAGGTTGAGTAATTTACTTTTTTCCTTTTTTATACAATTGTAATTTTTTCTTATTTCATGGAAAATTAAAGGAAAAATAGACGGCATGAATTGTGGTTAAAGAGGGACGGACATCTCCCATGTAAATCTTGCCTATTTTTTTGTAATTATAATCGAATCGAAATACAAAAACTATAATATTATATACTACTTCTTAAATTTTATTTTCCTTTAAATGAAAATTATCAACTCACTATATTAAAATTTTAATATATAACCATAAATATTTAATTCGACCTTTACATATATCGACTAATCCCATATATAGTACAATTATGTACAACCAACTTTTTTTTTTCTCATGACTATAAGGAACTCAAACCTGTGACCATCATAAAAAATACATGTTAAAAACCATGTTCAAAGTCTTACCAATTAGCCACCTCAAATGGTTAAGTCAATAAGTTTTAACGATTCTAATAAGTAAAAACTATTTCATCTGTCTTATAATAAATGTCCACAATAAAAAAGATACAGTTTTAGGAGTGTGTAATTATTACACTTTTTAATTAATCAAAATATAATTTACCATTAGTTGTAGATAGAGAAAATTTCTCCATCACATAATTAAGTGTAGTGTAGAATGGAAAAATGAAAATTACTTTTGAAAGTGAACACTTATTTTGATATAAACAAAAATAGTAATGTAAACACTTATTTTAGGACGAATGAAGTACTTTATTTTACAAAAAAAGGAAATTATGTTTTCTTCAATAATTACTTATAGGAAAAATTAACATTATTTAAAATTTTCACATTACAATATCTATTTTGAATTATGTGTCTAATTAAAGGAAATCATGAATCAAATTTAAGACCATCTCCAATCTAGCATTAAAAACACCAAAATAAAAGTGTTTTCATTTCCAACTCATCACTAAAACACACACACACACACACACAAAATTTGGCCTCTACATTTAGAGGCCAATAAAGTAAGCGACTAAAAATACATATATTAGTATTCTATTCAACTTTTATAAATTCAAGTATATATTATAGTTATTTTGTTTTAATAAAATAGTATAATAATAAATACATCTGTTATTTTATTATTAAAGATGTTTTTAGTGTTTTTCTTTTTAATACGGGGTTAGAATTGGGTTTTTTTAATATTTAAGGTTCCCACTATTTTTAGTGTTTGGATTGAAGATGCCCTGGTAATCTTAATTTTTACATCATGACAAGAGGATAACATGAAATTAATATTTTATTTGAAAATGCATAAGATATTAAACTTGGTTAACATATAGGTCATACTCATAGTAGCTCGGCTATTATTAGAGACATCAACTTAAAATTTCCCACATGGAAATATGGATCGCGTGCCAATTTTTATATCATTTATCTTTATAACTTTTTTTAGAAAAGAAATTTTTTATTAAAAACCAACAACAACAATTTTATAAAGAGATCTGCGAGAGACGAATAACAAAAAGGGAAACAAACGAAACCCCACGAGAACAAATGACGACCAAAACAAAAAGATCAAAAAAAGACCAACAAAGAAACAACAACGATACCTCCAGAAACAAAAAGATCAAAAGCCGAGT
The DNA here is from genome assembly GCA_033807775.1 of Saussurea involucrata. Taxonomy (NCBI): domain Eukaryota; kingdom Viridiplantae; phylum Streptophyta; class Magnoliopsida; order Asterales; family Asteraceae; genus Saussurea; species Saussurea involucrata. The sequence goes on along the minus strand of CM066321.1, from coordinate 134,598,184 downwards.
GTTTTAGAGATAGACCAATCTTTGAACCTACGAGCAATCTAATCGAATGATTTAAACTTGATGTCACCAAAAAGATCACTAGGAGAAAAACGAGCCTTGAATAGCAATCCTTAATTTCCAAAGAGAATAAGCAACAATCCGGAGAACTGCTTGCCACACAACCTTCAACGACCCCCGTGATTTGCCTCCCACAATCAAAAATCAAAAACTCCGAGACGGAAGAGAGGATAGTGTAGTTGAATCTCCACCATTTAAGAATGCAATTCCAAGTAAACAATGATCAAACAATTCAACATGATATCTACAGAGCGTCAAAGCGAGCACAACACTTAATCAAGATCGATTCCTCTTTTGTTAAGTTCATGAAGAACCGGCAACTTGTTACGAAGAGCCCTTCAAACGAAAACATTCACTTTCCTAGGAACTAACTTGCTCCATAGTGTTGCTTTATCATCTAGAAAAGATTGTAGAAAGTAACCATCTACTTTATGTCGGAGAGATGAGGTAGTGAAAGATCCGTCTGGAGTGAGGAAAAAAAATTCCAAATATTGTTAAGTATATGTCTTTATTAAAATGATGGTAATTGTGATTAAATCAGTTTGGTTCTAAAGATATGCATGATTAGATAACTCTTTACCACCCTAATAAAGAAAGTGAGAAGTTGTAGTTTTGTAAAATATATTTGAAAGGTAGTGTTTTTACCATCTGAGCATGCTTTAAAATATATTTCCAAAACAAGCCCTTGTACTAATATGAATGTTGAGAAAGAAGCCATAAATTACACTTTTACTTTAGAAACTAATGATTTTCCCGGAATGGTACGGAACCTTGTAAAGCATGCCGTTGCCCCCTGCTTCTTGTTGTGGAAATTGGTATCATTGTGTCTGTCATTGACAATAAAGAAATATTTCCTATTTCATTTTAAATATATATATATATATATATAATTAAACATGCATTCTTATGTTATTATTTTCATATGCTCCCAGCCCCAGGTGTACAACAAACCCCTGTGTCTTGTTTCACACTGCTTAATTCTTTATGTATGTATATATATATATATATATATATATATATATATATTTTTTAAAATCACAATTCACAAGTAAGTTATTCATAGAACCTGCAAACAATCCCATGGCTATTTGAATGTTTTAACATAAAAAACCTTAGAATTGGAAACAAACTAAAGATTTACTACAAAACTTATGTAATCAAGGAATGGAATCATGGATGGAGTGGTGAATGGTGGGTCTTTGTGGAACTCCTTGAGCGAGTCTTAATCCGTGACCATAGAGTGCAATGAGAGTGTAATGTATGGCGATCCAACAATGTTTCACATCTCAAAAACCAACTCCAAGGATTCCTGTGGAAATAACTGCAGTTATTGACAAGTAAAATATTCCCCTAATTACAATCAAGGATATGACCTAGACCTAGTCCTAGTTTATTATTTATCTTGCTAATTAACGTTTGATACTCAAACCGAATATCATGGCTAAGCGAAATTCGGACAAAACAAACACCTTGACACTTTGTTATAAAAACTGTCACTAATTAATGTGCTTTTCAAATCCAACCCTGTTTCTGCTCAAGATTGATCCATAAGCCATATCCACCCATATTGGAACCAAATAAAGAACACAACAAAGCCAAATCTTCATGGAACAACATGGAATGACTTAAGAAAATGCCCTACAGTCAAATTTCAAGTTTAATGACTGACCGACTAATCAGATCTTTGTGGCTATGTTCTAAAACTTCATGCTATGCATCTTAAACCACAAAACTCTGAACAACTGTACACAAGAAGCAAACGCAGACAAACAAAACTCATCAGTTGTGAACTCAAGGGAGAATGGTTGTATCATAAAGGTATCGGAACGGATAGTTAAAACAGTCTCGCATCTTCTGCCATGAAAACTGCAAGAGGTAAAGCGATCATAGAAACTAGCAACTGTTTATTGTGTATGATTAAAACTTGAGTAGCATCTTCATTTCACATAGTATGTCAAAAGTGGTAAGTTCAATTGGACCAAAGATTCCAAATGGTCAATGCAAACATTCACTAATAGAAATGAGAAAGAAATAGATCAGTTACCAGCCTACCTTCATATACAAGTTTGTAATGTCCTTTTTCAAGTGCTTAACAAAGAGACAATGATTGATTGCAAATAAACATGACCTGCCAAGGACATCCTTTACTGTTAGTGCGTCCTCTAAACCCCCAGCAAAACAAAGCCACATTGTGACTCAACAAGCCAATCACATAAAAGTTGACCTTTTGCTTGCTAACATTCTTAACTCTGGGTTGACCATGCACAAGTATTAGCTCATGGCCTCATGTATCTGATGCAAAGGGTTTCCGTTTTTTCACATACTCTAGAAGAAGAAAAGGTTAGTTTGGTATTTCTGTAGGTGTTGTTAGTTGTCAGCTGTGTAACAGATAGAAGCAGATTCAGGTAATCAGATATTGGTGGTTGTCGATGATGGTGACGAATCGTAATTCATGAGGAAAAAAAACTTAGCTCTCTTTCTCTTGAATTGTACTCCTTTGATTTAAAAAAGTAAAAGACACAGGTGCAACAACACTTGCCCTGCTACCATCATCCCTGTACCTTATTAACCTCTTCTCATTCTCACCATTGGACCACACCACTTGCAACGAGTTATCCTACGGTAAAGTGTATGACATGAAGAGTCTTGAACAAGGGTTTTTAAGGGAAAAATTAATAAACAAACATTCTTTCTTACAATTAGATCAGCCAATGCAAGTGTACTCTTCATGTAGCTCCATAAGCAACTCAGTATCTGGTGTCATGTTCTAAAAATGGAGAAAGAAAAGGCACTACAGTTCATTAAATCTTGTAACACAATACAATAGAATACACAGGCAATCAGAAGCTTAGAAAACAACCTTCCCAATACGGAATTCCCTGATGGTGTATTTGTGGCTACAAATCGCTCTATAGATTTCCGCTCCCATTCAGGCCGCTCAATTGTAGGAGGAACGGTGGTGATCAAAAGCAGCGTTGATTTGGGTTGCTTAAGTGACAGTGAGCCTAAAACCATAGTTGTTAGATCATTTCATCACGAAACCTCACTAATGTAGTAAAACAAAAGCCCTTGCATATTAAAATCATTCCACATCGACATAAAACCAGAATCAAGTAATCCACATAACACCGTAACCAGAATCAAACAAAACCAGGCGTACACAACAATTGTGGCCACTGAGGTTTAATCAGGGCTGATGTCTTACGGTCATAATTTGCCAAAGGATTAGTCTAGGCATAGCCTAGGACACCCTTCCCAAAAAAAAGAATCAAACAAAACCCCACTAAAGCAGTAAACCAGAATTGAGCAATCCACATAAATCAGTATAGATTAGATGCTTACCTGAGAGGCAAAAGAAAAGAGGTGATTGGAGTTGTGGCAAAAACCCCACTAACTCGGCAGTCGGCACAGGAGCACTGCAGCAGGGGCGGTCGGCGATTGGAGTAGAGAGACTGAGGGCGTCGACGGGTACAAAAGTACAAACACCTGACGATGATGATTGATATTTTAAACCCTGGATTGATGATGAGATTGGAGCAGCGTGAAAAACCCGATGAATGAATGGGATTGCAATAATCTCATGTATCAGTACAAGTTGTGAATCAGTAGGAATTGGTGCACGATGGAGGGAATATGAAGTGGGAAAGGATAGAAATTGACGCTTATAAAGGAACGTGGAGGGCGGTTGGAGGAGGAGGAGGTGGCAGTGCGAAACCTGGGGAGGGAGAGGTCTGGAGAAGGAGAGTGTATTTCAATTGTATGCTTTACAGGGTTGTACCGTTTGCTGATATCTTAGAATTAAAAAAAAAAACTGTAATAGAGTTTTAATTAAGTAGTAATAGATAAATGGCAACACAAGTATGGTCAAAAGTTGAAAAAGAAAAAACCATAAGAGGTGGATCATTCATTAGCTTGGTTGGTACATCAATGCAACTACATTAAATAAAAACAAATATATGGAAAATGGTTAAACAGCCTTCCTGCAATCTTAATCCCTATACAGATGTTATGTTGTAATTGTAAGGAAAAGATTGCAGAGACACTTGTGTAAGCAAGTAGTAAGTTACATGAAATATAAAAATATATCAACATTCTTCTTCTTCTTCTTCTAAATTATACACACCTACCTACCTGCTGCTCCATCCCATCACCCATCATTGCTGCTGGTATTCCCTGTTACAATTACAATCACTACATTAACAGTTAATGAATCCTTTTCCATTCATCATGTTTAAATAACCCAATAAGTAAAATATTCTTTTGGGAACTTTTATGTTTACCTCTATAAGTAACCTTACTGTGGCTTCTTTGACTTGCATGAGAAGCAGAAGGTATCTTTGAGATGGTGAGCGAACTTTGTAACCCTTCTAATAGCTGCACCCAACACAAAAGATCTTCACTTTGGAAACATAATAAAGATTTGCATGCACATAACAAGCATTCGGCATCAACTGAGATCATGATATAAATTATAATTTTCTTTTTTAGCATAAAACATAAGACTCACCCTTGATGTTGGCTGGATTCTACGGTTTGATCTACGGGGCTCAATAACTTGAGGAATTGTTTTATCCTTCACTTCTACTTTACCTGTCTTTCCCTCAGCAGGTACTAGTTTTCCTTTATTCAAATGCTCAGATTTGGGAATTGATGTGAAACTGAAAGCTTTCTTTGGAGCATCTAATTCTGTGTTAGAAGATGACCCAAATTCCGTCTGGTTTTCAACATCACCAACAGTATCTGCATCGCTTTTATCTGTCATTTCAGAATCACGAGTTGTCGATGATTTCGGATTGTTGTCCTTCTGAGATAACATTCTGAATGAAGGAACTGGTGGCTTTCGTCTGGATTTGGTTTCAGCAACTTGATTTTCCTTAGAATTATTATTAAGTTTCCACCCATGGGCTCCAGGCTTCAAATCCCTTGCAAACTTGATAGGATCATTTGTGGTATTGTTTTTCTTGCTTCCGTCTGCAACATAATGCTTGCTCACCTCCATAAATTTCTGTTTCTTACCGGGTTTAGGAACACCAAAAATCACTCTTGCACCTTCCTTCTGCAGCAAGCCACTCCTCATCTTAGTGCTTTTACCAACATTAAATGAAGTTTCTTGTGCAGACAAGGGCAGTGTTCCTAACTCTTCGTGCCTTCCAAGGTCAGGTGACTTGTCCTTTCCTTTATCTTTCACAGGACTACCAAGTTTCATCCGCTTTTCCTTTGGTGTCTCACCCTGTAACCAGATCTAAAACTAATTAATAAACAAATTGTTTCAATTATCAGAGTTCCATAATTTTAACAAAAACTAACGTAAACCTCAGAAGCACAGCCTCCCTTCAAATTGGACCATTCGATCCACTTTTTATCCTTCCAGATAAGAGTTGGTCGAACATGCCATGATCGAACAACTAACGTCTTTCCTTGGGCTGCAAATAGATATAGATAAGAGAATACGCAGAATACAAGTCATGATGGATAAATAAAACTGATAGCAGAAATTCCAAACAAAGGACCCTATGTACCTGGAAATTGAACAGATATGGAAGTTAAATCAATCTTATTTGGCTCCATCACAACTCCCTCACGCCAGCTACAAAAAGGTTATGGTACAGCATGTAAAGATATACTAAGTTCAAATTTGCCTCGTACAAAAAGGTTATTAGATTTCAAAAAAGCATTATGAAAAATATATCTAGAGTCGAGTTCAAACGAGAACAGTACCTATTTAAAAGAACACGAGAACCAACAAAATCATATATGATTTTACATTAACGCTAAAAAAAGGACTTTGGCCGCGGCTTCAGGTCCGCATGGCTTTTTCGCGCGTTAATGTAAAATCATATATGATTTTGTTCGCACTTGTGTTCTTTTAAATATGTATTGTTCTCGTTTGATCCTCCCTCTATATATATCTATATATATATATGTGAGTGTATTTTTAGAGGCTAACCAATCTTGCATCCGGACATCAACTCTATCTCCATTAGACCATGAATAATCTGTCACAGCCGCTCTGCGTCTCTTTCTAGTCCCTTCAAACCCCATGGTTGTCATAGGATGAGCGATGCGTACCCTAGGTACCTTGTTGCCTTCAACTTCAAGTGGCACCCATTCCTTTAGTTTCTCGGACCCTTTAAAATAAGTATAGAAGCTTCAGGATATATCTTAATAGGAAGATCCGATCAACATACAGAAGCTCAAGACAGACACCATAGCTGATTAATGCAACAGAAAGCATCATCATTTGCATGTGTAATGCCTTCATGGAGTACAAAAAAGATCACGCATTTGTTATATATACATGATAATAAATAATGTTGTGCAACACCCCCGGTTCAAATTCGCCTACTCCACAATTCTGTTTGCAATTACTTCCACAAATTGAAAAGTCACCCTTGAATGCATATGTTCAAGCGAAATCCAAAACCGAAGTTTAAAAGCGATGTCCATAACATCTTACCTTCATCTGAAGATTGGATTTCAGAGTAACAAACCAATGCTTTTTCATCTTTCAGACTCAATACCTTAGCCGTCAACCAGGCCCCGTTGTACTTATCATCGTCCTTGTATACCTAAAACACAAGCAAAAACCGGTAGGTATGCCAGCTCACATCATGAACTATTTTGCTTAAAGAGGAAAGAACAAAATAAATATCCGACTTTAATATAAATCATACCACAAGCATAAATAAGCAGTATTCTAAAAGGGCCAAATGGAGTGTGGAGCTTGCCAGTACGGTCACCTAGCACATAGAGGCTAGAGCTAGGCTTTCCGGTGATCTTCTAGCACTTAATTACTTAAAGTGGGGATTATGCAGATGCATGAGCTGTATAATTATCAGTAGACTATGTAAATATGTGAACTAATTTTTTGATAAATTTGTTTTTCTAAATGAGTAATTTATATGTTTAATTAATACAATCAATTAGAAAGGATTGAACCTCCCACGTAAAAAAAATTTGACGAATAAAACTTGAGAAAGGGTGATTTGCCACTTAATCTTGAAGTGCTTAATTCAGCAATTAATTGCTAGTTGAAGCAGTTGGGAAAACTTGATTCCTACGCATTTGTTAAACAGCCCTAACTAATCGAAGTGGTGGTGAAACACTAAACGCATAGGCAGGCCCTTAAGCATCTAAGTGAGGATCTATTAGAATATTGTAAATAAGCAAGTGAAATACATAAAGAGTAAACTTTTTGTCGATCACTTACCTCAACAAGGCAACCCTCCTTGATGTTATGCTCTTCCCAGGTGCCCGAAGTACTTTGAGGCGTGTCTTGGCTAACATCAGCATGAAGTGATTCTGTATCTGTTTCAGGAGCAACACCAGCGACTTTGGACAAGTTGGAACCTTTATGAGCCCTTGGTATCCTTATATCTTTCTCAATTGAACCTGAATGACCATCAACCACCATCATCTGATTCGCTGCCAAATGCACGGAAGGTTCTTGTAGTGCTAAACCATGTTTCAAAGTATGAATCTCTTTAGTACACATACTAGGAGCAGCTTCAACATTCTTCAAGTAACCCTCGGGGCCAGCTTCAACCAACTCTCTCAAATCTGACAAATCACCCATCGCAACAATTTTTCCGGCTTGTGATACAGCTTCCGCTGCTAGTTCAGCAGCCTTTACAATAGCATCTAGATTTTCAGCATATTTTGAAGCAGCTGAAGCAGCTTGAATTCTCCGTCGAGCAGCTTCTCTGGCAGCAGAAATGATGGAATTATTCAAAATTGAAGCAGGTGTATCTTTAATATCATTTGGATGTGATGTGATATTGCTCTGATCAAAATTTTCAGTTTTGCTTGATAGAAATACTTGATCAGCCATTAATCTTGCTTGTTCTGCAACATCTGATGCGATTTTAGCAGCAGCAGCTGCCATTTTAGCAATAGTAGCAGCTGCTACTGAGACAGTGGAAGACATTAGATTGGCTTCATCATCTGAAACAACACCAGATTTCCTTTGCTTTTCCAGCTGACTCCATACACCCTGGCAACGACTGACTTCTGCAGCTGCCAGCAAAGCAGCATTCTCTGCTTGTAGCTTGGACTCCTGGACTTTGCTTAAAGTCTCTTCTGCTGATACAACCTTCTCCATGTTTTGATACCCAGGTTTAGGATAACCATGGGTAGATGCAGGATATACATCCTTAGGAAATCTACTTTTAGATGTAATGGAAAGAGGCGTCGACATGGCAACCGATGTAGGAAATGGACTACAAACAACAGGAGCAGTCACAGAATCTGTCTGATTTGGAGCAGGCAACAAAATCTGGTTGTGACCCTCGGTACGAAATAGGTGAGGCAAATAACCAATGACAGGTCCAGTGACAGATTCTCCTGGAGCTTGTCTCAGAACAGAGATGGCCTGGTCGACAGCCAAACTAGTAGTCATCTTTTTCTTCTTTATGGTTTTTGAATCACTAGACTGGCATGTTTTGGTTGCAGTAGCAGCAACATGCACACCAGCATCCTCGGCTTGTAGCTTGCACTCTTCAACTTTGTCTAAAGTCTCCTCTGTTATTCCAACATTATCCCAAAATCTAGGATGCTCGTGAGTAGATAAAACAGAAAGAACCCTACCAGGACTGCTTTTAGATTTGATGGAAGCAGGTGTTGACACAGTCACTGATGTAGAAAAAATACTACTAACACCAGGAGCCGTATTTGAAGCTGTCTGAATTTTAGCCAGTAAAGGGACACGGTTGTAACCCTCGGTAAGAGTCACCTGATGTAGAGGAGGAACAACTGGAGGTGCAGTAACTGATGCTAGCAGAGCTTGCCTAGGAACAGAGGTCTGATCAGCCACACTAGCGGTAACCTTTTTCCTCTTTCTACTTTTTGAATCACTGGAAGCCTGACCAAATGACACAGTCGTCTTTTTCGCATCAGACGCTCCGGAAAACACACTTGGACCTGCACTATGAACCACAGGAATAGAATATGTATGCTTTATGCCTGGACCACCTGATACTTTGACAGGGGTTAACCTTACAGCCTCTGTTATGGGTAATGCAGAAAAACGAGCACTTGCTGCATTAAAAGCAGAAATAGGTGAAGAAGCAACAGCAAAAGGGCCTTGAGATAACCATGGTGGATTGTGTCCGGAAGAATTCTGCACCAGTGGAGCTTGATAAGGATGTAGAGGAGAAAATGGCTGACGGTAATCATGAAGAGCACTTCTTGGCATACCACTACCAACACAAGACGGGGTAGAGATGTTCCAAAGAGGCGATGAAAGGGGAATCAAGGGACTGACAACAACTGGTGAAGGAGGTGAAGAGAGAACTTTGCTATGCTTAATTCCTGGATCCGAAGTTCTATGACCCACATCTTTCAAGTCTGAAATGAAGTTCAAGGTGTTAGGACCTACAACCATAGCAAATTTCGTACACGCTAAGGTACCTGCTCGTGATTGCATAGGGGTGCTAGGGTTGTTGGCCTGAGAGTTTTTACCGTGAACCCTCTCCAGACAAGCATGCCAGACTCCCGCCCAAGTTTCCCTTCCACCATCTGAAAATACAGTATGTGTCAATCATAATATGAGAATTCAGGTTAACTTAAAAAATAACTAACCCACAAGCTGACCAGATTGCCCAAATGCAGCGATCATATGAGGCTCTTCAGGTGGCGACCCTGATCTGCAACCATAAACTTGCCACACTTAATGCATATTAAAATAAAGAGACTCGGATGTGAAAATAAATTTCTAATTCAAGAATAACAATGAAAATTTCTTAACACTCATAACATTATCCTAAGATTTCTAATTCAAAAATTTCTTGACAAAATGAAGACTGCGCAAAACATTGCAAGCTTCTTAACACGCATAACATTATCCTAAGATATACTCATCTGTCTTCAGATGCATGCCCCTGTGCTGCTTGACAACCATGAAAACTTCAACCAAAGAAAACTTGGCTTGAAAAGAATTCTGGCAGTCAACTTTTGGTTTCAAAACTCCCTTCTTTTCTTAACAAACTTTTTGCACAGAAACCAAAGCAAAGAGTGACATACCTAATAAAAAAGGCCATTTACTTGGAGATATCCCAAAGTAACAACGACAAATATAAGAGCCCTGTTTGCATGCTAATGGAATAATGGTAATACAGAGAAAAAGATGACAACATCATGAATTTAGACCAATCCAGTAATGTCCATATACTAACTTTAATTTGGAATGTGTTTGTGCCTATTTTAAAACATGCATGTACATATGAGAGGGAGGTAAAAGTACTCACATCAATGATCCATATACCAATATTTGTGCTCGCAGTTGAACTTGTTGATGATCAGTAAACGGCTGCTGGAACATAGCAGTTGAATTATTCAAATCTGGCAGGTTTATTGTAGGAATAGGAAGAATGCCACTGGGTTTTAGAATGTTGTATTCAATCTTCTCTTGGGGCCTCAACTCTTCATATTGACCAGTAGTTGCTGAGGAGGTTAACAATGCAGATGATTTTTCTACTCTTCCTGATTGTCTCGGAGTTGTTTCCTTCAGGCAATTACCATCCTTAGCACTTTCTTTCCCAACTGACTTCCGCTTTGTTTTACGCTCTGAATTCCCTTTGGCTCCAACTTGACTAGTCGCACTGGCAGGGTTTTGAGGAATAACATGACAAACTTCCTCCGGTTTCCTAGGATCCAATATGCTACTGCTAGAATTAATAGAAGACCCTTCCTTATTCTAAATCACAAATTCAAACAAAGCCAGTGTTATAAGGCGTTGAGAGCTGTAGGAATAAAGTAAATCAAAGCATGAATGTAAAAGAATTACCGTCGACATATTACAAGCTTGAATGGCAGAAAATGCTTGCCGACCCTTGCCTGTTTGTTCAAGACCTGCGATGGTACCGACCTCAAAAGTAAAACGTTTATCACTATTTGAAGAAACTGATTGCATCTTTCCCTTCATGTCTTCTGTTACCTCAACAAGTGAGGCATTTGCACCCTCGGCCATCTCATGGGTAGCTTTCGCACTCCGCAGAAGTTGGGTATTGTTTGTGTTTGAAGGAGAAACAGATTGAGGTCTATCTAGAGAGGCAGAACTATCTTCAGCGTGTCTCTTATGACTAGCATCACATTCAGAGGGAGGCACCACGTCAGTAGAAATCTGCTGCTCAGCTGACATATTAACTGCAAAATCAAGTAAACTAATCAGAACAAACGCAGAAACAGCACACATGGAAGCAAATTTGCATTTCAGCATCTTTTACCTCACATAATAGCCTTATAAAGATCATAAGAAGATTACCTGCTAAACTTATAGGTGCCGCTCTATGATATCCTGACATTGATTCCTTAGGGTCTTGCAGACCTCCAGCCTCAACACTACCACCCACTTTTGCTGATGAATTAAAAGGTAGAGAACTCATCACTGAAGTTTTGGAGCAACCAAGATCAGGGTTAGCCTCACTCAGGATCGCCTTGATGTTTTCAACTACAACATTTCCATGACGATCAGAAGATGTGCGTTTCTCAACCATAGATAACGGCTCGTCTGAAACACAATCTATCATACTTGCAACTTTTGAAGACTCATCTCCAGAGCTTCCATCACCGAGAAATCCTGCTTCCTTGTTTCTCTCATTATCATGGTGCACTGAACTCACCCCATGTATAGGTGACTTAGTAGCAATATAATCCTTAGAAAGTAAGTGGACACCATCAGGAGATGATACTGAATCGGATTTCACAGCAGCACCTGATTATTCAAAATGGAATTGTAATCAGTTGAAATGAGTTGCAGATAATATACATGTTAGAATGTAAATTGTAATTATTATCCTAGGCCCAGTTAGCTCGTGGGCCCTTAGGGTTTCTCTTTTAGGGTTTCCTTTTTTTATCTAGGTTCCTTGCCTATATATTTTCTTGTATCCCTTCATTGTAAAGACAAGTTAATCAATACAATACTCACAGATTACAATACATTTACATCCTACGTTTGAAACATGAAAATAAGAACTAAACAATCTACAATCAAGTTTCTAATATAGCTGGTTCAGCTCTGTTTCAAAAATGTACATATACATTTTTGAAAATACCTGGTTCAGCAAGAATGGTCATATCATCTTCAGATCCTTGAGCCATCACAAAAGGTTTTTTACGGTCTTTAGCAGACAAGGTTGATTCAACATTCTTTTGGTCAAGTGCTCCAAGAACCTCAATGTCCATATCACTACTATCCAAAGGTAGCCTTAAATCCCCTCCCTCATTGAAAGTAACATCTTCATCCATACATATACCAACTTGCTCAGATGACCGGATTTCATCATTTACCTGCACTGAACTAGAAAGCTTAGCAGTCAGGCTCTTATCCTTGTTTAAATCCCCAATTTGAGCCTTTGGAGTCTTACTGCAGGCTACAAGATCCTTATTTATTATGCCTCCTGCATTGAATTCAGCCGATGAGCATTTGTTTGTCAAATTAGTACCCAAATTATTAATGTTGCTTCCTTGGCACATTTCAGATGGGTCACTGCCCACAGACACGTTAAATGCATCGGAAGTAGCTTGCTGGGAATCCCTTACATTAGCATTTTCTGTTTCCTCAACAGAACGACTCTGCACATCAGACATCTTTGATGGAAAACTCATTTTTGATTCTGGAGTAGCAAGAATCTCTGTATTTGTGTTGTCATCCTCAGTTGCTTGCACATTAACAAATCCAGTAACTGGTGGAGTTGCAAGTGATTCCTCATGCATACCGGTAGACTCGATAACAGGGATGCTGGATCCAATCGATGGCTTATCCAGAGTTTCCACGTTTGAAAGAACTGAAGGCTTTTCGGCACTGTATGTCAAAGTTTCAACTCCGATGTCACTGCCTATTGGATTATCCACGCTAGTTCCTTTGTCCTTGATACTAGAAGCCTCACTGCTCGAGGAATTTTTTGTCAAATCACCGCTCTCACTTGAGCTAAAGTTTTCGGTAAAGCTCGTATCTCCACATTCTACCTTGGAGGTAGAAAGATCGTCTCCCGATTCTTCTTTAAATAATTCAAATGCTGAATTTTCGGCCTCCTGATTTACATCACCACATATCTTATCAACTTTCTCCTCAGAAAAATTACAATTCTTACCTAGAACAACTGAATCTAACTCTCCACCAGAAATTTGAGCCTCTCGAGATTGAGAAGTGAATGTAATATGAGACTTCTCACAATCAAAGCTTGCACTAAACCCAGAAAAATTATCCCAAGGCTTGTTGGGTACCATTGCTTTTTTAGCATGAATAGCATGATCCTTTCCATCGTGTTGATTCAAATTAGGATCCATAATTGTAGCTAAACAACCAGGTTCATCACTAGCTTCCAATACATCAGTTATAGTTTCTCCTACGACCCCCTCTTCCTGCCCAGCTGATTTTAGAAGCATTTCAGCAGATTCTGAAGAAGTTGCTTCAGACCATACATTGTTATGTCTTGATTCAGCCACACTTGAACTGAACTCTATAGCACTACTACCACGTGAGTATTCTTCAATCCACTGATTGTCTTCCTGACCTGTGATACCAAGAAAAACCTCGTTTTCAACCAAACCATCAAACCTTAAATTCCCCTGGAGACTATCGTCATAGTCAAATTTGGGAAGAGCACATGGATGCAGAGCAGGAGAAACTGTGGAGCTCCCTTCCCCAGCTAAGTGAAGATTTTGGATATGAAGGCCATTGTCATCATAATCCGGCATATCCCTGCGGTTGAACTACAGTTTTAAGGGAAGAAACAAGAACACAAGCAAATTCTGAACATATATCAGATCCTCCACTCCATCCCACGAAAATCGCAAATCTCCCTTCTGGGGCCATCCCATGAAAATTGAAACATTCCTCTCTTCCACAAGTTTTCAAAGTTGAATTATGTATTTGCTTGTTGACATTATTACAAATTATGTTGGTATTGATGGTGTCCACATGATTCCCGGGTCATTATTGGATGGGCACATAAGATGATTGATAAATAGCCAAACACTTGAACAAAACTATGTGCCCTGGTCAAACATTGCGATTTTCACAAGAAAGTTAGAGTAGCTAAAATGGAGTTGACAAGAGAGAGAGGGGCAAAATAAACCAATTTTAGATGGATTAATTGTATCCTAATGACAAAGAAATCAAATAGATAAACAATTTCCAACTACAGCTTTAACCATGTTGGCTTGCCAATAAAGCCAGTTCTTAATGTATATGTATTTAGAAACTTCTATTACTTCCTCACCTAAGTATGCACATTGCACACATATCAAGGAAGCCTATTTACCTAACATATAGCCAATGCAAAAAACATCACTCGTTAACTCTGCACAGATTCTTTCACAGACTGATAGCATGATCCAGTTAGGGATCCAAAATTCCAATTTTTTTAATAAGAAGAGATATATTGACCATTAAGCAACTTAAGAACTCCTATAAAAGGACATAGTTAATATATTAATTACCTCCCTAGACATGTGATAACATTGTTATTTGCTTTTGTCGAAATCATTAAATGGGCACAAGCAAGTAAGTAACTACTCTCCATGCAAAAACAAGACAACTAAAAAGGTTATTGGATCAACCAAATCAAAAAGGGAAAAACTGCAGTTGGGAAGGCATAACCTTACGAGATGAGGCACCGTAATCTTATGGAATTTCTTCACAGCCGTAGCGTCACGGCTGTTGTAGACCGTAGCTTTACACCTACCATCACAAAAGCATACCTCACGCTTACACCCATCCATAGCCTACCTTACAACTATATTGTCAAAGTCGTAACTTTACGGCCTGGTTATGACCATATCCGTGTGCCCATAAAAGTCGGCACGAATTTTGTGAAACACGTGGAGGAATTCAAAGACTAGGTGTTTGTGCCATGTAAGTGACCAATCAAAGTGGCCAAGAGTTCGTATTGGCAGCTATAAAACCAATACTTTAGCATTATCAAAGAATCATACCGACAGTTGATTCACACACCGTACATTGTGGATCAAAAAGTTTTAGACATCACCGAATTTCCCTTCAAATGGAACATCTCCCTCAAATCCCCAGCCCCATTCTCTGCCCCAAAGTCTCTAGATGTCGAAAACTGCATCAGTTCTCACTCCAGAGCAACTTTCTTCTCTGGGTGATCCATCTGAACCTAGTACACCTTTTTGTCATGTGCAAGCATCACCAAGCTTCTGAAATCTGACTATATGAGCTGCCCAATAAAGATTGACATAGATCTGTTACGCATGAGTGGGCCAAACCACGAGGGGCCATCCGTCGACGAAAGCTAAGATCATAGTGTTTTATGTTCATAAGGTTGTAAATTGTAATACAGTTTCTTCATGTGCAATGTATGTTGAACATTACACATCACGTGCTTTAAATTTTAATAAACGGTTCTGCGTTTTGCATGCTTATTTGAGTTGTATACTTGTATCTTATCATAGTTTGCTGGGAATTGCAGGCCTTTCCCTAAAGAAACCGTTACAAGGTCGGTTGGTTTGAGTATACATATGTTACAGTCAAGGGTTGAACTTATTGTGTTATAATATAATTCGTCTTGTACGGTCAACAGTGTCTCAACATCGCTGTCAATGGCAGGACGGACCTGTTCGGCTCTTTTTTACATACCTAAACTAGTCTAGTTTAGGGTCGAAACTCATAAAAGGCATATCAAAACAAACACATTAGTGTTTCAGCAGTCATCCCACATTAGTTTGAATTTATATTGATTGCTAAAAAAGTTGTGTTTCACCATAAACTTTTTCAACTGGAATTCTCTTTGCAGCATGCATAAGTCCTCATTTGGATAGGCGGTGGAGACTAAAACTAACTTGAAAAGTAAAGTAGTGAAATTTTAACCAATCAATCCGTGACTCCGTGAGAAAAACAACCCTACTTACCCCGTACTAGAGGAACTGTGTTGATATAAAATTTGGCATGCAAACAAACATCTGGACCAACATGTCAATAAGGCACTGCGAGATGCGTACGAACTCAACAATATCAAAAGGAAAAAAGAAACTGGAATTGCTACTGGGCTAATGTTCCAGTCTACCAACATTGGAGAGTCTGGCCACTCTCCAATTCAGTTACACAAATCCGATACCCTACACTACTCTTCCCCCATCCTTCTATGAGCTGCTCACCTACACCTCCAATTAACTGCTACTCACTCCAGGTAACTTCTCACGTCCATAACACGCTACCGTATTTTACACCAACCACAATCAAATCTATTCTCAGCAGAAAATCACTTGCATACCGCCGTATACATCATTTTCCATATAAATCAACAAAAAAGATCCAAACTTTCTTACAAGGAATCACCAACAATTCAGTCACTTCGATAATAATTTTTTTTAAGTACAATAAGATAAATTGAACAGATATTACTTATTACCAGAAAAAAGTAAGTGTGGAAGAAGAGGAAAAGCTACTAATACCTCCCTCCATTCGGTGACGAAGTCCTGACCGCTGGATCAACGTTGATGCTTCATATCAAAGAACCAAACACTCAAAAAACTTTTCAAATTGAACAGACAAAACAAGCCCTAATTTTTACATAAACTCCCAACTGCTAACCGAACTCTAACTGATTTCATTCAACAATAGAATAATAAAACTTAAAAAAAAAACACGATGAACAGAAGAGTAGTAGACGGAGTTACAGAAAGAGAGGGAAGGAGAGTGACACACTAACGCTCGTTATTTTTTCAGTGTAAGAGGTGATGGCGAACGAATTTGAAACAGGGAAGGGGTATTTCGGTAAATATGGTGGAGTCGGCGGAGTTATTAACCTAAATGGCCATTTCACGCAATCAAGTTCAACTTTTAACCACCCAATTTAATTTTTTACCAAAATGATCAGCATCCCGCAAGTCTAACATCGCAAAGCAACTTTTACTTGTGGTGTCGGCTTTTTCTGACGCAATCAAAAAAAATATGATTTTACGTTTTAGCTTGTGGGGCGCAAACTTGCAGGCCGCAGCTTGTGGGACTCTAACTTGCGGGCGCAACTTGCGGTTTCCTTTTTCTTTTACACATGTCTTTTTTTGGCAATACCTCAAGACTTGCGGTAAAGGAGATAATGACACGCCCTCGTATCCCTTGCGGTGGCTTGCGGTGTTGTCCGTTTTTTAAAAAATTGTACTTTTTTGGAGTGCGTCAGAAATCTGACACCGCAAGTAAAAGTTGTCTTACGGTCTCAGACTTGCGGAATGCTGGTTAGTTTGGTAAAAAAAAATTGAAGGGTTAAAAATTGAAGTCACGTGTGATATCGCCATTTAGGTTAATAACTCGGCCAGGCGGGTAATATAACCATACTCATACACGTGGGAATATAAGCAGACAATTGTTTCATTTTCCTTAAGTTATATCCGATATCTAATAATTTATTTTCTTACAATTATTTTATTAATTTATTTTATTTGACCACCATGTAAATTAAATTTCTTAATGAACTAACAGAAAAATAATCACACCAAAGGGTTTTTGCCTTTTTGGTCTAGCGACATGGGAACTTTGTCCTCGTAGGAGGTTAGATGTTCAAACCTCACCAAAAATGAGGAAGATGTGTGAGTTTACAATAGTAACCCACTTTAGAAAAACAGAAAAATAATTACAGTAGTAACCCATTTGAAAAAAGTCTTATCACAAAACGGCCATCCAATTTAAAAATATTTCGCATCAAATTTTATATTAAAGGTTAGAACACCTTTTCTTTTTTGTAGAACCCTCAGAAAACCCCTTATTTTGTATTATTTGCAAAAGAACCCTTTCATTTTTTGAAATTCACAAAAAACCTATTTTATAATGAAATTCACGAAAGGAAAACCCTTCATAAATGGAATTTTATTAGATTTTGCAGAATCCCATTTACGAATTGGATGTCATTTCCTGTAAATATTTGAAAAAAAATATATAAATTTTATAATAGTTATTTTTTAAAGTATTCCACTGATAAAATAAAAATAGAACATTTTCCAATCTATACATATAATAAATAAGTAACTAGCATGTCACGTGTCGTCTTCTGGTGAGCCGACTTCAGTATTTTCCCGCCTAAACATGTATTTGAACACAGTTTACATTATAAGTTCAATTAGCACACTCACATTCACTCTTCCTTAAATCTCTTCTTAATTCAATTTTTTTAATTTATACGTTACATTTACTACCCTTATAATTATGTATGTAGTTTATTTCAATCTCTTACTTTTTTATTTTTTATTTTAGACTCTTATCATATAAACATAAATAATGTATATGAACTAAAATGCATTAAAAAACATTTCTATTTTTTACAAATTATATCATTGTAATCGCTTCGTCAATACCTTCGAAATAAGCTCAATATTGAATATTTTTGGATTTAATTATATTATTAAATATCATAAATATATATGAATTAATGTGTCGTGATTAGTATGGAATTTGTTGAAATTAGTATGGGATTTGATACAAATAATCACTAAATTGTCGTGATTTTCTTTTTGCAATTTCATATCAATTTTTAGTTGAAAGTCGAATTCCTTCGACGAATTACAATTCTATCAAATTTCATTCTGTCAACGAAACACCCTTAGAATTATCATAAGAGATTTAATTACTTAGAAAAAAAAGATATCACTTATCAACTGACTTTTGGATTATGAGTTCGAACCTTTTTCAAAAATATGAGTTTCAATTGCTGTATGTTTTGCCATGACCATAAATAAAAACCACGGACAGTCATTATCGAAGGTTGGTTTGTTTTTTAGACAACCAGTCTTCATCCATGGTCAGTTGTATGTTGATTTATCTAGAGTAAGAAGTAGGCAAGATTTAAAAATATTAATTATAGATGATGAAGATATAATTAGCAATAGAACAAAGAATGTTGTATATAAAGAAGTATTTGGTAATTTATGATACGTGGTTCTTATTTTATTAATATTTTAACTATGTACTTTTTCATTATTTCATTTACGTTCTATTATAAATTTTGTTTTATAAATTCTTAATATTTATTCATATTTTTTATTAATTTTTTGCAAAACATCCTTTGTGAAAACTGCCTAAAACAAGAACATTTTGTAACCAACTGCAAAAAAAAACAACTCTGAATGAAAAAACCTTGGAAAAGTAGCATCGTACTTTCGATGATCATTCATATATGTAAGATAAGTTTTCTGACATGATTTAATTTTTTTAAACTACCCCGTGTAATTCACGGTTCAAACCTAGTTATCCAAATATATATCAATTAAATATTCTTAGTTAAACATGTTAAATTACACTCTAGCTTGATTCATAAAATTTATGGAAATATATAGCATAAAACCAAATACATGTTATGATAATACGATTAAATCATAGATATTTTATGATTGTTGTTAAGATCTTAGGGTTGTTTGGTAATGGTTTATGGACTTTGGTAAGTCATACATGGCCATGGGTGTTTGGATGTGGCTTATTCGTTAAGCCATACATATGTGTTCGGTAGTGGCTTATTCAGTCAACTATTCATCCGTTTATTTCTCTTCTGCCCTTCCCCTTCTTTCATCTTCATCCCATCCCTTACGTTCTCCATCTCAATCCTCTTCAAGAAAGCCTAAGGATGGTGATTTGACCCGACCCGGTCGGGGCGAGGTAATACACGGTTTTGCGGGCCCGAGGAAACCCGGTTTGCTCCAACCGGGGCCGGGGGCGGGTGAACTACTCTCCGACCCGCCCGGTACTCGGTTTCTATATATTAATTAAAAAATATATATTTTATATATATTAAAAATATTAGTTATACAAAAATCAAAATGTTAGTAGTTTGAATCGTTCCCACATCCCAACGGTTCCCACTTTCCCCCAAATCAGAATTAGGGCTTCGAGAGCCTTCGACCAGACCACCATCGCGACCTGCGACTGCGACTGCGACTGCGACTGCGACTGCGACCACAATCCACCAGACCACCATCGCAGCATCGCTCCACGGCTCCTGTAACGTCCCAAAAATTACAAGCAAATTTAAATTTTTAAATAAACAACTCATTTATAACAACTCATTAAATGAATCCCAACGTTTCGTTTGCAAACTCATAATTATTAACTTTATAATAAAAATACAGCGGAATAAACGTTTAATTAATAAAACCATAAAACAACCAGCTCTCCTCGCGCGCCAGTGTGTACTCGTCACGCCTTGGAGCCGCCCGTACCTGAAACCACAGTTTATTGGGAAAGGGTAAGCACAAAGCTTAGTGAATTCCAACACATGCGCAGATAGGAATTATATACACATCACCCCTATCCGCACATAAGCAACAACATCACAGTTACATAAAACGAGTAAACATCTACAAGTAATTATGTATCCAACACCTCAGTACCATCGAGGCCTCGGTCCCACCGAATTGTAATGTATCCAACACCTCAGTACCATCGAGGCCTCGGTCCCACCGAATTGTAATGTATCCAACACCTCAGTACCATCGAGGCCTCGGTCCCACCGAATTGTAATGTAACACATTTATACCAAGCATTCACACCAATCAAATATTACACACCACAAACAACTAGTTCACACCACAAATACAATAGTACATACAAACTATTATGACATGCATACAACCCCTAACTACACAGTGAGAGAACTCACCTCGAATGTGCGCCCAGCTTAATAACACAATTCAAGCTTCACAATTACGGTCACTTCCCAGCACCTAAATGCATGTTAAAACGTGTCAATATGAGACCCGGACCCTATGACACGACACACGCTTAAACCGTCACTAAAACTATTTTTCCGTTTTCACTAAACAGGTCTGCTCGGGACCTGTTTCGACCCCTTTAAACCCAGAAAATTCCCAATATTATTTCGTGACCAGAAAGTACTCTGAGTTAGGGTTCCAAGGACATATTATACGCCTCCTAACGATTTTTCTACAATTTACTACGGATTTTACAAAAACAGTTTCCGAAACAGCGAGATTCAGCACCTTTCAGTATAAAACGACAAATCGACCCATGCTACGTCCCGAACTGGGTTTTGCACAAAACACAGAAAAGTTTCTAGACTCAAAAAGGGAACTTTGGGCACCAGTTTCACCTCAAAACGAGTTACGAGCAGAAAGTTATGATTTTCGCAAGATCAAGGCAGATTCCAGAAGTTTTCACATGAAATGACGAAACACCGAACTTGCGACCACTTTTTCGCCCAGTTAGAGACCGAACCAGTTTTTCGCTAAAACACGGAAAACGTGCCCGACCCCGAACTTGAATCGTGGGCGCCAGTTTCGGCTCAAACGGAGTTACGACGGAAAAGTTATGGACGAAACAAAACAGCGGCAGAAAAGACGTTTTCACATAAAATGACAACTTTGAAATCGGTTTAGAGTTTACGCGATTGGGGTTACGGCTTTAGGTCACTAAGGGCTGGACTAACCCAACACCACCCACTGCCACCTCAGGCAGTGGTGGTCGGCGGCAGCGCAGGGCGGCAGCCACCACCGGCGGTGGTGGTGGTTTGGTAACAAACCCCCGGCGCGGCGAAAAGAACGATCCAACCAACAAAACCCGGGCCACACGCACCCACCCACGTCCTAATAGAAGCCCAACCTGCACGTCACAACCACCAGAATGGTGGTGCACGGCGGCGGCACACCGACGGCAGCCACGGCTGCGGTGGCGGTGGTGGCTTCACCGTGATAGGATGACGACGAATGGGAAAACAACAAGAAGAAGAAGCCTTACCTCACGAGAAAAACGCAGCAGCAAACACACGAGATCCCGACTCTTTCGCATCCCGATCGCCGGCTCCCTCTCTCTCTCTCCCTCTCGCTACTCCTCCACTCGCCGGCAGCAACCAACGGCGGCGGCGCTGGTGGTTTGGGCGGTCCGGTGGCGACGGCAAGAATGAAAGAAAACGATGGCTGCACTTTAGGGTTTCTTGTGTTTGGTATCTTGCGTAAGGCTAAAAAACAAGGCAAAAAGGGAGGGGGTCGGTTCTTAAAAACCGATCCCATGCAAACTTCATAAAAAAAACACTTTTAGTCCCTAACGTTTAATGTTACATCATTTTTTCCCCATTTAAGATAGGCTTTTCCAATTTAGTCCATTATCGTAAAACTACTTCATTTTTAGTCCTTGCCGCCAAAACCCGTTAATAAAATCGTTACGAGAAAAATTAAATTACTAAAATAAATCCATAAATAATAAAGAAATATCCTAACTGGGACACGGGCTTTACAACTCTCCCCCGCTCGAATGAGACTTCGTCCTCGAAGTCTACGTCCGCAAATTGCTCAGTATAGTTCTCCCGCATCTCAACCTCAAGTTCCCCAGTCCACTCGGACCCCTTTCGGTGTTGCCACTGGACTTTCACTAACTAGAATCTAAATTTCTCACACCGTCTAAGAATCTCCCGAATACTTCCTTACTAGCAACACTCATTCAAGAACACTGAAAACGCGATTGGAAGAACACTCCAACAATCGGAATCATTCCTAGTTAAACGACTTCGGTTGTCTCCCAACCTTAGATGATTTATACCTCCCGATTAAATTTTTCAAGCTCTAACCATTCTAAAGATGCTCACCAATATACCCTACAGGATACTCGAATCCGATCATTCCTACCATTAACTGTCGATTAACTACCACGAATTTTAATAGACTCCAAAGATTTTCAATAAATTATATCAACAAAACATCGACCCCCTGCCGAACATCGGTCCAACCGATTACAATAACAAACATCGGCCACCCGCCGAACATCGGTCCAACCGATCACAATAACAAACATCGGCCACCCGCCGAACATCGGTCCAACCGATCACAATAACAAACATCAGCCACCCGCCGAACATCGGTCCAACCGATCACAATAAAACACATAAGCGGGGTATTATCTTAGACACTGACACAAATAGATACCCCCACAACCAATTCAACTAACACACACGTAGGTCATTCCACCATAACCATCCATCACAAGTGATCATTTCAGGGTTACTACTACCACCACCATGATTATCTTAAAATCGGCTACAACTCTCCGATTATACTAAAGGTGTTTGGCCTCAAGCCCAAAAGTCGACACCTAAATATACCACCTACCTCAAAATGGTTGATGCGCATTTATTCTCATAATAATAACGGGCATCAATCCCTTAACCGATACTATTCGGCCTACAATACTAACGCGCGTGGAATACCTACCTTCCACCGTTGACGTATCATCCACACTTGCTCTACGAAGACAAGTCACCCCGTATCGAGGATACACCTCGACGTCTACCTCCCAGGTAACTGTTCAATACTATAACCTCCTAGTGCCTACTGGAAAGTCAAGGTCATAAGACATAAATACCGGGGTCCCACCCCGAGATACCCAACCGACCATTACTAACGACTGACTATCATGCCTATGGATCCAATACAATACAGTCTACCAACAACATGCCTATCCCGGAATGACTCACTCACCCAAGCATGTAAATACTCAACGTGCAAAAAAAGTCAAACGGTGCGACAAAACAATTCATCAACAAGACTCCACCTCGAGTCATTAAAACCGGGCAATTAGCCCATGACAAACTCCAAATCAAAACCGAGCAAAATGCTCCACGCTTGCTAGACCCATAAGTCGGTCAAAAACACATTTAAATAAAGTTTAAGCAAGCGATACTCTTAAATAGCATTAGTCCCAAACTCGACACGAGCTAAACAAAAGGACTCTCACCCTTAAAATTCTCAAAATGACCCATATCACTTATAAACGCACTTCCCAAATGGTTTACAAAATCATTTACAAAATATTCTCAACGTCAAGATTTTTCATTTCAAAAAGACCGTAAGCAATAAAACTACTATTACCAGGTCGGTAGTTACGCAAAAATGGACACGCTCGTCCCACATATGAAATTCATGTTAAAAAATCCTTTCATTGCAGCTTAGTAAAGCGAAATAAATAATTTCTGTGAAAATGAACCTTCACGGTTCTAGTATGAATTGGCTCGTGGCATGCACTTAAAGTAACCGCTTGACCTTAAACAGGGTCCGACAAAGGTGTGCACATAATTCAAAATAAGTTTCACGATGTTTGATTCAAAAATTCCTCTTTTTAATCATAAATGACGTGGCACAGGGTTCGCCACAAATTTTTCGCGCGTCAGCTAGTCACACAAAACGATGACACGGTTTACAAATATATTTTTGTTAAAACACAATTGTCTCGTGTAAGTTGCAAACTTGAAGACAGAAACCAGTCCGCTTCTGATAATTGGTAATATCGACTAAAAACCTCGTAAAATCTCAAACTGGGGGCAGGCATGCAAGCTTGTAACACTTCCTTAACATTTTCTTGCAATGACACAAAAGCTCCAATTAACTCACACCAAATCTCAAAAGGTGGGGTTCTTTAAATTGATTTCCAAAATTTCCCCAAATGGTCACATAAACAAATAAGATATGCACCTCGCAAAATTAAACCCACACGACTCAACATGCCGTAAAACAAAACTTCATGAACCCTACTGAACTCAATGACTCTAAGTCAATAAAATAGCATCATACATTGTGCCCCCAAAGTCAAATTGCCAAAAGCAAAAACATGAATGAGACGCCAAAATCCCAAAAATCTCTTCCCACGGTAAAACCATAAAACAACATTGTTTAACCAACTTATTTTAACCAAATCACCCAAATAGTCTTATACAGACACCGCGGGATGTAACTTTCCGTCTCAACTCTAACATATGTGGAGGAATTCCAATGTTAAAGTCGCAAACCGTAGTCACTTGCCCAACATTTTAAACACCACAAAACACGGATATCATCATACCCGAAAGAACCGTTGGAAATAATCAATGATACAATTTTAACAAAGTTTGCAACTCTCGTGATAAAAATGTTTCATGCACTTTCAAAACCATAATTCGAAATCTTGTGTGTGTACTAAACATTTCCCAAAATTCCAAAACACCATCCCTAAAAGGATTTGAAACACCAGAAGTAGTTAATGCAATTTTATTTTCAAAATAAACTTCGTGCATGACTCAGTCGGCATTCCACGTCTCGACTCATACTCCTCCAAACCTCTCCAATCCACTATCGTCCTCCGAACATTTAACCTCTTAGGGCAAGTTGGGAAATTACGTCAAATAATCCCTACGATTTTTCCTCAAATCCAAATCGGCTCTATAAGCCTATGGCTCTAGCACAATCTCCCATCTTGGCCCGAAATGATCTGCTTACAACAAATATCATCCTTATCGTCACTCCAAGTGACTAATACTATAATCGTCTTTCTATTCCAACGACTACTAGTTTAGAACCTTCGACACTACCCCAACGATCATCCCATCAAAGCAAGTCAAGTACACACATGTACCAGTGGATCTACTATAATTGTCTCCCCTCGTGACGACTATTCAGGGTAGGTAATACAACGCGTTATTAGCACATAACAACTCATACTAACAACACTCACGCTCAACTCCTTGGATTCCTCATGACTTCCCCGACTCGAGCATTGATCCTGTGCTTCCGGTAGTAGGAGCTCTACTACTACCTTCCACGCCTATCATCGCTCGTTCTGAGTCCCATCCCGAGGGTCCAAGTAGTTTCTGGCCGAAACTATACACATAACATAATAAATCCACACATGCCAGTTCAAGAACATATCCTAAACAGGCAAACTCATACAACTACTGTATATATAAGACCATCGGTCTCCCCGATCAGACAGCCACAATTGTATACATAATAAACCATCGGTCACCCCGATCATACAACAACAATTAAATATATAATTAACCATATGCCCGCACCAGCATATATATACATCCACCCTTCCTAGCTCCCTAGGAATTTCCTCTTATCCCACTACCCCTGCTACTACCGAATTCCTACTAATTATGACGAGTGACCTTGCGAATACCCGATTATATGCAGTGCGAAATAAATAGACAGTCGAATACAAGACTCTATCCTAGAACGGTTGGACTCAAACAAGAGCTGCGCAATAGAACTAAATCGAATATTCTAAGGCTATAAATCTCTTACTGCATACAACCTAGAGGGCAACCACTTAGTAACCTATCATAATTCGCATAAATTCCTAATAGCAAGTAGTTCAACATACA
Organism: Saussurea involucrata; assembly: GCA_033807775.1. NCBI lineage: Eukaryota > Viridiplantae > Streptophyta > Magnoliopsida > Asterales > Asteraceae > Saussurea > Saussurea involucrata. The sequence goes on along the minus strand of CM066321.1, from coordinate 134,572,040 downwards.
TCATAGTGTCCACAACAGGCAATCTAGCATGCATACACGATGATCTAAAAAGCAATAAAACACTAAGTACTGTACCTTTCCCTTCGGCTCCGGCTGACTGTACACACTGCGCCCTCGATCACAGTTCCTCGAACGGGTTTTTTTTTTTTACCTTTTCTTTTATTTCCAAAAAGATTTAATAAAGAATTTGAAAATTTCCCAGCCGCAACTTGAGACCAAACACACCGAGGTGCGTTTGATTCACTCAAGCTGTGCTCTGATACCAAGTTGTAACGTCCCAAAAATTACAAGCAAATTTAAATTTTTAAATAAACAACTCATTTATAACAACTCATTAAATGAATCCCAACGTTTCGTTTGCAAACTCATAATTATTAACTTTATAATAAAAATACAGCGAAATAAACGTTTAATTAATAAAACCATAAAACAACCAGCTCTCCTCGCGCGCCAGTGTGTACTCGTCACGCCTTGGAGCCGCCCGTACCTGAAACCACAGTTTATTGGGAAAGGGTAAGCACAAAGCTTAGTGAATTCCAACACATGCGCAGATAGGAATTATATACACATCACCCCTATCCGCACATAAGCAACAACATCACAGTTACATAAAACGAGTAAACATCTACAAGTAATTATGTATCCAACACCTCAGTACCATCGAGGCCTCGGTCCCACCGAATTGTAATGTATCCAACACCTCAGTACCATCGAGGCCTCGGTCCCACCGAATTGTAATGTAACACATTTATACCAAGCATTCACACCAATCAAATATTACACACCACAAACAACTAGTTCACACCACAAAGACAATAGTACATACAAACTATTATGACATGCATACAACCCCTAACTACACAGTGAGAGAACTCACCTCGAATGCGCGCCCAGCTTAATAACACAATTCAAGCTTCACAATTACGGTCACTTCCCAGCACCTAAATGCATGTTAAAACGTGTCAATACGAGACCCGGACCCTATGACACGACACACGCTTAAACCGTCACTAAAACTATTTTTCCGTTTTCACTAAACAGGTCTGTTCGGGACCTGTTTCGACCCCTTTAAACCCAGAAAATTCCCAATATTATTTCGTGACCAGAAAGTACTCTGAGTTAGGGTTCCAAGGACATATTATACGCCTCCTAACGATTTTTCTACAATTTACTACGGATTTTACAAAAACAGTTTCCGAAACAGCGAGATTCAGCACCTTTCAGTATAAAACGACAAATCGACCCATGCTACGTCCCGAACTGGGTTTTGAACAAAACACAGAAAAGTTTCTAGACTCAAAAAGGGAACTTTGGGCACCAGTTTCACCTCAAAACGAGTTACGAGCAGAAAGTTATGATTTTCGCAAGATCAAGGCAGATTCCAGAAGTTTTCACATGAAATGACGAAACACCGAACTTGCGACCACTTTTTCGCCCAGTTAGAGACCGAACCAGTTTTTCGCTAAAACACGGAAAACGTGCCCGACCCCGAACTTGAATCGTGGGCGCCAGTTTCGGCTCAAACGGAGTTACGACGGAAAAGTTATGGACGAAACAAAACAGCGGCAGAAAAGACGTTTTCACATAAAATGACAACTTTGAAATCGGTTTAGAGTTTACGCGATTGGGGTTACGGCTTTAGGTCACTAAGGGCTGGACTAACCCAACACCACCCACTGCCACCTCAGGCAGTGGTGGTCGGCGGCAGCGCAGGGCGGCAGCCACCACCGGCGGTGGTGGTGGTTTGGTAACAAACCCCCGGCGCGGCGAAAAGAACGATCCAACCAACAAAACCCGGGCCACACGCACCCACCCACGTCCTAATAGAAGCCCAACCTGCACGTCACAGCCACCAGAATGGTGGTGCACGGCGGCGGCACACCGACGGCAGCCACGGCTGCGGTGGCGGTGGTGGCTTCACCGTGATAGGATGACGACGAATGGGAAAACAACAAGAAGAAGAAGCCTTACCTCACGAGAAAAACGCAGCAGCAAACACACGAGATCCCGACTCTTTCGCATCCCGATCGCCAGCTCCCTCTCTCTCTCTCTCCCTCTCGCTACTCCTCCACTCGCCGGCAGCAACCAACGGCGGCGGCGCTGGTGGTTTGGGCGGTCCGGTGGCGACGGCAAGAATGAAAGAAAACGATGGCTGCACTTTAGGGTTTCTTGTGTTTGGTATCTTGCGTAAGGCTAAAAAACAAGGCAAAAAGGGAGGGGGTCGGTTCTTAAAAACCGATCCCATGCAAACTTCATAAAAAAACACTTTTAGTCCCTAACGTTTAATGTTACATCATTTTTTTCCCCATTTAAGATAGGCTTTTCCAATTTAGTCCATTATCGTAAAACTACTTCATTTTTAGTCCTTGCCGCCAAAACCCGTTAATAAAATCGTTACGAGAAAAATTAAATTACTAAAATAAATCCATAAATAATAAAGAAATATCCTAACTGGGACACGGGCTTTACAGCTCCAGTCTCCAGCGGCGCTCCACCGAGACCTCCGACCACCGTCTCCACTGACCTGCGTGACTGCGTCCCCTTCTCCGGTCTCTTTCACTCTCCGCCTCCATCTCAACTCTCACAGTCTCACTCAAAGGTATACAAGCTACTTGGTTTTTTAGTTGACAATCTGATGCTACTTGGTACGAATCAAAAGAATAATAAAAACAAATACCTTTTTGGCAATCTAATGCTACTTGCTACTTGGCAATCAGATTACTACTTGCTACTTGGCAAAAGAATAATAATACCTTTTGTTTTTATTATTCTTTTTGTAAATTCAAGGCAATCTGATGCTACTTGGTCGTAATCTGATAATTATTAGTAACTTGGTACATTATTAGTAATTTGATACATTGTAATCTGTATGGAACCAAGTAGTATTAGTAACTTGTTAGTTTGTGAGTTGTGACATTGGTAACTTGGTAAGTGCCCGCAGGGGACCGGGGCCGGGGACGGGTTTAGGAGACTAAAACCGGAGCCGGGGCCGGGTGAGGGGATACCAGCCCTAAACCCGCCTCGTTACCATCCCTAAGAAAGCCTATCTTATTATTTTTTATCTTAAATAAATGAAAGAACATGACAATTGCAAGTGCCAATTTAAACAACAAGATACATTGTTCTCATCCCCATCCCTCTCGTTCTCCATTTCTTCAACCTTTTTTCTTAAATTATTGAAAAAAGCAAAGATGATTTACATTCACCGATTCTAGTCAACAAATTGGAGGTCAAGTATTATCATATTGAAGTAGTCGTCGTCTGACCAATCAGCTCGGACACCAGACCGTCTGTGCCCGCCCATTTTGTCTCGCCCTAAATGGAATCCCTTAGTTACGTTGCGACCCGACCCGAGTCCCCACGTCCGCTTTTCTCCTCCCGAAACCCAAGAAGTTGGCTTTGCCAACACAACATTAGGGTCGTCCCCTTCATTCTATACTGACCCCGACCCGGGCTGGCTTTTTGGGAAGCCCGTCCCCACCGTGCTCACTAGGGGTGAGCAATACCGGGTACCCGCCCTATTTTCATGGAACCGGAACCGGAACCGGCGGTTCCTAGAAAAAAAGAACCGGAACCGTTCCCGTCGGTTCTCATTTTTTTGGAACCGGTCCCGGAACCGCTAGGAACCGGTTCCGGTTCCGGGTACCCGCTCACAACTTTTTATTTTATTTTTGAACTCCTATTGGTAGGGCTGTAAACGAACCAAACGAACACGAACAAAGGCTTGTTCATGTTCGTTCGTTTAACTTAACCGAACAAACAAACACGAACAATAAACGAACAAAAATTTTGATGTTCGTGTTTGTTCATTTAAAAATCCGTTGTGTTCGTGTTCGTTAAAACATTAAACGAACATAACACAAACTAATGGTGCACCCATTTTCATAGGCACTCCTACTAAAATATTTGATTGTTCTCAAGCCACATGACTCAAGCCAAAGGGCTCAAGTATTAGGCCTAAAAAGGAGCTAACTCACAAGATAAGGAGCTAACTCACCAGATTGAGGAATGGCCAAGGGATTGAAGGAGATGGGGTCTATTTATAAGCTCAATGCAAGGCTTTGGAAGGTCTCTCCCAGCGATGTGGGATGGGATCTTAAGAAAAGTATCAGACTCCTCACTCCTCATTTATCCCACATCGAAAATTCACTACAAATGAAAGTTGAGAAGCTTATATATAAGCAATACTAGGCACATAATCCATCAGTTGTTATTTCTAATTGTTTTTTATTATAGAAAATGATTATAATTCTTTTTTATTATTAAAAATTATAAAATTATGGTGAGATTTAGATTAAATATATATATATGTAAATATTAAATATATAATAAATATTAAATATGTAGATATTTTTTATTAAAATATACCGGGTACCCAGCGGTTCCGGTTCTGGGTACCCAGCGATTCCGGGTACCCGGTCCCGGAACCGGTCCCGACGGGTACCCAGCGGGTAGCGGTTCTTAAAAAATGAGAACCGAAACCGGACTCAGCTTCAATCGGTTCCGTATTTTAGGAACCGGAACCAGTGACATCGGTTCCGGTTCCAGAACCGGCAGTTCCGGAGCGGTTCCGGTTCCAAAGGCGGGTACCCAGTTCCGCTGCTCACCCCTAGTGCTCACGGCCCGGCTGGCCTGCCAGCGGTAGTGGGAATTATCCCGTTCCCTGGTCAAAGACTTGGTTGGATGCGGGATCTACTCCACGAGAAGCGGTACGGACGTTGATGATATCATCACGACCTCTCTTTTCGTACCGCTATGGATGCTTAACGCCACTTCGCCAACTAGCGTTACCTGCGCTTTCGTGTCTCTCAGTGTGGTCAGCACTGGGTGTTTCCGAGCAGCGAGGCTTACACCCATTTGCATTAGTTCATCCAAAGTTCGTTACCCTTATGCACGAATTCTTGAATAAGCCATCTTCCTATCAAGGTTAAGGAGTCAACTGAGCATCTCAGCGGCGGGATTGAATACCCGGATCGAATCAGAGTTCACGCCGCCCGCCCTGAACAAATAGGAGGCGTGGGCCACAGGTCGCACATAAGTCGTCGGGTAGCACGACAGAAGAACACCCAACATAAAGATGCACACTCCTCCATGTGAAATATTCATCTTCATTGGAGCTTTTTTGTAGTAGTCGTGACCAACAGCCATCAGCTGTCGGCTCGTTGGTAAGGTGAGAGCTTCAAGCCCGATTTTTGGTGGCGCACCCCCACACAAGGACCGCCCGACGAAGGGGGGACGGGTAAAGCTACAGGCCCAAAAACTTCGACCCTTCCTTCTAAATGGGGTGCCCAGGGCACCTCATCTTGTCATTTCGTCCTTGCTCATTCCCGTTAGGCCGAAGTCTTTGACCTTTCCTTCTCTGCGCCCGCTCACGCTTCGCTGACCTATCGCGTGGTAAAGAGAAGAAATTACGAAAGAATAGTAAACGGAGCACACCGTAGAAAGATTATAAATATGAGAAATCCCCATTTTTCGATAAGAAGGAAATGAAGAACATGAACGAAACGAAATAAGGACTTTCTAGCTCTAGTTTCGGATGAGCTTCTCCCAATTATGTCTGGTAATAGAATAGGTCGGCTTGCTCTGACCAAGACTCCGCTTTTTGCTCCGTCCGTGAAGCGTATGAATTTCCTGGAATGTTGATAGACCAAAAGAGGGACTGAAGGGATAAGAATAGGAATTATAGTACCATTAGAAGGGGCACCTGTGGGAACATCTCAACTGACGAACCATTTCAATAGTACGGGTGTTGCCGTGCCACGAGGCACGACCATGGAAGTAATGAAAAAGAAAAAGTTATGTAGTTGGACCATCTGTTCTATCCGTTCGAGTTTTGCTTCTATAGAGAAGATGAGACGCTCAAAATGAAAGTGTTCGCAACGCATACCGAAAGGGTACCAATGAAGCCGACCATTAATGACTAGTTCGAAGACCAAGAGCGGTCTGATCCAAAAAGACCCTTAAGGTAGGGGTAATCCCAACTTAAGGCGGAATACCTCATCGGTAAAGTGGGAGTAAAATTCACGGTAGATTTGTGAATTTCTACCGTTCAGGTTTAAATCCGAATAAAGAAATTGAGGGTCCCCTCCATGTGTAACACCCCGAAATTCCATTTTTATTATTTTAATATTAATGGGGTCGAGTTGTAATTTAGTCTAAATTATGGACTATTTATTAATATGAACTCCAGGGTTGGAATGGTATTTTGATCAAAGTTTAAGTTATGTATGAGAAGTTTAAATTTGGAGGATGATGTTTGTCATTAGTTAAAAATTATGTATAGATAAAAGGAGTTATCTGAATTAAGAAATATCACATTCTTGTGAGTCGGTCAAGAGCAAAGCTGAGAGAAAACAGAAGGTTTGGCGATTTCAAGTTCTTGGTAAGAAATCCAACCATAGTTTTAAATTGATTGAGAATAATTGGGTGTTTTTTAATCAAATTTCCTTCTGATTAGGTTATTAAATCCTTGGAGTATCAAATCAGAAGAGTTGATTTTGTTGGGACTGAATCAATCGGCTCAGGTTTGAAGTTAGCTTCTGTTCAGGTGAGTCCATCTATTCAGTTTAAACTTTAGCAGTTGAAATTGAATCAAACTCTGTATACAAATTGTCCGAATGATTTAGTGTATTGGTATTGAATTAAAGTTGAGCAACAATTTGAATTTTGAATGAGTTTTTAGAGCACTTTGACGTGAATCGAATAAAACTATAGCGAAGTCTCGGTATTAAGAAAAATTCCGGAACTGGGTTGGGTTTCGGAAATGGATTGGTTCCGGTATTGAAATGGATCCGGAATTGGACCGGATCCGGAATGGGTATTGAATTCCGGGAGATGGACCGGATCCGGAATTGGATTGCATACCGGAAAAGGGACCGGATCCGGAATGGGTTAAAGTTCCGGAATGGGTGTTGGTTGGATCCGGTATTACAAAACCAGAATGGGCTTATGTTGGGTTCCAGGATTATTTATTTACCGGAATTGGGCCGAGTTCCGGAATGGACCGGAGTATTGGATCCGGTAATTGATTTCCGGAACGGGCCGGAGTATGGGATCCGGTATTTATTTACCGGAATGGACCGTGAGTTGGATCCGGTATCTATTTTCCGGAAGTGGGCTCGATATTAGACCCGGTATTAATTCCGGAAATGACTTTCAGTGTTGGGCCGGTATTAAGATCAGGAAGTGGGATTGGATCGGCATAAATTAAATCTAAAAGTTGGGCTTAGGATCCAATTTATGTTTTTTTATGTTAGGATGCGAATTCTATTGAATTTATTACCTCATTTTAGATCGAGGTTTCGGGATACTTTTCTAAATATAATTTAGAAGAATAACAATTGAGAGTACAATAGGTTATCCGGTGTTTTTAGAATTGAGAAGCGATATATTGTTTAATATTCTTAGAGTTAAGAATATGTTATGAGAAGTAGTGTGATATGTTATTATACATATACACTAGCAAGTGTAATGGATCCATAGACACACCGGGTACTGAATGGTAATTCCCATTTTGTTTTTTGATTTAATGAACGTGGAATAGGCGGGGCACGAACTGTTATTCCCGTTGACCTATAATGTGGATTGTTAATCCCATTTCGAGAGGTGATTATTAACGTGGATTATTCCCGTTGACCTATAATGTGGATTGTTAATCCCATTTCGAGAGGTGATTATTAACGTGGATTATTCCCGTTGACCTATAATGTGGATTGTTAATCCCATTTCAAGAGGTGATTATTAACGTGGATTATTCCTGTTGACCTATAATGTGGATTGTTAATCCCATTTCGAGAGGTGATTATTAACGTGGATTATTCCCGTTGACCTATAATGTGGAATAGGCATAAAGTAATTTGTAATTCCCATTTCGAGAGGTGATAACCTATAATGTGGAATAGGCATAAAGTAAATTGTAATTCCCATTTTGAGAGGTGATTAGTAACGTGGAATAGGCATAAAGTAATTTGTAATTCCCGTTGACTAGAAATGATTGAATAGGCAATGTAGAATTGCTATTCATGTTGAAATAATGGAATAAGCAATGAAGAATTGCTATTCATGTTGAAATGATGGAATATGCAAAGTAGAATTGCTATTCATATTGACTGTAGTGAATAGGCAAAGTATAGTTGTTATTCGTAATTGAGATGTGGAAACGTGAATTAGATAAAGTGTAAGTGTTGTTTTCACTTACTTTCGGTGGATTAGAGATAGGCAATATATAAGAGCTATTTCTGCTTCTATTCCAAGAAAGAGGTATGGCGATTGATTGTAATTCCTTAGGCTTGAGTGATGATCTAGAATCGGTAATGATTCATAGTAGGCCTTCGAACATGATGATATGATTTACTGAACGTTAGTCATATTAATGGGATCGGGTATGTTCCCGTCATTATGATACGAGTACGAGTACGATAAGAATAGTGGCGAACCAGGTTTGTTTATATGCTTGAAATCTGAGTTTTCAAGCTGTTAATGTTTTAATTTGAATTTGGATGTTCTCACTAGGCGTAAGCCTAATCGTTCAAAATTCAATTTTCTTACCAGGTACGAGTTCAGGGAAGTAATGGGATGTGGGACGAGTGCTCTTGGTATTCAACCTTTAATGATAAGCGGAGAACTTAGACGATGCGATGAGGCTTTTGATGAATTGCCTAGACAACCAAGTTAATCTAATTATAGTTGACATAATGAGATTAATAGGTTGTTTAGAGAGTTCGATTTGTGTATAAAGGAACCCTCATAGTCAACTCTCTGCTTATATAAATAAAAGTTTGGATGATATTTTGATATACCTTGTTAAAATTTAAGGTTCAAATTGGCCCTGATTTTAGGGTGTTACACCATGATATTTCGCTGAAAGGAATGCTGCAAAGAGCCCACCGACTCCACCTTACCCTCAAGGAAGTCGTACGCCTCCCTCTGGATATTCCTATATGGAGAAAGTTCCATGATACGATAAATCTTTTGCTCACCAAGCATAAGATTGAAGATCCTATCTTGCAATAGACCCTTTCTTTCTAATACTGTGTGTTCAAAATATTCCATATCCAGGATGGTCCTATAATGGGGAACATCGAGAGCTTGATCCAAGTGATCGCGAACAAGCCCCTCACACTCCCCAGGATTATTCTAGGGAGGAAGGTTGTAGTAATAATGGCTCTGGAGACTTCGTATGCGAGCATAAATCTCAGCTTCGTTCTCGGCTGCTATTTCGGCTCTAAACGTAGCCCATGATTCACTGCTCGAGGAAGACTCCAAAGCTGGAAGACTTGTTGGATTTCCACTTTCACTGGATCCGGAAGAGACTTGCAAAATGGTAATTCATGTCATCAGAGAAAAAATAAACTTTTCGCTAAAGTAGATAATAATAAAATGAGAATGAGAATTACGAAGAAAAGAACTCTTCTTTCTCTTCGAAACTCTCATTCGATAAATAAGGATTAAACTAGTTAAAAATAAGAAAAAAGTGAGGATGGTGGAAATTTTTGGGTGGATGCCCGTTCCTAGAAAACGTCCGATAAAGAGAAAGAAAGTTGTTTCGAACAGAGGGAAAACCCTCCGAACCAGAAGAATTGTGTGAAATAAGTGAATTTATCCAGCTGAGCAGTTCTAGAGGAACGAGTTTGGGTGTTGTTAGCAGATAAAACGGTAAGGGGGTGCGCTATCGCTATAAGGGCTCAGGGCTTGCTGCTTCTTTTTTCTTTGCTTTCTTGCTGTATGAGAAATTCCATGAGGGGGCACCACTCTTTCTATGGATCCGGTCATGATAAGTAACGAATAAATGATTAGATCCACCGGTTCTTCACCAAAGTCATTCATACATTTATCCGGTCTACTAGGGCACTTATTTTACAAGTTCAATTGATGCAATAAGATCATATGCATGACTATCATGTACTGTTATTTAAATAATACATATAGATATTATATCAAGTGTCTCTCAAGATCTTACGGGTTGTGAATCGAATTCGGAAGTCACGAAGAAGGACAACGAGACTGCTGCAGTGCTGGGTAGGTTCGAACATAACCTGTGTGATCATCATATCAGTGCAGTCGTGACCCAGGTGGGCTGTGCTCGGCTGATCCAGTTTGGTGCTCGCAAACGTTTATGCACCGGTAGTATTGTATTTGTCTTGATGTGTCTATTAGCTTAACTAATAATAAAGGTTTGGATCAAGAGCTTCTCTCAATAGGTCATCAATATTCTTTTTGTTAAAAGGCTTAAAAAGCTAGATTTAAATCATACAAATATAATAAAGTATTATTTCTTGATTCTAAACATTCAACTTCAAAACTTGTACAATTGTAATATAATTGACATATATCTCCGGAAGCTCAAATTTTCATTCCTAATTGAACCGGAGAAATAGAAGTTCACTCCATTGTAATTTTTGTTTCAATATTTTATTAGTATTCCTACACCTAAAACACAACCTTGGCCTTATAATTTGTTGTTGTTGTTGTTGTTGCTAAAACATACAGTAGTTGGTTGCTACTTCACTTTACAATCAACTGAAAACATTAATGGAGTCCATGCAACCTGATAATTGTAGTTTGCAAGTATAACCAACCAATATGTTATCTGTAATAATAATATTTCAGTAAATAGGCATGTTGTATGTATATCATCAAAAGTGATTCAATACCTTGTTCTGACATTAGTCATGGCCTTATGACATTACATTCTATAATAGATATGACTTATGTATATTATTTAGTTTTGATCATCATTAATCAACAAATAATATTTACATAGAACTTGGATCATGTCAAAATAAATACTATAAGATGAGAGATCATCTGAAATAATATTTATTTAATTTTTTTGAAAAAGGAAGAATATTGGGATTGGGAAGGACAAGAAGAGAGCATGTGATTGTGATTGTGATTGTGATGTGAGCACACGGTTGCATTCGAAAGTCACGTGATTACTTCTTTTTTTCTCAATTTTTCAGAAAAGCAAACGGCTAGGGAAAGTGCTTTTTCACAAAACCAAGTAAAAAGAAATACATATACGCCGCCGCCGGCTGGACTCATCTTTACATACCAATAACCACATATACAATTTTACTGCATTAAAAAAATGCAACATTTTTTTAACCATTGGAAAGGAGAGAAAATGTTGATTCATTTTCCTTTTTCTATTAATTTAAAACACTACATAAACTCATTTTTTTCCAGCATATTCCTGATATTTGGGACTACCATCCCTTATGGGTCCGTCAAAAAAGTTTATTTTCCGGTATATTCGTGATAGACTTTGGGCTAAGCTTCAATCTTGGAGCAAAAAACCCATATCCTCTGCCGGAAAATTCATGCTTATTAAAGCCGTCGGCCAAGCCATTCCGGTTTATTATATGAACGTGTTTCTTCTACCGAGCTCTGTCATCCAAAACCTCGAGAAAATGATTAATTCCTTTTGGTGGGGCCATAAACCCGACGGCAACCGCTCCATCAATTTGTTCTCTTGGGATAAACTTTGCACCCCGAAAAAATTTGGCGGTCTCGGGTTCCGTGATTTTACCGCCTTCAATCTCGCTATGCTTGGTAAACAAGGTTGGAGACTTGTTCAAAACCCGTCTTCCCTCGTTAGGCGCCTCATCAAAGCTAAATATTACCTTCACGGTAACTTCATGACGGCCCAATTGGGAAATGCTCCTAGTTTCATTTGGAGAAGTATTTGGCATTCGCAAATTGTCCTCAAATCGGGCCTCCGGTGGAAAATTGGTAATGGTCAATATATAAATGTTTGGAAAGATCCTTGGTTCAAAGACAACTCGGGATCCTCTATTAGTACCCTGATGGACAATTCTCGCCCACTTTTGACCGTCCACGATCTTGTGGACCCGCTTTCTCGAGGTTGGAACGTTGCGCTTATAAATGTTTTATTTTCCCATGAGGATTGTATTAAAATTACCAATCTTCCTCCTCCAATCCTCAACCGAGAGGACACCCTCATTTGGCATTGGTCGCTTAACGGAATTTATTCGGTCAAATCTAGCTATCGATCTATCACCAAACATATTGCCTCGTCCTTTCACCTCTTTTTGAGCGGCGATTGGAATTCTCTTTGGAATGCCAACATCCCAAATAAGGTGAAATTATTTGCTTGGAGAGCCATTCGAAATGTGCTACCTACGCGTCACGCCCTTCAAACGAAAGGTATTGGGACCGTGGCTAGTTGCCCCATTTGTAAACGAGATTTGGAAAATACTTGGCACGCTTTGGTCGGATGCCCGTTGACTAGTCAAATTTGGAACGAGGCGGGTCTTGGAAATATCATCGAGAAGCTACTCCTTTCGTCCAACTCCTTCCATGATTTGGTCTTTAATTTTATCCATGACAACCAAAGTCAAACCCGTGACTATTTTCTCATGATTTTGTGGAGCATTTGGTTTCGACGAAATGACGTTCTTTGGAATACCGGCCCTCGCGACTCCTCTTCGGTAATTAATCAAGCCAATCTTATGCTTTCGGATTGGAGGGTTTCAGCTAACGCCTCCTCGCACCCTTCAATTCATCCCGAAACCCCTCTCGTTCCTTGTTGGCAACCACCGCGCGTTGGGTTCCTCAAATGTAACGTGGACGACGCCGTTTTTGCCTCTAACCAAAAAACGGGTTTTGGAGCCGTTTTACGTGACAACTCGGGTGCTTTTGTCTCGGCTTTTGCTTCGCCTTGTTCTTTCGTTCCGAGCACGAGGGAATGCGAGGCCCTTGCTATTCGTGATGCCATTCATTGGATTATTAGTCGCAACGATAATCATGTTATAAATGAATCCGATGCAAAGTGTGTCGTGGATGCAATTTACAACACCTTCGTGGACGTCTCGGAGTTTGGCGACATCATCAACGACATTCGTCACAGTCTTAACTCGAAGGACCACATTTCCGTTCATTGGATCAACCGACTCGCCAATGGATCGACTCATTTAATAGCTAGGCATGCTTGTACTATTGACCGTTTAATTTATTTCGATAGCATACCCGATTTTCTTAACTCTTGTAATGATACCGCTTGTAACTTCTATCCTAATGAAATGAACGAGTTCCGACCAGGTGATGGCAATGCCGATGCCCGGTAATGGTCTCCTTTCTTTGTCAAAAAAAAAATCATTTTTTTAACACAACAAAAGGCAAAACTTTATCATATATAAATACTAGTGTTAGGCATGTGCGTTGCGCGGTAATGATAATCTATTTATCATATATATATATATATATATATATATAGAGGGATAATAAATTGTAAACCGCTAAATGTGTGTAAACTTGTAAACTTTTGGATTTCATAGGTTTTTTTGATGAAATTATTTTATGAAATTGTTTATTTTGATAAAAATGTTTCATATCATTCATTTTTTAATGAAATTGTTTCATATATTTGTGTTTTTTATGTAAAACGAAAAAGTTTCATCAAGTTTCATAGGAATGAAAAAAATATATGAAACTACATAAAAACAAAAATATATGAAACAATTTCATCAATAAATGAATGATATGAAACAATTTCATCAAAATAAACAATTTCATTAAAAAACCTATGAAATCCAAAGTTTACACGAAAAAAAGTTTACAAAATAGTGAGCCTCTATATATATATATGTGTGTGTGTGTGTGTGTGTGTGCGCGCGATCATTAGATCATGTGAGAAGTGTCATTTTTGGTGAGAAGTGTGAGAAGTAGGGATGAGATCGGGACCGGACCGGGACCGAACCGGTTAGTACCTGACGGGTGTCGAATCCGACAAATAATAAGTAGTTTATATGATTAGCCTAATATCTCTTAAACACAATAAATTGCGATAATGATAAGTAAGGTCGTTTCCTCAGGGACTCGTTGTTAATTGTAGAACCAAAACATATTCATATAAGATACCAAATGGGGGGGGTTTAAGTTGTTGATTAATACTAGACACGAAATTGAAATAAGATGTGATAATAATGAGAAAGGTCCTAGTGATGAGTATAACCAATTCTTTGTTGAAATCTTATATCATTGATTTGAATAAAAGTACATTTGTTACCAATAATTTCATATTGGTCGTAAGTGTTTGACAAGCGTCACACACTCCGTTTGTCTTAAGAATAAACTAACATGAGAAGCTCGATGTAGTTCCTAATTGACTAAGGTTGGTTTGGTTACGAACTCAAATTTATCTTGTCAATTGCAATATGATCAAACAAACACCAATCCTAACTAATGATCGGAAGCCCAATTATTAAAGTTAGATTATACAACCCCATAATACAAACCAATTGACTAACACAATTGGTGTACTATCTTGCTACTAAAATGAGATTAAGAACGATTACGTATTCCAAATCTCAACTAGCTATTCAAGATTAGATGTAAGATTTAAGTGATCATTCTTAAATAAAAAACCTAACAAATGAAGAACATGCTTTTAGACAAGGTTTGCATAAATGAAATTAGATAGATAACAAAGGTATATCAAACCTCAACAATAATCATACAAAGAAATAGTTGCAATCTCATCAATAGGGCAGAAAGTTTTAGCTACTCATAACTAATGTAAACTTGATTAATATAAACTTGAAAAGAGATTACCAAAATGAAAGATACAAGGCTGGAAGAAATTGCTCTGCTTTTTCTCCCCAAAAACTCTATTCACCAGTCAGAAATTATATATATCCCTAGAACTTACTTAGAGAGATTATATAGGAAGAAATGAGATATTATCTAAAACTACAACTAATATCTAATGAATGGCCCAAGAATCATCATTAGAAGGGGAAAGTATGCCTCAATTGCAGGGATAATCAGCTCCAAAAGTAGAGTAAGTCGGCCTCTATTGCAGAAAGAAAAAGCACTAGCAGTCATTTAAATCTGTCTTTCATTCTGCGTTCACACAGGTGCTCGGCGCCGATTGCTCCGCGCCGATGCATCGGCGCCGGCTTCTGTTCGTTTTGCAACGTTTTGCCGTTTTTCGCTCGTTTCTCTGTTTCGCGATCCCGCTTTTCGAAGTATGCATCCTTTTCTCCTAAAAACACCTATAAAACATATTTATACAAATAAACGCAATTACAAGTAATAAAATAACAAACTTAACGAAATGGGGTTCTTTGAGTATCAATTCTTCCAAAATGATGGGGAAAATGACACATAAATATGTATGAAATTGGCACTTATCAAATACCCCCACACTTAGATTATTGTCCGTCCCGGCAATGACTTAAGTTAGCACGTCGTGATAAAAACGAATCAAACGAGAATGTCAATACGTATAGCATATCATGAGATTGAGATTTTGCATCAAAAATTTAGCACACACAACCAAGTAGACACAAGCTAATCACGAGAACTCTCACGAATGGGATAATCAAGATAAAACTCAATTAACTCCTCGGGGTTAAAAGTGTATCGCTCAAACCGTCACTACGCTAGCATGCACCTACCATAAGCTTGAAAAATCTCTCACTCTCCACTACTCGGATAAATTACATGCATATAAATCAAAAGAACTTTTCGGGCGTAATGAACTAAGGCTTTGGTTAAGGTAGGGATTTATTTGGGAAAAGTGGTTAAGGACCGTACACCAAACGGGAAACCCGGTTATACAAACAATTGACTTTCTTTCAACAAGGGGCTTAACATCTTTATCTTTGAAGCACATTTCCCTTTGGATGATAGGGAATAAAGATGAAACTTTTATAAACAACCATATCATCGTTTTCGTCGTCGTTATTTATTTATTTAATTTTTTTTTCTTGACGACATATATTTCTTTTTTTTTTCTTTCTCACATATTTCTTTTTGATCTTTTTTTTCTTCCCCAACATATATGTTTTACTTTCGAGCACATAGGGGTACCAAGACACTCCATTGGTGATTGGTCGGGTGGGTCGTGTTTGGATTGGTTCATGATGTGGGTGACAAAAGAAATAGGCTAAGGCTCAAAGTGGCTTACAAAAAGGATAATAATAACATAAAAGTAGGCTTAAGGCTAGTGGGTTAACAAAATGAGCAAACTATGGCCTTTATCATCTGTAACGTCCCAAAAATTACAAGGAATTTTAAATTTTAAAAACATGCATTTCATTATAAAACAATCACAATTTAATAATTCGTAACTCAAATGAAGTTAACGTCGTTAACTCGAACAGTCAATAAAGTTTATGCAGCGGAAATTTCATAAAATAAAATCCAAAGGTTTGGAAATGAAACTTAAACAATTCTTGACACTCCGCGCCTAGTGTGTGTACCGTCAAGCCCGACTGCCGCTCGCACCTGAAATCACAACATATTGGGAAAAGGGTAAGCTAAACGCTTAGTGAATCCTATCACACACGCATGTAGCAACCCCACGTATATCGCCCCTACTCGCCAGTAGGCAACATCACCATCACCACGGATATAAATCCACATAACAATTAGCGTATAAATACGAACATCGGTCCCACCGAGCACACCATAAAGACATTGATACAAGCTCAGTCCCACCGAGCACTCGGTCCCACCGAGTAAAGACATTGATACAAGCTCAGTCCCACCGAGCCCTCGGTCCCACCGAGTAAAGACATTGATACAATTGTACTAGCTCAGTCCCACCGAGCCCCCCAGTCCCACTGAGGTGTACACAAGCATACATAATTCACATACACAGTCAACAGATCACAACTAGATATCACATCCCAACCAATTCACGTAAACACGTAATAACACATAATAACACGTAACACAAAATAACGATATGCATGAAATTCCTAACTACGCGGTGAGAGAACTCACCTCAAAACAACGCGACGCGCTCCCGAGCCGCAACACCAGTACGTCAACCTTCCTCACTTTTTCCCACCTAAATACGCACTAAGAACGTCAACGGAAGGTCCCAACTCACGACACTTTTACTAGTTTAACAAAACTAAAAATCCAGCTTTTATACTAAAAACGCAGGTCTGTTCGGGACCCATTTTACCCCTGCTAAACTGATCAAACCAAAAATCTAATTCCACATTAAGGAAGTTCAATGTCTTACGGTTCCAGGGACGTATCGCACGCGTCCTAACGATATTCCTAGCACTCTATATGAATTTTACAAAAACACCTCTCAGAGCAGCTAAAACAGGACATGTCCGTATAAAATGGCAATTTGACACTAGCTATGGCCCGAACTGGTTTTTCCACAAAACATATAAAAGTTACTAGACTCAAAATGGGGACTTTTGGCACCAGTTCCATCCCAATCTGACATTCTTAACAGAAGATATAGCTTATACAAAACAGGCCAGAAATTGGACGATTTACATAAAATGATAACTTTTGAACTTGAACCCAATAAGTTATCTTAATCCAAACAGACCCACGAAGAAACATGACTTACTGAATTAGGGTTAACATGGGCTGAACAAAACCATGCACCACCCACTGCCGCCTCCGGCGGTGGTGGTGGCTGGCGGTATTCTCGCGACGAACAAAACGAAAAGACACGGAAAGGAAAACGAACGATTACCTCGCTGCAACTCCTCCTTCTTCTCGATTCCGGTAGCAAGCAGCGGCGTTCCTCTCCTTCCCGGCGTCTCTCACTCTCCGGCGAACACTCTCCCTCTCTCTCCTCTCGCCGGCGACCACACTCCCTTTCCCTCTCGATTTCCCTCTCTCTCTCTCCGGTTTCCCTCTCTCTCGGCCGAACACCACCAAAAGGGGGAGGGGGAAATGACTAAAGGGTTCTTGGGGAGTTACTAGCATGAAACCGAAGGGGAAGAGGAAGGGAGGGTCTCTTGGCTGATCCCTTGCCAAACTTTGGTGAAATGCCCCAATTAGCCCCTCAACTTTCCTTTCCTTGCAAAAACCCAAAAAGGTTGACTCATTTAACTTTTTGTTCCGGTTCGACTAACCCCGCTAATGGAAACCACATTAAATCCAACTTAAAAGAAAAGAATTAATAAAAGAAATTACATACCGGGGTACGGGCTTTACAACTCTCCCCCACTTGGATTAGACTTCGTCCTCGAAGTCTAGACCGGCGAATAACTCGGAATAGTTCTCAAATACTTTTCTTACTAACAAAACTCCTTCAAGGACACCGAAATTATGATCGGAAGAACACTCCAACAACTGGATTCATTCCTAGTCAAACGACTTCGGTTGACTCCCATCCTTAGATGTTCCGCACATCCCGATTCAACTTTCAAGCTCTAACCATTCTGAAGGTGCTCACCAATATACCCTACCGGATACTCGAATCCGATCATTCCTACCATTACTGCCGATTAACTTCAACGAGTTCTAATAGACTCCCAAAATTTATTTCACACGGGTCATCAAACCAGTAAACTTATAATCATCCAAGAAGGTCATTCCACCATAACCATTCACCACAAGCAAACATCTCAGGATTACTACTACCATCAACATAATTTCCTTAAAATCGGCTACACTTCCCCAATTACACTAAGGCATTTGGCCTCAAGCCCAAAAGTCGACACCTAAGTATACTATTTACCTCAAAAATTCTACGCATTTATCCTCTTTATTACAAAGGGCATCATTCCCTAACCGATACTATTCGGCCTACAGTACCCACACGCGTGGGATACCCAACCTTCCACCATCGACGTATCTTTCACACTCGCTCTACGAAGCCTAGTTACACCCCAACGCCTACCTCTCAGGTACGTCTCAAGTCCCGGCACATCGGAGCTACCTCTCAGGTAAGTCCCAAGACTGTATCCTCTTAGTGCCTACTGGAAAGTCAAGGTCATAACACATGAATACCGGAGTCCCACCCCGAGATACCCAACCGACCATTAAGACCGAGCAATTGACCCATGACTATCACGGACAAAATTCGGAATTTCCCCCGAAACTCTCTCGCGTTTGGCATTTTCCTCCAAAACTGCCACCTCCTGAGCACTACCTATCGACTCGAGAAGAGGTGCAACCACTGTTAACCGTTGACACAAGCCCCACAGTGGCTCACCATCCAGATGTCGACTAAGTGCGTCCGTAACAACATCCGCTTTACCGGGGTGGTAAAGTATCTCACCATCCTAATCCTTGACCACGTCAAGCCACCTCCTCTGACGCATGTTGAGGTTTTACCGGTCATCAAGTACTGGAGGCTTTTATGGTTAGTGTATACACTTGACGCCATACAAATAGTGCCTCCAAATCTTGAGAGCAAACACCACCAAATCTTACATACCCTCCGGCAAAATCAACATCGGAGCCTCGCATAACGCCTGCGTAGCTCCTCAAAGCCCTCTGCTGCTATTCACCCCAACTAAAAGCCGCAGATTTCTTCGTCAATCGGGTCATCGGTAAAGCAATCTTGGAGAAATCCTAAATGGATCTCCGGAAGTACCCTGCTAACCCAAGAAAACTCCGTACTTCAGTGAGAGTCTTTGGCACTTCCCACCGCATCACAGTCGTAATCTTGGCCGGATCCACCATAATACCATTCTGGTTCACGACATGCCCTCGAAAGTGGACCTCTCGTAACCAGAACTCACACTTGGAGAGCTTAGCATACGGCTTCTCCCGCCTCAAACTTCCAAAACTTCTCGCAAATGCATCTCATGCTCTTCCTTCGACTTCGATTACACAAGAATATCGTCGATGAACACGATCACCGATCGATCCCACATAGGGCTACATACCCGGTTCATGAGGTCCATGAACGCTGCGGGTGCATTGGTGAGCCCGAGAGGCATCACCACCAACATGTAAGTGGCCATAACGTGAACGAAAGGTCGTCTACTCCGTATCCTCTCTCCTCACCCGCATCCGATGATACCCCGATCTCAAATCAACCTTAGAGAACCACGAGGCTCCCTGAAGCTGATCGAACAAGTCATCGATCCTTGGCGGAGGATAACGATTCTTCACCGTAAGCTTATTCAACTCACGGTAGTCTATACACATCCGTTGGGACCCGTCTTTCTTTTTCACAAACAGAATCGGGGCTCCCCACGGTGGACAACTCGGCTTGATGAACTCCTTTTCGATAAGTTCCTGCAACGAAGTGTACAACCCCTTCATTTCCGGTGGAGTCAGGCGGTAAGGTGCCTTGGACACCAGAGCAACACCCGGAAACACATCAACGTGGAACTCTACCTGTCGCTCGGGAGGTATACCCGGTAACTCCTCGGGAAAATACGTCAGCAAACTCCCGTACAACTGGCACATCCTCCACAGACTTCTTCTCTCCGTCGACGCGCGTGTCGATCACATACGCCAAAAATCCCTGACCACTGTGTTGCAAGTACCTCCGAGCCCTCGCAGCCGAACATATCGTTGAGGTCCGCCTGGGCAAGCCGCCCTGAACTAGCATTTCTCCCCCGCTTGGGGTTCGAACTCGTACTTGTTTGCGACGACAAACAATCTCCGCATCATACGCATCCATCCAATCCATACCCACAGTCACGCACAACTCCCGCATAGCGATCGGAATCAAATCAATCGGGAACCTCACACCAGAGATCTCCAAAGTTCACCTCCGGTACACGTCAGTAACCGTCAAGGTCCTGTCTTCAGCAACTGCAACCACAAGTGGACAGCCTAACCGTCCTACAACTCGGCCCCAACCACTCACTGATTATGTGAGACACGGAAGGATGAGTAGCCCCGCTATCAATCGTCACCACAGCAAGCACCGAGTTAACCAAGAACGTACCTGTCACCACTTTATACGTAGCTTGTGCCTCCTCCACTCCCAGTTGACGAACTCTACCTTAGGCCGCCTCCATCCTCCATCACTACAGCAAGTGAAGCATACTGCGCGGTACTCACGAACTCCCTGATCTTGGTACGTAACATATCCTTGCACCGTGTCCTCTTCATGTCCTCAAAAGCAGCATGCTAAGGATAGAATAATGTCATTTCCGTAAACTTTCGGTTCACCTCCTTTATGGCCTCCGCAGTCTGATAGAGCTCCAAGAACTCTTTGGCACTCCTCTCCATCTCCGCTAGAGGCATATGCTCTACACGAAACATACGACGAACTCCTCCCAGGTCAAGTAGTGCGCCCGTTAAGCGTCAAAGCAATAGCACACCAATCCTTCGCTCCGTCTCGTAACAGATTCACCGCGAAGCGAACCTTCTAGTTCGCAGGACAACCACCGGTAAGGAATGTGCACTCTATAACCGATCCCGACCCTCTTGTTCGGGGCTGCCCACCCGCAGGGGGTGGAATCGCCACGATGCGCTCCTCCATCGACACTATTACCTCATCACGAATGGCGGTAATAATTTCGGGGATCGCCTCCTCAAAATATGCGTCACCTCGACCGCAAACATCTCACGAATCTGATCAGCAATAATTCCAGCATCAGCATCTGGATCAACATTGTTGTTCCTCCTTAACGAGCTACTAGCACACATTAAAACCTGCTAACTACGCTCACACTCAACTCTTTGGATTCTCCGTGACTTTCCCCGACTCGAGCACGGATCCTGTGCTTCAGATTGTAAAACCCTCGATTCATATTGGCCTCTAGCATGTTTATGCGAGCAAGTATCCGAGGGTCCTCGGGCTCCTCTTCTGCATCCTCAGCTGGGTCGTACTCCACGTCAGCACCCTCCTCGTCAGACATCAAAACATCCTCCTCTTCTTCACCACCCCTTTGTCCGTCGAACCTATTAACGGCCCTTATGTGCGCACGATATGTCGCTCGATCAAATGGTGGTGGTGGGGGAATTGTTGGTCCAATCCTCACTCCCGCGTCCCTGCATAGCTTAGTTATTAAGCTAGGGAAATGAAGTATACCTGTAGACCGCTCGGCCGCGGTGTCCATCATATGGAGGACGATGATGTGCCCGATATCTAGGAGCATGCCATTTTGTAGGCAAAATAGGATGCGCGCTACATACCAATCGACTGTTGAGTAGTGCGTTGAAGGTGCTAGACGGCACTTGACAAATCTCAACCACATGTAAATTTCTGGCCGAAGTTCCGTCTTCTTTATCATGTCCTGTTTAGGGACCCAATCGTCACGACCACTTCGCCTTAAAGTTGCTGCAATGATTGGACTGTATTGCTCGTCTTGAGCAACATTTGGGATTGGTGGAATGCCATATGTACGGTCAAGATTTGCGCGTCGAGGCACAATGTAATGACGGCATATATCGTCCATTGAAATTTGTACTCTTACGCCTCTTACGACGACTATGGACCACTCGCCAAATGCGGGTGGTACCATTGCGGCATAGAATTCCTTAACCAAATCGAGATCATATGGCTCAGGTTCTCTGATGAAATGCTCCCATCCTTCAAAATTTGCAATATCGCGTAATCGTTGGTTGTTCATTTCATCAATATTCATCCCTTGTTCGGGATGAATTTTTCTGCTCCTGTTTTTCACGATCCGTTGTTCATAATCCCGGTTTGGTGCCCTTGACAATTGACGTCTTTGTGCCGTGTTTAATTGATAATATTTTGTCCACCTCCCTGGAAGATCAGGTCGAGTATGTACCATGATTCTGCAAAAATTTAAATGAGTTAATTAGTTATGAATGATTAAGACAAACTACCCCAAAACATAGTCAAAGACTAGATTTGTGGTTTAACTCATGTTAATATCAAAGGATAAGAATCATATTACAAACTTTGGCAGAGTCAAGACAACCTTTTAGATACACAAGAAATCAGTGACTTAATCATTAAGCACTGTCATTAAGCACTTCTAAAAGTATACAAATTTTAGCATACCAACAACAAGATGTTACCAATAATTTCAACCCTTAGGGAGTTTATGCTCTCTACAATACACAAATATAGAAAGTGCTTAACAAAATTTTTGATAAAACTTTCTCTAACACTTTCTTCACATTCAAACCCTAAGTGGAATAACACTATCACACTGTTGGCAAACCCCTCTATGGTAAACAAAATCACTAAAAATGTACAAACATGCTTGAAAATTTTGAAGAAGAAAGTAAAATATGCATACCTTGGATTTCTCAAGAACAAACCATGAAAAGGTAAAATTGGAACAAGAAATCATACCTTTAATGGATGAAACACACAAGGCTTGCAAGAAATTTGGAGAAATTTGACCCAAAAATCCGAATTTGGGGTTGTCTTGTGGTTCGGCGCCGAGAGAGATATAGGGTTTGAGTGTAATGAAGTTAAAATGAGAAAAAGGGGTATTTAAAAATGGCCAGGTGTTCGGCGCCGATTGATCCGCGCCGATTCGTCGGCGCCGAAGCATCGGCGCCAGCCTCTGTTTGTTTCGATCATGTGTTCCGCGCCGATTGCTCCGCGCCGATTCATCGGCGCCGAAGCATCGGCGCCAGCCTCTGTTCGTTTGTTCCTTTTTCGTCTAACTTTCTTCGTTTTTCGCCGAATCTCTCCGAAATACATCTCTAAATTCCCAATTATATCCAAAACACGCAAAAATAAAAAAAAATAAAAAAAATAATAAAAAATAATAATAATAACGGAAAAAACGAACCTACCATGGGTTGCCTCCCATGTAGCGCCTTTCTTTACCGTCTTTGGCTAGACCCAATTCCGTTTATTCATTGTAGCTTGGTGTGTCCAAAGCTACTTTCTCTAGGTCCCTTCCATCAAAGCCTTCATAGAACGGCTTTAGCCTATGACCATTAACTTTAAAAATCTGTCCAGTGGAAAGACTCTGAATTTGGACTGCACCATGCTCAAAAACATCAATAACCACAAAAGGTCCTATCCATCTGGACCTTAACTTTCCAGGAAATAATTTCAACCTAGAATAGTAAAGGAGAACTTTCTGACCTTTTGTAAACGACTTACGTGATATACGTGAATCATGGAACGCTTTAGTTTTTGCTTTGTATATGCTTGCGTTCTCATAAGCGTCGTTTCTTATTTCTTCCAACTCTTGGATTTGAAGCTTCCTGTGTGACCCCGCTTCATCCAAGTTCATGTTACTTGTCCTCACTGCCCAATAAGCCTTATGCTCTAATTCCACCGGAAGGTGGCAAGGCTTACCGTACACTAATCGGAAAGGAGACATACCTATCGGTGTCTTGTAGGCTGAACGATATGCCCATAAGGCATCATTGAGCCTTAGACTCCAGTCTTTCCGATTCGGGTTGACAGTTTTCTCCAAAATGGACTTTACCTCTCTATTGGATACTTCAGCTTGCCCGTTCGACTGTGGATGATATGCGGTGGAGATGCGATGGATAACCCCATATTTCTTGAAAAGGCCACCAATGGCCTTATTGCAAAAATGGGTGCCTCGATCACTGATGATGGCCTTTGGTGTCCCGAACCTGGAAAATATGTGAGATTTGACAAAATCTGCAACAACACTTGAGTTATCAGTTCGGGTGGCCTTTGCCTCAACCCATTTTGAGACATAGTCGACGGCCAAAATAATATATAAATTACCAAAAGATGAGGGAAAAGGTCCCATGAAATCCATACCCCAGACATCAAATATCTCGCATATTAATATGGGGTATTGGGGCATTTGATTTCGAGAGTTAATGTTTCCTGTCATCTGACATCTCGCGCAACTCTTACAGAAACTATAACAGTCTCGCATAAGGGATGGCCAATACAAACCGCACTCAAGGATCTTTCTAAACGTTCGTTTATGGCCAAAGTGGCCTCCACAAGCCTCGAAGTGGAAAAACCTTAGAATAGATTGAAACTCACCTTGAGGAACACATCGACGGATCACTTGATCCGAGCAATGTTTCCACAAATATGGCTCGTCTCACATGTAAAAGTGAGCCTCTCTCTTAATCTTCTCTTTCTCGGTTCTAGATAACTCACTTGGAAAGGTCTTTGAGACCAAGTAATTCACGATATCGGCATACCATGGGGTTTCTCCCGAGACGGAAAAAAGGTGTTCATCTGGGAATTCCTCACCAATTGGTTTGGAGTCATCATCCAACACAAGCCGGCTAAGGTGGTCGGCAACTAGATTCTCGGCTCCACTTTTATCCCTTATCTCCAAGTTGAACTCTTGGAGTAGGAGAATCCATCTAATTAACCGCGGCTTTGCGTCCTTCTTCTTGAGCAAATACTTCAAGGCTGCATGGTCAGAAAACACAATCACTTTAGTGCCTAACAAATAGGATCTAAATTTTTCTAAAGCAAAAACTACCGCCAACAATTCTTTCTCGGTGGTCGAGTAGTTGCATTGGGCGCTATCAAGTGTTCGTGATGCATAATGAATAACGTGAGAGTTCTTACCATCCTTCTGTCCTAGTACCGCCCCAACTGCATGATTGCTAGCATCACACATGATTTCAAATGGTAGTTGCCAATTGGGTGGTTGAATAATAGGAGCAGAAGTAAGCATGTCTATCAACAAATCAAATGAACTTTTACATACCTCGTTGAAGTCGAAATCTACCTCCTTTTGTAAAAGCTCACACAGGGGTCGGGTGATTTTTGAGAAATTTTTGATGAAACGCCGGTAAAAACCTGTGTGACCTAAAAAAGAACGGATTCCTCTAACACTTGAGGGGTAAGGCAAGGATTTTATGACATCGATTTTTGCCTTGTCAACCTCTATGCCCCTCTTTGAAATAACATGATCAAGTACTATTCCTTGATTGACCATAAAATGGCATTTTTCAAAATTCAAAACCAGATTAGTTTCAATGCATCTTTTTAGAATTTTGGTCAAGTTATCTAGACATACTTGAAATGAATCACCATATACGGTGAAGTCATCCATAAAAACTTCAATGATATCCTCAACATAGTCAGAAAAAATGCTTACCATACATCTTTGGAAGGTAGCAGGTGCGTTGCAAAGACCAAAAGGCATTCGTCGGTATGCAAATGTACCGAAAGGACATGTGAATGTAGTCTTTTCTTGATCCTCTCTTGCCACCGGTATCTGATGGAAACCTGAGTACCCATCCAAGAAACAGTAATGAGTGCGACCAGCCAATCGTTCTAACATTTGGTCTATGAAAGGTAGCGGGAAATGATCTTTTCTAGTCGATGCATTTAATTTACGATAATCCATGCATACCCTCCACCCGTTTTGAACACGAGTGGGCACCAACTCACCGTCGGCATTTTCTATCACGGTAATACCTGATTTCTTGGGAACTACCTGGACCGGGCTTACCCATTTGCTGTCGGAAATTGGGTAGATCATGTCGGCGTCTAAAAGTTTCAGGATTTTCTTTTTTACCACCTCCATCATAGGTGGGTTCAACCTTCGTTGTGCGTCCCGAAAGGGTTTGTAATCATCTTCTAGCAAAATCTTGTGTTGGCATAGTGATGGATTAAGACCTTTGATGTCGGCTATGGTCCATCTGATTGCTTTCTTGTGCTCTCTCAACACGTCAACAAGCTCCTTTTCTTCCCTAGGTGAAAGGTGTGCGGAAATGATTACCGGAAGTGTATCCTTTTCACCTAGGTATGCATGTTTTAAATGATCCGGCAACGGCTTAAGCTCAAGTTCAGGGGCCTGTTCAATGGAAGGTAGAAGTTTTGTGTTAGAAAAAGGTAAATCAACCTTAGAAACTTCATACCTTACTTTCTTCTCGTTCTCCATTAAAGATACCAACTCGGCATACTCTTCTTTCAAATCATATTCTTGAGCTAGCTTCTTTAGACTATCGCTATGTAGATCCCTTCTCAGTATCACTTCCAACACATCTTTGTTAGATAAATCATAAACATTATCAGATAGAGATTCAATTATATCCACAGAACATAAAGATGAAATATCACTTGGATATCGCATGGCATCATATATGTTGAATTTAATTATCTCACCATCGAATTCCATTGTCAAAGTACCATCATGTACATCTATCTTTGTTTTGGCGGTCTTGAGAAATGGCCTTCCCAATAAAATCATTCCGGCCTTGGAGGAATTCTTCTCCTCCATGTCTATCACATAGAAGTCGGCCGGAAAAACTAATTCGTTTACTTGTACAAGGACATCTTCTAACACCCCTTTAGGATATACAATTGACCTATCTGCAAGTTGAATTACTACACCTGTTGGCTTGAGGGGGCCCACATCCAAGGATGTGTATATAGCATATGGCATGACGTTAATCGATGTCCCCAAATCTAGCATAGCTTGATTTACTGTGGTATTGCCTACCTTACAAGGTATGGTGAACATGCCGGGGTTTTTACATTTAGGTGGTAGTTTTTTCTGTAAGACTGCAGATACGTTTTGACTCATGGTGATTTTCTCATCTCCTTTTAACTTCTTTTTATTTGTACAAAGTTCCTTCAAGAATTTAGCATACCTAGGAACTTGTTTAATTGCATCAAGAAGTGGAATGTTTACCTGCACCTTACGAAAGGTTTCTAAGATATCTTTTTCTTCTTGCTCTCGTTTTGTCTTGGAAAATCTTTCCGGAAAGGGTGGTGCTTGAGCTATTACCTCGGGTGTCTTTTTCTTCGTCTCTTCAATCTTCTCCTCTTTTTCACCAGAAATGGATTCCTTAATCTCTAGCTCTTTTTCAACCGCCTTCTTTTTCTCGGCATCATCTTGGATTTCCTTCCCACTTCTCAAAGTTACTGCACTTAGATTTGCGTTTGGGTTGGTCTCTGTTTGGGAAGGCAATTTCCCTTTGTTTACTAACTGCCCTACGGAGTTTCGAAGCTCTTGTATGCTTGCTTGTGTGTTTTGAGAATCTTGCTGAAGTTTAACCATGTTAGTAGTTAAAGATTTTACAATATCCTCAAGGGACATACCTGTTCCGCTAGGGAGTTGAGACGATGCTTTTTGTTGTGGTTGAAAGGGTGGTCTTTGTTGCTGAAAGTTGGATGGTTGATTGGATTGTTGTTGAAATCCTGGTGGTGCTTGGTATTGCTGATTTTGTTGATACTGTTGAGGTCTTTGGTAAGGAGTTCTTGGTTGGTATTGTTGACTTTGAGCTTGTCCTTGTTCTTGCTTAGGGACATAACTCAAATTGGGATGTTGTTTCCAACCGGGGTTGTAGGTATTTGAAAATGGATTAAACGCCCGATTATTTGAGCCTTGAAAATTGTTACCTCCCATGGCATTCACCAGTTCTTCCTCTTCATGTAGTGTGGGGCATGCGTCGGTGGGATGAGCTACCGATGAGCAAAATCCGCATGACTTGACTTGAGGCATGTTCCCCACAACAAGCTGCTTAACAAGGTCAGTCAAATCAGAAATCTTAGTTTCTAAAGATTTTACATGTACCTCACTAGCTCCTCGACCAACATCACTACGAGCTCCAAATTGCTTGGAGTTTTCTGCCATGGTGTCGATTAAAGACCTTGCTTGAGTCGGTGTTTTGTTTACGATTGCCCCTCCGCTTGCCGCATCCATCATTTTCCTCTCCATTGGTAATAAACCTTCATAAAAATATTGGATTAGAAGTTGTTTGGAAATACCATGTTGAGGACAACTTACACAAAGGCGCTTGAAGCGCTCCCAATATTCGTATAGAGACTCCATGTCCCTTTGTTTGATTCCATAAATCTCCCTCCTTAGCCCGGCGGCTTTAGATGCGGGGAAGTATTTGTCTAAGAAAGCCCTCGCCATTTGCGTCCACGTGGTGATAGAACCTGGTGGTAGGTAGAAAAGCCACTCCCTAGCCGCGTCAACTAGGGAAAAAGGGAATGCCTTTAGCTTTAAGTTCTCAACTGTGATGTCTTTTGGCTTCATTCCCAAGCACACCATATGGAATTCTGTCATGTGCTTGTACGGGTCTTCGTTGGCTAAACCATGAAAATGAGGTAATAAGTGAATTAAACCTGTTTTGAGTTCGGTACTTACCTCTTCCGTTGGGTATGTGATACATAGAGGTTGCTCATCAACATTGGGTGCTGCCCATTCTCTTAGAGTACGCTCGGGATTCGCCATGTCCTCTTCTTCCTCTCCTTCGGTCTCGGTGACCGATTCTTCTTTTTCAGAAAGATGTTTCTCCTCCTTTTCGCTTTCTGATTCCGTTGATAGTTCGATATCTTCCCAAAAGTTGGGCTGCGTTGAAGAAGTTGACTCGCCTTGCTTCTTTTTAAGCTTAGCTTGCTTTCTTAATCTCTTGGCGGTTTTCTCAATTTCTAGATCGATTGGGGTCGGTGAACCTGTACGAATAGATCTTGGCATAAAACGATTAAACTTGCCGAGTCCCCGGCAACGGCGCCAAAAATTTGACGGGTGTCGAATCCGACAAATAATAAGTAGTTTATATGATTAGCCTATTATCTCTTAAACACAATAAATTGCGATAATGATAAGTAGGGTCGTTTCCTCAGGGACTCGTTGTTAATTGTAGAACCAAAACATATTCATATAAGATACCAAATGGGGGGGGGGGTTTAAGTTGTTGATTAATACTAGACACGAAATTGAAATAAGATGTGATAATAATGAGAAAGGTCCTAGTGATGAGTATAACCAATTCTTTGTTGAAATCTTATATCATTGATTTGAATAAAAGTACATTTGTTACCAATAATTTCAGATTGGTCGTAAGTGTTTGACAAGCGTCACACACTCCGTTTGTCTTAAGAATAAACTAACATGAGAAGCTCGATGTAGTTCCTAATTGACTAAGGTTGGTTTGGTTACGAACTCAAATTTATCTTGTCAATTGCAATATGATCAAACAAACACCAATCCTAACTAATGATCGGAAGCCCAATCATTAAAGTTAGATTATACAACCCCATAATACAAACCAATTGACTAACACAATTGGTGTACTATCTTGCTACTAAAATGAGATTAAGAACGATTACGTATTCCAAATCTCAACTAGCTATTCAAGATTAGATGTAAGATTTAAGTGATCATTCTTAAATCAAAAACCTAACAAATGAAGAACATGCTTTTAGACAAGGTTTGCATAAATGAAATTAGATAGATAACAAAGGTATATCAAACCTCAACAATAATCATACAAAGAAATAGTTGCAATCTCATCACTAGGGCAGAAAGTTTTAGCTACTCATAACTAATGTAAACTTGATTAATATAAACTTGAAAAGAGATTACAAAAATGAAAGATACAAGGCTGGAAGAAATTGCTCTGCTTTTTCTCCCCAAAAACTCTATTCACCAGTCATAAATTATATATATCCCTAGAACTTACTTAGAGAGATTATATAGGAAGAGATGAGATATTATCTAAAACTACAACTAATATCTAATGAATGGCCCAAGAATCATCATTAGAAGGGGAAAGTAAGCCTCAATTGCAGGGATAATCAACTCCAAAAGTAGAGTAAGTCGGCCTCTATTGCAGAAAGAAAAAGCACTAGCAGTAATTTAAATCTGTCTTTCATTCTGCGTTCACACAGGTGCTCGGCGCCGATTGCTCCGCGCCGATGCATCGGCGCCGAAGCATCGGCGCCGAAGCATCGGCGCCGAAGCATCGGCGCCGGCTTCTGTTCGTTTTGCAACGTTTTGCCGTTTTTCGCTCGTTTCTCTGTTTCGTGATCCCGCTTTTCGAAGTATGCATCCTTTTCTCCTAAAAACACCTATAAAACATATTTATACAAATAAACGCAATTACAAGTAATAAAATAACAAACTTAACGAAATGGGGTTCTTTGAGTATCAATTCTTCCAAAATGATGGGGAAAATGACGCATAAATATGTATGAAATTGGCACTTATCAGTACCGAATTTTTTTGGGACTAAAAAGTGGTACCGAAAACCGAACCGTATATACCGGTTCGGTTTCGGCTTCGGGACGGGAAAATCGGTACTAGTACCACTTAGGACCGAAAATATGAAAATGTATCGAATGTGTATCAAAACCAATAGCAAACCAAAACATCTTCGTAATATTTCAAATGTGTTTCAAAGCGATTCCCGAATCCCAAATTTGTCGATTTTTGATGTGTTTGTAAGGGTACCGATTTTTTGATGGTTATGTATGCGGGGTCGATTTTTTGGGTTTATGGAGAAGATTTGGTTAGTTTAGAAGATGATATATCTTGATTAGCAAAGATAAGTTTAGTTTATATAGGAGATGATATGCATACTTAAGTTTTTTTTATAAAAACAATGACTTTTAAAATTCCGGTTCGGTTTCGGTATTTTCGGGAAAATCCCGGTACCGAATACCGAATTTGGAGATTATATGGAACCGAATACATGGTACCGGTTCGGTCCCGGTTCGGTTCGGGAAATCGGTCCGATTTGCTCATCCCTAGTGAGAAGTACTTTTAAACCGTTGGATCATTTTTAATCAAATACCCTCCTATGAACTGTGGCTTAAAAGAGAATTTCTCCGGTGCATCTTATCTTGCTGCATCTCTTCCTAATGTTCGTCTATTTCTCATCCAATGGTTGATAACCACTTCTCATGTTTCTCATCAAATTTGGCACTTAGTATTCACCATTTACACTATAATATTTACCATTTGGTTGACTTTGATTCCAACCATGGTTATAGATTTCAAACCTTATATCTCTCTTTTAATGTTTATCATATTCTTTCAAGCTATCATATTATCACCAATGTAGAATGATAAAACTCAACCTTACTTTAAGATTTAAGGAACAAACAAATCTCATAGTTCCAAGTCATCATCCTTGGTTCACTTTAAATTTTGCACTATTTTTCTTTACATTTGTTTGGTTATGATTCCAATCATGGTTATGAATTTTAAAACCTTCCATCATTCTTTTATATTGGTTTTGACTCCAACAATGGTAATGGATTTCAAAACCTTACATCCCTATTTTTATACCCATAATTTTATTTCAAACTATCATATTACCAACAAAGAAAAATTATAAATCTCAACCTTATTAAAAGATTTGAGAAATACTCAAACCTCATGGCCCCAAGTCACCAATATTGGTTTATATTTTAATTTTGCACTATATTTTTTTACCATTTGGTAGATTATGATTCTAACCCTTTTATATATATTCGCTATATTCTTCCAAATAATAATATTCCCACCAATGTGGGATGATGATACTCAAACATCATTTTGCCAAGTCTTTATCATTGGTTTTTCTTTTAATATATATATATATATCTATATATATATATTGATAATGATAATATATTTATTTTGATAATATATATATATATATAATTATTTATTGATTGGTATTGATATATTAATTGATTGGGATAATGTAAAATGAGTGAACTTTATTAGTTATCACGAAAGCATTATTTTAATTATTTGTTATATATATACATTTTTTTTGCAAAAATAAGGTAGACTAATTTGAGTCAACCACATGAGTATTGAGTAGACACAAAAACATTCACCCTTTATTTCTTATACACACTTCATGCTTCAAAACTTGCATCTTGTAGGATGATGCAAAAGTAGGGTAAGCCAAATTGAGTCAACCACATTAATTGACACAAAAAAACGTCCACCCCTCATTTCTTATAGACACTTCCTATTTCAAAACCTTCATTTTTTCACCAATGTGGGATGATGAAACTCAACCACATTTCAAGATTTGAGGATTACTCAAATCTCATGGTTCCAAGTCACTCTTTGTGGTTGTTCTTTTAAGGTTATGATTCAAATCGTGGTTATAGATTTCAAAATCTTATGTGATTCTTTTATATTGCCTTTGACTCCAACAATTGTGTAACACCTCGAATTTCCATTATATATTATATTTAATATGAATGGGGTCGATTTGTATTTTAATCTAAGTATTGGACTTTTCGTAAAAGGTAAAACTCAAAAAGGGTTGAAAGTTAAAATGACCAAAGTTTAAACTAATTATGAAAATTAGATATTGAAGGTTTGTTTGGTCATTAGTTGAAAGTTGGAAATTGAGGGTGTGATTGGTCATTTATAGAAAGTTGGATATAGATAAGGTGAAGAGTAGCTGAATTAAGAAAA
Organism: Saussurea involucrata; assembly: GCA_033807775.1. Lineage (NCBI taxonomy): Eukaryota > Viridiplantae > Streptophyta > Magnoliopsida > Asterales > Asteraceae > Saussurea > Saussurea involucrata. The sequence goes on along the minus strand of CM066321.1, from coordinate 134,539,281 downwards.
TATCTCAATCCTTTTTGTGCTGGAGTCGGTCAAGAACAGAGAGAAGAAGAAGAGAAAAAGCAATCTGATTTTGGTAAGAAATCCAATAGATTTTTGTAAGATGATTTTAGTTTGGAGACTCTGATTACAAACTAATCTGATTCCAACTAGGTACAGTTTGATTTAAGTATTTGATTTGGATTTTGGATTGTGCAGAAGAAGTGGGTCTAAGAACTACAGGTGAGTTCATCCTCTCTTTTTGTTTAAATCCATGTTTTCTTTCAAATTAAGCATTAAGATGCTAGTATAAATTGTTTTGGGGCTGAATGGATGTGTGTAAAATAAGTTGGGTGGAACAAACATGGGTCTGGATTGAAGTTTTAGTGTGCAGGTCGAAGTTACCGGACAAATTGATAAGTGTCCGGTAGTTCCCTATCGGTGTGTCCGATAGTGAAGGTATCCGGTAAGTATTTAAGTTTCCGAATAAAAATTATACCAGATGGTATCCGGATCACGTTGGTTTCCGGATGTCATCCGGATTGAATATGTTTCCGGTAAACATCCGGATAGGCTTAATGACCGGTAAGTTATGATGTCCGGATAGTTGTGGTGTCCGGAAACTTCTGATGTCCGGATACAGTTTTCGGATGTGTTGTCTGGTTAAGTTTTTCTAAAAAAAAATCTCGGGGCGTTGCCCCCAGACCTCGCAAGAGCGTCGCCCCTTGACCACATCCGCTTGCTAAGTTGCCGAAAGGGGGACATCTGAGGATCAGGATATGATAGGTTATCTAGTATTCTTAGCGTTGAGAATATGATACGAGATGTTGCGTGTTTATGTTGTTATGCATATACGCTAGTAAGTGTAATTGATCCATAGGCACTGGTAGTAGTTGTAACGAGGAATATGCATAAAGTAACTTGTAATTCCCGTTGACCTGAAATGAAGAATATGCATAAAGTAACCTATAATTCTCATTTCGTAAGGTGATGAGAAATGAGGAATAGGCATAAAGTAAATTGTAATTCCTGATTTCTATGGGAAGGTAAGGTGATGAGAAATGAGGAATAGACATAAAGTAAATTGTAATCTCTACTTCCACTCCAAGAAATAGGCATAAAATAAATTATAATTTCTTGGACATGAGCGATGATCTAGAATCTATAATGATTCGTAGTAGACTCTCTAATGTGATGATATGACTTTCTAAATGTTAGTCATACTCATGGAATTGGGAATGTTCCTGTTATGGTAAGATGTGTAGACGTACGGTAAGAATGATGGCAAACCAGGTTTCTTTATACGCTTTGATTACTTGAGTTTCCAAAGCTGCTAAAGTTTTAATTTGAAAATGGATGTTTTCACTAGGCGTAAGCTTAATCGTTTCAAATTAAATTTTCTTACCAGGTACGAGCTCGGGGAAGTAGCGGGAAGAGGGACGAGTGTTTTGGTATTCGACTTTTGGTGCTAAGTGGAGAAGTTAGCTTATGCGAGGATGCTTTTGATGAATGACCTAGACAACCAATTTAATCTAATCGTAGTTTTCAGGATTAGATTAATAGGTTGTTTTGATAATTCGAAAATGTGTATATGAACCCTCATAGTTAATTCTCCACTTATGTATAAAAGTTTGGATGAAATTATGATTGACTCTGATAAATTTTAAGGTTTAAATTTATCCTGGATTTTAGGGTGTTACAAATGGTAATAGATTTCAAAACCTTACATCTCTATTTTTATACCATAATTTTCTTTCAAACTATCATATTCCAACAAAGGAAAATGATAAACCTTAACCTTATTAAAAGATTTGAGAAATATTTAAACCTGATGGTCCCAATTCACCAACATTGGTTTATATTTTAATTTTGCACTATATTTTTACCATTTGGTATATTATGATTCTAACCATGGTTTTCGATTTCAAAACCTTTCATCACCCTTTTATATATCCTCACTATCTTCTTCCAAACCTCATGGTGCCAAGTCACTCTTTGTGGTTTTTGTTTTAATATACATATTGATTGATATATTAATTTATTGGGGTAGTGTAAAATAAAACTTTATTAGTTATCACAAAAGTATTATTTTAATTATTTGTTATATATATAAAGTTTGTTTTGCAAAAATAAGGTAGACTAAATTGAGCCAACCACATGAGTTGACACAAAAACATTCACCATTTCTTTCTTATACACACTTCATACTTTAGAACTTGCATCTTCTCACCAATATGAGATGATGCAAATGTAGGGTAAGCTAAATGAGCCAACCACATGAAACAAAAGTATCCACTCCTCCTTTCTTATAGCCACTTCCTAGTTCAAAACTTTCATCTTTCCACCAGTGTGAGATGATGAAACTCAAACCACATTTCAAATTTTGAGGAATACTCAAACCTCATGGTGTCAAGTCACTCTTTGTGGTTTTTGTTTTAATATATATATATATATATATTGATTATATTTAGAAAAAGGTCTTAACACACACACACACACACACACACATATATATATATATATATATATATATATATATATTGGGTCAGGTTCAGGATAAAACCTTAAAAAAGAAAAACTGAAGAACATCTCGTAGCCTTCATCTGAACGGTATGCACTTGTGCACACAACTAATTTGGAACATGCACCCGTGCATATATGCACATGTGCATAAAAAACAAAAAAACAACTTAATTTACTTATATGCACAAGTGCATACCGTCCAGATAAAGAACTACCAGGGTGTTCTTCAGTTTTCCGTTTTTTTAAGGTCTTCCCCTGAACATATGATGGTTTTTGAAAGTTGATAAAATACGATCAAATAATTACAGCATTTAAAACTATATATTTATTTATATTTTTCTGTAAGATCTGCAACTAGTGCAGTTTTATTTGTTTTTTTTTTCCTAAAAACAAATAGTCAAATACTACAAGGACTAAAAATAAATACTAATAATAGGAATTAAATAAGTAGATTGCTGGAGATTTTGAGACAACTTACCCAAAGACCGGGGAAATGTTTTCTCATGTTAAAAGCTTAAGAGGTTAAGCACATGTAGTATCATAGAAAATCATAATAAAATGCTTCAAATTAAAGTTAATTCTTGAATAATATAATATCAAAAGCATACCAAGTACAAGGTTCATTTATTAATTGTGGTGACAACAAAAAAAGAAGAAGAATATAATGTGTTACTCCTTAATCTACTTTTAAGCATGTACTTGTGCTTATCTTTATAGGGACAAACTCCACAGAGTCTTGTTTTAACTTTTGGGGTGGCGACACATGAAGAAGTGTACCTTAATTTATGGGAGACAACAATTTACAAGCACAAGATTGAGGTCTTATGTTTATGCTACCTATCATGTCTCTATTGACCACTATCCCCCAACAGCTATATATAGTTGGAAACATGTGAGTTTTATCTAAATATTTATCCTAATAGATTTCCTCAGCTTGCCACATACATCTTCCTAAGGCTCCAAAAGGTTGGTTATATTTGTTAAGCCTTTATTTCAATTCATCAATTGGGTATTAAAGATTTCCTGATAGATTGAACCCAAATCCCTTCTTTCTAGGATGTTTAAGATTCTTCCTTTCATAAATGTGATCATGCATATAGGATGACTGAATTGTCTTGCCTAGTTCTGCTCTCGATTATATATTGATTCGAATATACCAGACACAAAGGGAGTAGGAAGGAGTCATTCTGACAATCTTTCGTTTCTAATATGCTTTTCTTGATCTTTTTTCAGACCAAGAGACCAGGAACCGGATTAAAATGGATACAGAAACATAGATTGGTAGATCCTAAGTTTCTGAGGTGATTAAAATCATCTATATATTTATCCATCCACTCACAAACGAAACACCGGAGAATGGAGGCTGGAAATATTCAGAAGAGCAACTCATACCCATCTGAGTATCCAGGAAAAAGCAACATAGAATTCAGTATAGCAGAAAATGTACCTTGTATTCCGCAACCAGAAATGCCAATGGAGCCTATGGAGTTCTTGTCCAGATCCTGGAGCATTTCTGCTGCCGATATTTCAAAAGCCTTTGCACAGAAACCAAAACAATTAATGCTCGACAAAAAGAATATCAGCACGTTACCTGAATCATTCATCGCACCACAACCTGTGAGTCAATCTTTTCAGAAATCCGAAAATCAAAGAGTTTGAATAAGCCCACTCAGGCTCACCTTATGGTTTTTTATTGATCTCTTGCAGCAACAGAAGGTTATGACCTTGTCAAACCTTCAGAGTGTTAGGCCAAGAGGGAAATGGTTTAATCACAGGGACACTATTATGACAAGTGTGAGGAGGAAAGATAAGGTGCGGGCGGAAAAAGCACAGACCCATGCTGCCCTGTGTGTTGCTGGGCTGGCAACGGCAGTGGCTTCCATCACTGCAGTTGAGAGCACAAGCTTGGACAATTCAAGAATGAGCATTGCTCTTGCGTCAGCTACAGAGCTATTAGCATCACATTGCTTTGAGTTGGCAGAATCGGCTGGAGCTGATCATGATCTTGTAGTTTCTGTTGTCCAATCAGCCATCAACATCAAAAGTCCAAGCGATCTAGTGACTCTCACAGCTGCAGCTGCAACAGGTAGTTAATTAATTATCTCATTTAGTTGATTACCAAGAGAACATTGCTGCTGGGATTGGTGATTGATGAACTATCTATTCAGCTATGAACTTAAAAACTTCCCTCTCTGCTTAATAGCTTTGCGAGGTGAAGCAGTGCTGAAAGCTAGATTTCCAAAAGAATCAAAGAAGAATGCCACTGTAATTCCATATGAGAAGGGAATGGGGGGTCCTATGCTCACTGGTAATCATACGGAAAGCACAAAAAGGGAGCATCAGTGTACTAAAGACGTGCTGCAACAAGTATACAAAGGTTAGCTTAGCACAAGTTTAATATAATGCATGATAAAACAATTACAACAAACTTTAATAATATGATACGGTGCTCGTATGTATGTATGTGCATAGATCTCTAAGATGATAACAGTAGAAAAGGGTGAATTTTTTTGACGGAATTTAACTAGTCAAGTGAATGTCCAGGAGGGTTACATTGGAAGCAAGTATCCATCTACATAAACAACAAGTCTCTGGTAAATTTTAGGGCAAATCAAGAGCAACTATTCCAATTCTGAGATGTGATCAAAACAATAATTATGGCAAACTTCTCATACAAAGTTCTAATGGCAGGTTATCATCAAGCTCAAAAGCAATCATGTTGGAGGGGCCTTTTCCATAAAGAATAAAGGCAAGCTTTTCTCTTCATTTCTACAAATCTTGCGACCATAATGTAAACCCATAATTACCATTCTATTTGCCAAGGTACTTATAGGTACCATTCATTTATAATACTTTCCTCCATGATCCATTTTGTGTGTCCCACCTCTATTCCTCTTTACATCAAGTGAAAGGGACCCAAAATCACATCTTCATTTATCCTCAAGTGAATAATAAAAATGGATAGAGCCTTATCTTTTTCAATTCAAATTTGCTGGTATCAGGCGTTGTCTATGGTGTCTGCAATGAGAAAGCCTCTTGGCCATTTAGCAAAGAAAGGGAAAATGCAGATGCCTACTTTGGGGTTAAAACAGCAAAGGGTCTTCTGGAGTTCAAGTGCAAGAACAAGATCCACAAACAGAAATGGGTTGATACAATTCAATATCTTCTACAAAGAACCAACAACATTGAAAACATTAGGCATTCCATGAATATGTTAACTGCGTAGACGAGCATTGGTGCATCTAGTAGTTCAAGAGGGGAGAAAAAATGTGATGGTTTGTGCTTCTGTTATGCGGTTTTGTAGCCCTTGTCCAATCTTTGAAGTTCCACTTGTATATAATATTAGTAAGAAATGAAAATCAACAAAAGCTTCCCGGCTACCTTATAATTTCTACCTAGGCCCTATTTCTCTTTCTCATTATTTATTTGTGGGGTGAATAAATTAAAAATATAATACAAAAGGGTGATGATGAAATGAATTTGCAGACGTATGTATGATCAGAGATGACACAACAAATAATGAAGTTTAACAGAGTAGAAATATCCACAGTACAGAAAACTCAAACAATGAATTTATTCCAATAACTAGAAGCATAATTCAAAATGCAAATGGAGTCGCACAAAGTGTGAGGTGCAGGGCTTGACTCTTACACCACTTGGGAACAATTTAAATTATAATAATTAAAACACTTTCACCTGGATAGGGAAAGAAACTTCCGCACACAACCTTGGATTAAACAACCAATATGTAATATTGATGCAAATTAAAGCCAGATAAAATGAAGTGATTGTTATTATGGTATTCTGAATGGTTACATGTGAAAACTGAAATACAATAACTTCCCCATTGTAGCATCAAATATCGAAAAGTCTGCATTTTTTATCGAGCAAACCTATAAAAACTTGACCTTACTCATAGTAGATTTTTCCATTTCTCAAAATTATGCTTACAGTCCTATTCTCTTCATAAGGTAGAACACACAACTCACAATATGATTTTATTGCCTTCAAAAGGCATTGTTTTTCAAGATTCTCAGATTTCTGTATAACTCTCAGCAAATTATCCTTGTGTGAGACTCTCTAAACCTGAAACCCAAAGATAAATTGACTTTATGTATATACAAGAAGCTGATTAGTCAGTTTGTGCACAATATTTAGCAGCGATGTCATCAAGCTTGGTCTGAAAATAAAAGACATAACACTATATTTGGTTAGATTACCATCTTGCACCCCACCTGAGCTAACGAAATTTCTTGGCAGTGGCTACAATGTAAATTAAATCTAAAGCTACAATGGTCCATATCAACTCTGATCTTCCTTTATAATTAATAATCACAACTAAAGGAGAGAGGAATAGTCACAAGGTGGGAAGAAGTCTAGTTCTACTTCTTAGGTAAACTCTTGATTTATCTAATTTCCAGTTTGAGTGGTTTTCTTTGTTCCATGTCAGCATGCGTTGTTAAAAACGGCTGCATCATGGTTTTGACAGAACAATAGCAAAAAGGGAAGCAGTTAACAATTTTGTATTCTGATAATTCCTTGTGTTCAAAGTCAGAAATATAATTGATGGAAGGGTCAGACTAACTGCAAAGGCAAAGCTACAGGAGTACTTTGAAGTGCTTAAGACCATCATTTGCTCAATGATTGGCCCTCCATCAAGCTCTTCAGTGACAAAGTGGCTTGTAGAACCAATCAATTTCACACCAGCCTGCCATTCACAATTTAAAAAGTAAAAGATGGTAATGCACGATCAGACAATCTATCAAGTGACTAGTATAGAGACAGCTTAAAGGACAGATAGGGATGAAAGGCAGAACCTGTCTAGATGGATTTCCTCCCTTGAATGATGGTAATAAGCCATGATGAATGTGGCACATGGTAACCCACACCTCTAGAAAAAGTAGCAGATTATTGTAATATCTAGTAGGTAAAAGTAAAATGTTATTATTATGTAAAACTATGTCGTATCAATACCCTCCTCATCAAATTATCCTTGACCTCAAGGATAACATCCAGGCCATCAGACTCCAAAAAAAATGCTTAGTCTTCAAGAGTGCAGTCTTCTTGGTCCCAGTTGCTCCCATGTCCTCATGCTCCCCATGTTGTCCTATTTCCCTTCTTCCCCATTACTTTCATTAATCACCTCCTCTGCCATGTACTCATCTAGACTTTCTGGACCAATCAACATGTACAACTTGTTGTCTCTACACTTGTGACCCGGAACATATTTTTCATTACAAAAGAAACACTGGTTGTTCCTTCTTTTCTCTTCATATTCACTCCTGGACAGTTGCTTCAAAGGGTTTGTCTTATTCTGTGTGTTTTGAGGTGTTGGGACTTGAGGTTCCCCCAAGGGTTTTTGAGACAATTGGCTTAGGAGTGGTTTACTATAAGGACTTCCTGTAGAATTGGTAGAGATCGGGGGCACAGAGGGTAGAAAACTAGGAGCTGGAAGAGAAGTAGGAGCAGGGGAGTTGGATTGTTTTATTGGAGAAACCTTGTCACCTGTTGCTTTAGTAAGGTTATTGTTATAGTTAGTGGATTTTGGAGGTTCCAAACCCCACAGAGCATAGTACGCGCCTTCCTGAATTCTTGCTAATTTCAGAGCTTGATTCAGAGTTTTTGGGTCCATAAGTTGAACCGTATGCATTATCTCATTTCGGAGGCCGCCAATATACAGATCTAATAACACCTCTGGAGGAACATCTACTTGGTTCCTTAGGGCATTAAACTGTGAATTGTAGTCACTTACAGTGGTGGTAAGCTTTAGATTTCTGAGTTCTATGAGAGGTTTTGAGACAATACCACCAACGAATTGCTCCCTGAGTTCATCCAAGTAGCTTTTCCAATTAACAGGTTTGCCTTCCATTTCCTTCATGAATCCTTGGTGCCATTGCAATGCTCTTCCCTTCAAATGAATGGCCACCAGACGTATCTTCATATTCTCAGGTGTGTTATCCAACTCAAAAAATTGATTGCACTTGTAGTGCCATTACTTGAAATCGTCTCCATCAAATGATGGAAACTCTAGCTTCGTCATTCTATTCACGAGTTGATACTCTTGCTTCCCAAGTGGTGGTGTGAAATTATCATCTCCTCTCACTCTCCAGTATTCCGATCCCTGGTCACCTTCCTGATTCAGCTTCTGTTTCTGAGTTGCAATAAGGAGTTTCACAGCTTCTTCCAAATCAGAGATACTTACTTGCATCTTCTTCAGAATCTCATCATGACTCTCGATCTTCTGGTTTAACTCTTCATACTTCTCCATTAAATGGGCGTTTGTTACTCTTACCATGCACTACACAGGTGAAGGACACTGTGCTCTGATACCACTGTTAGATGCACAATACGAAATCAAGGAAGAAAAAGGTGTAAGCCACAGAGAACAGCTCTGGGTTACTCAAATACACACAGAGAACAGCTCTGTTGTTTTCATATTAAATCTGAAAAGTGATCAACAAGATACCCTTACAATTGGACCCTATGGCCTTATATCAACTCACCCAAGAAGGTTCTAGACTACCCTAACAGATTTGTTATGGAGACCAATACCAAAAGGACATGTGGCACATGGTAACCCACACCTCTAGAAAAAGTAGTAGATTATTGTAATATCTAGTAGGTAAAAGTAAAATGTTATTATTATGTAAAACTATGTCGTATCACGCACGAGAAGCATTCTCAGAAATTCGTAGAGAAGAAACCAGAAGGAAGGTGATGCTGGGATCAAAAAGTGCCGGAGTAAACCCTAAAGGCTCGGCGTTGGCAGCAAAAAGACAAAACTATGGGTCAAAACAACCACAAGGAAACTTCCGCATGAACGACATCCACAATTGTCAACGATCAGGTAACCGTCCTTGGTGTGACCATTGCAAAATTCCTGGTCACACGAAGGAAATATGTTGGAAATTACACGGAAAGCCCCAAACACGACAACCATCCAGATCATTCAGATCTTCCGGCTGTGTGGCAGAAACTGAGAAGAGTCCGTTTAATCAAGAACAGATTGAAATATTGCAAAAGATGTTTCAATCAGCGTTGGGAGGAAAGTGTTCACCCACCGCCTTTAATGCAAAATTAGATACGGGTGAATGGATTGTCGATACCGGGGCTACTGATCACATGACCGGGGACATAAACGTCTTTAGTAACCTTCAGCCAAACAACACCGGAGCTAAAGTTCGTACCGCTGATGGTTCCTTGTCAGATGTAAAGGGTATAGGTTCTGTCATTATCTCCAAAGAGATAACTCTTCACTCAGTGCTCTATGTCCCAAATCTTACATACAACTTAGTATCCGTTATTAAACTTATGAGAGATCTCGGATGTTTTACTAAGTTAACCACTACCTTATGTGAATTTCAGGATTCGAACTCGGGGAGGACGATTGGCAGTGCTAATGTATGTGGTGATCTCTACTTCTTGAAGGCGAAGTGTATGCAACCTAGAAGTCCTATTAGTGCTTTTTCTCAACTCAACCAAAATAAGGATGATATCCATCTTTTACATCGTAGGTTAGGCCATCCTAGTTTCATGTACTTGCAAAAATTGTTTCACAGATTGAATAATACAAGTACAGTTTCGTTTAAATGTGAAATTTGTCAATTATCGAAACATACTCGAAATTCATATCCATCTCAGCCCTACAAGACTTCACACCCGTTTCACTTAATTCACAGTGATGTATGGGGACCATCTAGAACTAAAAACATATCGGGGTCAAGATGGTTCGTCTCGTTTATCGACGACCATACTAGAGTCACGTGGATATTCCTCATGAAAGAAAAATCTGAAGTGAGGAATATTTTTCAAACGTTTCACAAGATGATTGAAAATCAATTTCACACCAAAATCCAAGTCCTAAAATCAGATAACGGAACCGAGTTCTTTGAGTCGAACCTAGGATCCTACCTTAAAGAAAACGGAATTATCCACCTTAGTTCATGTGTTGGCACTCCCCAACAAAATGGAGTTGCCGAAAGGAAAAACAGGCACATCATGGAAGTTGCTCGTTCTCTTCTTTTCACCTCTAATGTCCCATCTGTTTTCTGGGGTGATGCTGTATTAACAGCCGCATACCTTATCAATCGGATGCCATCCCAAACCCTAAAATTTCAAACACCTCATCAAATCCTCTTGACCATGTATCCTCACATCAGATTCCTGTCAAACGTTCCCCTAAAGGTCTTCGGATGTATTGCCTTTGTTCACATCCCATCTCAAAATCGCAGCAAACTTGATCCTAAGTCCCAAAAATGTATTTTTCTGGGCTACTCATGTAACCAGAATGGATACAAGTGTTACTCTCCTCTCACAAAAAACTCTATAATTCTATGGATGTCACCTTCTGTCAGGATCGAATCTTAACAAGATAATTAACACTTAGAATTCAGAATTAAAGAATCTGCGGAAAAGAACTTTAATTCTCACAATCAAGAACAATGTAACAGAAAATTCACCACTTTGTGTATTCACTAAATCGAATCACAAGATTACAACCAAACCTCAATCTTGTTGAACAGGCTCAACAAGACGACTTCTACTTCTCTAGAAATAGGGTTCTAAAACCTTGAGGTTAATTCTCTCTGAAAACGATATCGAATTCTTTTTCACACGTATATCATGTATATTATCTCGTCACTTCTAATAGCTATCTATCAATACTATTTATACAAAAATAATTACAAGATAACTATCAAAAAGTAACTTGATCTTCTAAATCTTCGTTAAACATATCTTGATCAATTCCTTCTTTGTCTCCAAAAGTATCGCATACCAATCTTAACAAACTCAGCAGTATTAATCTTCATTCTTCATGAGCAGTACTAACAATCTCCAGCAGTAGTAATATACCAGCAGTATTAACTTTGTTCAGCAGTATTAACCATGTACCAGCAGTAGTAACTTGTCTAGCAGTACTAACCTCACATAAGCAGTATTAATAATGTTCCAGCAGTATTAATATCTCAGCAGTACTAACCTTGAACTAGCAGTAGTATCTTTGTTCTGGCAGCACTAACATTGAACTAGCAGTAGTATCTTTCTTCTGGCAGCACTAACTCTTGAACTAGCAGTACTAACTTGATCTGGCAGTAGTAATGTTGTTCTGGCAGTACTAACCATACTTAGCATATCTTCAGTTCCCAACACCTTCTTTGAGGATCAATCTTTTTATCCCAAATCCAATATTCAGGGGGAGAAATCGCCAAGCGAATATCAGATTTGGTCTAATACCGAAACAACAAACCCTAACTCAAATCCCAGTTTGGGCCAGCCCAATAACCTTCCCAGTCCAAGCCCAATTCCAGTGTTTATAAATCACCCTAGCTCTCAACTAAATACCGAAACAACAAACCCTAACTTGGTTCAGTCCAATACCGAACCAAGCCCAAGCCCAACCGAACCAAACCCTAACCCTAACCCTAAACCGAAACCTTTAAAAACCCTGATCTACCTTCAAACCAAGAACCAGAACAAGAACTGAGGGTATACACTAGGCGACTTAAAGAGGTAGAGATGGCTGCGCCTCAGCCGCATTGTCAAGAAGCCAATCCGACGGAAATCCTGCGAGACAAAAAGGTATGATCCCTAATCCAAACACTGATAATATTGAGCTTGATCTCGAGGCTCCCATAGCCTTGAGAAAGGGGAAAAGGTCGTTTACTGTTCATCCAATCGAGAATTTTATGACCCATAAAGGTGCAGCCTCTCTAGATTCAATACAGATTCCAAAGAATGTAGAAGAAGCTCTCCAACATCCAGATTGGAAAACTGCAGTGGAAGAGGAAGTGAAGGCCCTCGAAAAAAAATAATACGTGGGAGTATACTCAATTGCCGCTCGGAAAACAAACCGTTGGTTGTAGGTGGGTGTTCACCGTGAAATACAATGTTGATGGAACCGTTAATAGGTTCAAAGCGGGACTGGTGGCCAAAGGATTCACACAATTCTATGGTGTGGATTATGGAGAAACGTTTGCACCGGTGGCCAAGCTAAACTCGATCAAGGTGCTGTTATCACTAGCATCGAATCTTGACTGGCCATTATATCAGTTGGATATAAAGAACGCTTTTCTCAACGGAGAATTGGAGGAGGAGGTATACATGGATATACCACCTGGCCTCAACTCAAAGGAGTCGTTTGGTAAGGTATGTAAGCTAAGAAAGTCGCTCTACGGACTCAAACAATCACCGAGAGCATGGTTTGAAAGACTCACTCGAGTCATGAAACACCAAGAGTTCGTTCAATGTCAAACCGGTCATACTATGTTTATCAAAAAGGGTTCAACCGGGAAAAAGGCCATCGTGATTGTATACGTAGACGATATCATCTTAACCGGTGATCATGAAGAAGAGCTCAAACGCATAAAGAGAGTACTCGCAAAGGAATTTGAAGTGAAGGATCTAGGGATGCTTAAATACTTTTTGGGAATGGAAGTTGCAAGATCACACAAGGGTATTTATGTGTCACAAAGAAAGTATATCGTCGATCTTCTAAACGAAACTGGGATGTTGGGGATGCAAACCGGCTCCAACACCAATGGATCCGCAAGGAAGACACCAATCGGAAGACGGCAAGTTGGTCGACAAGGAGAGCTATCAGAGATTGGTCGGTAAGCTGATCTATCTGGCACACACTCGGCCAGACATCAGCTTTGCAGTCGGAATGGTCAGCAGATACATGAATCGACCAACTAAAGATCACCAAGATGTTGTGTATCGGATCCTTCAGTGCCTAAAACAAAGCCCAGGAAAAGGGTTGTTCTTTGGCAAAAACGCTAAACGGCAGATAGAAGTCTACACAGATGCTGATTGGGGCGGTTCAAGAACTGATGGAAGATCTACCACTGGATACTGCTCCTATGTTTGGGGGAACTTAGTCACTTGGAGAAGCAAAAAACAGGCAGTAGTCTCCCGGAGTAGTGCCGAAGCGGAGTTTAGAGCCATGTGTCACGGAATTTGTGAAGGGATATGGCTAAGAAGGATGCTGACAAAACTGAACATGATAACCGATGGCCCAATAGTTCTGAAAAGCGACAACACAGCAGCTATCGAAATTGCTAGGAACCCGGTTCACCATGAGAGAACCAAGCACGTGGAGCTTGACCGACACTTTATCAAAGAGAAGCTGGAGAATGAAGAACTTCTTCTAAAGTATGTACCGTCAAAGTTACAAATTTCAAACATACTTACTAAAGCCTTGCCGAGACAAGGATTCGAAGAGTTAAGATCCAAGTTGGGTATGATCGACATACATAACCCAGCTTGAGGGGGAGTGTGGATTTCGATCTGGAGTTTTCTGTTTGATCTGATATGTTCTGTTTCCTTTTTCTTAGGATTAGGAATGGTCTTTAGTTGATTGTTTTGTTTTCCCTAAATAAAGGATAGTTAGTTAGGGAACTCTAGCTTAAATAGTTTCTCTCCTGCTTCTGTTCTATTCAATTCGATGAATAAGAGAAAACATATTCTCCCCTGTTTATAATTCTATAGTTTGTTTAGACCACTTTTTATTATTATTTCACTGCCAATTTTCTTCTCTCTTTTCATTAAAGAGGTGGATCACAAACCTTCTTACTGAAAGATATTTAGTGGCTCACTGTCATGTACCCACCTTAGGCCCAGGCCTATCCATACTTGGTATTCAAGAAGGGGTTAGAAAGGGTATTTTCAGTACTTACAATAAATCTAGTATAAAGAGGCATAATGTAGATGGTGCAGCCAGAAAAATGTTCAGTTTGTCCTTGGGAGAGTCTAGCCTCTTGAATAGCTAGTTTCCTATCCTTTCCTTGTTAATTGAAGAATTCGACTACTGTTTGTTCCCATTTGTTTTTACTTTAATTGTTCAGTCTACCTGGTTCATAACATTCACCTCTTCCAAAAGAAGTCATAAACTATGAGTACGTAAATAGAAAGCATCTGAAAAACTTTTGTAGGATTTCAAATTCCAGAAGTGATGGAGGTCCACTAATTTCATCATGATAGAAGTACAAGGGATGACTTTTTTATGACAGAAGTACAAGGGAAGATAGGTTATTTAATTTTGAACTCTTAAAAAACGTTAAAATAAATATGGTATGTCCCAAAATGGAAGCCAAATTCTTCGAGATTACCTGCATGTATCTAGCAAGGACTAAAAATTCTATATCTTGAACAAAGTCCAGTATCTCATCTTCTATATTCTTTTCTTTTGGCTTTGACAGATAGTATATGGAATGTCATGTCTTTCAAGGAACCGTATCACATGGGTGTTGGGAACCCTATCATGATTACCATTCAATTATATTATTGGTCAAGTTAGAATCAGTATAACAAATAGACAGACTGAAAAAGATGAGTTCAATACTTTACCTGATTACAAATCTGGTACACCTCCTTTACGTTTTACATACAAAAGAAGAAGGAAGTAATTTTGTTTTGTTGTAAATAAGGCTTAGGGGCATTTTGGGCTTTTTACTTTTCAATAAGGAGCAGGAGCGGGAATCTCTTTTTAGTGGGAGAGGGATTTCTGTTTTGGGCATTCAGTTTGTGTGTTACTTGTAATTGAGCGTTGCTAAGGGAGAGTCCATGGCCTCTCGAATGCCATAGGAACTGTTTTTCCATTTGTTTCAGTCAATTCAATACAACAGATAGCCCCAATTTGCACCAAAATCTTATGTGAACCGGAAGTTTTCCATCTTGCCATGCATGCAGTAGATCAACAAGACAGTGGTCCACTGGTCCTGAACCAACAAAGTGACAGTTAAGCATTAGACTGAGAATGTAACCTCCTTACTGGTTTAATTAGCTTTTGAACAATATTATAGAAAGTAAACAACAAAGAGCAAGACTTGAAACAGATATCCATAAAGAATGGGAAACACTTGGTAAAACCTGCTTAGAGGCAAGAGCCACAATTTTATATTTAGGGTCTACAGAAGACACGCCAACAAGAGATTTCACTGCATTGAACATCTTTGATAGGTCAAGGAAGTCCTTGTTCATTTGCTTCTGCTGCCATTTAATTGGGTTGAACACAAACTCACTGTACATTGAAAGAGAGTATATTATTATAAATGTGGATTTAGCTCAATTTGTGTTAGGTTAATTAAGTACTAAATAGGAAGTAGTGAAAGAAGAAAAGAAAAAAAAAACTCAAAAATAACATCTAGAGAAAATAATTTGATACGAATCCTAACTTGTTAAATCAACAAGGCCCAAGCCCAAGGCCATTTCAAGTCTATTCCAGAAGAAAAAGTGGCTAAATTCTGTTAGAGGAGAGAGAAGAGAATAAATTAAAAGGGAGAGGGGGAAGTGCTTGAATTATGCTATCTGTCTGTTGGCTCTAGCTTGTAGCTTGAGAGAGGGAATTCTAATTGTTTCTTTTTCCTTATCATTTCAATCTAATAATAAACTACTTCTCCTCTATTTTCATTACCTGTTTAGCAATTGTATCACATTCCTAGCTATCATAATTGCTACGTGTAACAAACAAAGTTTCTTATCATTTACTTTTCTCTCGTGATACTTGGAATAACTTATACAATCTCTCTTATCAACTCCAAGTGTCGGACAAAACCAGTTTGCATCTTATAAACTCTATTGCCTTTTTCAGTTCCACAGTTGCTGTATTGTCAAATGCTTATATGTTTACTCCAGCAAATTGGTTCATGAATGGATACCTACCGACCGTGATGATCTATTCCAGCAAATGTTATTAAGGCTATATTTATTATTTTAAAAATCTTTGAATGGGGAAAATGTGTTGCATCTATTTCTATAAGAGTTTAAATCCATTTGTATGATACCCAGAATATTTTGAAAATACTATGCTAATAGTTGTTTTGGTGGTGAAAACTGAAAAGAACAAACGCAAAGCATCGAATTGGCCAATGAGGTTATAAGTTGGGTCTAAGGTTTTTGGTGAGGATGGTACATTCTTGTGTGGCAATATATGTTTGATAATTGATCTGCGTCAGTGTGACATGATACACTTATATATGATTTTTGGTCGAGATTGGTTTGGCATGTGACTCGTACGATCTATTATTTGAATTTGTTTGGCATTGTGATTCATTCAATCTATTATTTTGTCTTAGTAACAGTTTGCATGTACCAAATTTCTACATGATTAACATTTTAGTTGCCCGTGCATCTTTTTTTATCCTTGTTCTTTGATATGTATCCATGCACTGAGCATTTGGCTCAGCTACATTTTCTTTTTTGCAGTAGGTAATTACAAAGATCCCGGACAAGGTGAATGCGAGCAAATCCAGCCAGGAATTTTAAATTTAAATTTGTACTTGAGATTATGTATATGAATTAGTGTTTAGTAGAACTTTTTTGTACTGTTTGACTTGTGAGAACCTAGATGGGAAGGGGGTGTTAAACCATGACCTAATTAGACAATTCAATAAATGAAGCATAAATCCTCCGAGGAGAAAAGAGTACTCCACTGCATGAAGCTTTAGTCACTCTTGCCTTTGTCAGGAAATTAATCAAATAAACAGGCATATCTGATATCCGTACTTCATATCTGGAGTTTATACCCCAAATGCTCTCAATCTGCACAGCTTCAATTCTGAGGTACGAATGTACAATCAATATAAACTCATGGAGCCTTCATGGTAACAAAAAAGAAGCCAATGAATTGTGGTAAGAACTATATAGATACTGCTAATATATAAAACACCCCAACAACCAACCACTTCAATAAAATAAAATAAAAATTAGAACACAGGAAAATATAAACAGAAGACACATGTACTAACTTTCTGGAGTAAAAGACATTTTTGTTACGAAGCATCTACAGAGTATGGCAAGAAGAACTACTTAATACTGTATTTGGTGTAATCATGTATTTGTTGATTAATACTGGTTTTTTTACACAAACTTTTGTTATTTTTGGGTCAATATGTATGTATATACCCACATAGCTTAGTCTGTAACTCGTATCTTGTGTGGCAATTCAATAACCTTTTCCCTCAGATCTCTCTTGTTGATTAATACCTTTCGCCCAAACACATTTAAAACCTCTACATTACTATCCTAATGATTTTTACAATAAATTCCCCCTATTGAAAAAAACAATCAAACGATTACGTGAACTACCCAAACACTTTAAAAGCCAGAACATATTAACCTTATGCTGTATAAAACATCCCCTACAGAAGAGCAATTTACAATCCTATGTATGTATGTATATTAACTAATTGATTAAATCGTTTTAAATTATTCGTTTTAAAAAATACGTTTTAACATATCACATTAACATACATAATTACGTTAAAATATGTTAAGGAGTTCGATATATATATATATATATATATATAATCCAAATAATTTGACGATTT
Organism: Saussurea involucrata; assembly: GCA_033807775.1. Lineage (NCBI taxonomy): Eukaryota > Viridiplantae > Streptophyta > Magnoliopsida > Asterales > Asteraceae > Saussurea > Saussurea involucrata. The sequence goes on along the minus strand of CM066321.1, from coordinate 134,521,456 downwards.
AATCAATTAGTTAATATATGATTATTATGTTAATGCGATAGGAGTGTAAAACGAAAATTGAAAAACTAAGAAATGTACCATAAATTAAATAATTACCTATAAGGGTATGAATTGTAAATATTAAAAATATTTTTATATAGTATATATGATATATAATAAAATAAATAAATCCAAAAATATTCAATATTGGGCTCATTTCGAAGGTATCGAAGAGACGAGTACAATGGTGTAACTTGTTAAAATTAAAACGTATTTTTTAACGTATTTTAATTAATATTACGATTATATGTGTTAATATGATGAATGTGTAAAATTAAAATTAGGAAAGTAAAAGGTATAAAGTAAAGTAAATAAATAATTATAGGGGTTGAAAGTGTAACTTTCAAATCAAAATCACAATGGCTATGTTTGGTATCTCGTAGCTGATAAGCTAGCTGTTGACTGATAAGTTAGCTGGTAGCTGATAAGCTAGCTGATGAAAAAGTCACGTTTGGCAAAAAGTAGCTTATAAGCATTTAAATGACCAAAAATGACATATTAAAAAAATAGTTAATAAATAATAATTAATATTAATGAGGACATAATTGGAATATTCACAAAAAGTTACTAAAACGCTACTCCAAGTAGCGTTTTCAAAAAACTAGCTTATGGTCATCCAAACATGTACACCAAAAAAAAGTTTTTTTTTGCCAAACAATGCCTTAATGTGTGTGATTAAATGTATCGCGGGACTCATCCCGCCATAGCGGGATCAAAATTTTCAATAAATACCCTATCCCGCGATCGCGGGACATATCGCGAGAAAAATGGGTATTTTTGCAAAATTGGAAAAAAATGAATATTTTGGCAAGTAAAAGTCAACAAATGAGTATTTTAATTAAATTCCCCTTGTTTTATGTGGTTCAAATTTTTGTGTCCCTCAACCTTCGATCATCATTTAAAAATTAGAAAATTACAAAAATCGTCCATATGGTTATATGAAAAGTATATATTTAATATTTGGTTCTTTAAAAAATTTATGAATCAAGTACTTGAAGGTATTTTTGGTGTATAAGTTTGTTCTAATAAACTACAACTTGTTAAGAAAAGAGTTTAATATGCGTTGTTGTTAAGCAATTTGTTTCTTTAACGTAGAAATTTGTTCAACTCTTTTGGGTCCAAGAATATGTTGTCAGTTGCTGCCTGCTACCAGGGTTCGAACCCCGTGGTAAGCATGTCTGAGATACCCGCCCAACCTTGGTTGGGCCGACCTTAGGTGGTCCAGTCGAAGACTGGGCTATCGCCCCTTCCTAATAAGGTTGGGAATAGGCCCAAGCGTAAGCTGGGCTGCGGTCGCGGCGGACTAGGGGACTGCTCCAGATGGAAGGTCCGATACCGCCGGGAAGGTGTGCGTGCGTGTGTGCGTGTGTTCGTGGTAGTTGATCGAAAGGGTCGATGCCGCTATGCCTTCCAAAAAAAAAGTTGCTGCCTGCTGCATTGCTAAATAGTTTGATGACTTACCTTCTTCTATTCACCTGAATGAACAATTTTTATTTTATTTGGTTCCAATAAGTTAATAACTTTGCAACCATTTCTTATTTTCTATTTCTTTTATTTCATTGCAAGAAATTAATACCCTCAAAACCAATTTGAATTTTCTTTTCTTTTATTCAGTTGCAATAAATTAATACCCTCAAAACCAATTAACTAATTGTTAAATCCTATATTATAACGGACACGGTGACAAAACTCAAACTATTCCAAGATGCAACCGCGAGAACTCATCTCCTTAAAATTTCAAGATTAAGGATCAAATCCGTTAATTTCGTGAAACCACAAGGACGAAAAATGTAAATTACTCTATTAATTACTTTTATTTTCTTTCTTGCCCAAATTAATCATGTTTGTATGGTAAAAAATTTAGGGAAATTAATTAAAATGCCAAAAGTTTGACCATTTGTTACCAAAATGCCACAAATCTCTCCTATTTTACCGAAATGCCACAAAAAACCGTGATGGGCCCCGCGATCGCGGGCCCCAGGCCCACGTGTCACCCAGGTTTGCCCACTTTGCCCGCGTTGGTCCCTCAAGAATGCCCGCGGCCCAGCTTTCCCCCCTCAAGAATGCCCGTGTTGGCAGTTTTAGTCCCTGCCCGCATTGAGAGTAGGGGTGTCAATTTGAGAGCCCGCGATCGCGGCCTCGCGGGCTAACCCGCCACGCGTCGGCCCAGGGTTTACCCTAAAAATTAATTGCAGACCAAAACCCTAATTTTTTCTATCTTGGCCGCACTATATAAAGGGTGGGGGGACCAATTCGACCGACACTTATTTTTTTAATAACACTCTAAAATTTTTTAAACTCACTCTCAATTTTCTCCCACTCTCTCAATTTTGTCGTGTGGAACACGTTCGAGTTTTGTGAAGATGTCTCGTATTACCTCTGTGGTATGTTTTCTTTATGTTTTTTGTTATTTTTTGTATGTTATTTTAAGTTAAGATATATGATTTGTATGTTGTTAGAGTGTTTATAACTTTTGTTATGTTTGAATATGTTCAATGTTTAACATTTTTAAGATATATGATATGTATGGTTTTATGTTTGAATGTGATATTTGTATGTTATAATGTGTATGTTGTTATAGGAGTATTTTTATAAAAAAATTGTTAAGAGTGTGTTTTTATAAAAATAATTCTTAAAAGTGTGTTTTTATAAAAAATTGTTAAGAATGTGTTTTTTATAAAAAAATTGTTAACAATGTGTTTTTATAAAAAAAATTTGTTAAGAGTGTGTTCTTATAAAAATAATTTTTAAAAGTGTGTTTTTATAAAAAATGTTAAGAATGTGTTTTTTATAAAAAAATTGTTAAGAGTGTGTTTTTATAAAAAAAAATTGTTAAGAGTGTGTTTTTTATAAAAAAAAATTGTTAAGAATGTGTTTTTATAAAAAATTGTTAAAAATGTGTTTTTTTATAAAAAATTGTTAAGAGTGTGTTTTTATAAAAATAATTCTTAAAAGTGTGTTTTTATAAAAAAAAATTGTTAAGAGATTGTTTTTATAAAAATAATTCTAAATAGTGTATTTTTATAAAAAAAATGTTAAGAATGTGTTTTTTTATAAAAAAAAATTTGTTAAGAGTGTGTTTTTATAAAAAAATTGTTAAGAATGTGTTTTTTTATAAAAAATGTTAACTTAGGTCCCTACGGTTTTAAGAATGACAACTTAGGTCCCTAAACTTTTAAGAATGACAATTTAGGTCCCTAAACTTTTAAGAATGCCAATTAGGTCCCTAAACTTTTAAGAATGACAACTTAGGTCCCTACGATTTTAAGAATGACAACTTAGGTCCCTAAACTTTTAAGAATGACAATTTAGGTCCCTAAACTTTTAAGAATGACAATGTAGGTCCCTAAACTTTTAAGAATGCCAATTAGGTCCCTAAACTTTTAAGAATGACAACTTAGGTCCCTACGGTTTTAAGAATGACAACTTAGGTCCCTAAACTTTTAAGAATGACAATTTAGGTCCCTAAACTTTTAAGAATGCCAATTAGGTCCCTAAACTTTTAAGAATGACAACTAGGGTCCCTAAACCGCAACATCTATATATAACACTATGATACGTTGAAATAAAATTAACCGCAACATCTATATATAACAATATGATACGTTGAAATAAAATTAACCGCAACATCTATATATAACACTATTATACGTTGAAATAAAATAAACTGCAACCTCTATATATAACACTATTATACGTTGAAATAAAATAAACCGCAACATCTATATATAACACTATTATACGTTGAAATAAAATAAACCGCAACCTCTATATATAACACTATTATACGTTGAAATAAAATAAACCGCACTTTATCTATTTATAACACTATTATATGTTGAAATAAAATAAACCGCAACATCTATATACAACACTATTATACGTTGAAATAAAATAAACCGTGTTGGACAACCTAAGGGGGGGGTAAGGTTGTATTTAAAATATTTTTCTTTCAAAAATTCTTTGAACAAATAAATACAGTACAAACAATACAGTAAAAATAAAGCAGAGTATAAACAAGTAAATATACAACAATTATATAAACAGATATAATTTAAATGCACAGCGGAAATGTAAATAGATAAGGGAAAGAGAATACTTGACAACGGAATTTTTAAAGTGGTTCACCAAACACAAAGTTGGCTAGTCCACCTCGAGAAAATAACACTTCTCGGAGATCCAATACGAAACGTGTTCTTTACGGTAGAAACACAAACCTTAATACAACAAACGCGAAACACTCTTCTTTGAGAGATTAATGTGGATCACTCACTCTAATTCAAACACTTACAAGAGGGTATAGATTTTAATATGAATAATCACTCTTGAATAAGGTTTATCACTTGGATATTTTTAGAGAGTTTGATCACTTGAGTTGTGTTGCTGATTCAACTAATCGAGAGATTTTAATCTGCTATCAACTCAAGATTTCTTGCTCAAAAATTAATTTTATCAGTTTAAGTGATTTAGTGTGAGTAAGAAAGCAGCAGAATAATAATCAAATGCTGAGGGAGAATTTATTGCTGAAGTTGGTGTAGCATTGAAGGCTGCTGGATGCTTGTATTTATACTGGATGATCATCAGTCTTGGGGATTTCGCGGTATACCGCCAGACCATCGCGGTATACCTGCGTCAGAAAAAGTGTACTGCAAGGAGAAGGTCAACCTGCAAAAGATCAACGGCTACAAGTACCCGCGGTATACCGCGTTGCACATGGCGGTATACCGCCTGAAAAAGTTGTCTGACAAAAGAAGCTTCATATGCAGATGATGCTGATGGTGAACAGTACCCGCGGTATACCGCGAAGACCTTGGCGGTATACCGCCTGAAGTTTTGTCCAATGAGAGCAAGGCAACGCAGGGTGGTTCGGCTGATCACACTTCTTGCAACAGATGATGAACAGTAGCAAACAGCATATATATATATATATATCAAGTGATTTAATATATATAAAAAAATATTGTATATATATATTTGATTCAAATATATTTATATAGATACGAAATATCCAAGTGATAAAATATTTTAGGGTGTTTATCATTTTAAAATAAAATGACGAAACTCTTCAGACTTGGATACTTCAGATAAAAAATTTATCGAGATCATTTAAATATCTGCACACTCGGCTAAAATATTAGATAACAAAATAATGCGGTGTGTTTTGTAATCATCAAAATAAATATGGAGATGTGATTTTATGTGTACCAAAAATATATCACAATATTTAAAGCTGGGTACACTTACACCAACAATCTCCCCCTTTTTGATGATGACAAACACAACGCTAAACACGAGAGCATACTCGGTTTCTCTCCCCCTTTTGTCGAAGCAAAAAGGGTTTAAGAAAATCGCTTATGCTCCCCCTCGAAAGATGCTCCCCCTCAAAATATGAAATATTTGAGAGTTAGTATTTATCAAGGGTTATACTCAAGCATGCCTAAACCAAGTCTTAATTTAAAGAAGGCTTTTTTGTTAAGAGCTTTTGTGAAAATATCGGCCAAATTATCTTCCGAATCAACCTTTTCAAGCACGATTTTGCCTTTTTGAACATTATCTCGTAAAAAGTGATGTCTCAATTCAATATGTTTGGTACGAGAATGCAAAACGGGATTTTTACTTAAGTTTATGGCACTTGAGTTATCACACATAATTGGAATTTTGGTTAGGTGTACCTCAAAATCGGTAAGTGTGTGTTTCATCCATAGGACTTGAGCACATGCTCTTGCGGCGGCTACATATTCTGCTTCGGTGGTAGACAAAGCTACGGATTGTTGTTTCTTAGAGAACCAAGATACAAGTGAGAGACCTATAAAGGCACATACCCCACTAGTACTTTTTCGGTCAACAATAGATCCACCAAGATCGGAATCGGCGAAACACGTTACTTCTAACTCGGGTTTCTTTGCGTACCATAAGCCAAGATTAGTAGTACCTCGTAAATATCGAAAAATACGCTTGACAGCTTCATAGTGAGATTGTTTAGGTGAAGATTGAAAACGAGCACATAAACATACACTAAACATAATATCAGGTCTACTAGCAGTTAAATATAATAAACTACCAATCATACCACGATAAATCTTTTCATTAAAATCGTTTCCCTCCTCGTCACGAGATAATTGCAAATTTGTGGTCATTGGAGTTTCAACGGGTTTGACATTTTCAAAATTAAACTTTTTCAACATATCTTTACAATATTTAGATTGACTAATAAAAATACCAGTTTCACATTGTTTTATTTGCAATCCTAAGAAGTATTTTAACTCTCCCATCATGCTCATTTCAAACTCGCTTGTCATTTTCGCAGAAAATTCATTACACAGTTTTTCATTAGTGGAACCAAAAATAATATCATCAACATATACTTGCACAACCACAATATCATTTTGAACATATTTCACAAATAAAGTATTATCTATTTTACCCATAATATAACCACTAACAATTAAAAAGGTTTTTAATCTATCATACCACGCACGCGGAGCCTGTTTTAAACCATAAAGCGCCTTTTTTAATTTATAAACATGTGTCGGGTTTTCAAAACTTTCAAAACCGGGAGGTTGAGAAACGTATACCTCCTCATTTATAATACCATTTAAGAAAGCACTTTTAACATCCATTTGAAATAACTTAAAATCTTTAGCATTTGCAAAAGCGAGAAGCATTCGAATAGACTCCAACCTAGCAACCGGTGCAAAGGTTTCGTCATAATCTATACCTTCTTGTTGACTGTACCCCTTGGCAACTAAACGTGCCTTGTTTCGTGTGACTCCACCGTTCTCGTCTACCTTGTTACGGAAGACCCATCTTGTGCCAATAATGGTTTGACTACTAGGGCTAGGCACTAAATCCCACACATCATTCCTAGTAAATTGGTTTAACTCATCTTGCATGGCCAATATCCAATCCTCATCACCTAAAGCTTCATCTATGGTTTTAGGTTCTATGGTTGAGATAAAGGCATGGAAAGCACAATGGGTAAGGATTTGTGATCTAGTTGTCCTTTGGTTTAGGTCACCTATAATTTGATCTACGGGATGGCCTCGAGCGGTTCTAAGGTTAGGATCATCTATACCTTGTGGAATAAAGCATGGAGGGGCATCACTAGATTCAATATTATTTGTGGAAGGTTGAGTACCTAAATCCAAGGTACTAAGTTGTTGGGCTAAGACGTCTCCTTCACGAATATTATCATTTGCTAAGGGTGCACTCGGTTTGGGAGGACTTTCGTCAAAACTAACATTAAGGGATTCTTCCACTACCATGGTTTCCTTATTTAGGATTCTATAGGCTTTGCTATTCCAAGAATAACCTAGGAAAACTCCCTCATAGGCTTTGGGGTCAAATTTGGTTAGGTAGGATTTGGTGTTTAAAATGAAACATTTACAACCAAAAACTTTTAGGTGAGCTAGGGAAGGTTTTCTACCTCGGTAAAGTTCATAGGGTGTCTTATTTAGGATACCTCTAATTAGGACACGGTTAAGCACATAGGTCGCGGTAGCAACGGCATCACACCAAAACTTTTGGGGAACTTGATGTTCGTTTAGCATAGTTCTACTCATTTCTTGCAACGTTCGATTTTTCCTTTCAACAACCCCGTTTGACTGAGGAGTTCGAGGAGCCGAAAAGTTATGAGTTATACCATGTTTATCACAAAAGGCACCAAATTGTACTTCATTATCGAATTCTCGTCCATGGTCCGTACGTATGGAAACAATCGTACAACCTTGTTGGTTTTGAATTCGTTTTCCCAAAATTTTAAACTTTTCAAAAGCCTCATTTTTATGTCTCAAAAATAAAGTCCAAGTATAACGGGAATAATCATCCACAATAACCAAAGTATAAAAATTTCCTCCAAAACTTTGAATAGCCATCGGGCCAAAAAGATCCATATGTAAAAGTTCTAAAACTCTTTGAGTAGAAATAACATTTTTTGATTTATGAGAAACGTGATGTTGTTTGCCGACACGACAAGCATCACAAAAATGATTATCAAACTTTAATTTTGGCAGGTCACTCACAAGCTCCTTATTTTTTAAGTTTTGCATTAATCTTAGATTAGCGTGACCTAAACGCCTATGCCATAAAGTAGAAACATCATTAATAGAAGATAAGCATACATTATCAGATACAACAGTTTTACAAATATATAAATTTCCTTTTACAAAGCCATTTAAAAGAACTTTGCCATTTTTTATGATTTTACAAGAATCTTCTTCGAAGACAACAGTTGTATTATTTTTACACAATTGGCGAACACTTAACAAATTAAAATGTAAATTATCAACATGATTCACATTAAGAAATTGAACATTATTGCAAGAGACTGTACCTCTACCAATTATATTTCCTTTGGAGTTTCCTCCAAAAATTACCTGTCCACCATCACATGACTTATATGATGAAAAGAGATTATTGTTTCCGGTCATGTGACGTGTGCAACCACTATCGAGTATCCAGTCCATATCAAGGTCAATCTACAATAATGAAGATGTAACTTTTATGGTCCCCATTTCTCGTGGGTCCTTGACAATTAGTTTCAAAAGTCAACCAACATACATATATATAAAGTAAAACAGAATAAATATATATATAATATATTACACAATATTAATATATATATATAATACATCAAATCATATTAATATATATATATAACAAACACCATATTATATATATATATGTAATACGTATATATATGTAAACAAACAGTACATAGAATATATATTACTTATATATATAATGTATACAACAAAATATATTTAAACTATATATATATATACATAACACATTTAAAACCATAAACGCATACCACCGGGATTATCATTACTAAACATTCCTTTTGGAATCCATTTATTTACCATTTTAATTTTGCGATTATATTTATCATACACATAAAAACAAGTATTTACATTCGCATTATTATTAGGTTTAGAATATTTATCATGGTACATGCGAGCATACGGTTTTCTCGTATTATAATTTACATTATTTATTTTACGCACATATTGATTTCTTGTATTTACTTTAGGTGATTCATAGAATCTTTTGATGGGTATACATGAACATTTATCAACACAAGTATTGGAACCAATGCCTTTTCTACATTTTATACGGTTAGGCATATTAAGCATGTTAAGAACTTTCTCATTGCTACTTTCAAAGGCTTTAGCTAGCATGTTATCTTTTACATATGAAGCACATTTAGCCTTTAAACATGTAATCTCATTATCAAGAATATCACATTTTGTACAAATAATATTTTCATGTGATTTTTTATTCAAGCATGCAATTTCTTTATTTAAAACATCACAAGATTTACAAAAATCTTTTTCTCCTAATTTAGTTTCTAATTTAGCAATTATATCTATATCATTTTCAGATTTTTGTTTAACATTTTTTATTTCCTTTTTACATGCATTTACAGTTTCTTTTAACATAGCATTCTCATCTTGGTAACGATTTGCAAGAGCGGCCATTTTATGAAAAGATTCATATAATTCTTCAAGATTATTTTCACTATCACTTTCATAATCACTATCGTAATCCGAGTAAGAAGATTTTACCTCGTCGTCGCTATCGGCCATAAGACAAATGGCTTGATAGTCATCTTCTTCTTCACTCTCGCTCCACGCGCCTCCAATGAAGGCTTTCTCCTTCTTCTTTTGGAATTTGTTCTTTTTCGGACATTCATTGGCGTAGTGGTCTTTGTCACCACATGAGTAGCAAAAGCCTCTCTTTGGCTTAGCTTTATCGTCTTCACTCGAGTCGCCATTTTTCTTAACTTTTTCGTCTCGCTTATGGAACTTATGACTTCGATTATCACCACCACGACGGTAGTTACCGTTTCTTTGAAATCTGCCATTGTTAGAAAATTTATTATTATTATTAAGAAATTTGGAAAAGTTTCTTACCAACATGGCGACTTCATCGAGAGTTTCGGATGGATCTTTCGAGGAGCTAGCTTTCTCCTTTTTCTTCTCATCTTTTGGTGTTGAGACATTGAGAGCGATTGATTTCTTTTTAACTTGCTCCCGGTCTTTGTTTCTTTTAAGTGCAATTTCATGCACTTTAAGATTACCGATCAAGTCATCTATCTTCATTATGGAAAGGTCACGGGAGTCTTCTAAGGATGTTATCTTTTGCATCCACTCCGAAGGAAGAGCTCGTAGGATTTTCCTTATATAGTCCTCGTTAGGATAAGTGCGATCCAAACCTTTCAAAGTAGTCACAATAAGGTTAAATCTTTTAAACATTGAGTCAATTGACTCATCTTGTTTCATTTCGAATAGTTCATAATCGTGAACTAAAATATTTACTTTACTAGATTTAACCTCCGTGTTTCCACGATGAGTATTATTTAAACTTTCCCATATTTGATTTGCAGTTTTATAAGTATATACTCTTTCAATTTCGTCAGATGTTAAAGCAGCATATAATATATTCTTAGCTTCAAAGTTTAAACAAAAATGAGCTTCATCAGAAGTAGTCCAGTCATCTATAGGTTTATCAATATAAACATCATCTTTCACAATGGTGGGTTTAAAATTCCCTTTTTCTATGATGTTCCAAATCTTTTGATTTTTGCCACGCACGTGACATTCAAATAGCTCGGCCCAAATGCCAAACTTTTCAGTATCTATCAAAGGAGGTTTTGAAAACACGATATTAGTTTGTTGAGCCATTTAGAAGAATAAGAGAAAAATATGCAGAATATTTTGAAAGACCTGCTCTGATACCAAATGTTGGACAACCTAAGGGGGGGGTAAGGTTGTATTTAAAATCTTTTTCTTTCAAAAATTCTTTGAACAAATAAATACAGTACAAACAATACAGTAAAAATAAAGCAGAGTATAAACAAGTAAATATACAACAATTATATAAACAGATATAATTTAAATGCACAGCGGAAATGTAAATAGATAAGGGAAAGAGAATACTTGACAACGGAATTTTTAAAGTGGTTCACCAAACACAAAGTTGGCTAGTCCACCTCGAGAAAATAACACTTCTCGGAGATCCAATACGAAACGTGTTCTTTACGGTAGAAACACAAACCTTAATACAACAAACGCGAAACACTCTTCTTTGAGAGATTAATGTGGATCACTCACTCTAATTCAAACACTTACAAGAGGGTATAGATTTTAATATGAATAATCACTCTTGAATAAGGTTTATCACTTGGATATTTTTAGAGAGTTTGATCACTTGAGTTGTGTTGCTGATTCAACTAATCGAGAGATTTTAATCTGCTATCAACTCAAGATTTCTTGCTCAAAAATTAATTTTATCAGTTTAAGTGATTTAGTGTGAGTAAGAAAGCAGCAGAATAATAATCAAATGCTGAGGGAGAATTTATTGCTGAAGTTGGTGTAGCATTGAAGGCTGCTGGATGCTTGTATTTATACTGGATGATCATCAGTCTTGGGGATTTCGCGGTATACCGCCAGACCATCGCGGTATACCTGCGTCAGAAAAAGTGTACTGCAAGGAGAAGGTCAACCTGCAAAAGATCAACGGCTACAAGTACCCGCGGTATACCGCGTTGCACATGGCGGTATACCGCCTGAAAAAGTTGTCTGACAAAAGAAGCTTCATATGCAGATGATGCTGATGGTGAACAGTACCCGCGGTATACCGCGAAGACCTTGGCGGTATACCGCCTGAAGTTTTGTCCAATGAGAGCAAGGCAACGCAGGGTGGTTCGGCTGATCACACTTCTTGCAACAGATGATGAACAGTAGCAAACAGCATATATATATATATATATCAAGTGATTTAATATATATATAAAAATATTGTATATATATATTTGATTCAAATATATTTATATAGATACGAAATATCCAAGTGATAAAATATTTTAGGGTGTTTATCATTTTAAAATAAAATGACGAAACTCTTCAGACTTGGATACTTCAGATAAAAAATTTATCGAGATCATTTAAATATCTGCACACTCGGATAAAATATTAGATAACAAAATAATGCGGTGTGTTTTGTAATCATCAAAATAAATATGGAGATGTGATTTTATGTGTACCAAAAATATATCACAATATTTAAAGCTGGGTACACTTACACCAACAAACCGCAACCTCTATATATAACACTATTATACGTTGAAATAAAATAAACCGCACTTTATCTATTTATAACACTATTATATGTTGAAATAAAATAAACCGCAACATCTATATATAACACTATTATACGTTGAAATAAAATAAACCGCAACCTCTATATATAACACTGTTATACGTTGAAATAAAATAAACTGCAACATCTATATATAACACTATTATACGTTGAAATAAAATAAACCGCACTTTATCTATTTATAACACTATTATATGTTGAAATAAAATAAACCGCGCTTTATCTATTTATAACACTATTATACGTTGAAATAAAATAAACCACAACATCTATATATAACACTAACTATAACATCTGTGAATGACTATGTAGAGTGATTTCTTTAACATCGACTTGACGCTAAAGTGCAAAGTTGCCTACATCGAGGACTTAAGAAACCGCTTTAGGGGATTAGGTGATCGCGCGGATACCCTTGAGGTTATCTTTAGAGGGACACCGTTCAGGCCATGGATGGATGTGTCTTACTCTGCTGGCGACCCTACGCTAGTACACATGTTTCTACAGTTGGAGGTCGAGGACGCCAACGCTGAGCCGGAGGAGATGCATTTTGATTTCTTCGGCGATCGATTGCATTTTGGGCGTCGTGAGTTCTGTCTAATTACAGGACTACGTTTTGGAGAGGCTCCCCCCTTCCTCCCTTAGCAGACTGCTCCTTCGTTCCTAGGGTTTGGGCATTTCAGCATCTCGTTTGAAGCTGAAGGCAGCCCGGGACATGATGAAAGAGGGCCTTAGTGCCCTAAGTGACGCCGATGATGTCCGTGTATGCTTGGTGGTGATCGTGGATATGGGCTTCATGGGCCGTGAGTATAGCCAGTATGCTTCCTCGACGGTCCTTAGGGCCGTCGAGGACCTTGAGCTGTTTAACAGCTACCCGTGGGGTAGCCATATCTGGACACATTGCTACTCAATCTTGCACCCAGCCATAACCAGACGCGACTCCAATCGACATGGAAAGATGAACCTTTGTGGTTTTACATACGCCTTCAAGGTTAGATACGTAGTATAACAATTGTTAATAATACATACAAACTATTTGGCTTTTCTTTTTACGTACTTGCTCTTCTTGTCTAATTCCAGATATGGATCTTGGAGATGTTTCCAGCATCAATCCGATATTTCGTCAAGCGCGACGACCGAGTACTTAGGGGAACCCGTTGGGACAAGCGTGTTACCCTAAGTAGGTCGCTTTGGGTTCAGTTCTTCAATGAATCTAGACATGTAAGTTCTTTTACTATGTTTACAATTTGCATACGTTAGTCCCGCTTATTAATTTTTTTTATGTTTTATCATATATTTAGCTGCCACTCTTGCCTTTCGCTCGCCTTGAGCCTACTGCCGACGAGATGGACATGGATTGATACAGAGACAGCGTGGCCTTTATTGACGCAGAGGCGGCAAGGGCTCGACGTCCCCCTCCTTCCATATCTCACGAAGATGAGGAAGACGACGACAGGCCCCCTTCCGGTGGATATCAGCAACCCCCTTCCTCCTCCTATCCGCGGCCCCCTTCCTCCTCCTACCAGCCGCCCCCTTACGATCCATATCAGGCGGCCCCTTCCTACGGGCCACATCGTGGCTGTCATGAGTACCCGTGGGACTACGTCCACGGGCCGCTAGAGTCACGTGTAGAGTTTCTGGAGGGAGTCTACAGACAGTTTAGCGCTGTCCATGTTAGTGTTTAACTTAATTTGTTGGCCACGTTTATTTAGTTTGTATATTAATATTACGTTCTAAATTTGTTCTAGCTGTCGAGTACGACACCGATCCCCGCTCCGTTCGGACAGGGGGCACATACGACGTTTGCCACCACATCCTATCCGTCATTCCCTGAAAATGTAAGTGACACTTCTCGGAGCCGGAAGATGACCCGATGGATGTTGTAGATCCACAGGTGACCCCGCTCCCTCAAAAGCGGCAGCATAAACTTTCAAAATGGTTGAGTTACCCGTTTGGAAAACAAGGATCTACGATACCACTGCCCCCTAAAAAGCAAGCAAAGATTGCGGGGGAAACAAGGGAGGAAAGAAGGCGGAAAAGAGAAAGGGAAAGGTGGCTTCACCGGAGCGTCTACCGGCATCCGATATATTGAGTATGTGCAAGACTGGTCACCTCCCCCCCATGATATTCGTCCCTTACTTGAGCCTGGAAATCACCCCCCGCTTTTTCCAAGTATTGCTGGCGGATGACCCTTTGGAGTCTGAGTTACAGGATGTGGTTAGTATGAAGTTTAACTATAGTCATGTAATCAAATATATTTATATTACATGTCTAACCATCTATTTTTTATGTATAGCACATGGATTGTTGGGTCTCGCTGCTCCAAAAATCTCGTGGAACAGACACGAGGTGGACCATGATGTACAATATTTTCTTTCCCTACCTGGTGCTCCCCCATCAAGGTCCCGCCTCCGTAGCCAACTCATGCAATGGCGTGGAAGGGGTTTCTTGGGCTCTCCTCGATGTGGTATGTAAATCGTTTTACTCTTATTTTATTTAAGTTGTTTTGTTGCTAACTAAGTTGTCTAATATTGTAATATTTCAGGTGTACATCCCAATATGCATTCATCCCAAACATTGGCTGCTTGGAGTGTTTGAGCTTGACGCTATGACCATGACCATATATGACAGCGACAGTGCCAGTCTCTTCAAAGACCAATTGGAAGACCAGATGAGAAGGTTTAAAGCTGTGCTATTTGACTTCTTTTGTCGGGTCAAGAACACGAGGCGTCGCGATAGGTCAGAGCTCTTTCGCCATAAGTTCGCCAAGAATACACCCCAGCAGGCCGGGATGAATGCGGATTGCGGTGTCTGGGTATGCCGTAATGCCAGCATGTTGATAAATTACGATGTGGTATTTGTACACCCTGACCACACCGTGGCCGAGACCAATGCATTTCGCATACATATGGCGGAGTCCATTTATGCACATTGTCAAATAAAGCAAAGTTAGGTTGTTTATGTAACATTAAATAATTGTTATTTTTAGTATTAACTTGTTTTGTTAAAGTATTGTGATTGACTTAGTGTTTACTTCATTTGGTTTTTGCTAATTTCATCCAATTACTCAACTTTGAGTATCGATATCTCTTTCACACATACTCCATTTTGGACGCATTATATATCGTTTCGAAGCTCTCATATAGGAGAACATAAACCTACTAAGAGTTAGTTATATATAACATATATATATATATTTAAATGTGTCCAAAGTTTTGTAAAACCCATATATATATATATATATATATATATATATATATATATATATATATATATATATATATATATATATATATGCTACTGAGTGAACTCAATGAACCGGCGAAGGGGTTTTTGTTAAATGGAATTCTTATTCTCGAAGCCGAGTTTTCTTTGGTTGGAATGCTTAAAAATATCATCCCGTCCATTTGGTGTCTTCCTTCTGATGCAAAAATTGGTATTATGTAATGTAGAACAGTATCTATATTATAGAAACTTGCATTTGACAGTACCATATAAATATGATCTAAATTCTCATTAATTAGCTATGTTTGACTACTTAAAGACTAATTTTCTGCCTAATGAAAGACCTTTATTCAAGAGCAGACGAATATTGCAATTACTTTTTCAGTCGAATCTTACAGGCTCTTTTCAAACGAATCTTGTAGTGAACTATTCAGACGAATCATGCAGTGAACTATTCAGACGAACCATGGCTGGAGGTTCAAGATCAAGGGGGAACAGGTCGGCGAATGTGGCTGGAACTTCACGTTCGGGAGCCTACCAACCACTGAACGATGGAGGTCGCCGGAGTACCTGGAAGGTACCAGAAACAGATGAGGAGTGGACAAACTGTGGGCGAACTGCGGCCGATTTTCCATTCACGCCTGAGGAGGAAGCAGACTGGGAGATGGCATCCGACAATTACTACTTCGATAATGGCATGAGAACCCCACCAATGTATGATTTTATGCCGACGGGTCTTCGACAAAGTCAACGAATTACTCCCGCAGTGCAAAAAGCCATTGATGAGGTGAACGCCGGTATCGAAAAGGTAAAGGGTATGTGGAACCATAACAGGGGGATTCAGCAAGGGAAAATGGAGTATCTAGCGGAGAAGAAACGAGAACTGGCCATGACTAGGGCTCACGTTCGGCAGCTGCAACGAGAGATTAAGGAAGATGAAGAGGAACTAGAAGAACTCGAATCGGACTACATAGGAATGGAGGACGTGATCAAGGAAAAGGTTAACTTGATCACAGGACTCCAGGACGCCTTCCAGTAATAGATTTCTTTGTTTACATGCACTGTATCCGTTTCGGTTGGGAAGATGATTTGCAATAATTTTTATATGATGTTGTTAATTAATTTCCTTGTTAAATAACTTAAGTGAATTTCTATATTAAAAACATTAAAATGGAAAGGAAACAATACATTAAAAACCACATAAAATGATAACCTAAAAACTATAGGGACCATTAATGTTTTTTTAAATTTGCAACAAACTTCAGGGACCAAACTGTAAATTCGAAAAGTAGCGGGTTAGCCCGCGATCGCAGGCTCTCAACGCGGGCAGGGACTAAAACTGCCAACACGGGCATTCTTGAGAGGGGAAAGCTGGGTCGCGGGCATTCTTGAGGGACCAATGCGGGCAAAGTAGGCAAACCTGGGTGACACGTGGGCCTGGGGCCTGCGATCGCGGGGCCCACCGTGGTTTTTTGTGGCATTTCGGTAAGATGAGAGAGATTTGTGGCATTTTGGTAACAAATGGTCAAACTTTTGGCATTTTAATTAATTTCCCAAAATTTTAATCGCTCAACTTACAAGATACACTATTTCCCCCTTCTTTGGTTACTGCTGAATTGCTCAATCTGCTCCTGCTAATCTCTTATCAATCTCGCTGGTGAGTTCTACTCCTTGCCACTTTTGATGTTATCTTCCCCATCACTTCGATTTCTCTTCTACAACATCTTATGTGATTTCTCTCTATTTGTTGGTTAATGATTTAAGATTTTGTGTGTGTTATCTGCCCCCTTCTATGCTATGATATAGGGTTTCAGTAACCTCCTTCTTGCATACATGAAGATAACGAAAACATGTTTGGTGAATTATTTGGTTCTCAAGCATTTAAGAATTAAGAAACTCTATTGGTATAAAGGGAAGCAATATTGAGACTATTATGTTTTTTTTTTCTTCTTCTTTTCGAACACCAACTGTTTGATAAAATGCATCAATGAACAACCTTTGTGCCTACATGCTGTATTGTATTTGTTGTATTCATTTTCTCAAATCTGATACTATTGCTCGTGGTGATTTTATGCTAAGAAGGTTTTGATTATGTAATTTTTTGCTAGTAGTCCTTTTGTTAAAGTGAAGAATAAATTATGACATTTAAGGTCAATGAACAACTTTTGAACCTCAAGGTGACATGAATTCTCTGGGCTTCTTAGAAGCAACATAACTGTGTAAAATCTGTAAATGGGTGCGTTTTTTTTTTAAACACAATCTGATAGCCAAACCTCATCCATTGACGCCTCCAAACTCATTTCTTCCAAGATTCACATCGCCTCCACATTGTTCATCGACTTCATCCCCAGGTACGATTTATGTCTTCATCTATCTAGTCGTACCAAAGGTAGGGCGGACAATTAGTCTTGGTCACCAAACGCTACCATTTAGGAACAACGTAAAAAAACCTATGAAGTGTTATAATTATTTATATATTAAAGAAATAGAACAAAAAAGGAGACTATTTTTCCGTTTGGAAATTTTCTATTTTCTTTTATCGCATGCATTGTTGAGCACTTACAAATTCATGCATGTTTTCAAATTTTAATCACAAATTGCTTGAATTAGTTATAGCTTGAATGCATAAGATGTTTTGTTTAGTTAATAAATATTTTTTAGTCGATAAAGTTTTAAGTGTGAAATTATAAATTACAACCGTCTAAATGATTTTAAACAAAAAACATTAAAAAAACTGAAAGTTAAATATTAAACGATCTCATTAAAACATCATTGAATAATAATATCAAATATAATTAGATGATGGAACCAATAAAACACTAATACAGTAATTAGAAGTTTAGAACAATTATTAATTGCAAAAATAAAGTAATTAAATTAAATAGTTTAGTAATGAAATTGTATTTAAAAAAGTAAAATGTGATAAGTTTATGATAATGAAATGAGATTAAAATGCTGAGATTTATATAATGTTGACTGACACAACAAATAATGACGTTACTATAAAAAAAAAGAGGCCCCTTTAAGAGGGCTTCATCGATTCTAGATGATGTTTAACATTAAAAACATGCTTCAGTAATTAAAGATGTGGAACATCTTTAGTATTTTCCATTATATATATAATATCACTTGTACAGAGTGTATGTATAATTAAGTTGGCTATAATACAATTTTGAATTACAACATATATTTGACTCGATTGATCGAGCAATTTGGCCATCGATCCTATTGATCATTCGAACTTGAATGAAAAGGGGGTTCTAACCGAGTATTTAGTTGAAACCCAAGTCATATGTCCTTGCCCATATAAATCTTTTGCTTTATCCTTACTATCCCGACTAAATGTTATTTCGTATGTTAACTTTTGCTTCACCGCTGTAAAACTCAGCTCTTGAGAACGACTACCAACCACAACACTTACACCCTGCGGTGCATAAATTTCCCCGACCGAGTAAGCTGAGTTTGCCATACCAACATTAGTCACCGTCCTTGAGTATGTTTTGCTATCCCCCCTTTTTAATGTAACTGCAAAAGAAGGATAGTTTAGTTGTGCCTCGGGTATGGTTTTTGCGCATGAAACCTTTCTTTTAACGATGATTGCAACTTGTTTGGGTGTATAGCCTAATCCACACAGATAAGGGATGTAGTCATCTGGTTGGATGTCATAAACAAGGCCTGGATCATTGGCTTTTGATGGGTTCACGTGACCTGACCCAATGGCAAATACGTCTGCAGGAAGCTCTCTTTCGTCAACAATGGCATGTCCATTTAGGCTTACTTGACCCGCCGTCGTCATTATTGCAGACTTAATAACAGCAGGAGACCATTCGGGATGTGCGCTTTTCACCAGTGCAGCTGTGCCTGCAAGATGAGGACAAGACATTGACGTGCCAGAGATTATGTTAAACGTTGATTTGGTTCCTGTCGTCTTGTTATCCACCGATTGCCACCAAGCTGCAAGAATGTCAACACCAGGTCCAATAATGTCTGGCTTTAGGATTCCAGGACTTGCATAGTTAGGCCCTCTTGAAGAGAAAAAAGCCACTTCTGGAGCTGACTTTATGCCAAGTACAGTTCCACGAAAAATGATAGTTGCTACAGGAGGTGATGAAGTAGTATTCAGATACTTTTTTATCTCAGCTGCTTCCTTGTAACCAACGTTTGATGAAGGAAGAACATTAGCTTGTGCAAATACAGTCTCGCCTGAATCAATATCATTTGCAAGAATCATGGCCACTCCTCCAGCGTCTTTCACTACCTTGCTCTTTCCAACTCCATCACTGAAACCGCCTACATCACACAGCACAACTTTTCCCTTCACATCATTAGGGTCCAGTGAGTCCTCCATGCACCATGCTGCTTCGTCACCACTTTTGACGCCGGGGTAAACAAGAGGTCGAAACTTATAATAATCGACATTTGGTTGATACAGTGATTCACCATCAAATGACTTTCTGTTTCCGAGAATAACCGTTGTCCGTATTCTTCTATCAATGGTACTAGCCCCAACTGTAAGGACCCATGGGGCCTCATTCGATAATGAACTATTTCGAGGACCTTCATTACCTGCTGAACAACTCACAAAGATCCCTTTTTGTTGGGCAGCAAATGCAGCTATCATGACAGTATTCTCGTAGAATGACTTCATTCCCCCACCAAGTGAGATTGAGATGACATCAACACCGTCTCCAACAGCTGCATCCATGCCTGCTATGATGTCACTCTCCGAACAATATTCGTCACATACTTTGTACATGGCCAAGTGTGCCAGCGGCGCTATCCCAGTGGCAGTGCCGTTGGCTTGGCCAAATACGTTTGCATTATATACCGGACTCCCTGCAGCAGTAGTTGAAGTATGAGTCCCATGGCCTGACTTATCAATTGGACTAGTTTTGGGAACAAAGTTTCTCATCCCGATCAACTTGTTATTGCACCCTGCCACTTGACATTTTCCTTTCCATTTTGGTGGCGGAGGTGGGACACCCTTATCATTAAAGGAAGGATGTCCTGGAGTAATCCCAGTGTCTAGAAGCCCAATTATGATTCCCTTGCCATAGTTGGAATCCTTCCAGATGCCGCCTGAGTGTTGGCGCAAACCCAAAAAGTGTGGAGTATGAGTTGTGTGCAAGTGGAACACAGTTTCAGGCATTACAGATACAACTTGTTGTTTCATGTTCTCCAAGGCCTTGGCTTGCTCCACCGACATTTTTGCAGCAAATCCTGTAATGACATGGTGGTACATATACATCATGGTTGGCTTGTGATGATCTGAGGCTGAGGCGGAAACAGCTTTAGACAGAATTGTATTATACCAGTGTTCGAGGTAATGCGAGTCTTGGGGTTGAGCTGCTGGGGAAGTTAAGTGAACAATGTAGGTTTTGAGGTCATGGGCGTTGGTACTGAAAATGGTGGTGCAAGCGAGAAATAACACATAAACAATAGCTGACACCATTTTTTAAACTATCACTTGGTAAACTTGCTAGGAATGATATCTGTCATACCACATAAGCATATGTATATATACACACACACACACACACACACATAGAGAGAGATAGAGAGAGAGAGAGAGTGAGAGAGAGTTGTGTTAATTTGTTTTCTTTGGAATTTGTTAAGGAAATAGTTGATGAAAAATAACTTGTAAAAGTGGTAATATATAAATGGAATATTTTCTTCATTGCCTACAAATAGGAAATTAAGTTTCGTTTTATCGGAAAAACAAACAAGTTTTAAAATGATTTTTGGAATTGAGTAGTCGATGGGTAGTTCATATTTTCATAACAATGTATTGCTTCAGCACTTAAGAAATTACTCCATGTGGTTGTTTTCTTGTGTAGAATATTATTATTTGTTTCAATTAATTTTTGTTGCGTTGATATTAAACCAAAAGTGATATGAGAGTGATGTGCAACGAAGCATGCTGAAAATATGCAGAAAATTGGTCGATTGGATGCAGCAGGGCCAATGCTCAAGGTATTTTTGGTGTACAACTTGTTAAGAAAAGAGCTTAATAAGTTAATATGCATTGTTGTTAAGCAATTTGTTTCCTTGATGTAGAAATTTGTTCAACTCTTCGGGGCCCAAGAATATGTTGTCAGCTGACCTGTTGTATTTCTAAATTGTTTCATGACTTACCTTCTTTTATTCACCTGAATGAATAATTTTCGTTCCAATAAATTAATACCCTCGAAACCATTTTTAAATTTTGTTGCAAGAAATCAATACCCTCAAAACCAATTTGAATTTTATTTTATTTAGTTGCAATATATTAATACCCTCAAAACCAATTAACTAATTGCTAAATCCTATATTGTTCACGAATCATAACCGTCAGATCCACTTTAAAATTACTCTCTATTCATTTCCTAAGTACCATTGTTACATCAGTACCACCTCTTTCTTTCCTTGAAATTAATTGTTAGTATTGCCTTTTCTTAATTGTTAGAAGTGATGAAAATGTAAAAAGTGTGTCTTATTAGAGAAACCAAGCCAATCTTAACAATCCATATCATCACTTATCTATACTATATTATAAAGCATTTAACCCCCAAACTCTTAAAAACAACAATTTAAACACCATGTACTATAATGTTTAAAGCATATTTACTTAATTTCTAAAGAGAAAAAGCTAATTCTTTTTTTTTTGGAAACCAGGAACCATAATGCCTCTACATCCACGCCTCCATCTTCCTCACTCCGCCACTAAACCCTGCCGGCGAAATGACGACTTACGTTTATACTTTATCAATGACCAGTTATCAAGACGCCGATTCAGGTTTATATTCATTTTCCAAGACAACTATTCGCCATCCAAGATGCGCAGGGCTTTTTATGCTCTGCAAATCTATTCAAATCAAGTTCATTATCTCAAATCGATTCACCATTACCAAGGTTTCTTCTCATATACGACTTCACCATCACCATGGGTTTCTTCTCAGGTACGACTTCACCGTCACCAAGGGCTTCATTCACAATTTCATTGTTTCTACATCTCTCAAATTGATTTGGTTGGGTTTCTTTGTTTCTGGTTGCACAAAGATATAATTTTTAGTTTGGGTTGCACACTTTTCATCAGGTTCATACGATTTCACCATCTCTCAAAGAACATACCATATTCAAATCAGGGTTTCTTCACGGGTTCTTCTCAGGTACGATTTCACATCACCAAGGGTTTCATTCACAGTTTCTTTGTTTCTTCTTGTGGCTACTGCTACCACGAGTGCTACTACTCCGTGGAGTTCCCAGAAGAATTGGACCGTTTCATGCGGTTCTCTCGATTCGGTTTTTGATTTCCCGATCGACTCACAATTCACGGCTAGGAAACCTGTTGGGAATATTGAGGTTGGAAGTTTGGACCTTGAACAAATTGGAGACTAAGGTGGGGGTCTTGTGAGGTAGCTTCCGAGTTTATCAACTGCAGTTTTTAAAAGAGAGAATAATTACTGATTAATAATTATTAATCAATAATTATCTACCAATTTAAAAAAATAAAAATGATAATCTCGGTTGATTAGAAAACGTGTGTTAAGTGTGTATTTTAAAAAGAGATTCCTTTTTTCACTTGGAGACTAAGTCTCTAGATCAAACCATTATCTCCTAATTCAAGGGAGAAAAACGTGGGTTGAGGGGTGGAAAAAATAAGTTTAAAACTGAGATAAATCTCTCATTTAAAAAACACAGAAAAAACAACCATTCAACTCTCTCATTTTCTGCTACTGCTGCTGCCTTCGATACTGCATTAGATCTTTGTTCTTCAACAATTTCTGTCTCACACTTTGCTGATAATTAAATACTAAAGCTGTTAGTATTTAGTTCGTTCTGCATCAAATCCTGGGGCTAAGCGATTGTCAAACTCACAGCTTTAGAGTATCGCCAAAACCTTTAAGGACAGGTTTTTACCGTGCAGTTTTTGTCTTCCGTTCGATCATATAATCAGGTTGGTTTTATATTTCTGTAATCGTCATTTGATTTCGTTCACTAGAGTGAACACTCTGATTCTACCCCTTTCTTGACAAATCTATCGCGAAGGATAGAATTGTTTTAGGATTATTTCATTTGTTTGTATTAATCAAATTAAAATTGAATCCACTGTTAAAATTTGAGTTTTATTAATTGATCATCAATTTAATAAAAGGTTCTAATTTTAATTACTGTTGCAATATATATATCTATATATATATACAGTTCGTCGTCTTATATATATATAACCATATATATATTGTTTATTAAACCAATGTTTGATTACTATTGCAGTTGATTACGTGTATATATATATTATAAAGATTCTTATATATATATATATATATTTAATTATTAAGTCATATTTAATAAGTGAAAGTTTATAATTATATTAATACCTTCAAAGTTTTGTTTAATTATAAAACGTGGAATATTTTACTGATTTTTAAAATATTCAACAATCTTAAAGGTTTTTGTACGATCAACAATGGAAACTGGTAACTATCGCTTGATGCCACAAGATCTCGTGAAATTGGACAGTTTCGATGGGTCCAATTTCACTCGCTGGGCTGAAAAAGTCAAATTTATGCTAATGGTGCTCAAACTCTGGTATGTGGTGGACCCTAATGTACAATTGCAACCAATACCTGATAACCCAATTCCTGCTGCCGGGAAAGAGCCGGACAGAGCCAAGATAGCCGAACTCGAGAAGGAGCGGCTATTCCGAAAAGAATGTGAGACTCTGGCTTGTGGGCATATAAAAAATGACATGTCTGACCGGCTCTATGATTTGTATGCCCCAATTTCGTGCCCTCGAGAACTTTGGACCGCATTGGAATTCAAGTACAAGGCACAAGAGGAAGGTACCAATAGGTACCTTGTGTCTCGCTACTTGAGATTCAATATGGTTGATGATAAACCAATACTTGAACAACTTCACGAACTTCAAGTATTGGTTAACAAGATGAAAGTTCTCAACATTTCTCTTCCTGATATTTTCCAAGTAGGGACAGTTGTTGATAAATTGCCCCCATCTTGGAAGGATTTCCAAAAACGTATGATGCACAAATCCGAAGATTATTCTTTGGATGATTTGATAAAACATATCAGGATTGAGGAAGAGGCTCGAAATAGGGACAAGAGGGGCAAGACTATCTTGAGTGCCAACATCGTGCAGGCTGGTGGTAAAGGGAAGTTTAAATCTAATGGACCCACTAAAAAGTGGAACTTGGGTCCTCAAAAGAAAAACTTCAAGAAGTCTGGGCAGTCCTCTAGTCAAGGGCCAAAGAGATCAGGTAAGTGCCATGTCTGCGGAGAGGCAGGGCACTATGCGAGGGAATGCAAGCAAAGAAAGTCCGGACCACCAGTGGCAAACACGGTTGAAGATATCCAACACCTTGTTGCAAGCTTGCAAATGGACGAGATTGATATGATCTCTGAAGCAGCTACCAGAATCACCGCTAGTAGAGGAGGTTGGTATTTGGACACTGGAGCCACTGTTCATGTTCGTGACTCCAGGTCCAAGTTTATGGAGTATGGACCTGTTCGAGAAGGAAGACAGGTGATAGTGGCCAACAATGGCACGGCTGATGTTGCGGGGATTGGGACCGTACTACTCACATTCACCTCCGGCAAGACTGTCACTCTAAGGGATGTCTTACATGTTCCCTCGATCAACAAGTGCCTTGTGTCTGCGGCCAAACTTGACAAAAACGGGTTTGGCCTCAACATCGAGGCATTGAAGCTTGTGATCTACAAACAGAAGACCTTCATTGGAAAGGGATATCATCAGCTGGGGATGTACCGTTTGAACCTGAGTGACGATGTTTATGGAGTCGGGCCAAGTGAACCTATGGGTAGTAATGTGAATGCAATTTCTGATGATGTTTTAGATAATTCCGTTTCTGATGTAGTTCCCTTTGATATCAATAAAATTAATTCTTCTGATTATTTTGTTTGTTCAATTTCTTTATGGCATAAACGTTTGGCACACACGAATGTGAAAAATATTGAAAAAATGCAAAATAAAGGATTAATTAAAATCGATAATAAAGATTTTGGAAAATGTGAGACTTGTGTAAAATCAAAATTTACTAAGAAACCATTTCCATCAGTCAAAAGGGACACTACTATTTTAGAGTTGATTCATTCCGACATCTGTGAATTAAATGGAATACTTACACGTGGTGGTAAAAGGTATTTCATTACATTCTGTGATGACTTCAGCCGGTTTTTACACGTTTATTTATTACATTCAAAAGACGAAGCTTTTGATGCTTTTAAACTTTTCAAAGCTGAAGTGGAAAATCAACTTGAGAAACGGATTAAAATACTTCGATCAGATAGAGGTGGTGAATATTTTAATAGAGAATTTGATACGTTCTGCGAAGAGAACGGTATCAAACATGAACGCACCTCTCCATTCACACCTCAACATAATGGTTTGGCGGAAAGAAAGAATCGGACCCTTGTTGAGATGGTCAACTGTATGTTGAACCAATCGGGGCTACCAAACAATCTGTGGGGAGAAGCTCTATTGACCGCTTGCCATATTCACAATCGAATCACTAGTCGTGTGATTCCAACCAGCCCATACGAGTTTTGGAAAGGAAGAAAACCTAACTTAAACTATTTTAGAGTCTGGGGTTGCATTGCTTACTATCGTACTCCTGATCCAAAAAGATCTAAACTAGGAGCTCGAGCTATTAAAAGCATATTCGTAGGATATGCTAGAAATAGCAAGGCTTATAGGTTACTAGATAAAGAATCGGGAGTAATAGTGGAATCCAGAGATGTGGAATTCTTTGAAGACAAATTTTCAGAAGATGCTGAAAATTCGAAAAGAACATTGGCTTCAAATCTTCCTGGTACATCTCGTGATAGTTCGAAAGCCTCAAACAAGGTTGACGAACCACGTAGAAGTACTAGAGCAAGAAAAGAGAAAAATCTAGGGGATGATTTCTTCTCATACTTGGTCGAAGGGACACAAAAGAAAGTGACAAGAGAGGTCATTTTCTCGATTAACATCGAAGATGATCCTAAGACTTATAAAGAGTCCATGTCTTCAAGGGATGCTCCTTTATGGAAAGAAGCAATAAATGATGAAATGGACTCCATCATGGGTAATGGAACTTGGGAATTAGCTGACTTACCCAAGGGAGCAAAACCCATAGGCTCTAAATGGGTATTCAAAAGAAAGCTGCATCCGGATGGTTCAATCTCGGCTTTTAAAGCTAGATTGGTAGCTAAAGGATATAGACAGAGAGAAGGTGTTGATTACTTCGACACTTACGCTCCGGTTGCTAGAATTAGTTCTATCCGAACTCTTATAGCAATCTCGGCCATAAAAGGACTGTACATTCATCAAATGGATGTAAAGACAACCTTTTTAAATGGTTATTTAAACGAGGAGGTTTATATGGAGCAACCCGAAGGGTTTGTGATACCTGGACAAGAGAATAAAGTATGTAGACTTATTAAGTCTCTATACGGGTTAAAGCAAGCCCCCAAACAGTGGCACGAAAGATTTGACACTACTATCACCTCTTTCGGGTTCCGACATAATGGAGCTGATCGGTGCATTTACTCAAAATGTACAAAAGAATCCACTGTGATAATCTGTCTTTATGTCGATGATATGTTGATCATCGGAACCAATCTAGAAGGCATCAATGTGACGAAAAACTACTTATCCTCGAACTTTAAGATGAAAGATCTTGGAGAAGTAGATACCATTCTTGGGATTAAAATCAAAAGGTCAGGATCTCAAATTTCTCTTAGTCAATCCCACTACATAGAAAAGATATTGACTAAGTTTCAACATTTGAATATAAAGGAGTTCAATACTCCATTCGATTCAAGTGTGAAACTTGACAAGAACTCTGGTAGAGCGGTGGCTCAATTAGAGTATGCTAGTGCAATAGGTTGCATGATGTATGCAATGCATTGCACTAGACCGGATATTGCTTTTGCTGTGAGTAGACTAAGTCAATATACAAGCAATCCGGGTCCAGATCACTGGAAGGCAATCAGTAGAGTCTTTGGATACTTGAAAAGAACCAGTGATCTAGAGTTGACGTACACGACGCATCCAGGAATCATGGAAGGATATTCTGATGCTAGTTGGATAGATCACTCAAGTGACTCTAAATCCACAAGTGGGTGGATTTATACACTTGGTGGTGGAGCGATTTCTTGGGCGAGCAAGAAACAAACATGTATCGCTCATTCAACTATGGAAGCCGAACTTATTGCCCTAGCTGCTGCGGGCAAAGAAGCCGAATGGATTAGAGACCTGTTGTCAGATATTCATTTATGGCCTCGGCCAACTCCTTCGATTCCCATGTATTGTGACAGTGAGGCCACACTGTCAAAAGTATACAACGCCGTGTATAATGGGAAGTCGCGACACATAGGTCTCCGACACAATTACGTGAGACAACTGATAGATAATGGTACCATAAGCATTGTGTATGTCAAGTCGTGTGGAAACTTGGCAGATCCATTGACTAAGCCTCTGACGAGAGACTTAGTAGGATCAACTACCAGAGACATGGGTCTGAAACCACGCAGAATCGGTTAGTGATGGAAACCCAACTTAGATTTAGTGCTCCTATCTCCTAAGTTTAATGGGTAATAACAAGTCACTCAACCGATAGAAGGTACTATCGATAAAGATAGACTCATGTAAGGTATTTGATAGTACGTCGTTGCCGAGAACGAGGATGAGTTTGATCTCTTAACAAAGTTTGAAGGCATCTTAGCAACAAAGATGATATAGAACTTTGCCTATATGACTTGGAGGTGGTGCCGCCTCAAATAAAGATTAGTGGTTTCTCTTCTAGAAAGTCATGAAACATGATTTAGCGCATGGCCATATTCGCGCTCAGTGAGAAAGCAAAGAATTAAGGTGATGTGTGTAAGTAAACCGAAGCGGTCTTAAGATTCAAGGTTTAAATCCTAAGGATACCATTGAATTGATCTATTTTTGTATACTTATATAAAACTGGGTTTAATCTTTGTGACACCACTGTAACATCATCTTATGTGAATGTCAGAAAACTTTCCAACCTGGTGGGGGATTGTTGGGAATATTGAGGTTGGAAGTTTGGACCTTGAACAAATTGGAGACTAAGGTGGGGGTTTTGTGAGGTAGCTTCCGAGTTTATCAACTGCAGTTTTTAAAAGAGAGAATAATTACTGATTAATAATTATTAATCAATAATTATCTACCAATTTAAAAAAATAAAAATGATAATCTTGGTTGATTAGAAAACGTGTGTTAAGTGTGTATTTTAAAAAGAGATTCCTTTTTTCACTTGGAGACTAAGTCTCTAGATCAAACCATTATCTCCTAATTCAAGGGAGAAAAACGTGGGTTGAGGGGTGGAAAAAATCAGTTTAAAACTGAGATAAATCTCTCATTTAAAAAACACAGAAAAAACAACCATTCAACTCTCTCGTTTTTTGCTACTGTTGCTGCCTTCGATACTGCATTAGATCTTTGTTCTTCAACAATTTCTGTCTCACACTTTGCTGATAATTAAATACTAAAGCTGTTAGTATTTAGTTCGTTCTGCATCAAATCCTGGGGCTAAGCGATTGTCAAACTCACAGCTTTAGAGTATCGCCAAAACCTTTAAGGACAGGTTTTTACCGTGCAGTTTTTGTCTTCCGTTCTATCATATAATCAGGTTGGTTTTATATTTCTGTAATCGCCATTTGATTTCGTTCACTAGAGTGAACACTCTGATTCTACCCCTTTCTTGACAAATCTATCGCGAAGGATAGAATTGTTTTAGGATTATTTCATTTGTTTGTATTAATCAAATTAAAGTTTGAATCCACTGTTAAAATTTGAGTTTTATTAATTGATCATCAATTTAATAAAAGGTTCTAATTTTAATTACTGTTGCAATATATATATCTATATATATATACAGTTCGTCGTCTTATATATATATAACCATATATATATTGTTTATTAAACCAATGTTTGATTACTATTGCAGTTGATTACGTGTATATATATATTATAAAGACTCTTTTATATATATATATATATATATATATATATTTAATTATTAAGTCATATTTAATAAGTGAAAGTTTATAATTATATTAATACCTTCAAAGTTTTGTTTAATTATAAAACGTGGAATATTTTACTGATTTTTAAAATATTCAACAAAACCACCACTGTTTCTCCTACCACCTTCTTCCGACTTTGAACCTTGCGAGATTAAATGTGAGTTTTCTATCTGATTATTTAGTCTCTGGATTTCTCGATTGATTTAGTTTTTGAAAAGCTCTTTTTTAACCATGGTGCCTAATTTAATTTTTCTTATATATGTTTTATCTCAATCCTTCCAACCATGAAGAGAAATCCAGCTTCTGTTTCGTTGATGAAGATGAGTCAAACTTCAACTCCCATCCCACCACAAATACAGGAATCATACGGACCTTGAAGTTTCAAAACCCAAGTTCTTGGAGAAAGTTCCAAACCTCAATGACGATTAGGAGGCCCAAAAGCGCACTGAATATCGGAAAGAAACCCAACGATTCTGAAGTAATCGTGAATCAACCGACCTGATGGAATTCAGTTCTGCTACAGGCTCCTATCTATCGATTTTTTGGTTTATGGTTTATATTGTTTACAGTCCGATTAGTTTGATTTGTGTTTTTCACTCCTCGGTTTTTTATCTGTGCTTCGTACAGGACGCTTCATAAGGTATCCAAATTCGTGTTTTCCTTCATCATAATGGTAGGTTTCTTCTTAGGTGGGTTTCTTCTTTGTGTTATTGTTCTTCTTGCAGCACAACATGTCAACATGGCTGGAGCAATTCATTTTTGGGCATCTTAGGTACTGTCTTTCCTCCTATAACTTTCTGAAATTGCTACTTAGGATTACTATTTGCTACTTAGGATTACTATATTTTTCTGAAATTGATTTTTTTAGTTGCATGTTTAAAGATGGCCACTAAAGGTCTTTATAATATGTTTTCTATTTATGATATATTAACAACTTCATGATGAGCTTAACTTGGAGTAGAAAACTCAAAACTTTATATTCTTGGTACAAATCAGAGCTCAAAGTACAATCTTATTTTTTTCATGTTCCCCCTTGTGATCACCTGAAAAGTGAATCTCATTTAGAATTGGAACATGACAAAGAGTGAAATTTAAGAATGTACAATCTTTTTGGGTTTAATATCTACCCAAGCTTGAGACAAGAGAAGCGGCCTTAGCTATTGGGGTTATCTTCTTCTTGCTTCCGTTTCTTCTTCTGTTTGTCCTTCGATTTTACTTGCAGTATTTCATTACCCTAATATCTTTGATTTTGGTCTGAAATTTGAGTATATTAGGAATGGTTTGTTGTTTCCTGTTTTTTCTGCCTTTGTTGAGTGTTTGTAGAATTGATGAAGATTGAGAATTAAAGAGGGAAAATGAGAAAACAATTTCGACAAGAAAAAATTTAAGGTCTGAATTTATATCTGTTACCTAATATACTCCTAATTTACCTAATATACTCCTCTCATATCTTCATATCCATTCCTAATATACTCCTCTCATATCCATTCCTAATTTACCGTATCCATTCCTTTTTTTTCCGACCTTGTTTTCTTATTTATACGGTTTATTGTTTCTTGTTTTTTCAAAATCGTGGTTTCAAAATCGATTGAAGGGTATGTTGTTATTTAGCCTGCTTTTGTCTGCATAGATTATGAATTCAGAGTTCTTATTGTATTTAAACTGTTTCTAGATTTTAATGTGGTCTTTTGTTCTACGACTGAGGCCAGTATAAAATAACATTGGTAGAAAGTTTTGTGCTTCCCAAATGTATTCTGTCCAAGTTTTATGTAGTTTTGTGCTTCTTCCGGTTGGTTAAAAAACGTGATTATAGTTGTCTTAATTCCTTCACATGTGAAACTTAATGAGTGCAGGTCTGAAGACGAAGTGTCTAAGATTGTCCGATCTTGCAACAAACTTAAGGTCCAAACTTTCAGGTTTAGTTTCAAATTTTCTTTATTGGTATAGATGATCTTCTTTTGTTCCACATTTTCTTAATGATGGTGCTGTCAAATATGAAAATGCCACCCCTGCAACAGAGGCTCAGGTTGGTTGCCCCTCTTATATTACCAGTTGCTTGTTGGGAAACCTTTATACGTTTAATCGTTGTCTCTTTTGGTATTCCAAAATTCAGTCTTTTTAATTTATATTTCTGCAGATAGGGAAAGATGTCGTGTCATTTTTAACTTGGCCTTCAAATCCTTCAAAATTATAAGACCAACTAACCAGCCCTATAGCCTTTACTAACAAAAAACATATGCATCTTGTCTTTGAGGTGCAAGATATTTTTTGCAATTTTCTCTTAACTTGGTCACAAGTTCTAGAACTAGAAAAATGTTAATAGATTTTGTTATAAAAATCGTAACATGCTCTGATAAGCAAGTATCCGTTTGTTATCAAACTTTAGGGATGTAACGAACTACTAAATATGCACGAAGAAGACATACGAGTGGCTTTTGGGCTATAAGGGTCTGTGTTTTAGCACCTTAATTGACTCGCAACGTTTTCAGTCAGCTGTTGTATCGAATTAAACCACATGCTCCACCGCTTGTGCAGGCCCCCGTCGTTTGGTAGTGGCTTAATGATATAGAAAGTGGCTTATTCATACTTTCACTGGTCTGCTTCATGCTAGGCTGGATGTTGCAGGCGTATGAGGTGGTCCGTTCTCAAATCTTGTAAGCTGGTTCTTGACGTGGTCAACTAGAGATTCGTCTTGGTCAAAGGTTTGTCACAAGACTTGGAATGATAAATAACGTCATTTCTGTGAAAGAATTCTACCTTGCATTTTTTGGGCTGCTCCTCGTGTATGTAAAGTTGTGTTTTGGTAATGTGATAGAGCTCAATAAGTTGATCTTTCACATGGGTTTCTTTGTTTATTAGATTGTGATGATTAATATTATGCATATCGCTTTCTTAATAATTACTCAAATGTGCTTCTTGTCTTACATAGTTGGATGATTATGAGGTTTACTATGTATATCTTGCTGGAACGGGAGTTGGGCTGATTCTATTGGCTCAATAATCGAATGGGATTTTTTTTTCTCGCAATGGACCAATTTTTAGAACATTTTGGTGTGTAGATTATTGGATGGATGGTCTGGGACTGTTGTTCAATTTTAATTTTGATAACTATTATTATTGATATGGATTGTTTGGTACTAATTATAGAGGAGATGCTTCCTTTTTATTTTTGGACCTGTTGGTTTACTCTTGTGCATGTAGTTTTGACATAAGCATTTTGGATTTAATCATGAGTTGTGGATGATTTTGATTATGGCTGGGAGGATTTTTTTGACCAAAGTGATACTTTCTTTGGTTTTAAAGTACTCGTATTGGTGGAAAATGCTTTGGATTAGCTTTGAGGACTTTTTTTTTCTTTTTTTGGAATGATCAATTCAAGCTTACCAATTTTTTTGATTGGGTTATTCGGTTCGATAATTGGTTAAACCGAATAAGAATTCTTATTTTTGTTGGACACTTGTGAAAAAGCCTTACATTGTTGGCTAATGAAAAATGGACTCTTGAGAAAGATTCATATTATTTACAAATGACTTCTTTTTGGTGCACTTGGAAACAAGTTACCTTCTTGCCCCGTTGTTCTTCATTTCTTATTGCCATCATTACAATAGTGATCGAGTTGGCAGACCTATCTATGTCACAAAGCCAATGGTAGATTTATGCGGTAAACTAAGTTATAGTGTTAAATCTTACCGGTAAGCGCTTACTTGATATCCATTTGGGTAAACGAGCCCTAAGTGTAAATATATCATTCTTAAAATCTTTTTTATCAAAACCGGCAAAGCTTCAAAATCGTTGACATTTATGACACCTGCCGCATTGCGCGGGTACACAACTAGTGTATTTTTTAAATATGATCAAATTAAATCCTAGTTAAAGATAAGAATATCAAATTTTAATCGTCATTAAGGGCCGTTTACGAAACACTTACACGGATAAGTGTTTACCAAGTCACATTATCTTACAGGATAAATATGGCAAGGACCAAGAATCTTACCCGGTAAGAGCGACAGCAAAGACCGAGAGTCTTACCCGGTAAGTGAGTGCAACGACTCTTACCGCGGTTAGCGCTTATTGGCTAAATTGTTGCATACAATGCCATTTTGGTGGACTAAAATCTTACCTGGTAAGTAAGTGATAGTGTTGAATTTTACCGGTAAACACTTACCCGAGTAAGTGATTAGGTCAGCTAGTTTATTGTGCTTGAAAATAAATATTAGATGAATTAATAGTTATTAATTAATGAACTATGTATAAGTTAGATAATTAAATTAATTTTTGAGTAGGTTACAAATTTCGTCCCTGTGGTTTAGTAAAATTTTGGATTGGGTCCCTTGAATGAATTAATTACAAGGATAGTCATTGTGGTTTCATTTTTGTTATGGATCAAGTCCCTCATGTTAATTGGCGTTTAAGACTCTGTTAACTTGGAAGCATTTTCATATTTTAGCTGTATTATGAAACTTTTAATTGTTCCAAGGACCTGTTTTGTCAATTTCTAAAACTCAAGAATCAAACCAAACCCAGATTCCTGTGTATTATCTTCCCCAGATTTTTCATGAAGAAAAATCAAACCCAAAAGATTATACCTAAAATCAAACTCAAAAAGATTTTAAAACCAAAAAAAATTTGAATAAGATAATCAACAATATATAAAATCAGTTACCATTTTTAAAGAATAAAATCAATAACATAAACCTAGTTTTTATAACAAAACAAAAAACGAACCCCATTTTTCAGGAACAAATCAACAATGAAAAACCTGTTTTTAAACCATTTGTACAAATCTAGATTCAGCCCAAATAAAAAATCCTAGAAACAAAAAATATTGAATTCATCAACATCAAATTTGTTATTAACTCCACAAGAACACAACAACATCAAGAATCCAAAATCTAAATCGAAAACCCTAAAATTCGTACCATATCAAAAAACCATTACCAAAACCATAAAAATCCAAAACCCTAATCTAAACCCAGAAATCATAAAGAAGAAGATGGAGCAGAATCAATTTTTTGTTGATTTCCGAAAGCCTCGTTTGATTTCTTCTACCGAAAGATGCATTAGAAGAAACAATATGTCCGATTTCTTCACCAGATCTGAATTGACTTGATACATGACTTTGTTCTGTGAAGCCTCATGTTTCTATTCCGTTAATGGCGATGTAAGGTTGTTTCAGAAATTAAAGATGGGAAGGGCTGAAGCTGAGAGATTGGGAAGAGCCAAAAATGACTTGGAGAAGAAGTCGTGTAATGGATCTAGTATTTGATTTTGTTTTAATGTTGAAGAAGCCGTCTTGGGAAGAGGTAGAAATGGGTCTGTATTTGCTTTTGTTTTATCTTTATTATTATTAATAATAATATTGTTGAGTTTTAGAAATTGACGAAGCAGGTCCTTGAAATAATTAAAAGTTTTATTATTCAGCGAAAACAACAAAATGTCTCTAGGCTAACGGAGATTTTAAACAGATATTAACATGAGGGACCTAATCCATAACAAAAATGAAACCACAGTGACCATCCTCGTAGTTATATCATTTGAGGGACCCGATCCAAAATTTCGTGAAACCACAGGGACGAAATTTGTGGGCCAACATGTTTGCCGTGTGAAAATCTCACAGCAGTGTGAAATCACAAACCGGCAAAAACTTCTCAAGTTTACCGGCCGATTGGAGTGTTCAAAACGGCAAATTTGGATTATGCATGAATGGAGACGCTCTTAGCTGCTGGCCGTTGGGTTGCGACCGGGTCAACTTGACCCACGTGTGTGCTGTTGTCGGGTTGCAGTCGGATAAAGATTTTGAACCGATTATGCCTTCTTGAGTTAAAAAGAAATATTATAAGAGGACATCAAGCATATCAGGCATCACCCCAACCAACTGAGCTGTTGAGTTGCTTTTGTTTTCAAAACTCTCAAAAATCTATTTATGTTCATGTTACCTGTTTATGTTTAAAACAAAAATCCAATATCATGGGAGGTTCAAACTATGAACCATTTTATTTTCTTGTTTTATGAAAACCACAGAAATTTAATATAATATTTATTTTAGTTTTATAAAACTGTGTTATGGTCCTCGAAGTTGCAAAAATATGTTTATGCCACTCGGTTTCAATTATCTATCTTTTTTAAATTACCAAGATGTCCATACGATTAAACGGTCGGTATTTCAAGCACTAACGTATGTGTTTTTATTAAAACCTTATATAAAACAATAATAATAATAAAACATTCAATTCCATTATTATCTTAATACAAAATAATAATAAATTTAATTTTGTTAAAAGAATATGTATTTCTTCGATATTTAAATCATAAATGAGTCGTTCAAAATGCCCCCTCATACGGATGCCCGAGTAGGCAGGGTCAGGTATGGGGCCGGTCAGGGTTGCCGGTTTCAACCTTTTGCCCAATTAAACAAAATCTAAATTAAAAAAAAACCATACAAACATTTTTTCTAGACACAATTCTTTTAGTGATACCAAAAGTTATTTTTAAATATTTCAAATTTAACATTATCATGACTTAGGTAACCATACCGTAGTCTGTAGATGCTACCATGGGACTGAGTTCCCACTTGCAATAGTAACGACTCATTTGTGATTAAAGGATAGAAGAAATAGAAGTTCTTCTAACAAAACTACATGTATTATAATTTTATATTAAAATAATAATGAAATTGAATGTATTATTATTTTATATAAGGTTTTAATGTAATTAAATGTATTATCGTTTTATATTAAATTTATAGAAAATTTTGTTAGGATAATTAAGAGAGATGATAGATGAGTTTTAAAGATGATGAGTGATGCATAGGAACCAAATCCACAATTCTTTGTTTTAAAAACTTATAAGTTAATTGAAAGGGAAAACTAATTTGACAATTATATCCATCATGTGCACATGATGCCTTTTACCTTTCAAACTTAACGGTGTTAGTGTTGATGGACCCTAGCCACAATATATTGCATACCGCAGAGACTATATCTATAACAAACATAGAATGAGGACCATAGTCAAAGAAAACACAAAACCACAGGAACCAAACCCACAATTCACTCAAAAAAATATTAAAAATTTTCAAAGATTTTTAAAACTTACGCAGACAATTCTGTGTGTGTAAGTTTTTTATTTCTCTGAAACTATATATTTTTAGAAAGAAAAAAAATGTGGAACACACATGACGCTGACATGGAAGTTACGTGGACACATGGAATTGATGCAGATAATCTCTCTGCGTAAACTTTAAAATCTTTATTAAAATTATTATTATTTTTTGGGGGGAGAAAAATAGAATTTATACAGATAAACTCGATCTTTGCGTAAGTATATCTGCATAAGTTTTGGTCATGTGTAGAATAGACTCTCCAAATGACTATTTCGTGAAAAACATGGATAAGATTGGCTAGTTGAGGCAATTTCTGTTTCCATTCTTCATATGCATGTATACTTTTTATGCATGCATATTTCTTATGCCATACATCCATTTATCCACGATGCAATATCCTATGATGTCGAGGTTTACGTTCGTAATTGTCGACATCAAAAGGGTTTTGAGTTTGCCGATCCTTACGCAAACCTACGCTGTGTCAGTTGGTATCAGAGCTCAAAAGAAGCCCGAAAATTGGTATAAAAAACTAAACTGAGAAACAGTCTCTTACGCGACTTACCCCGCTGACTTGAGCCACATTGAAGGTCGCATGTGTGTGCTGAGCTATCCTGCACGGACTGCGTTTATTTCCTTATTTCATTATTGGAAATCGAAGAACAAGTCAAGGAGCGCAAACATAGCAGTATGGGACTTCCATGGGTTCCTAACGAGAATGACACAAACTATTTCTCGTATTCAACTTATACATCTACAACAAAGAGACACGATTTATACATTGGAATGGCTAAATGAACCAATAATCGGTTGAATCAATTATGGGGCCGTTTACCAAACGCTTATTGGGTAAGCGCTTACCGACAAAAGTCGCCATTATCATTAACCTTACAGGTAACATTCCCAACTATCAAAACGTATTGATGGTAAACATTTATAACCTGGTAAGCGTTTACCGGGTAAAAGTCATCACCTTCACTTACCAGGTAAGAATCTCGGTCATTGTCCTCCCTCTTACCGGGTAAGATTCTCGATCCTTGTTATGTTACCTGGTAAAATAATTAAACTGCTAAACGCTTACCAAGGTAAGTATTTAATAAACGGTCCCTAAGTCTCATCATTTGAGTAATAATGTTGTGTTGCTAATTACCGCTCTTAGTTATAAACTTATAGAGGAAGGCTATTTTGCAACCCTTAAAAAGGTTGAAACCATTGCAACCCTCATCATCACCGTTGATTTGATCTTATGCCTTTTTATTTTTACATTTTATTTGTTTTTAATCGGAAGGGCACTTTAGGTATTAAGGAAGTAATTTTTTTTTGAATTTTTTATATAATCCGATTTAGCATTTATTGTAAGTCGAGAATTATAGAAAGATAACTTTTTTTATGGTAACTGCATCAACCGAGAATTATGGAAAGATATTTTTTTTATGGTAACTGCATCAATAATATTTTCAGTAATTTTTAATTGTTATCTTGAATTCTCGAAGTTCAACGATGAAGATGATGATGGCATCCATAGAATTTGAAAATAAAAATTCTGATGAAGAAGACGATGATTTCCGGGTGAAGAAGACGACGATTACGGATGATGAAGGCCATGATTTGAAGACGGATTCACCGAGAGATAACGGTTACCTTTCTTCTTCTTCTTCGTCTTGGTGGCTGCAAATCATATTTTCTTGTTTTTAGTTAGGGTGGTAACTTTTTAATTAATACTAACGAGAATGAAAATGAAAATGAAAATGCACGAGAATGGGAATAGGAATGAGCATTCCGTTAATGCTGTTTGGTTAAACCAATATTATTAATAAAAAATATTTTATATAAACTTTTTAATACAAATATGTGACGTCCAACGTAAAAATAAAAATATTTTTCATTCAACATCGAGAAATGAAGAGACGTATGAGAAAAAATGACTAAGAGGGAATAAAATTTTCATTTCCTCCAATTTGGTCAGGAATGAAAATTAATGGGTTTGGGATAATGATTTCATTATATTATATCAAACCAAACAGCAGTTTTCATTATCATTCTCATTCCTTACCTCTCAATACTCCAAACCAAACATTCATTCCTTGTTTGATAATTTTTTTTAATGGTTCTAAAACTATCAAAATGATTTTGTATCTTGGATTTTCTTTAACCATTTAACACTCTACTTTTATTCTAAATAATTACCAAACAATCATATTTCAGCCGTCATCAAATCTGGAAAATCGGTGTTGCCGGTTTTTCTTGATTAAGTTCTTCTTCGTGTTCTTTAGAGTCCAAAGCCCATGCTCCAGGTTTGCCCCACGCGTTTGTTTTGGTAAGGGGAAGGCGGAAGAAATCAGAGGAAGTGGTTTTCTTCTCACAATCCGCGCAACTTTCATGAAGAAGGTTTGCAAAAGGTTTATAGAAGAAGGTTTAACGAAGAACGATTCATGAAGAAGGTTTCACGAAGAACGATTTATGAAGAAGGTTTAATGAATATGGTAGAAGATGGATTTATGAAGAAGGTTTAATGAATATGGTATCAAGAAGATGGATTTATGAAGAAGGATTCACGAAGAAGGATTCATGAAGAAGGTTTAATGAAGATGGTATCAAGAAGATGGATTCATGTAGAAGGTTTCATGAATATGGTATCAAGAAGATGGTTTCATGAAGAAATTGGCTATGGTGATTTTGGGTTACATGTTATTTTGTGATTTTTAGAAAGAGAGTGATTTTAGGAACAAGATTATGATGATTGGTAGTTACCTATTTTGGATTGATTTTTTTACTAATGAAATTCCAGAAATACCCTTTAAACTCCTTATTTTTAGTAGGAAAAAAATGAAAATTATATTTAAAATGACTTTTGATCTGTACCGTTGATTTTGATTTTGATGGCTAAGATGATGGTTGCAAGGGTTTCAACCTTTTTTAAGGGTTGCAAATTATAGCACCCCGTTATAATAGTGATTAGATTAATAAGTATTATAGAATGATAAGAAGTATAAAATAAGTAGTTTATAGCTAGCAGATTACATCCATCGTAGACCAACAAGTAACTTAAAATTAGTAGATAGGTAAGTTGATTTCACATAGCTCACAAATAAGCTAGCTTAATTTTACCTCCCTATAAATAAGTAAATATATAGTGAGTAACTTGGGCCTTTTTTTTCATCATCCAATTCCAAAGTAGAAAACACACTAATCTAGAGTTCTAAACATATGATATATAGAAGGTACAAACAGAGACAAGTGATAACCACTTGAAGGTACAAATTAAGATCAAAATAAAAATACTAAGCATGCATGAGGTGAAAGGAAAGTAATCGATCAAGTTGAAGGATATATATATAATTAAGCTTAAATAAATGTATTGGAAATGGAACAAAATGACAAGACTACCCTTTATTATTTAAATTACCCTATATTTTTTAAAATAATAAACCATGATATATAATATTAGCTTATTAATAAATAATAAGAAGGACTGATCGAAGAAGAATTGCATGCATGCACTAATGTACGTACACTTGGGTCAAATGAACTTGAATGAAAATGGGGTTCTAACGGAGTATTTGGGTGAAACCCAAGTCATATATCCTTGGTCATAAGAAGGACCTTTATCCGTAATATTAATATTGTCCCGAGTAAATGTTATTTTGTATGTTAACTTTTGGTGCATTGCTGTGAAGCGGAGCTCTTGAGAAGGACCCGGACCCGGACCCGGACCCATACTGATACTGATACGTACACCCTCAGGTACAGAAACTTTGCCGATAGTGTAAGTTGATTTTTTCATACCAACGTTAGTCACCGTCCTTGAGTATGTTTTGCTACCACCTCTTTTTAATGTAACTGCAAAAGAAGGATAGTTTAGCTCTGCCTCTGCTATGCTTTTAAAGCACGAAAATGTCTTCTTTACTATCCTTTTTATTTGTTTGGTTGTATACCCTAACCCACACAAATATGGAATGTAGTCATCTGGTCGGATGTCAAAAACAAGCCCTGGCTCCTTGGCTCTTGATGGGTTCACATGACCTGCACCAATCGCAAACACGTCTGCAGGAAGCTCTCTTTCGTCCACAATGGCTTTCCCATTTATGCTTACTTGACTTGCTGTCGTCATTATTGCCGACTTAATGGCAGCAGGAGACCATTCTGGGTGTGCACTTTTCAGTAATGCTGCTATGCCTGTCAGATGAGGACAGGACATGGATGTGCCGGATAAAAGGTTAAATGCTGCTTTGGTTCCTGCAGGCTGCTTGTTCTCCACCGACTTTGGCCATGCTGCAAGAATGTCAACACCAGGTCCAATGATGTCTGGTTTTAGGATTCCAGGACTTGCAAGGTTAGGCCCTCTTGAAGAAAAACAAGCCACCTCTGGAGCTGATTTTATGCCAAGTACAGTTCCACGATAAATGATAGTTGCTACAGGAGGTGATGAAGTCCAACTCAAATACTTTTTGATCTCCATTCCTTCTTTGTAACCGACATTTGATGCTGGAAGTACGTGAGCCTTTGGTGATGTAGTCTCAGGGCACTTGATAGTGTTTGTGAGAATGATGGCAGCTCCTCCAGCATCCTTCACTACCTTCCCTTTTTCAATTGTTCCTATCATACCACCCAAATCACACACTACCACCTTCCCCTTCACATCAATCTTGTCCAGTGATCCTCTTCTACATGTTGCTGCACCTGCACGTTTATCACCCTTTTCACCTGGGTAAACAAGAGGCATAAGCTTTTGATGGGAACTCTTTGCTGGCTGGTATAAAGATTCACCATCAAGTAACTCATTGTTTCCGAGGCTAACACTTGTCCTTATTTTTCTATCCAAATTACTAGCCCCAACAGTAAGGATCCATGGAGCCGCATTTGATAGTCGGGCTTTCGAAGGCCCGAAATTACCTGCTGAACAACTCACGAAGATCCCGTTCTGCATGGCAGCAAAGGCAGCTATAGCCAGCGAATCTCGATAAAAAGGTAGGGAACGTCCACCAAGCGAGAGCGAAAGCACATCAACACCGTCTTCAATAGCTGCATCCATGCCGGCTATGGTGTCACTTTCGTAACAAGATCTCATGCTGCATACCGTATACATGGCCAAGTGTGCGAGTGGCGCCATTCCAGTGGCAGTGCCATTGGCATGTCCAAATATATTTGCGTTATCCACAAAATTCCCTGCTGCAGTACTTGAAGTGTGAGTCCCATGGCCATGTCGATCAATTGGAGAACCACTGCCTACAAATGCTCTCATTCCGATCAGTTTGTTATTGCAACCTGTGACTTGACATTTGCCTTTCCATCTTGGTGGTGGAGGTGGGACGCCTTTGTCGTTAAACGAAGGATGGCTGGGAGTAATTCCAGTGTCCAGAATCCCAATTATGATTCCCTTCCCACGGTTGGCGTCTTTCCATAAACCTGAATTGTGGTGCAACCGCAAAAACTGATGTGAACGAGTTGTATGCAACTGAAAGACACTTTCAGGCCTTACAGATTCAACTCCACTCATATTCCTTATCGCCTTTGCTTGCTCTGCCGACATCTTTGCAGCAAATCCTGTAATCACATGGTGGTACGCATGAACCATTTTTGGTTTCTCTTTCTGATTTGAGGTGGAGGAAACTACGATTTCTGATAAAAAAGAGTTATACCATTCTTCAACAGAAAACTCTTGGCCGTGAGCTGAAGAATTTAAGTGAACAATGTAGGTTTTCAGTTCTTGGGCTTTGGTTGGAAAGATGGTGAAAATGGTGCTGCAACTCACAAGTAAGACAAAACGGATTGACAACATTTTGATGGTTGAAGAATATAATTTCAGGATATATCTCATGGGTTGGTTACTCCTAATTATATATAACTTGTGTGTGTGTGTGTGTAATGTATATATATATATATATATATTGGATTG
Organism: Saussurea involucrata; assembly: GCA_033807775.1. Lineage (NCBI taxonomy): Eukaryota > Viridiplantae > Streptophyta > Magnoliopsida > Asterales > Asteraceae > Saussurea > Saussurea involucrata. Next base: position 134,478,989 of record CM066321.1, on the reverse strand, counting down.
GTTTAATATAATTAATTCATTTGTGTTTAATTAATCCAATGTGGTTCTTTCTTAAATATCTTAATGTGGAAATCTGTTGGGATGGGACCAAGAATGGCAATTTGTTATATATGCAGGTGCATTGGTATTTATTAATATCGATTGGTTTGGCACAACTTTCGGTTTTTTAACCAAAGGTACGCACGCTTCTTTCAATTCTAGCAGAAAGAAACAAAAGTTTTACTTTTCTATTTCTAACTAATTCTTCATTCATTCATTTTATATATAATTACTACTGCTCTATTAATTTGGAGGGATTATATATAATTACTACTGCTCTATTAATCTGGTCACTGTGGCTATATGAAATTTTGAATTGGACCCCTCAAACAAAATAATTACACATATGGTCATCATGCTTTTAATTTGGTTTTGGATTCGGTCCCTTGCCCTATATTTATTAACTCAAGGATAATTTAGTCAATTTAACTTTTTGTCTAATTTTTTTTAAAGAATAATATTATTACATATTATATTATACCGTATAATAATATATAAATAATCATTTAAGTGTCCCATCTCTCCCATCAATATCCAACCCACATAGCTTCTTCTTCCCCATTTCAATTCTCAAGAACTTGCAATATTTGCAGGAGAAACCAACTACGAAAAACAAATCAATGTACTAAAAACCAAAATTTTAACAACCAAATCCATTTCAAAATCAAAACCTATTAAACCCTAACATCAACAATCCAATCCATGCATAAAAACAAATAAAACCCGACGGGAAAGACGAAGATAATACAGAAGCGCCAATTATATATTATCGTTATTATTATCGCTAATTATTATTGTTAGGATTGTGGTAGGAATCAATCTATGAGCAATCGAGAGAGAGAGAGATGGCTGAAGCGAGAGCAGCTTTTCATATATTAAGAGAGATTACAATAAGGGGCTGTTTACCAAATTTTGTGGTAAGTGCTGACTGAAATAAGAGGTTTGACTGTAGTAAGAGGTCTGACTGGGGTAAGTGCTGACTGGATTTCGTTGTTTACCACGTTCTTTATATTAAGTGCTGACTGAGTAAAAAAAGACCATTATACCCCTCTGTCTAGAGTAAGTGTTGATTAAAAATTTTTGTTTACCAAATGTATTGTATTATGTGTTAACTAATAATTGTTGTTTACTATTTTTTATATATATTATTCTTACGAAAATATAAAAATACTCAAATATAATAACATATTAGAGTTTCCATAATTTAAAACAAAAGGTCATTTCAATTCTTTAGCATAATTGTTTACATACACACGGTTCGCTTACATATATTAAGTTCAAGCATTCAACATTAATTGATTTGCAATTTGATCACGTAAATTAGTCATATATTCATTGCCTTGAAGACCCCATTGTGTTTCTTCAATTCCTTCTTCCCCGATGCTTTCTTCCTCAATTTCTTCACCTTGTTCTTCAATGGTAAACATGTTTTCATCATATTCCATAAACAGTTGATCTTATCATAATTGACAGGAAAAAAACTGTGATCAAGTTCATTCTAATCATGACCCCTTAACGACATTCATCCTAATGAAATAGCTTAGAAAACATGAAATGTAATATCAATGATTCTACACATCCTAGGTGCTACTCATCTGTTTGTGAGCAGCAATGTGGATGGAATGATAAGAAGTGCCATTCAAGAATGTCAGCAATGTGGGTTTTCTTGACATTTTCTGCTCATTTTCATAGCAGAACTTGACATGTTCTTGATTTCATCAACATATTGACACAGAATCACACATTAAAGAAATTAACATTCAAGAAATCTTTAAAATGCAAAAGGGAAACCCCCAATTGAGTATAAGAAACCAACCATCCATCGATTCTGAATCAAGAAAATATTTAAAAACTTAAAAAATAAAACCCCATATTTTCATCATTAACAGCAAAATCAAAAAAAACCATATGAAATCATTGAATACCCACTTCAAAATGGTGTTCACACAGAATCTTCTCACATATGGTATTTAACTATTTATTTATCTATATATAAACATACACAGAAACACAGGTAATAGAAAACCCTAAACCCACTTCAGATTCACCAAAAAATTTCACAATAATTTACAAGAACAAAACCCTAAACCCACTTCAGATAAGAAAACCGTAAACCCACTTCAGATTCACCAAAAAATTTCATAAAAAAAACAACCAGATCTTAAACAAGAAGAATAGCATATTATAATCAGAAAATCGAGCAGGGTTCAACCAAAAAAGAAGAAACGAGCAGATTTTTATGAAAAAAGAAGAAGAAACAAGCAGATTTTAACGAAAAAAAAAAGAAGAACAATCGAGCAGATGTATACCGTTGTTTCAGCCGTTGGTGAGCACCGTCGCACAGGGAGACGAGTTTCTCTTTGCAGATTACGAAACCTTGTTGTTTCAGCAACAAAATAGCAAATCGATTAAGAGATTAGAGATGAAGAAATCAAGAAGAAAATGAAATAGATGGAAGAAAGAATAGTACCTGATTTGAAACAAAGAGAAAAACGGCTGTGTCTAGGGTTTTTTTGTGGAGGGGTAAATAAATAATAATAGCCTCTTACCATGGTAAGATCCATTTTCATTTCTGTCCCAAGTCAGCGAACGGTCAGCAAACGGTCAGCAATTTCATTTTTTTTGTTTTGGTAAACAAATAGACCTCTTACCCGGGTAAGAGTTTCTTACCCCAGTAAGAGGTAATAAGTGATTAGTAAACTGGGCCTAAGACTGATTAACCTAATAATGAAAGAGAAGTAACCTATTTATACAAGCTAAGTTACAAATAATTACATAAAGGACCCTGAACTATACATATTGACAATAATTTGGAAAAAGAATTAGACATCGAAAGAAAAGAATCTAAAAAGAAGAAAATTGAAGATTTTCAAACTAAAAGTGGTGTATTATTGGTGAAGAACACCTAGAGAGAGAATGGATCTCTCTCTAGTTTACACACACAAACACCTTGGCCTACATTGTGAATCACACTTACAAACCCTAATTACACACACTTATCTATAAATACCCCTTGTTACATAGTTAAGCCCAAGCCCTTATAACATAATCCAAGCCCATATTACTATTAATACCCCTTTACAAAACTATCTTATAATTAGGACATTTTGTGTCCTAACAATCTCCCCCTATAGTTTTGTAAAGGAATCGCCCCTCTCGAAAGATCTTCAGTTCTTCTCCCCCTTGATTTCTTTAGAAAACCGTAGTGATGCAATTCTTCAAATGTAGTCTAGGCTCCCCCTTGAAATAAGCTCTTACTCTTTATATTTCAACCTTGACAAATCGGATTCAATGCCTCGACCGAGTGCACGAAAAACATCTTCATAAATGTGGAAACTCTAGCTCGTACCGATAAGCTCACAAGAAAGATAACGAGCGAGTTGTTGCGTGACAAACCAAATGCAATCTCAGTCTATAACACCAAATCCGTCGATAAGCCGCGAGTTGAATAGGAATTCAGCTTAAGAGCTTGATTCGGATTTGCTCGAAGGAGGAAACATAATGAAGCATACACTATAAGGTAGGGTTTAGAAGAACTCCACCATTAACATTGTTCACCAACCGTAGAAAAATGCTCATCCCCAAAATCTCAGAACACTGAATGATGAAAAACCGGAACTTCAATCTTCAAGAAATAGCTGAATGATTATAAGCACTCAAGAGTCTGAATCACAACCAACGCACCAGAACAATGATTGCAAATGCTCACGATTCTGATTGATCAGGTCAGAAGAATGATTAAGAGCACTCAACGGTCTAGCATCGTCAACAAAACTCCAGAATAATGATTGCAAATGCTCAAACGTCTAATCCAATTCAACCAAAGACTGAATTCCAACACCCATCTTCTGAAAATCTTGATAAACTTGAGCTCTTTTAAGCTTTGATAGTTGCTATATATGTATGTGACAACCTAAATATGGGAATGATGCCACACACTCTTTATGCTAAACACCATGAACAATGCCCCCCTCCTGAGACTAAGCACGGGGGTTCCGCTACCCGGTTAGCGGATTTTTTTTAATAAAATTGAATGGGTGATTACTTGGGCGAGGATACCATTTTGATCTCCAGAAACAGTCGCGATTACACATTTTTAACCCTTTGTCGCAACACAAACCATGTCGCAACCTAAGTAAGTCGCAACACAAGTCTTATCGCAAAAACTGATGTCGCAAAACTGATATCGCAACAGCTTATGTCGCAACAAGAAAAACTTGTCGTATCGCAACAAAAGGTTGCGATATGATACTGTTCAAACAATGAAACTTGCGATATGGATCAAGTCGCAAGTGACCCTTGCGATATGGAACTGTTTACTATTGCGATATGGATCAAGTCGCAAGTGACCCTTGCGATATATTACTGTTCACGATTTGAAGGTTGCGATATTTATGAATATATGCCACTTGCGATAAGGATGAACATGAAGAACACTTGCAGTTGCGACAGTTATGAATATTCAAATAATCTTAAGTCTAATCCTCAAAAATGATCTGTTTGGGCTGAAAATTGGTACGCAGATTCGCACTGGTATTCTGGACAACTTTAATACTTCGAGTTTTGTCCAAAAACCAACAGAAAAGTGTTTTTCAATCCCAAAACAGTGTGTGCAACAAAAAGTCCGAAAATATTACTGTTTCATACCAGATTGGGCTGTTGATGATGAATCGTTGCAGAATGATCGTATCGATGATTGATTCCTTCGATTTTGGCTCTGATACCACTTGTGAGTCCCATTATAACAAGGCAACAATTCATATATTGTAGAATATAGTAACAAGAAGATAGAATAGACAAAGTGGTGTATTATTGATGAAGAACACCTAGAGAGAGAATGGATCTCTCTCTAGTTTACACACACAAACACCTTGGCCTACATTGTGAATCACACTTACAAACCCTAATTACACACACTTATCTATAAATACCCCTTGTTACATAGTTAAGCCCAAGCCCTTATAACATAACCCAAGCCCATATTACTATTAATACCCCTTTACAAAACCATCTTATAATTAGGACATTTTGTGTCCTAACACTCAAGTAGGGGAAGAATGAGCCAAGTTGAGTTTGGAAACAAGGGCCCGAAAACGCCCCGGAAGATGAGCTTTAGTGAAGATGTCTGATGTCTGATCAATGGTTGAGATTGGGAGAAGTCGAACGGTCTTGCGAAGAACATGTTGTCGGGTGAAATGACAGTCAATCTCGATGTGTTTTGTGCGCTCATGAAAGACATCATTGTGAGCAATCTGAATAGCAATGTTGTTGTCACACCACAATGGTGTTGGGGAAAACTGATGAGCACCCATATCAGATAGTAACCAGCGTACCCATACAAGTTCTTGTGTGGTGTCAGCCAAGGCTCGATATTCAGCTTCAGTACTAGATCGAGCTGTCAGAGATTGTTTCTTGCTGCGCCAGGAAATAAGAGAGTCTCCAAGAAAGAAACAATATCCGGTCATAGAGCGACGATCAGTAATGTCTCCATCCCAGTCAGCATCGGAAAAGGCACGAAGAGTTAAGGGTGATGTGGACGAGAAGTGAAGGCCATGAAGCATTGTCCCTTTAAGGTATCGAAGGATACGGAGAACCGCGACATAGTGATCGGAGCACGGAGCAGCCATGAACTGGCGGACTATATGAACTGCATAGGCAAGATCTGGTCGAGTAACAGTCAGGTAGACCATAGAACCAACTAGTTGACGGTACCGTGTAGGGTCCCGCAGCGGAGTTCCGGCATTGGGAGCAAGGTGCAGATTTTGCTCAATGGGTGTAGATGCAACTTTGTTGTCCGTGATCCCAGCTTTGGGCAACAGATCTGAAATGTACTTGGCTTGACAGAGATAGATGCCAGAAGAGTCTGACAGAACTTCAAGGCCAAGAAAGTAGTGTAGCTTACCAAGATCTTTCATCTCAAAGCATGAGCTGAGAGACTGTTTGAGATGGATGATACCTGTAGAGTCACTGCCGGTAATGATCATATCATCAACATACAATAGGAGTAAGATAGTACCTGCAACAGTGGTCCGAGTAAACAAGCCAGAATCATAATTACTCGGAGAAAACCCCAATGAGATGACAGTATTGCTAAATTTTTCAAACCAAGCACGAGGAGCTTGTTTGAGGCCATAGAGGGCTTTTTGAAGTCGACATACATGACCCTGACGAGAGGTCACACCTGGAGGGAGTCGCATGTAGACTTCCTCTTCGAGATCGCCATTGAGAAACGCATTCTTGACATCCATCTGATAGAGTGGCCATCTCTTGGTGGCAGCTATGGTTAGAAGACTACGAACGGAGGTGACCCGAGCCACAGGAGCAAACGTTTCCTCATAGTCAATGCCATATTCTTGATTGAAGCCTTTTGCCACAAGACGTGCTTTGTAACGATCAATGGAGCCATCAGACTTCGTTTTGATTTTGAAGACCCATTTGCAACCAATGGGTGACTTGCCCGGTGGGAGAGGTACAAACTCCCATGTATTGGCTTTGTCAAGAGCCTGAAGTTCCTCAGTCATAGCTTGCTTCCAAACAGGATTAGACGCAACTTCCTTGTAGGAAGTGGGTTCATGATTGGACAACAGAGTAGCATAACAGTGATAATTACGTAGGTGAGGAGGAACTTGTCTTACCCGGTCTGAGCGTCGTGCTCCATCTTGTGGTTGAGAGGAGCTAGGATCCATAGACTCAGCAGATGGCTCAGAAGTAGTCCTTCGAGGTGGTGCAGATGATTGATCATGATCAGATGGCATGAATGAAGGCTCAGGTTGAGACGAGACGGAAGGAGGTGGAACAGATGGCACAGAGGAAGGTTCAGATGGAGGTAAGATGGAAGGAGGTGGAACAGATGGCACAAAGGAAGGTTCAGATGGAGGTGAGATGGAAGGAGGTGGATCAGATGGAGAGGTGATTATGGGATCTAATTGGAGTGAGTCCAAAGAGATAGAGTTATCAGTGAAGAAGGAAGTGTAAGGGTTGGGTATGTCCTGAAATTTGGACACCGTTGAGAAGGGAAGATGTTCCCAGAATGTGACATGACGGGATATGTGAAGTCTCTTTGAGACTGGATCCCAACAACGATAACCTTTGTGTTCAATACCATAGCCAAGAAAGCAGGATAAGCGAGAGCGAGGTTCGAGTTTGGTATGTTCATGAGGTTGTAACTGGACAAAGCAGGCACAACCCCATACTTTTAGGAGTTCATATGCAGGAGAGACCCCATGGAGCACTTCATAGGGAGACTTTTGATTTAGGATGGGACTCGGGTGACGGTTGATGGTGTAGACAGTCGTGAAGGCAACTTCGCCCCAAAAACGTTCTAGACACTTGGCTGAGATTAATATAGTACGAATAGTGTCAAGGATGTGGCGATGTTTACGTTCTGCACGTCCATTTTGCGGAGAGGTGCCAGGACAGGAGTACTGAGAAAGAGTACCCTGAGATTGAAGAAAAGAGAGGAGAGAAGATTCTTTGTATTCCATAGCATTATCTGCTCGAAGAATCTTTATAGGTTTGGAAAACTGGGTCAGAATCATACGGGCGAAGGTAATATATATTTGAGGTAGTTCGGAGAGATGTTTCATGAGATATATCCATGTAAAGCGTGTATGATCATCGATAAAGATAACAAAGTATCGAGAACCTCCCATGGATGGATGTGGTGCTGGTCCCCAAACATCAGAATGAATGAGATCAAACAGAGAGGCAGATTTAAATTCATTTAGTTGAAAAGGTAAGGCGTGATGTTTGCTAAGTTGACAAGATAAACAAGAAACGTTTTCAGAAGAAGTGTTGCCTAATAATCCTGAACTAGCTAGCAGTTTTATTCTAGCTAAAGATAGATGTCCTAGACGCTTATGCCATAATTCAAAAGAAGGGGTACTGGAAACAGAAGCAACAAAATTTGATGAGGTTAAGGGAAGACGGAGGTAGACCACTTCAATCATCCGACCAACTTTACGGCCTACGCCAAGTATCTGCTTGGTCTTTGGATCCTGCACAACACAACCAGAAGGATGAAACAGAACAATTAGACCGGATTCCATAAGCTGAGTGATTGAAATCAGTCTCAGAGATAAGTTAGGGATATGTAGCACATCAGGTAGTTGAATATTGTGGGTAGAGACAGTCCCACTGAAAGATACAGGCAAGCGAGTGTCATCCGCAGTACGGACTGAGGAGAACATTTTGGAGGTTTGCTTAGAGACAAACCCGTCAGCCTTAGGTGTCATCTGGTTACAACATCCAGAGTCAAATAGCCAAGGGTTACCTGGTGTTGAGATATCGCACTAAGAATTCATACCCATAGAACCTGTCATGAGTCTCTCGATAAGCTCTTGGTTGCGGCGCAAGAGTTCCATAAGGTAAGGCGATGAGGTGTTGCTATGCGATGCCTGAATTGCTGGCGTAGAGGAGTCGTGAGTGATTGATCCAACAAATGACTGAGTGCGCTGTTGCTTTTGCTTACCTGAATTCCGTGGATGCCTTGGACAGTCAGACCCAAAGTGTCTTGGCTGTGTGATCCCACACCAGCGACATTTTCGAATTGGGCAGTTGAGGAGAAGATGAGAAGTAGAGTGACAGAACGTGCATTCACTGTATTTAGACTGGCTACAGAGATCCATCAGACTTATTAGAAAACTGATTGAGAACTGGAACTGAAGACTGGAAGGAAATTTTGGAATGTAAAGAATCGATCGTTAGGTACCGAAACTGAGTGTTCCGGAATTGAAACCGAAAAGAGGAGTTTCGGAGGTGTGAGTGATGGAACTGAGTGTTCCGAAATTAAGTTCAGAAAAGTGAGAACTAGAGTTGAGTTACGAAAATGTTCTCAAACCCTGTTCCGGAAGAAGGAGCAGGTTCCGGAAGAAGGAGTCCCGGAATTAAAAATGTTCTCAAACTGTGAGTTCCGGACTCAGGAGTTCCGGAATTGAAAACAGGTTCCGGAAGAAGGAGCAGGTTCCGGAAGAAGGAGTTCTGGAATTAAAAATGAAACAGGTTCCAGAAGAAGATATAGTTCCGGAATAAAGATTAGTTCCGAAAGATTAACTTGAAGGCAGTTCTGAAAACAAGGTTCCGGAAGTAAGGCAAAGACAGTTCCGGAAAAACAAGGTTCCGGAAGTATGGTCGAAGGCAGTTCCGTAAGTGAATACTACCGGAAGTGTAAATAAAGAGTACCGGAAGAGAGTTCTGGAGGTGGTGTTCCGGAGTGAAGTTCCGGATGTGGAGTTCCGGAGTGATGTTACCGGAAGTAGAGTTTCAGAGGTGGTGATTTCCGGAAGTAGAGTTCCGGAATAGGGTTTCGAACTAGGGCTAAATTACGGCGAACAAGTAAGGGTCGAGTAGTAGAAAAATGAACCGTAAACAAGACAAGAATCGAAGGAGCAGGAGAGTAGATAATACATACCTACAGCTCTGATACCATGTTAGGATTGTAGTAGGAATCAATCTATGACCAAATCGAGAGAGAGAGAGAGATGGCTGAAGCGAGAGCATCTTTTCATATATTAAGAGAGATTACAATAAGACTGATTAACCTAATAATGAAAGAGAAGTAACCTATTTATACAAGCTAAGTTACAGATAATTACATAAAGGACCCTGAACTATACATATTGACAATAATACTCTAACAATTATATATCCAACAAAAGACAACAACAATTTGAAGACCCATAACCCGATTTGAAGGTTAAGAATCTAACACAAAGAGACGAAAAAGGTTGGTTATCCCCAAAAGCTCCAGATTTAAAGATCCATTACCACATATAGCAAAACAAAGCAAACAGTGATTCGTCTTCCTATTTGACAATATCTTCTTCGAAAATGAAGGTAACGAACTCCAGATTGTTGATGTTGGTGGAGACGATGAGTGGGGCTGGTTGTGTCACGATTTCAAAACCCACAGGCTTCATAACGCACAGGTTCGTTAACTTCCGTTATCAACGTTACACAAAACCATTAAATTCATCATGTGGGTTTGAGGTTTCTGGTGATCGGTAATGTAAGGACGAAGGTGACATTGAGGGATGTTGTAGTGGGCCGGAGTTGAGGGATGAGGGAGGCCTGGAGGGCACCGGAGAAATGACAACCGATGAACTAACTGGTGTGGGTGATTTCGATGTAAAAATGCATACTAATTTTTTTATTTAAAAGTAAATGTTAATTACCAAAAGGCCCCTAATATAACTGAACTTAAGTTAATAAAATTAGAAGCAGGGACCAAATCCATAACAAAACTGAAACCATAATGACCATACTTGTAGTTATTTCATTTGAGGGACTTGATCCAAAATTTCATGTTAACACAGGGACGAAATTTGTAATTTACTCATATATATATATATATATAGAGAGAGAGGCGGGTTCAAACGAGGAGCGTACCAAAACGTGAGAACGTGAGGAGCAATTGACAGTTATGAATCACATGTGATTGGCAGTTGTGGATCACATGTGATTCACAACTGATCTGGAGGAGCAATTGACAGTTATGAATCACATATGATTTACAACTAAAATCATTAATGATCCGCGACTTGCACGCCTTGCGAACCACCTCGCGCCACTTTTGCGCGAATTTTCGAGTTAATCCGATTTTTTAGGGTTGTAAATCATATGTGATCAGAAGCATGGGAGTGCTCCTCACGTTCTCTTAAATTGATGCGCTCCTCACGTGAACCTTCCTCTATATATATATATATATATGAAGTATTACTGTATCATTTACTATTACCAAGTAACTAGTGTTGGGTCCCTGCGTTGCACGATGGCGATAATTTATTTTTATAGATAATAAGTTGAATTAAAATAAAACGCAATTCATCAATTAATATATGAATGTATATATATATATATACATCAAAAAATAGATCAAATCTTCATCATTGATTACTATTTTATTTTGCACTATAATATTTACTATTTAATTAGTTGGTTTTGATCCCAACAATCGTTATAGATAACCATTAATCCCTCTTTTTTATACCTATCATTTTTTCTTCCAAATTATCATATTACCGCTAATGTGGGATAATTAAACATATCCTTATTTCAAGATTGAGGAATACTCAAACCTCATTGTTTGAATTAATCATCTTTTGTTTCTCTCTTAAATTTGCGCCACACTTTTTACTATTTGGTTGATTTTGATTACTACCATGTTTATAAATTTCAAAACCCTTCATTCCTCTTTTTTATATTCATCATCTTCTTCCAAACTATCATATTCTCACCAGTGTAGGATGATAAAAATCAACCTTATTTCTAGATTTGAGGGATACTCAAATCTTATATTGTGAATCATCATCATTGGTTGTCCTCTAATCTCGCACCCTAAATTTTACCATTTAGCTGTATTTGATTTCAACCAAGGTTATAGATTTCACAACCTTTCATCCATCTTTTTATACCCATAATTTTTTTTTCCAAACTATCATATTACCACTAATTTGAGATGATGAAACTTAACCTTATTTTAAGATTTGAGGATTACTCAAACCTCATGGTCCCAAATAATCATCATGGCTTCTCTTTAATTTTTTACTATTATTTTTACTATGTGGTTGGTTTTGATTACAACCATGGTTATAGATTTCAAGTCATTCATCCATCTTTTAATACCTATCATCTTTTTTCAAACTATTATATCACCACCAATGTGGGATGATGAAACTCCATCTTATTTCAAATTTTGAGTAATACTCAAACCTAATGGTCCAATGTCATCATCCTTGGTTTCTTTTTTAATTATGTCTAATAATTTTTACCATTTGGTTAATTTTGATCCAACCATAGTTATATATATTGATGTCAATATTGAATGGTATTGATATATTGATTGATTGGATATTGTAAAATGAGTCAACTTTATTTGTTATATAAATAAAGATTCTTTTTTTTTGCAAAAATAAGGTAGGCTAAATTGAGTCAACCGTATGAGTTGACACAAAAACATTCATCCCTAAGTTCTTTTACTCACTTCATACTTCAAAACTTGCATCTTCTCACCAATATGGGATGATGCAAAAGTAAGGTAAGCTAAATTGAGCTGACCACATGAATTAACACGAAAACATACGTCCTCTTTTTCTTATAGTCATTCCTACTTCAAAACTTTTATCTTTTCACCAATGTGGGATGATGAAACTCAACCACACAAAAACATTCATCCCTCCTTTTTTATACTCATCTCATACTTCAAACTTGCATCTTCTCACCAATGTGGGATGATACAAAAATAGGGTAAGCTAAATTAAGTCAGCCACATAAATTGACACAAAAGCATTCATCCCTCATTTCTTATAGTCACTTCCTACTTCAAAACTTTCATGTTTTCACCAATGTTGGATGATAAAACTCAACCACATTTCAATGTTTGTGGAATACTCAACTCTCATGATGCCAAGTCATTCTTGGTGGTTTCTCCTTGGGTTCTCTTTAAATTTTGCCTAATTATTTTTACTATTAGGTTAGTTTTGATCCACCCATGGTTATATATATTGATGTCGATATTGATTGATATTGATATATTTATTGATTGGATAATGTAAAACGAGTCAACTTTATTTGTTGTATAAATATAGATTTTTTTGTTGCAAAATAAGGTACGTTAAATTGAGTCAATCGTAGGAGCTGACACAAAAACATTCATCTCTCATTTCTTATACGCACTTCATACTTCAAAACTTGCATCTTCTCATTAATGTGGGATGATGCAAAATTAAGGTAAATCTAAATTGAGTTGACCACATGAATTAACACAAAAACATTCATCCTCTTTTTCTTATAGCCATTCCTACTTCAAAACTTTTATCTTTTCACCAATGTGGGATGATGAAACTCAACCACACAAAAACATTCATCCCTCATTTTTTTATACTCATCTCATACTTCAAACTTGCATCTTCTCACCACCGCTCTGGTGGTGCACGGCGGCCACACACCGCCGGCAGCCAAGGCTGCGGCGGCGGTGTGGCGGTTTCCTGGTTGATCGGCGGCGATGGGAAAAAGAAAGCAAGAGGAGGAAGATACTTACCTTTCGCGAACACGCAATGACGCACAACAGGAAGACAACCCCGTCGCCGGAAAACTCTCGCTCTCTCTCTATCGCCCACTCTCTCTCTCGCTGCACCTCTCTCTCTCGTCGGCAAAACAGCAGCGGCGCTGCTGTGGTTTCTGGTGGTGCCGCAAGTGAATGGTTTTTTTTGTGTTATGATCCTTGCGTGAGGTCGATTAAACGAGAAAAGGGGGAGGGGGGGTCGGTTCTCATGGGCCGACTCCCATGCAAACACATACCAAATTTACAATTTTGACCCTCACACATAAATTCCTTACACTAATTATAGCTTTACTCAAAAATTAACATTTTTGGTCATCCTAGCCAAACCCCGTTAACAAGCACGTTAAGAGAAAATATTTAACTTAAAAAAATAAAACATACCGGGGTACGGGCTTTACAACTCTCCCCCGCTTGAGTTAGACTTCGTCCTCGAAGTCCACGTCCGTAAATAGCTCCGGATAGTTCGCCCGCATCTCAGCCTCGGGTTCCCAAGTCCACTCGGAACCCTTTCGTTGTTTCCATTGGACCTTCACCAAACCAATTACCTTGTTACGCAAGATCTTCGTTTTTCTCTCGATAACGGCAATCGGCTTCTCTACGTAATTAAGCCTTTCGTCGATCTGAATTTCCTCGAGAGGAATCACTGCAGACTCGTCCACCACGCACTTCCGCAACTGAGATACGTGGAAAGTGTTGTGGATCAAACTCAGCTCGTCCGGTAACTCTAAGCGATAAGCTACCTTTCCCACTCGGGCGATGACCTTGTAAGGTCCAATGTAACGGGGTCCTAACTTTCCACGTTTACGAAACCGAATCACCCCTTTCCAGGGCGAAACCTTCAGCAGGACATAATCCCCCACCTGAAACTCCAAGTCTGATCGCCTCTTGTCGGCGTAACTCTTCTGCCGACTCTGTGCAGTAACCAGACGGTCCCGCACCATCTGAATCATTTCAGTCGTCTTCAGCACGATATCAGTGCTCCCTAATACCCGCTGACCAACCTCGCCTCAACAAACGGGCGTCCTGCACTTCCTACCATACAACATCTCGTACGACGGCATGCCGATATTGGTATGGAAGCTGTTATTGTAGGAAAATTCCGCCAACGGAAGGTACTGATCCCAACTACCTCCAAAATCAATAGCACATGCCCGAAGCATATCCTCGAGAGTCTGAATAGTGCGCTCACTCTGCCCGTCAGTTTGTGGATGAAAAGCCGTGCTAAAATGTAACCGCGTACCCATCTCCACCTGAAACCTCTCCCAAAACCGGGAGGTAAAACGAGTGTCCCTGTCAGAGACAATCGAAACTGGCACCCCGTGCCTGGCTACGATCTCTCGCACGAAAATCTCTGTGGGCTTCTCCGCCGAGGAACTCTCCCTGATGGCCAAAAAGTGAGCACTCTTGGTCAGACGGTTGAAGATCACCCAAATAGCATTGTTTCCACGTGGTGTCTTTGGGAGTTTCGTAATGAGATCCATCGTGATCTGCTCCCAATTCCATACTGGAATCTCTAAAGGCTGCAGCTTCCCATGCGGTCGCTGGTGCTCAGCCTTGACTTTCTGACAAGTTAAACACACCTCCACACACTTGGCGACATCCCGCTTCATGTCGGGCCACCAATAATTCTCCCACAGGTCGCGGTACATATTTGTAGTTCCGGGATGAATAGAAAACTTGGACTTATGCGCCTCGTCCAACAATATCTGCATGTTCCCACCAGCGAAGGGAACCCAAATTCTACCGTACCGAGTCAATAAACCTCGACTATCACGGACAAAATTCGGAATTTCCCCCGAAACCCTCTCATGTTTGGCATTCTCATCTAGAACTGCCACTTCATGAGCACTACTTATCGACTCGAGAAGAGGTGCAACCACCGTCAATTGCTGACATAAACCCCGCAGTGGTTCACCAACCGGATGTCGACTAAGTGCGTCCGCAACCACATTTGCTTTACCCGGGTGGTAAAGTATTTTGCAATCATAGTCTTTGACCACATCGAGCCACCTCCTCTGACGCATGTTGAGGTTCTGCTGATCCATCAGGTATTTGAGGCTCTTATGATCAGTGTATATCGTACACTTGACGCCGTACAAGTAATGCCTCCAAATCTTGAGGGCAAACACCACTGCTCCCAACTCGAGGTCGTGAGTCAGGTAGTTCGCCTCACGAGGCTTCAGCTGCCTCGAAGCGTAAGCTATAACCTTACCGCGTTGCATGAGCACGGCACCCAATCCCTGGTGAGAAGCGTCGCAATAAACTACCAAATCCTCCATACCCTCGGGCAAAGTCAACACCGGAGCCTCGCATAAACGTCTGCGTAGCTCCTCAAAAGCCCTCTGTTGCTCCTCACCCCAGCTAAAAGCCGCAGATTTCTTCGTCAATCGGGTCATAGGTAAAGCAATCTTGGAGAAATCCTGAATAAATCTCCGGTAGTACCCAGCTAACCCAAGAAAACTCCGTACCTCAGTGGGAGTCTTTGGCACTTCCCACCGCATCACTGCTGCAATCTTGGCCGAATCAACCATTATGCCATCCTGGTTCACGACATGTCCTAGGAATTGGACCTCCCGTAACCAGAACTCACACTTGGAGAACTTAGCATAAAGCTTCTCCCGCCTCAAAACCTCCAAAACTTCTCGCAAATGCGTCTCGTGCTCTTCCTTCGTCTTCGAATATACGAGAATATCGTCAATGAACACAATCACCGACCGATCCAGCATCGGGCTACACACCCTGTTCATAAGGTCCATGAACGCCGCTGGTGCATTGGTGAGTCTGAAAGGCATCACCACAAACTCGTAATGGTCATAACGCGTACGAAATGTCGTCTTCTCCGTATCCTCACTCCTCACCCGCGTCTGATGATACCCCGATCTCAAAACAATCTTAGAGAACCACGAGGCTCCCTGAAGCTGGTCGAACAAATCGTAAATCCTTGGCAGCGGATAACGATTTTTTCACCGTAAGCTTATTCAGCTCGCGGTAGTCTATACACATCCGTTGAGACCCGTCCTTCTTCTTCACAAATAAAATTGGGGCTCCCCACGGTGAACAGCTCGGTTTAATGAACTCCTTTTCGCGAAGTTCCTGCAACTGAGCGTACGACTCCTTCAGTTCCGGTGGAGCCAGGCGGTAAGGTGCCTTGGCTACCGGAGCAACACCCGGAATCAAATCAATGCGGAACTCCACCTGTCGCTCGGGAGGTATCCCCGGTAAATCATCGGGAAACACGTCAGCAAACTCCCGTACAACTGGCACATCCTCCGCGGTCTTCTTCTCTCCGTTGACGCGCGTGTCTATCACATACGCTAGATACCCCTGGCCACTGCTGTAAGTACCTCCGAGCCCTCGCAGCCGAACATATCGCTGAGGTCCGCCTGGGCGAGTCGCCCTGCACCAGCAGTTCTCCCCCGCTTGGGGTTCGAACTCGTACTTGTTTGTGACGACAAACAATCTCCGCATCGAAGGCATCCATCCAATCCATGCCCACAATTACGCACAACTCTCGCATAGCGATCGAAACCAAATCAATAGAGAATCTCACACCAGAGATTTCCAAAGTGCACCCCCGGTACACGCCATAAACCGTCAAGGTCCTGTCATCAGCAACCTCAACCACAAGCGGACAGCCTACCGTCCTACAACTCGGCCCAAAACGCTCACTAACAGTGTGAGACACGAAAGGATGAGTAGCCCCGCTATCAAACATCACCACAGCAGGAACCGAGTTAACTAAGATCGTACCTGTCACCACCCTATACGTAGCTTGTGCCTCTTCCACTCTCAGTTGATGAACTCTACCTCGGGCCGCCTCCATCACCGCAGCAAATGAAGCATACTGTGCAGTACTTACGAACTCCCTGATCTCGATACGTAACATATTCTTGTACCGCGTCCTCTTCATGTCCGCAGAAGCAGCATACTAAGGACAGAAAAATGCCATTTCCGTGAACTCTCGGTTCATCTCCTTTACAGTCTCCGCAGTCTGAGAGAGCTCCAAGAACTCTTTAGCAATCCTCTCCATCTCCACTGGAGGCACATACTCTGCCCGAAAACGTACGACGAACTCCTCCCAGGTCAAAGTAGTGCGCTCGCTAAGCGTCCAAGCAGTAGCACACCAGTCTTTCGCTCCGTCTCGTAACAGATTCACCGTGAAGCGAACCTTCAATTTCTCAGGACAACCACTGGTAAGGAATGCGCACTCCAATCCGATCCCGATACTACAACTCTCTCGCTCGGGGCTGCCCACCGGCAGGGGGTGGAATCGTCGCGATGCGTGCCTCTACCAACACTACTACCTCATTACGAATGGCGGTACAATCTCGGGGATCGCCTCCCCAGTAGCATGCGTCACCTCAGCCGCAATCATCTCTCGAATCTGCTCAGTGGTAACTCCGGTACCAGAATCTGAGTCAGTATTGTTGTTCCTCCTTAACGAGCTATTAGCACACACTAAACCTGCTAACTACGCTCACGCTCAACTCCTCGGATTCTCCGTGACTTTCCCCGACTCGAGCATTGATCATGTGCTTCCGATAGTAGGAGCTCTACTACTACCTTCCACACCTATCATCACTCGTTCCGAGTCCCATCCCGAAGTGTCCAAGTGGTTTCTCGCCGATAATTACACCCATATGCCCGTACCAGCATATGTACACACTCTTCCTAGCTCCCTAGGAATTTCACCCCAAATCACTACCCTTGCTACGACGAAATTCCTACTAGCCATGACGAGTCGCCTCGCGAATACCCAGTCACATGCAGCGTGAAGTCAAATAGACATTCGAATACAAAATTCTATCCTAGAACGGTTGGACTCAAACAAGAGCTGCGCAATAGAACTAAATCAAATATTCTAAGGCTATGTGATTCTTACTGCATACAACCTATAGGGCATTCACTTAACAACTTACCATGATTAGCATAAATTCCTACTAGCAAGCAACAAACATGCAATATAGTGTAAATAGCACAGGCAATCTAGCATACATACTCCTATGTTCTAGAAAGCAATAAATACACTAAGTATTGTACCTTTTCCCTTGGCTTCGGCTGACTGTACACACTGCGCCTTCGATCACCGTTTCTCAAACGTATTTTTCCCTTTCTTTTATTTCAAAAACCTTAAAAGAAAATTTCATAGCCGCAAACTTGAGTTCAAACACACCGAGATGTGTTTAATTCGCTCAAGCTGTGCTCTGATACCAACTTGTAACGTCCCAAAAATTACAATAAATTTGAACTTTTAAAAATAATCATTTAATTGCATAAGACACCGTTAATAATCCAAATAACCGTTTCGTTTGCAAATTTAAATAATAAACGTTCTCATTAAAACTAAACAGCGGAATTAAATTGTTTTTAAGTATAGATTAAATCTCATGACTGCAAAGAGCCCTTCGTACGCGCCAGTGTGTACCGTCACGCCTTAGAGCCACTAGTACCTGAAACCACAGTTTATAGGGAAAGGGTAAGCACGAAGCTTAGTGAATTCAAACACATACGCAGATAGCAATTATATACACACCACTCCTATCCGCACATACACAACCAACACAAGCAGTTAAAAGGTACAAGCAAACATATGCAAAACACCTTCACATGTATCCTTCGGCTCCCCGAATTCACACAACACTCGTGTAGGATTCCCTCGGTCTCCCCGAGTTCATACCACACTTGTACACAATTCCTCGGTCCCACCGAGATCACGCAACACTTGTACACCACTCCTCGGTCCCACCGAGCTCTCGGTCCCACCGAGCCCTCAGTCCCACCGAGATGTATATAACACTCATTTCACACATTTGGTTGATAGAATTCCTTTCCGTCACTTGAACCAAAAAATATTAAATTTCTTAAATTGTAGAATTCTAATAGAATTCAAAGAATAATACCATCATTTTTATTATAGAACCAAACTAGGATTTAAAATTTAATGAAATAAATTATCTATTCCAATTCCTTTTAAATCCATAAACCATACACCCCTTTATAGTTAGGCAATTGGCTAGCCTTAGGGCTTTTGGTCAGAATTCATACCAAAAAGTTGGATTCATTTGATTAAAAGGAATTTAATTAAAATACCCAAAGTTTGACTTTAACTTACCAAAATACTCATTTCCTCGTCCAATTTGCCGAAATACCCATTTTTGACTTTCCAAAAAGTTGGATTTCATTTGATTATAGGGCACACGTGGCCCGCTATTATGGCCAAAAAGTCCCGCGACACCCCCCAACTATGCTCGCGTTCACAGTTTTGGTCCCTCCCCGCGACTATCCCGCGATCGGCCAAAAAATGTCATTTTTGGTCCTTTTTGCACGAATCTTTGCATGTTTTTTACTGTTTTTTCTACAGTTATTGTACTTTGAAGACCAATTTGTGGTTCAAATTCACTGGCATGTTTCATCAATGTTGAATTATTGTACTTGGAAGACCAATTTGTGGTTGCAATTCATCTTCCTCAATGAGATTTCATCCATAAATATCAGTAAAATGTAATCCATAACTCACACCCATTCCATCCTTATTTGTTGCTTTCTTGCTTTCTTTCTTCAGTATTTTGTTTTTGAGATACCATTGAAAAAATGAGTTCATCTGTTGCAAAAGCTAGGCTATATTTCTGTTACGATGGTGAATGGGTGAAAGAAAACAATGAGTAGAATTTTGCTTATAAATCTAAGCATGGTGTAAAATTGCCAGCAGTGGCGGATCTAGAAATTTTGGTGATGGGGGTCGGAATTTTTGAAATTCAATTAACATAATATAGGTTGAGGAATATTGCGATAATTATTACTAATGAAATAATAAACAACTAAATAAGTCTTGTTAATTAACCATCTTAATAATTAATAAATAAAAAATAAGTTAATAACAAATAATAATATTAAATTGGACCTTTTCTCTCGCACGATTTTGGACTTAAAAGAAATTAATAATAAACAAATAATATTAAATTGGATCTCTTCTCTTTCATGGGTTTGGAAAATTTTAATTGGGTGTCAAACCCAATTTTGGATGGGTGTCAAGTTCATAGGAACCATAAATTTGTGATAAAAATCTTCTTTTTGTTGAAATTATATGGGGGTCAGCTGACCCCCTTTTCTAATAGGTAAATTTGCCCCTGATTGCCAGTAAACTTTTCTTATCAGAAGTTTGTTGCATACGCCATGCAAAAATGTGAAATCGACCCTTCTGCTGTTTGCAAGTTAGCGTTCAAGAATGGTGATGGGTCATTTGTGGAGTTATGCAACGATGGGGATATCTCTGGTTTTATGCACTTTGCAGCCGAATCAGAAAGACCTTCATTACTTTATGTGTATGCTGAATCCTCGGTGTGCAACGAAGACGATGTGTAAGATCCCACATTGGTTGGGGAGGGGAACAAAGGTTGCCTTATAAGGGACTTGATACCTCCTCTATCAGACGCGTTTTAAAACCGTGAGTCCAGGTGTGCGGACAAAGCGGACAATATTTGGTACGGTTGGTCTGGGATGTTACAGATCAGAGCCGGGAACCGGACTGGTGTGCCAGCAAGGACGCTGGGCTCCCAAGGGGGGTGGATTGTAAGATCCCACATTGGTTGGGGAGGGGAACAAAGGTTGCCTTATAAGGGACTTGATACCTCCTCTATCAGACGCGTTTTAAAACCGTGAGTCTAGGTGTGCGGACAAAGCGGACAATATCTGGTACGGTTGGTCTGGGATGTTACACGATGACGAAGGTGACGACGACGGTGACGACGAAGGTGATGACGACGCTGATGACGAAGACCTCCAAATAGAGCAGCCTAATTCTCAATTTCAGGACTGTATTCCTGATTAGGTTCCGGATACGCAACAACAACAACCACAAGAAAGACGTTGTGCTGGAGTTGCTGATGACGAAACCTATGTTTTCAAAACAGGTAATGCTGATATAGACAGATCAGATACCGATAGTGATGATCACGAAGAATATACCCCTAGTAATAAATCACTTAGTCAGTTAAATGACTATTTTGATATGCCCCATATTCTTCCAAACCAGAATACCCATACACAAACCTACGAACCTGTACCTTATAATCGCAGTTTAAGGTTAGAAGAAGGTCAGATATTTGATTCGAAGGATCATTTGGCAAGTCAGGTCGGACTTAAGTTCATGGAAGAGGGTTTCGAAAGTGTCACGCCGAGATCCGACAAAGACAGATACGTAGTTCAATGTGCGAGAGAAAACTGTAATTGGAGGATGTACACGAGGCCTGCGGGAGAGAAAGGAGGGGCGTTACTTATTAAAAAGTTGCACGACGTACACACTTGTACGAGGACGCAACTGAATCCCAAACACAAACAAGCCACCAAAGGACTTTGGGTGCGATACTGAAAAACAAATTTCTTGATGCTAGCAGGTCATTGCGTCCAAAGGACATCATGGACGATGTACACCAGCAGTTCGGCGTCACGATTGGTTACCACCAAGCTTGGCGTGCGCGATGCAGGGCACTGCTATTGGTGAGAGGCACGTTCGAGGAGTCGTATAAACGACTCCCAGCATATTTATATAATTTGCAGCTGCAGAATCCAGGTACTGTCACCCAGCTAAGGACCGATTCACATGGACGTTTTGAGATGTACTTCGCTGCCTTTGGACCCGCGGTACGTATTTTAACACGTCATATGTTTACACATTATAAACTATAACATTTACAAATGGAAACCACCTACGTTTTTGCAGACCCGCACATTTCTGGCAAATCTGCGTCGTGTCCTGGTAATAGACGTTGCCCATTTAAAGGGCCCTAACTTGGGTATGATGTTCATGGCGGTTGCCATGGACGGGGATAACTCCATCGTTCCAGTAGCTTTCGGAGTAGGCAAGTCCGAAACGGGGGACGAGTGGACTTGGTTTATGTCCATGTTGAGACAAGCTATCGGAGACCCGCAAGGGTTGGTGTTTATGTCCGACATGGCTCCTTCCATAAGCGCCGCAATCTCTGCCATGTACCCAAACGCCCCTCGCGCCTTATGTTGTCGACATTTGGAGATGAACGCCAAAACCCAGGACAAACGTATTACCACCTACAAGGATGTCTACTGGAAGGCATGCATAGCATATACGGATCGGGAGTTTGACCGGTACATGAATATTCTACGAGTTAGTGCCGACAAAGCAGCCAAAGTCATGGACGATGTTGGACCGGAGAGGTGGTCCGCAGCCCATTTTCCTGCACAACGGTATGACATTCTGACCTCCAATAGTGCAGAGTCGGTGAATGCACTCTCCCGTTTTGCACGTAGATGTCCGATTGTTAATCTTATGGACTACTTTCGGAGCTTTCAACAAGAGTGGTACCAACTTCGACGCCGAAAAGGAGCTGAGCTGCAAAATAGACTCACACCAAAGGCGGAGGAGATAGTTCTCTTCAGGGCACGTCACACGTCGACATGGAGGGTAAGCGAAATCGGGTATGGGAGGTACGAGGTTCAGGATAACCATCTTCACGCGACTGTCCATATGACCAACCATGTTTGTTCGTGTTTCCAATGGCAAAAAACTGGGTTACCGTGCGGCCATGCCATCGCTGCGGCAAGATATATGGGTCGTAGAGATTGCAGCGACTTGGCTGTAACTTTCTTCACGTCCAAAACTTACCGGAGAACATACGCAGAGGTAATAAATCCAGTCGGGCCCCCTGAAGCATGGGTGTATCCACCCACCCCCTTCCGCCATGCTATCCACCTTTAAACGATAAGAACAGAGTCGGGAGACCGAGAAAGAACAACCGACGTCCATCACACGGTGAAGGTTCGATACAGCGAAAATGTACTCGGTGCCAATGCGTAGGACATACTCGTGGAGAGTGTCCAAATCCCACCCCTTCAACCGTGCCAAGGAGTAGACGTTCAGTCAGCCAAGTAAGTAACACGCAGGGCCTATCGGAGCTTGAGCCACATGAAACTATATCATATGATACCGTTAATCTGAACGTTGATTTCCCTTGATTGGGACGATAAATATTGTATGTTTAGTGTGCTTGTTTTGATATATAAAATTATTTTATCTACTTTATCGGCCCGTTGTAATTTATCAAACATAACTTATGTACGTTGATCTGAACATTGATTTCCCTTGATTGGGACCAGTTATCTTTTGAAAGGTACTTGAAACAGAACATGTGATGATGATCATAATGTTAGTAGTCTAAATGGAGAGAATAGTAATGGTAGTAGTCTAAATGGAGAGAATAGTAATGGTTATTGTAACACCCGGAAAATCCTTGTAAGTAATAGTAGTCCTAATATTTATTTATATTTTGACTTTTAGATTATAAGTAATTTCTTAAGTAATTTCCGTGATTGTTACTTGTTATTTGATAATTCCCGATAGGAATCAGTAAGTTTATTCCTTAAGAAAAATTAATGAAAAATAGATGATAAAGACGTATCAAAGGGGATTACCGGCTAGTATGAAGACTTCTTTGAGAAATGCTAAGGTTTCAACCATACAAGAGGCAATTGAAGAAACCTTACGGATAGAAGATGATTTGGTTCAAGGAAAGTTGGAAAGTGGACCAACAAGTGAGAAAAGGAAATGGGAAGAGTCATCTGGAAATTTTCGTCAGCAAAGACCATTCTCGGGGAATGAAGTTGGAGATAATCGTAACGAGGCTAGATGGTGTAATCGATGCAGGAAATCTCATGTGGGTCCGTGTAACACTCGTCAGTATCAGGGTCCTCTAACTTGTAGTAAATGTGGAAAAGTCGGGCACTTAATGCAGGATTGTTCAATAAAAGGGGTAATTTGTTTTGAATGTCGTGAGCCGGGTCACGTGAAGAGAGATTGCCCAAGGTTGAAGACAGGCGGATCTGGGAAACCCAAGTCAGAACCACCGAAGGCAACGGGAAGGGCATTTCAAATGTCGACTGACGAGGCTAGAAGTTCAAAGGATGTGGTGTCGGGTATTTTTTTCTAAACTCCGTACTTGCGCGTGTTTTATTTGATTTTGGTGCAAGTTATTCATTCGTGTCATTATCATTTGTTCAAAAGTTGAATTTGCCTGTTAGTCAGTTAGATGAAGCTTTGTTAGTAGAAATAGCTATGGTGAAAATGTTGTGGTAAGAGATATTTTACGAAGATGTCCGCTAGAGATAGAAGGGAAGAATTTTCCAATAGATTTAATGTCAATTTTGATTGAGGATTTTGATGTAGTGGTTGGGATGGATTGGTTAGCAGAAATTCAAACGGAAATTGTATGTGCTAAGAAGCTAATTCGTATACCATCTTCTTACGGAAACCCTATTGTTATATATGGGGATCGGAGGAAGGGAGAAATGGCGTTTATGACTATGTTGAAAGCGCGAAAATGTGTACTAAAAGGGTTGTAAGGCATTCTTGACATATGTGATTGATGCTAAGATGGAAAAGAAGAAAGATGGTTCAATGCGTATGTGTATAGATTATAGAGAGCTAAAAAAAAGGTAACTGTGAAGAACGAATATCCACATTTGTTTTCTTAAATCTAAGATTTCGAGGACGAAATCTATTTCAAGTGGGGGAGAATTGTAACACCCGGAAAATCCTTGTAAGTAATAGTAGTCCTAATATTTATTTATATTTTGACTTTTAGATTATAAGTAATTTCTTAAGTAATTTCCGTGATTGTTACTTGTTATTTGATAATTCCCGATAGGAATCAGTAAGTTTATTCCTTAAGAAAAATTAATGAAAAATAGATGATAAAGTGGAATATTAGATTTTATGGATTAGTTGGATGGGTAATTTGAATACGAGGCTAACGGTACTTTCCGGGGTAAAAACGGGGTTCTAACGAAGAAGTTACGGCCAAATTAGTGGAAGTTGGGAGGTTTGGCAAACAGAAGCCGGCGCCGATGGTATGGCGCCGATGCATCGGCGCGGGTGATCGGCGCCAAACACCTGACGTGCCAAAAGGGGGTTAAACCCACCCCTTAGTCCTTAGTCATCTCATTTATCACTTAGAACTCTCAAAACTGAAAATTTGCTCTGCTCTTCACCTTGCAAGCGATTCTCCATCTAAACCTAAGGTAAAACTACATCTTTTAATCTTAATCCAATTCAAGTAAGTGTTACATGAATCTTATTCAATTAAACTTTAATTAGGGCTTGGTATCTGCAATTCACCTTGATTTGGAGTATTAGGGTTCAAGTGTTCAAGTAAGGTTATACCAATTGGAGATTAAAGGTGAGTAATTTGTACCTAATTGATTGTATTATAATTATCTATCATTCCTTATCTTGATTTTGGTATTGTAATGTGAAATCTTGACTTATATGCTCTTAATGGTTAAGAGGAAACAAGAAGAATACAAGTAAGTAAAGGTGGATAATTTGTGTTATTTACTTAGTATGTCATGATATATGTTAGTATGTAAAGGTTTGGGTTTGATTTTACATCCTTGGTATGTGATTATGATAATGGCTTAATAGATGTCTTAATGATGGATTGATGGCTTAATGGTCAAAATGGATTTATTCTTGAATTGTAAACATGGTGATTTATTATTGAAATCATATAGAATGTGATTTAATACATGTGGATGTATGTGAACTACATGGAAGTAGGGTTGATTATGCCAAATGGTTGGACCATTGTTAAGTGTTTAATATGCTTTGAATCTTATTTGGATTAACATATTTGGTATTCACATAATTGGAGGAGCACCTAGTAGGCATTGGAGGATATATATTCTTACACACCGTGGGGTAAGTGTAATTGATTCATACCCTCGGATACCGTGGGGTTTTCCGTTGTGTTATGCCTTGTGACAATACCGTGGGGTACCGATCAAGGTATATCTTCGATTATGATGTAACTGGGTAGCGATATGGACCTTCTCCATGGAATCCAATTTGTGAATGTATCGAATTGTTATTCCTACATGCTATGATTATGCTCTATGTGCTATGTGTAAACCTCACTTAGGCTTTAAAAGCCTAACACTTGCTATGTGTTTTATGTGTTACAGATATTAGTGGTTCCGGACACAAGAAGGTTTAGTACGGGGTGTGAGCATGGGACTGATGTTGGAAGGTTAAAGAATTGGAAGATTGATATTAGAACTTCCCGACATCCTTTTTGTATTGGATTGCCATAGTAGTGAGCAATCAAGCAAGTAGACTATTAGTAGTTATACATTAACTAAGTATTTGTATTATTGGTTTGTAATGATGATTATGTACACTTTCACTTTGGTTATGTGTACCACTCTTCCGTTTTATGAAAGTTTTTGTTAACCCCTGTTTTGGGGTGTTACAGTTATATAGAAAGACAGGACCTAAGTTGTGTTAGAGCAAAGACAGGGACCTAAGTTGTGTTAGAGCAAAGACAGGGACCTAAGTGCAGTAAAAGCATCCACATTTGCCTATAAATAACCCACGCTAGATTAGTCGTAAAACACATATACGAGAACATATTATTCGTTAACGTATTCTTACATGGCATCCCCAAACCTTCATGTTTGGTGCTTTAGGCGTTTTTCTGAATCGCTTTCAGACACTGGCAAAGAGTTATATGGTTAGTGTGCATGTTTCATTGAGTTTTGCTTGTTACTACCGTTGTTCTACGAACTAACTATATTAATTAATGTTCATCAACAGATGCATATCCACAGTTGTTCACCATGAAAGTCCACCATGGTGGGCACTTCACGGAACCACCCAAAAGACATTATTTCCGTGGTCTAGAAATTTATGTTGACATGTTAGATGTGGAGGATCTTTCTATGCAACTGCTTGAACAGATCATGAAAGAGCTGGACTATGAAGAACCAAAATATAATAGGTTGTATTTTAAGAGGCCGAATGCAGACTTCTTGACTGGACTGGTAGAATTGAGTACCGGCGAAGATGTAGCCAACATACGCCAGTATGTTGACGACCATACTGTGATTGAAGTGTACATCGAGAAAGTGGAGCTTAACACTTTGAGACTCGTCTCGCCAGAGCATGTAAGAAGTCGACCCGGATTGTCAAAAACCAAACCATCGTCTAGCCGTAGCCTTAAATTTGGATAATTTTGTACTGTATTGATTAGTATGTGTTTGTTATGAAATAATCTTGTATAACATCTATGAGTTGTATTTTTAATATGAACCACTTTTTACACAGATTTCAGACTACTTAAACACTAGTTTTCAGACAAATTAAAGACCTTTATTCATGACAAATTAAACAACAACATACAAACAGGAAAGGAACGAAACAACAATGTCGAACTGGAAAAGTACAAAACAACAACACATAAACAACAAAGTACTAAAGCAACACCTACTGAAAAATTGCTTTAGTTTGATCAATCCAACTTTGCTTGTCGCTTATCTTCGCTTGAAGAATGCGAAGTCTTGCGTAATGTGGTGAATGTCTTTTTTTTCTCAACGAATACGAGCCTCCCTATCTTTTATATCCCCTTTCATCCTTTTGATCTCCTTTTCTTCCACTTCGATCCTTGTCAAGTGGACATTCTTCCTGGCGATCATCTGTTTCCACTCTTCTGTCAGTTGGTCTATCTCCTTTTCCTTTGCTGCTATCGCCTTCTGGAGTTTAGGTGGCATTCTTTCTGGTGTAGGCGATGGGTTAGATGACGATGCCATTTGTTTACTGAAGAAAGAAAGCAAGAAAGAAAGCAAGTGAAAGAAAGCAAGAAAGAAAGCAAGTGAAAGAAAGCAAGAAAGAAGGATGGAATGGTGTGAATTATGAATTGCATTTTACTGATATTTATGGATGAAATCTCAAACATGCCAGTGAATTTGAACCACAAATTGGTCTTCAAAGTACAATAATTGTAGAAAAAAACAGTAAAAAGCATGCAAAGATTCGTGCAAAAAGGACCAAAAATGACATTTTTTGGCCGATCGCGGGATGGTCGCGGGGTCAGTCGCGGGGAGGGACCGAAACTGTAAACGCGGGCATAGTTGAGGGGTGTCGCGGGACTTTTTGGCCATAATAGCAGGCCACGTGTGCCCTATCCCGCGATCGCAGGACCCGTCGCGGAAAAAATGGGTATTTCGGCAAATTGGACGAGAAAATGGGTATTTTGGTAAGTCAAAGTCAAACTTTGGGTATTTTAAATAAATTCCCTTGATTAAAAGCTAAACTATGCTGTTCCTTTATTCAATTTCCTATCAATTCTACAAATATTAACTTTTACATTATTTTTATGAATATATTTTAGTTTGTTGTTTAAAAACATAAATGATACACTTTTATATAAATGTTTAAGCTCATTGGCAACTTCAAGCAATCATGAGTGCACACCAAGAGTCTTAATTCGACCATTGTCCAGATATGAACGTCTTAACGTCCATGTAAGTAGAAAACAAATTGTTCTCGTATCCAATCTCTTCGAAGCTTCTAGAGATGCATTAAACGAGTATGATACCATATTTAGGTCATTGTGTAGTTCAAAGTTCACTTTGAAGTGTTCATGTCGATTGTAAGACCACTAGAAAAAAGGGAAACGATCCTGCATTTGGTAGCTTGGAGTTTGATGTGTTGCAAATTACATGGATTGAGCTCAATTTTGATGCATTGACAACTAATTAAAAAACATTATCGATTGTTTCCTCAATGGCTGCTTAATTGACTCAATGAGAAAGTGGAAACATAGTTATTCAATAATAAGATATTGAAGGGATATTTTAGAAACAACACAACTTTAAAACATATTTTTCAAAAAAAAAATATAAGCATATTTGTCAGGTTTTGAGTACTATTCAATATTCATGTGGAACTTTGACCCAAATGGTCAAACACTGTGGTACAATTATTAATGCAGCGTCACTCCTCGGTGGTACAAGTTATTAATGCACGTGAAAACGTTGGCGCGAATGCAGAAAACAAACACAGTATCAAAGTGCTGAGGTTTTGGGGGTTTCTGCACAGAAACGAGCATTCGAGTAGAAATGGAAGACGACACCGGAGAGCGATCAAGCTTCGTGATCGGACTGATTGAGAATCGAGCTAAGGAGGTATCATTGTTTCTCTCTCAATCTCTGTATATGTGTTTATGTGTATGTGAACCTGTAGATATACGTGCATGTATATGTACTTGGTATGCATTCGGATTAGGGCAATAATTTTACTGTTATACTCGTTAACTACTCACGGACGGACCATATACACCACTCAATTTTGTGAAGAGTACCAGTTTTTTCCCTTGATGTGTACGTATGGATGAATGATCGATAGCATTCTTGATGTATTTACGTAATAATGGGGATTGGAGGTGAGACAGGTGTGCAGGAATTTTTATGATAGCTATGGTGATCGGTTTAATTACCTGCAAGTATCGAAAAGGGGCTTTGAATTTTGATCCCTCTGGAACCGCCCTGTCATAAAGTAGCGGGAAATATATAGGAAGTTGATCAAATTAGGGGGAAAGGTAGATGAAGTGTGTACAAGTGTACCAGAGTGATTGAAAGTTGAGCGTGTTTCCGTTTTCTCTCTGTTTATAATTTTAGCTATATATTGTGCGTCTTCAACTTCATGTCGGCTGCACTATCTTGACAGGCCCCTTATCCTATTATTAGTTTGTATTCATGACCATATGCTTTAGATAAAAATTCATGTGCCATGCAGTTTTTGCCCATGTATTGGATTTTGTAGTTTGGCATCTAGTGTATAATTAGTGATAGACCTTGGAACCACGCTTTTCAGAATTTTGTGGATTCATTATCTCCAAGGAGTATCGGATTTGGCTAGCTGAAATGGGCATATGATGATGATTGTATACTTTTCTTATTCCAAAGCCTAACTGGAGATATCCGTCATATCATCAGGTTGGAGTGGCTGCTTTTGACTTGAGGTCGGCTTCACTTCACCTTTCAGAATACATTGAAACTAGCAGCTCATATCAGAACACAAAGACACTGCTGCATTTCTATGATCCAATGGCGATTATTGTCCCTCCTAATAAGCTAGCGCCTGATGGCATGGTTGGAGTATCAGAATTGGTTGATAAATTCTATTCCTCAATTCGAAAGGCAATCTCTTCTATATGTAAAACATAATTTATTTGTTCTGTTACCAATTTGGAGATTTAGACTCTGAGCATATGCTAACATTTGCAGGTCACTATGGTTCGTGGTTGTTTTGATGACACAAGGGTAATGCTATTTTGTTTTAAATTGTTTCCCATTCACATCGATAGATTTAAATGCTATTGTTGGTGTTTCTTATATTTATGCAATGTGTTTCCGAAGGGAGCTGTGCTGGTAAAAAGTTTAGCTGCCAAAGAACCTTCTGCACTTGGTTTGGATACTTATTACAAGCAATATTATCTGTGCTTGGCCGCTGCTGCAGCAACTATCAAGTGGTACCATTAGTTTCATGAAGTTAAAGATATGCATGTACTTATGTTGTGAATTTGAATGGGGTGATAGGTAGGAATGTAATGTCATTGGGCTCTTCATGCTACAAGTGATTCATCATTTACTTTTAGAAGTCTGCACTCTTGGCATGGGATTTTCTTGCTAGAGGTTCTGCATTGAGATGTTCTTGCTGATCTGACCTTGGGGGAAGCACACCCGCTCTTATGAGCTCTTGCTTGATACAGAACTTTGTCTTAAGCTTATTTGCAAACGTAAAATTTGGTCAATAAAGAAAAAGCTAACGGCAATCACTATATCTGATAAAGGAAGATTCACTTTCACCACAATTCATCTAGTTTGTAATGAAGGACAGTCACGGACATACTACTCAAGTTGCAGTATAGAATTTGCTGTATAACCTTCCCTTTGATTAGCTAAGTTTGTTTTGCTTCTGTTTGGCTTTTCTCTTGTATCTGATTCCATAGAATTTTCAACAAGAACTCTCACCATCAAAGTGGCCTATAGGCTATACTGTTCACTTTTTTAAAATTATTTCCAGCAAAGTTTCAGGAATAACATGCAACTTATGTGAATTACTTATATTAGATCTATTGCTTTGTGGGTTGTTACCATATATGAATTGTCAACTGCTTTGCCAAACACAGGATTGAAGCAGAGAAAGGAGTCATCATAACGAATCATTCATTATTAGTATGTCCGTTAATTTCTTATCATGTGTTCTTTTAGCAGAGAAAGCAATTCTGTGGTGAGTTTGTTCATATTTACAGTCCAGTGTCGCTTATGCGCTTGTCTGAACACAGGTCAAATATGTCTTCAGATTTTAGTTATTCTTTACTCTTCTACTAATTCTTGTTTTTTCTCTCCATATTTGTTCACCCTCAGGTGACTTTTAATGGATCATTTGACCATATGAGTATTGATGCAACTAGGTACCGTTCTTTATTTTTTAGCAAGTTAAAATAATCAGGAATATCAGTCTCATCAGATAACTCTATTAAACTTGCAACCAAATTATTATTGTATTATAATCATTGTAATAGGTTTTATCTGCTTGATAGTGTCCATAATTTGGAGATTATAGAGCCATTGCATGCCGCTCTTTTGGGCACGAGCAACAAGAAGAGAAGTTTATTTCAAACTCTCAAGTCGACAAGAACTACTGGAGGGTATGCTATTGATATGCAGATAGCACATTATATTAGATCATTGAACTTGAGCAAAACCCATCAATCATATGTGCTATGTCCATATCCTCTGTTTTTTTTTCTATAGTGAAGAATCGGAAAGATACTTAAGAATTTTCTGCTCTTAAAACACCTTAAAGCATAGTATCTTAAGGATCAGAATGCTTCCCATCACTAGCTACTTTAAAGTAAGCCTGCCTGTCAAAAGCTGTATGGCATTCTATGGCTAGATTTTATTCTGAATGGAAGTTCAAGAGATGAGATGTATTGATTGATTTGTAAAAACCCTTTTTAACTCTGTTAGGAGTGCGCATTATTTAGGGTAGCATATAATACATCTCAAAGATAGAATTTCATAATTTATTGGATTTTATTTGTTAACTGTCGCAGGACTAGACTTCTCCGTGCCAATCTCTTGCAACCTCTGAAAGATATCGAAACTATCAAAGCTCGACTTGATTGTCTGGTCAGTCCTTATTTTTTTTATCATGTATGTCAAATTGTCAATGTTTCATTGGACATTCCAAACAACTAGTTTGTGAAGAAACTTCAAAGTTTATAACTATGCTCTTAAGAGGGGTATTTTTATTTATGTTAAGCAGCGGCAAGTTCTCAATAGCGGGATCCTGATGTCTCTCTTATATGTTAGATATTGCACTATAAGATATATGGGGTTGCAAGTTATAAATTCATTAACTAGCTTGAGGATTTCCTTTTTTCTGCATATATAATCTGTCAACAGGAAAACTCTTTCCAGCTGCCATTGCAAATCTTTTCTTGCATCTTTCTGTATCTTTTGGGATTATGATCAAAGATTTATTGACTCATTATAACATGTTTAATGTAGACTATTCATTGATAAACCACTATGCAGAAGGTTAAATCTGTCATAGAGCATGGCTGTGGCATGGGTGGCCCTAAATTTTCTTTCAATCTGGTGAATGAATTAAAAGGGGAAGATGTACTTTGTTTTCCTTGTAAAAAGAAACATAGGAATCAGCTTAAACCAAGTGAAATAATATAAACGTAATCGCTACATGCAAACAAGGTTACATTCTCGGCAGAATTTTGAATAGCCTAACCAGGTTCTCTGTTTCAGCCTTCTACGTGAAGGACTGGAAGATTTATGAATAACCACTTTCCGAGCATTAATTTCATAGTTCTCCATGTTATGGCACAACAATGAAGCCAAAGCTAGGTTTTGCTTTGGTATCTGACCATATACCACTTTACCCTGCATACCTTATTCACCAGAAGAACTATAGCTAAATTTCATTTAACCATAAAACGTTACTTGTTAGTATGTAACTTCCTTAAATACCTGGATTAACAGATGTTATGGAATTCCATCAGATGTTTTTTTTAAACTTTAACATTAGGTTTTCCTTTTCGATGATATAAATTTGCAATACTGGTTGCACACTTGCACTTTTATCCAATTGACTGGGCCATCTGGAATGCTAGTTGTATGATGAACTCTATCGATGATGCCTGGCAGATTGATATTGTTTGTTGATAGGCTGAAGGTCCTCTCGATTTACTGGAACCTGATTTTGGGTCTAAAGTTCAGTCAACAACTACTGCATTAATCTGTGATCATTGACTATTGCTGCTTGAAATTTGAAATAGTTTAGTCCTGTTGTCATAGATGATGATTTTATGTTAGAGAGAAATGAAAACACTGTAAATTCTATGCAATATCATTTTAGGTCTTCATGCAATTAATTCCAGTTAACCTTGTACTGTCCATAAGCTAATGTAATAACTTCATGATACTTGCTCAACTCTAGGATGAATTGATGAGCAACGAGCAACTGTTTTTTGGGCTGTCCCAGGCTCTTCGAAAGTTTCCAAAAGAAACTGGTGAGTATATCTAGTAGAAAGTGTGAACTATGTGTTGATAGACATATTAGTTTCAACGATGTATTAATTCATTGATTTCATTTAGATAGGGTCCTCTGTCACTTCTGCTTCAAGCCAAAGAAAGTCACTAATGAAGTCTTGGGCATTGATAATGCTAGAAAGAGCCAAGTTCTAATATCAAGCATTATTGTTCTCAAAACAGCTCTGGATGCCTTGCCATTTCTCTCAAAGGTACAAATAAATTTTTGTATTATGTTCAAACTCTAAAACCTTTTAGAAATTCAAAGTTCTAAATTATCTTAATGGTATTAGGTATTGAAAGATGCAAGTAGCTTTCTTCTTGGAAATATATACAAATCTGTATGCGAAAATGAAAAATATGCTTCTATAAGAAAAAGGTAAATACTTGGTTTGTTTCATACTTATCGACTACACACCTTCTACTTTAGTCTTTGACCAGACATACCCTTTCAGGTTGTTGATAAACATAATACTTTATCTACCTCTCCTATTTAAAAAGAGACCATATATAATCCCTGTTAATGCAAAGGAAGGAAGTTCACTTTGATTCCTAATATATATTTAATCTCAGAATTGGGGAGGTGATTGACGAGGATGTACTCCATGCACGTGTTCCTTTTGTTGCCCGGACACAGCAGTGTTTTGCTGTCAAGGCCGGAATAGATGGATTTCTGGATATTGCACGAAGATCATTCTGTGACACCAGTGAAGGTACCGATAATGGCGTTGACTCTAATTGGTACAATCGATGGCCATGGACTCTAATTGGTTAACATGAACAGCTATACACAACCTTGCAAACAAGTATCGCGAAGATTTTAAGCTTCCAAATTTGAAAATCCCGTTTAACAATAGGCATGGATTTTACTTCAATATTCCTCAGAAGGACATACAGGGAAAACTTCCTAACAAGTTCATTCAGGTAGCAAAGGAGATACTTGTCCATGCCCAGAGTCCCCTCCTGTGATTTTACTGATGTTTATATTTGCTTTTGAGACGAATTTAGGTTATGAAGCATGGGAACAGCATACATTGCTCAACTCTGGATCTTGCTTCTGTGAGTACTATCATCACTACTGCATCTTAGTTTGATGATTTTATTTTCGTAGAATCTTGGTTAGTTTTTCGGTTTTCTGACCAATAGTTTTTTTTAAAGCTAACTTGTCTATCGTCCAAGTTGTTTATTTGACCTTATTTTTTCAATGTAATTTTTTTGGTAGGTATATTCCCGTGCCTTTAGCCCAGAACTAGTGTTTCCTGAGCCCAATGGAGAACCCTTGATTTCCTTATGATTATCTACTTGCTTTTTAAAGTATAATTGTTCTTCATTGTAACATTGAAACTTATATAAAAGTACAAACCCTAGATAAATTTCAATTCCAGTGGACATGGAAAGAGTGACACTCCTTTTCTCTAAAATGCACTGTGTTATCTCTCATTCAATCTTTTATAAAGAAACATGCATTGTTCTGCATTGCTTAATATTTTTATAAGAGCTCGATAAATATGCTACACTAGCTGATTTTGCTTATTCCAATCTGCAGTTAAATGCAAGAAACAAGTCTGCAGCCAAGGAATGCTATTTGCGTACAGAACTTTGCTTGGAAGGTCGGCATATATTAGTGATACATGCCAATAATTTACTGAATCATGACAACCAATATCCTACATTAAGGATCATCATAATTAACGTATTGTTAATAATATACTATCATCTTTTGGTTTGTATAGTTGGAATTGTACTGTCATTCCATGTTGAAGCATTATTATTTTCAAGTTCTCCCTCTCGTATTGAAAAAGTAAAAATTGTATATTATCATTTGCATTTTATTCGTTGTACATTTGTACCATCAAATTTAGCAGAGGTTATACAATTGCTAATTTCGAGATGCAAGTTTTCTGTCATAATTTTTCTATATTAAAACACGTACGGTCTTTATCATGTCTTTTCTACTTTTACCATACAAATATTTTCATAGATAGATACATAGTAATTATTTCTTTGTATATATGTGAATCATGGTTGTGAGGCTGTTTAGTGCCTCATGCTTTCAGAAAACTGTCTGTTGCAATCTAATCAAGCATGCATCTCGTGTGTTGCGTAAGCTTGTATTCTTTACTGTTTCAAAGCATTTAAGCTGTGTGTTCATTTTTTTATTCTTCTTTTTTAATTGATCAGTGATCTTTTGATTGCGAGTGTAGATTTATGTTATAAACAACTTTTGGATGTTGTGCACTCAAATTATATTGCTGAATGCTAGTCACTCTGTTGCTTATTTTGTGGAACACTTGCCTGATTTTTGAATTTATCTTCCTTTCATTAATTAACGTGCAGCACTGATGGATGCAATCCGGGAGGATGTCTCTGTGCTCACCATGCTTGCTGAGATCCTATGCCTATTGGATATGATTGTTAATTCATTTGCTCACATGATTTCAACCAAGCCTGTAGATCGGTACACTAGGCCTCAATTCACAGGTAAGTATTTAAATGATTCTCTTTCTGATTTGATTTTGGTCGCAGAATGATTATGACATAAATGCTTGATTTGTATGTTTACTGATAGAGAATGGACCACTGGCAATAGATGCTGGAAGACACCCTATACTAGAAAGTGTGCACAACGATTTTGTTGTATGTTATGCTCCTTTATTTTCATAAAATTACATTGTGTGCTCTAGAGCATATTTGTATAAAGATCTTCATTGGAAAACTTGCTAGTGTAATTCTGGTTTGACGTTCTTTTTGCAGCCCAACAATATCTTTCTTTCACAGGCTTCAAACATGGTGATTGTCATGGGGCCCAACATGTAAGAAACAGATTATGTTCTGATTCTATAGCATTGATTACTCGTTAAGGTCTTAAAGCCAACTCCTCTCAAACTAAATTCCCTAGACAGGGAAATAACTATAGCTGCCAGAGTCTAGGAATTGTTCATACCATGCAAACAAATCTTAACCTCTATAAGAACACCCAGTCCATCTGGAAGGGGGTGTTTAATGTGTTCTTGCTAGTACTGCATAACCATATGACTCGTTGATTCATCAAGGGACGATTATGTATGCCAATGTAATGAATATGGTACTGAGATAGCAACATTGTGAAAAGATAATAAGATAATAATGATGTTATTAGGATTCCTGAATCAGTAACGAGACTAGTATCTACAAAGGGTGAAATGCAAAGACCTTCATTTACTATCTATCTGGTGATTACAAACAACGAAGACATAAGTTTGTTACACATAAATGAATGCATGTAGCTGGACTTTATTCATGAATACGCCTTCCTGTTCTTTGTGCTCACACTTTCTGTATCGCGGTCTTGGACTTGAGCATGAGACTTGCAAAGCATCCAATAGCTCAAGTATAACAATATGCAGCTTCCTTCAGGAGTGGAAAAAGTACATACCTTCAACAAATATGTCTAATTGTCATCCTTGCTCAAATTGGCTGCTACATTCCTGCCCGCTTTGCAACTCTAAGGGTGGTTGATCGTGTTTTTACAAGGATGGGCACAGTCGATAATCTTGAATCAAATTCTAGTACGGTACATACTAAATTACTTCCTCATCTTTTTTCTGACCAGATCGATTAATTCTACACTAGTTCTGTACTACATCTGTCCTTAATATCTACTGACATCTAGAGTTTAGTATGTGGTGTTATGTATGTAAGTTCATGCATGAAGTCAGCATCTAGTCCTTCACCCACACTGTTATGCTATTGAAAAAGTGGAAATTGGTAATAGTTTTATCTTGTAATTACTCTCAAGGTGTCAAACAAAACAAGCAAAGGTATTAAATGAGTGTCATTCATTTCTTAATTCCGAATAATTCTTATTTTTGGAAATGGAGGATATTCTCTTTTACACCACAATTCAACAAAGTGTGAGTCTTGTATGTGACTTACGTTTCTTTTTGTGCAATGCCTTTATATTAAAAAGTAATATTCCTGAAGCAGGGTGAGTTTTTCAAGTTGTCTTGGTGTGCTCAATTCAACATCTAGCATACCAAGACTACACAATGGACATTGGTGTATAATAAATGATCAATGGCCTCTGTACCACCTGCCAAGCGTAATGCTTGAATGTCACATTCAGATATATTTTAGCACCTGATTAGTCTGAGTGTGACCAATCAAATACTCTGACAGATGTATCATGCATGTATAAATAACTTTCAATGGTGCAATCAAACTGCTTTGTTCACTCTCTTTGTCATGAATCTCACTGATTGTCTTCATATCCATACTACCTTAGGAAGCTCTCTAGAAGCTGTATACTTCCAGATTATTCTCAAGAAGTTCAATTTTGCAGTTCATGACAGAGATGAAAGAGACAGCTTTTATCTTGCAGAATTCCTCTGAAAGGTATAGCAGCATTACAATTAGGTTGGTATCACTGACAGATTCCCTTGTTTATTCATGTAACATATTCTGTGATTGGAAACAGGAGTCTGATTGTGATGGATGAGCTGGGCAGGGCTACATCTTCCTCTGATGGTTTTGCAATTGCTTGGAGTTGCTGTGAACGACTATTAGCACTCAAAACGTAACTTCTTAGCCACACAACTGATTATATCTCATCTATAATCAAATCCTTCATTGTGTGGCCCCACATCTACCTCAACATTCTCATTTTCCTACCACACTCGTGTGTGCATGCAATCTTTATGATAAACCTGGATGAGTCATGAGTATGACCTAGTTTGCTGATTCTTGGCCTATCATAGCACCTGCTTGTATTTAGTTTACATAATACTCGACTAATCTCCTAATGCACACTACTGCTTGTCACTTGGTTTCAGTTACACAATATTTGCCACACACATGGAAAACCTATCAGAACTAGCCAGCATATATCCAAATGTGAAGATTCTTCACTTTGATGTTGAAGTAAAAAACAATCGGTTGGATTTCAAGGTACCAGCCTATCTAAACTTCACATATTCATAGTGATGGCTACATGTATTTCTAACTTGTTGATTCACTTAAACAGTTTGAGCTGAAAGATGGATTGCAACATGTACCACATTATGGCCTTCTATTAGCAGGAGTAGCTGGGTTACCAAGTTCAGTTATTGAGACTGCCAGAAATATCACTTCAAGGATTACAGAAAAGGTGAAGGATCTCAACTAAATAAATTTTATGCATTATATTTTCTAATATTATTTGATTTTGACCTTTTGAACCTGACGAGTCTTCCCCAATAGTCTCCCTTGGAAAAATAAATCTCCCTCCATGAATCTTATTTGCCTGAAAATTGCTACATTTTTATTTATTTCTTTAAAGATAAAGATTTTATGTATTTGGCCAATACAGTTATTACAACTTCTTCAGTTTGGACATTATAGGTGGACACAACCTTAAGAAATTTTAAAAATCTTTCTTAGGATAAGATAAAAATGATATATTACGTCATGCTATATTAGATGCATGATGTAAGAAAGGTATCAAAAACATTTCCCTTATGCTAACTGGCTTCTTCTGTCTAGTCAATTGTCGAATGGGTATGTATTCACATGAACATATATATATATATATATAAATAGGGAATGAAGAGGAAGGAAGTGAACTACGATCAATATCATGGTATTCAGATGGTATATCGAGTGGCTCAGCGTCTCATATGCTTGAAATATTCCACCCAAGATGAAGATTCCATCCGACAAGCACTTCAACATCTTAAGGACTGCTATGCCAATGGTACAATTTAGATCTGTCATGCCACTTACATTCACCATTATAAAGCTCTTTTTTACTTTTATTTTGTACTAAAAATAGAATTTTACTGGATATTGGTCAAAAAACTATACAGTGAAAGTTACCTTTTAGATTTCAAAATAAAATCAATACAGTAACAAAAATAAAAAATTGCAATCAGAGAATTTTCCTTTCTTTCTTGTATCATCAAGTAATTGAAACGTGTATCTACATGATAATTTATCAAAGAGAATTTTCCACAATAAAAGACCATACATTTAATATGGCAGGGAAAACTTTTGTTCCCCTCCCCCCCTCCCTCCCCTATATATGGAATACAAAATTTTAAATCAATATTAGTCACTTGATGATATAGAATGGTGTTATGTTACTACCAAACCAATAATCAAACTTGTTACAGAAAAATAACAAACATGAGATAGAATTATTCAATGAAAATAGTGGCAAATTTTAAATAATCAAGTACATAGAGCTCTTTGGAATGGCAAAACTGTCATTCAGTCCTTAGCAATTATCCAAGAAAACATTATGAGGAAAGTTGTCATGTGTCTGTAAATAGCAAAGATGAGACGAGCACAAGATAAGCAAGAAAGAAGAAGATGACTATCTGCATGAAGAACTTGGGATTGTCCCTCATGTTTGGAGAAGTAACCGCCCTGAAAATCACAAAAAAGAAAAAGAAATGAAGATGATTATGGTCCCCATTAAGCAAGGTGAAGCAGCAGGGGCAAATGCAAGTAAAGGTTCCTATTCGTTTGCATATTTCAACTTTCATCTACTAGTATTATTTTCAAGACATGAAAAAAGTCGTCGTTACCTAGCAATGCGTTGAGAAAGGCGAGGGAAGGGCATACTCTGAATAAACACGATTCCTGGTCCTGTCACCATTGCTGTTACCAAATTCTCACCCTAGGCATACAACACCAGACACTTTTAGAAATAAACTTCACAACTCCTTGTGATTCTCAAAAATAAAAACTTAAACAAAGAATATGAAACCTTAATCTTTCTTCTGTAGTTAGCAAACAAAGATAATACTTAACAACTGTTCAATTGTTAAAATAAGGATGATAAGCAAGTTACCCCAAAGACCACCCTTCTCATTGGACCATTATATTTTATTTGCACGTTTACTGTAGATGACAGTGCAATGACGCTAGACATATCCACCGAAAGTGTTTCACCGACCTCCAGATTTTTCTGCACAACTAACACCGGAAAGGAAAGGAAACGAAGAAACAATCAAGTAAAGCTTTTAAAAGATGTAATGTTACCTACCACATTTCTCCAACAGAATAGAAAGAAGCATTATAAGGCATACATACCTGATCCACCTCCGACTATGAATGCCAAGCCTTGTCCAGATAGTTTTTGTCTCAAGAATCCCTACAAGCTCCACTCGTATTAATTGAATAAAAATAGGAACCTGGAAAAATAAAAATGTAAAAAACCTCACCTCAACACCAGCTACAACATTACGTGCCCTCTGATCAAATGTGCTACTGACCTTCACATCACCGATAGAGCAAAGAAATGCATCTGGCTACAGAATAATATTTATTAACAAGTTCAGATAAAGACTTGCTAGTTCTCAGTAGATAAAACATTTTCATAAATAAATAAAAAGCAATGATGTACCTGGCATAATATTTCACCGCCGAATGCTGCCAAGTCGATCTACAGAAGAGCTGAAATAGATCAGAATCAAGCACAAGAAAACTAAATGCATTGAAATTGACTAGAATGCGTACCGGGAGAATCCTTCCTAGAGAAGGTGCAGCAATGCCAACAAATCCATCAGTTGAACCAGCAGCATTTAGAAAATATGTTTTGGTCACGTTCTTCCCAAAAAGCCACTGCCACATTCCTGCTTCATTTTCTGGGGCATAAACATTTTCCATTTGAATGGAGCCAGACATATAGCACATGCAACCTGTGAATAACATTACATTATCCCCTAATTATTGTTTAAAATAAAATAATATCTCAATCTAGAACTGGAACTGGAATTAATATCCAACAAAACTAAACAACTTTTGCAAACCAAAGCAAGAAACCTTACAGCCATGTTCCCTGATGAGAAAGTGACAGAGAAATAAAGGAGTGGCTACCTGGTTTTGCACTGACCTTGTCTTCTGGCTTCAACATAATCTGGCAATCAGCATTGTGTTAGAGTTATCTTGAAGGACAATAAACATAACCTTAAAGATAAGCAAAGTACCTGAACTATCTGCGCTTCACCACCCAAAATCTGAAAAGGCGTGACAGCATCTTGCAGACTCTGTTGTACATACAACAAGTGGTAAATAAGCATAGATCAGGCATATATGTTATATACTCATCCATTCAATCAACTGATCAGTGCATGCTAAAAGCACTCATTCTACTTTAGTTTGGAGTGAAAACTGTAAAACATTTGCATTATATAAAATGCAGGAGGTTATAAATACCGGCACGGCACCTTTAGACACATAAAAGAATGTCTTATAAGCATGATTATAGCCATTGTGCTTTTCTTTAATCAGGATGTAATCCATGATTCAAAATTGACTCAATTATAAGTGGTTGAATGAGCAAATTAATACATGACTGAACCTTGTAATGGGCCCAATTCCACCTCAATTATTTTAAGCTTGATCATCATCAGCACAAAATCATACCAATAATCATCAACATATGTGGGCAGTATAACTAAACTAGCATGCATGCATATCTAATCATGAATCGTAGCAAAACTTCACAACCTGGTTCTGAACTTAAACTATGAATTTAGTAAATATTGAATCAACCAGGATACATTCATTTCAGATGTAAGCATCAATACAGAAACAAAACCTAAAACTGAAATTGAAATTGAAACATAACTACGTAGGTACCTGATAAACGAAGGGTTGGAAAGGCGTTGAAAAGAAGGGAGCAGCCATAAACAACAATAATTAGCGCTGAAATCAAAAATATTATGACAGATCGATCGATCGATCGATCGATTTGGTTTCAAGATGGATACAGCCGACGGTCAATATCAATATTGTGTTCCTGGCCGATTCAGGGTTAATTATTTGACTATTTGTTGAAACAAATTCCTCCCTCTTTTCATTCTTCAAACAAAATGTTTTTTTTTTTTAAATTTAAATGAATTGGATACAAATTAAGGAATTTAAATCTTCAAATAAATTGATATATCCCTTTCAAAATCAACCAAAATACTTAATATTTTTGATAAAATTATCATAACTGTTTATATATTATTGTAATTAAATGCTACTACTATTTAAGAACATATTATATTATATTAGAATTAGGGAAATTAATTAAAATACCCTAACTCAAACCAAGTGTTACCAAAATACCCAAAATCTCTCCCAGTTTGCAAAAATACCTCTTTTTTCCGCGATGGGAGCCCGCGATCGCGGGCCAGGGACCATTTCTGACACTTTTTTAAACTTGCAGGGACCATTTTTGAAAAATGGAATCCCGCGATCGCGGGCACATCCCGCGATGGGGTACTTTTTGTGACTTTTCAATTGCAAGGGACCATTTTTGAAAAATTCCAGGAACCATTTATGAAAAATTGAACCGCGATCGCGTAGAATCCCACTGTTCACCCCCGCTTTCTTTCAATTTGATGAATTTAAAATAAAACGTTACACTTTCAACCCCTATACTTATTTACTAAATTTACTTTATACCTTTTACTTTCATTATTTTAATTTTACATTTAACACATATAATCGTTTATTAACTAAAATACGTTAAAAAAATACGTTTTAATTTTAACAAATTACACCATTATAATCGTCTCTTCGATACGTTCGAAATGAGCCCAATCTTGAATTTTTTTGGATTTATATATTTTAATATATATCATATACAGTTATACACTACATAAAAAAATATTTTTTATATTTAAAATTCATACTCTTATAGTTAATTATTTAATTTATGGTACATCTCTTATTTTTTTTTTCAATTTTGTTTTACACTCCTATCGCATTAACATAATAATCATATATTAACTAATTCATTAAATCGTTTTAAATTATTATTATTTG
The DNA here is from genome assembly GCA_033807775.1 of Saussurea involucrata. Classification (NCBI taxonomy): domain Eukaryota; kingdom Viridiplantae; phylum Streptophyta; class Magnoliopsida; order Asterales; family Asteraceae; genus Saussurea; species Saussurea involucrata. The sequence goes on along the minus strand of CM066321.1, from coordinate 134,435,692 downwards.
AATGTGTTTATAGATATCGTGAATGGCAATAGGAGAAGGTAGAATTGTTTATAAATGGGGTTTTGACAAGTTGGTATCACTGGACTCATTTAAGAATTGTGAAAATGGGTATTTGGCGAATGATGATTCATGTGTGTTTGGAGCTGAAGTATTTGCAGTTACAGAGTATTGCAAATCATCTTCCCAACCGAAACGGATACAGTGCATGTAAACAAAGAAATCTATTACTGGAAGGCGTCCTGGAGTCCTGTGATCAAGTTAACCTTTTCCTTGATCACGTCCTCCATTCCCATGTAGTCCGATTCGAGTTCTTCTAGTTCCTCTTCAGCTTCCTTAATCTCTCGTTGCAGCTGCCGAACGTGAGCCCTAGTCATGGCCAGTTCTCGTTTCTTCTCCGCTAGATACTCCATTTTCCCCTGCTGAATCCCCCTGTTATGGTTCCACATACCCTTTACCTTTTCGATACCGGCGTTCGCCTCATCAATGGCTTTTTGCACTGCGGGAGTAATTCGTTGACTTTGTCGAAGACCCGTCGGCATAAAATCATACATTGGTGGGGTTCTCATGCCATTATCGAAGTAGTAATTGTCGGATGCCATCTCCCAGTCTGCTTCCTCCTCAGGCGTGAATGGAAAATCGGTTGCAGTTCGCCCACAGTTTGTCCACTCCTCGTCTGTTTCCGGTACCTTCCAGGTACTCCGGCGAGCTCCGTCGTTCAGTGGTTGGTAGGCTCCCGAACGTGAAGTTCCAGCCACATTCGCCGACCTGTTCCCCCTTGATCTTGAACCTCCATCCATTGTGTTAAAAAAAGCGAGAATGTGTTTGTATAAAAGATAGATAGGAAGTTGTGAATTACTACTTCATCATGCCATCTACTTATAGCCGTGAAAATGTATGTTCTTCATCAGATATGGTCAAAGATTTCGTCTGAAAAAGTTGCCTGCATGATTCGTCTGAATAGTTCACTGCAAGATTCGTTTGAAAAGAGCCTGTAAGATTCCACTGAAAAAGTAACTGCAATATTCGTCTGCTCTTGAATAAAGGTCTTTCATTAGGCAGAAAATTAGTCTTTAAGTAGTCAAACATAGCTAATTAATGAGAATTTAGATCAGATTTATATGGTACTATCAAATGCAAGTTTCTATAATATAGATATTGTTCTACATTACATGATACCAATTTTTGCATCATATGAATCACTTCCAGACAACAAGAACCAATACCCCAATAATCAAGAAATAAATGTTTGTTCATCCAATAATCTCTGTATTAGGATTATCGCAAGTTTCATAAACCTACTTACTAGGTGTTGAAAATATGGGTTTTACTAAACTTTGGACGCATTTAAATTTATATATATGTATTATATATAACTAACTTTTAGTAGGTTTATGTTCTTCTATATGAGATCTTCGAAATGATATATAATGCGTCCAAAATAGAGTATGTGTGAAAGAGATATCGATACTCAAAGTTGAGTAAATGGATGAAATTAGCAAAAACCAAATGAAGTAAACAGTAAGTCAATCACAATACTTTAACAAAATAAGTTAATACTAAAAATAACAATTATTTAATGTTACATAAACAACCTAACTTTGATTTATTTGACAATGGGCATAAATGGACTCCGCCATATAATAGTGTTATATATAGATAAAGTGCGGTTTATTTTATTTCAACGTATCATATTGTTATATAGAGATAAAGTGCGGTTTAGGGACCCTAGTTGTCATTCTTAAAAGTTTAGGACCTAATTGGCATTCTTAAAAGTTTAGGGACCTAAGTTGTCATTCTTAAAACCGTAGGGACCTAAGTTGTCATTCTTAACATTTTTTTATAAAAAACACATATTTAACAATTTTTTTATAAAATGTGTTTTTTTTATATAAAAATTGTTAAGAGTGTGTTTTTATAAAAAAATTGTTATAGTTTTATGGTTTTATGTTTGAATGTGATATTTGTATGTTATAATGTGTATGTTGTTATAGTGTGTTTTTTCATATAAAAATTGTTAAAAATGTGTTTTTTTTTATAAAAACACACCCTTAACAATTTTTTATAAAAACACACTCTTAACAATTTTTTTTATAAAAAAACCTGTTTTTATAAAAAATTGTTAAGAGTGTGTTTTTATAAAAAAATTGTTAAGAGTGTGTTTTTATAAAAAAAACATTGTTAACAATTTTTTTTATAAAAACACACTCTTAACAATTTTTTATAAAAAAAACACATTTTTAACAATTTTTATATGAAAAAACACACTATAACAACATACACATTATAACATACAAATATCACATTCAAACATAAAACCATAAAACTATAACAATTTTTTTATAAAAACACACTCTTAACAATTTTTTATAAAAAAAAACACATTTTTAACATTTTTTTTATAAAAACTGTTTTTATAAAAAAAAATTAACAATTTTTTTTATAAAAAAACACATTATAAAAACCATAAAACTATAACAATTTTTTATAAAAACACACTATTAAACATTTTTTATAAAAAAACTGTTTTTATAAAAAAAAATTAACAATTTTTTTTTATAAAAAAACACATTATAAAAACCATAAAACTATAACAATTTTTTATAAAAACACACTATTAAACATTTTTTATAAAAAAACTGTTTTTATAAAAAATTGTTAAGGGTGTGTTTTTATAAAAAAATTGTTAAGAGTGTGTTTTTATAAAAAAAAACACATTGTTAACAATTTTTTTATAAAAACACACTCTTAACAATTTTTTTATAAAAAAACACTCTTAACAATTTTTATATGAAAAAACACACTATAACAACATACACATTATAACATACAAATATCATATTCAAATATAAAACCATACATATCATGTTAAACATAGAACATATTCAAAAATAAGTTATAAACACTATAACAACCTACAAATCATATATCTTAACTTAAAATAACATACAAAAAATAACAAATAACATAAGGAAAACATACCAAAGAGGTAATACGAGACATCTTCACAAAACCCGAACGCGTATTCCACACGAGAAAATTGAGAGAGTGGGAGAAAATTGAGAGAGTTTGATTAAAAATTGAGAGAGTGATTAAAAAAATTGAGAGTGGAGAGTAGCCGTGTCTTGGTCCCCCCCCCCCTTATATAGTGCGGCCGAAGAAACAATGAGATTAGGGTTTAGGTTCTCAAAGGGATTTTAGGGTTAACCCTGTGCCGACACGTGGCACAGGAGCCCGCGATCGCGGGAGGTCAACGAAAGTCAATCGCGGGCAGGGACCAAAAATGCACACGCGGGTATTCTTGAGGGGGGAAAGCTGTACCGCGGGAATTCTTAAGGGACCAACGCGGGCAAAGTGGGCAAACTTTGGTGACACGTGTAGCCCGCGATCGCGGGGGTCAATGAGTCAATCGCGGGCATGGACCAAAACTGCACACGCGGGCATTCTTGAGGGGGGAAAGCTGGACCGCGGGCATTCTTGAGGGACCAACGCGGGCATTCTTGGTGACACGTGGCCTGGAGCCCGCGATCGCGGGCCCCATCGCGAATTTTTTGGGTACTTTCGTAAACTGGGAGAGATTTTGGGTATTTTAGTAAGAGATGGTCAAACTTAGGGTATTTTAATTAATTTCCCTTAGAATTATATATTAAATAATTAAAATTGTTTCATTAAATCATTTATTGTTTTAAATTACTTTGTATTTTCATAACTTTTTTTGAAGTATATAATATTTATATACGATAAATGAAATATAAACTCACACCCCCTCACCTTTTGGTGAGGTTTGAACCCATGACCTTCTACAAAGCTAAGGGCTCTGATACCGCTAGATTAAAGTATGGGTGAGCATCGGTCCGATCAGGTGGAAAATGTACAAACCCGATCGGGGTTCGTGTGTAGGAATCAGATGAGGAATATAAGGTGATTGAAGATGAACGACTATGAAGAATCACACGTTTGTTATTCTTTAGATGGTGATGAATCAGAAGAAATATTAGCTTATTCTGAAGAGTCCAGGAGGGTTGTTAGATCAAGCACCCGCAGGAATTCTTCAGGTAGGAAAGGAAGAAGGCTCGGAAAAGGAGAAGGGTTCTTAATACAAAAGATGAAGATGAAGACGAAGAGGATGAAGATGAAGATTGGGAAATAATATATATATATATATATATATATATATATATTCAGGTATCGGACAGGTTCGGGTGATGGGTTTATAGACCCAAACCGATCTGTGATACCCGTACTAGTTCTCGGGTTCGGGTAGCGAGTTTGCGGGTGGTTTGGGTCGGTCGGGTTTTTCGGGTCGGCAGGGTTATGCTTACCCCTAGGCTAAAGACCCTTTGGCAATTGTATTTTCATAGGTCTATGATAAGATGAAATTTAATTTTTGGCAAAAATGTCACAAAGAGAACATTTCATTTGACTAGTGGAATTCCTTTCACTTTGCAAACTAAAGACGATAAAGAAATGAATTTGTTGTTCTGATTCTCTTGAATTCCCTCTTTTAGTCTTTTTCATATCCTTCTCTATTTTTTTCATCTTTTCTCTTATTTTTGAACTCTATTGAATTCAAATTAAAACTAATAAGACTAAATTGAAACTTAAGGATGGTCGTGGTCGTGGTTATATATATATGCATGATTGTTTTATGTTTCAAAATTTATTGTGTTTTTCTAAAACGTGTTATGTGCAATAGAAGCTCGATATATGTATTAAACTAAAGTTGAAGACGATGTTCACTAAGAGCTCAATTATTTTAGTTTAAATGATGACGACAAAATATACTTGAAGTTTTGTCTAGTCAAAAGTGATCGAGTCCAGATTTTTATTTTTTCTTATGAAAAACTACTAGTAAATATAGTTCCATGTTTATGCTTTTGCACATGGTAATAGGCTATTCTTGTTTTCTTGAGCATTTGTTTATTTATACAAGAGTTGGAAAAGTTGAATTATAGGCACCATTTACTATCTATCTATACATCGCTAATAACGTAGCACCGTTGTTCTAAAGGAGGTTAGAAACAAATCAATAAAATCAAATTCGGACTAAAAACGGACTTTTTCTATAAGATTATCAAGTAAACGATCACATCGTATTTCAACGCAAAACTTGAATAAAAATGTAATTATGAAAACGTGTATAACAATATTGTGTGAAAACAACTACACTTTTTTAATTATAAAAAAAAAGTGTTATTGGGATGAGTAGTAAGATTTTTGGCAACTATTGTCAGTAGACATGATGGATGTTAAGTTATATTCTCTCCAATTATGATATGATGTAGTAGTTAGTGTATCTTAAATAGTACAGCAGCATGATGAAATGTTGATTTCCAGTAGCATACCACCAATGTATGATCCTCCCAACTAACTAACTAACTAACTAAATCTTTCTTCAGTCTTTTCCCCCTCCTATTCCTTCCAAGACAACAACAATACACCATCAACAAAAATATTATTAGAATCACATTAATTAATTAATTATTAATACAAACATACATACATACATACAAATCAACCATGGGTTGGTTAATATGAGAGGAATCAAATTACCCTTTCACTGCATGCTCAAGACTTTTTTTTTTAATTATTATTATTATTTTGCAAAAAAGGTGAATTTCAAACCATACCCTTTATTTTGTAAAACCAAAACCACCAGAAATGAAAAAGAATGGACATATGGCGGCCATACTAAAACAACACACCTCTAGTTGCATATGCAACCTTACTTACTAACTAACACGTGTTACGTGTACAGTCAATCCATATGCGACTACCACAAGAATTAGAATTAGAATTAGAATTACAGGCTAAGCAATACCTTGTTACATCGTTTAACAGTTTCCCAGAGAGTGAGAGTGAGAGAGAGAGAGAGAGAGAGATCATGGACGATATAATACCTGGCAATTTCAGGGAAGCAAAGATACTTCCAGGAACTCAGTAGCTACTCATTCAGGAGGTACCCTAACATGGACCACAGCAGCCAACTTCGTTACAAGTTAGATCATGCAATAATCAATGGCCTCTAACAAAACAAAAGTCAGTGGAAGATTTCACTGTCACATACTAGTAACCCAATATCACCTGCACACACATACCCAACGATTCACAGATCATCCAAAATCACCTGCCTGCACATACCCCAACGAGATCTACAGATTATCATCCAGAATCCCCTGCCACGATTCCAAAATTGAACCTTCCAGTCTGCAGATTAGATGGCATATCAACCAGCAAAAATGTCCATACCATTCAGACGGAGTATATGCATGCTAAATCACAAACAGCATACAAGGGTCACAGAATTTATCACAACCAAAATTCATAAGCAGGAAAAACAAAACAAAAACATTAGTAAAAACATTGCTGTAAGAAGTTCAAATAAAGCCAATGTCAAATATTATTAGCCCCAAGGATTCCAGCAACCAAGAGAACAGCAATTCATGACGGCAATACCAGCCCACAAACTGTAGTACCCACCGCATTGCCCTCGAATAGCTTCCCTGCCTGATTTTGTGAGAAATGAATTGAAGTTGACTAATAACTTTCTGCAATTGTTACAACAGCACAGCAAGAGTAAAGATGTGAGTCTGAAACTTCCAACAAGTTGAGTGAGGTAAGCAACACGAAAGAAAATAGGAGCCCCAAGAAACATCAAGCCTGCCAAAGAATATAACCATAAACAAGATAGGTTATCAACTAAAGTACATCATGTCACCGGATCTCACAGTTAGTGACATTTATCATTCATTATAAACAAATATACAAGCCTCAACCATCATGCATGTATCAAGGATAAAGCAAGTCCAGGTATAAACTAATTACCAAATGATGGAACCTATTGCTTTTATAAGGGACAGACACTTTGCTAGAGAAGAACTATTAGTTAGCATTACCAGCAAAGAATGATAGTGTTATGCTCATTGTCTTCCGTAAGATTGTTTCAAGTATTTACAGCATAGATTTATCTTTTCAAGCTGGCTGCACCAATTTATCAAACACAAGCAAGATCCCACAAAAGAAGAGAAAACAATGTGAAGGCTACATTCCAGATAATACATGTATGTACCCACAGGAAACAAGATGGTGAAGCCACAAAAACAAAATATGTATGGACTATTGCAAATGTACATTACCCAAAAAAGTAACGAATCCAATTGATAAAATTAGGGGGATTTTGGATGTGTATTTTCAAGATGGTTATTGCAACTTGAAGAATCACGGTAAAATAATCAGTTACTAAAAGCCCAGGACAGATAGATAATATGACATGTATCTCGATAATCAGTTTTTCTTACAGCAATTACTTATCCAAATATGATAACTATGACCTTAAATAATCAAAATCATTTATACAAACACTCAAAACTGATTATTGGAACTTCAAATCGCAATAATAAGTTTAAACGTGCATCCAAACACACCCTTAACAGTAAATAGTACATATAAAGACTAATGACAAATAAACACCCATACATTACGATAGTTTGTGTGAAATTACACATGTTCTGTCAAGTAAACGGTAACCAACGGTCAACCTTGATAGTTTTTCTTTTCCCGTATTTAAGGACATGTCAAGTGAGTTTTAAGTTTTAACTGAGATTAACAACTGAAGGCTTAGAAATGAATGTTGGCTTCTCCTTGTTCGAAAGGTCCCAAACTAGAACTCATGTAATAAGACAACAGATGACTTCTTTTCTAATTTACAAAATTTCTCCCATTCTCCACTTCAACAAGTCTTTTTGCAGAAAACTGTATACAGCCACAAATGCAAAAAATTGTTATCTATGCCATTTGCCTGGCCTTTAGTTTTCATGAGAATTGTAGCTCTAAATATGTTGTATAAAGAAAATCTGACATCAACATGAAAGAAAATAGCATCCAAATACAAATGATAAACTCAAAACAGAGATTGGTGATGATGAAAAACAAGAAACTGTCACAAAACTAATCGAGTATTTAGGCAGAAATCTACATGGTATTTTCAACAAAACCTTAGTTGATGATAAAACTGTTGTCTTCACATTGCAGAGACCGTGGAGGGAGTGATGGCGTAGGGCAATGAAGCCATGGATAGGCGAAGGAGTGAGGTAGTTAGCAGAGGGAAGGGTAATTTTGAAAGGGGAAAGGTTTTTATCCGATAAGTGTGCTGTGAGATATGGTCTCCCATTCCTTACACTCATCCCCTTCCACAAATTTTCTCAGAAACGGTCCATCACCCATTATAGGGTAATGGATCGTTCTATTATTCCATACCAAGCACCCCCAATCACCCACGTTCCCATTCCCTACCCCCTAATACCCCCAACCAAAACCCTCATTGTTAGCTTGTAACAAAAGTAATCAATAGGTCATTTAAAGGGCAATGATTGATACCCAATTAAAATAATTTCCTACTGAAATGTGTATCAGTCATGCACTTAATTTTTCTAAGGAGCAATAAAGCAGACTTGGCAATCAGAGAAAGACACGGCTGTCCTCTAGCAATATGTTCGATCCACTGGCACCACCATCCAAAAAAAGCTAATTTCAGTAGACATTTTATGGTGGTACTGCATTAGCAAGAAGAGCACAGTGGTTGCTAGTGACCAAAAAATCTAACAGGTAAAACCAAAAAAGACACCAACTCCTCCATTTTGTTAATTCACAGCCATTAATTTGTGGCTTGCCTGAAGCATCTGATACATCATGTCTAAAAGGATAACCTTAAAATTGTTTTATGTCTGCAACGAGCCCAAAAGTAGAAGTGAAGCTATGTAAGAAACATCTTCTCAAAGAATTTACTCAAAACTTAAATCACTAAGTAGAACCCCGGTCCTAACCACATGACCAAGAAGGAAAGGTGAAAAATATGGTGCATACTTACAGTTCATCATGTGTAGACCAACATTGAATTGCTGTCATTTCATCTCAGCCATAAACTTCTCATACTCCGGGTCAGTGCCATAAGCAGCTTGCTGATTTTGTTCTGCAGAAGACACAGGTGGAGGAGGCGGATTTGAAGACCACGGTGCACTTGCAAAACTCTGTTGCTCAACTACTGACTGGGACGGAGGCGGTGGAGGAGGAGGTACACCGTAATAAGAAGAGTAATTCATGGAAGCTGACGGATATGCAGTTTGAGTGTTTGGGGTTATCCCGGACATGGAATTGCAATAAAGATTACTGGGGGATTGAGCAGGGGCGCTATTCTGCGAATGTGAGTAGCTTTGTTGAGCTTCAGTAGATGCAATGTTCTGAGGATACTGAACACCATAAGAGGGCATTTGTTGGCCTTGGAAGGATGAATACATGTTTGAACCTGGAGGGGGCGGAGGGGGAGCATAAGCAGCATACGGAGGAGGAGGTGGTGGTGGTGGTCCCCAAGGAACTGGGGCACTAATATAACTCCCAGGAGGTGCACTTCCACCTGATGCCATCTGCTGAGATGGATATCCACCAAGTGTCTGATTGGCACCAGGATAAGCTGGCACAGGTCCAGCTGGAGGACCAGGGGGTACCGTAGGTTGGGGTGGCTTTCCTGCAACTCTTACTGCAATTACTCTTCCATCTAGACGATACCCATTCATGCTAGCAATGGCTTGATTGGCTTGAGCGATATCAGAATACTTTACAAAGCCATAACCTTTACTCAGTCCAGTGACCCTATCTTTAATCACCTTTGCCATTACTATTTCCCCAAAAGGTGAAAATAATCTAATCAGAGCATCATCTTCCAAAGTCGGAGGCAGGTACCCGATATACAGATTTGTATCATCGATTTCTTTGCCAATTCCAAGACCAAAACCAGTTCCTATTTTTGCTGCGTTGCTTCCAAGTCCAGGATGTGCAGAGGTTCCAGCAGTATTTCCATTTGTGTTGTTACTGGAGGCCCATGGGGGATTGTTTCCTGAACTATTCATGATAGGCAATGGTGTGGTTTGCTTAGTAGTCATGCCCTCTGGAAGGGTCCCGCCGAGTTCTGCCAAGAAATTCTGATACTCATCATCCATTTTCTTTCCTGATGTCCCTTTGACAGGACAATCAATGGTTGGGTGGCCACCATCACCACATATTTTGCACAAAACATCACTCTTAAAAGTGGACATACGGGATGGGCAAGCAAATTGACGATGTCCAGGTTCACCACACAGTCTACAATACTCGTCATCTCTTATTGTTCCATTGAGAGCAGCAAGCTCGCGAAGCTGCTGTCTTTTATGTTCATTCAAACCTTCATCAACAGGGTGCAATAGCTTTTCCACCATCCCTGCGGCAGCATCAAGGCCTTCCTGTGTCTCTGCTTCCACTAAAACATGCAAATCTTCGTTCTCAGAAGGATCAAACTTGAGATCACGTTTTTGGCCGAACCTGCCTTCTTTGACAGAGCCTTTACCCCGGATAACAATTTTAGCTCCAGTCTCCTTCTCCATCCTTTTCTGCGTATTCCCTCTTGGGCCGATGATAAGTCCGATAAAATTGTAACCAGGGTATTCTTTCATAGGAATATAGAGCTTCTTCTGAAGCTTGGGAGGCCTATAATCAGCAGGGGGCTTAAAGGCAGGGTTTCGTTTAATAATCTGGGAAATGATCTCCTGTCTTTCTCTGTTAAGCCTTTCCCTTGCCCTATACTCTCGAGTATTTATTCGGGTTCCCATATTATCATAAATGGGATCCGGCGATGGAGACCTAGCACCTTCGGGACGATCATCTAACTGTTGACCAGACTGTAAAATTCTACTAATTTCCATAAGCCTAGCATTGAGAGCTTGAATTTCAGGATCCATATCCATACCTCCGGTAAAATCCTTCATGAAATCCGGTAACTGAAAGACAGGTTTGGGCTCGTCGTCCGCCCAGCGAGACTTCCTCTTCTTACCCCCATTCTGATCAGCATCTCCATCCGCAGGAGCAGGGGGATCCCACCTGCTCCGCCTCCGCCTCTTGCTGTTTGTATCCTCTTCCTTATCCTTTTCCGTAGTAGCACCGCCATTCTCTGACTTGAGATCTGTAGGGTTGGGATCCGGTTCAACAAGGGTTTGTGGTTGAGGAGGAGGCTTGTAGTCGGAATCGGAGGTCGGAGGTGGAGGTGGAGGTGGAGGTGGTGAGGCAGAATCGGGAAGGGGATGTGAGTTATTGGTGTAATCATAAGAAGTGGGGGCTAGGGTTTCGGAGGGAAGAGAATCCATGACCACCAGACCAGGTAGGAGGAGATGGAAAACAAATTCTGGTGTGTGTGTGTGTGTGTGTGTGTGTGTGTAGGCTACAGAATCTAATATGCGTTTTTATAACCAAGTATCTGGACTGTGCACGGGTCAAGTCGGGTTAGATGAAATACTATGAATCACAAAGCCGATCCAAGGGAGATGGAAAACAAATGCAATTTCGGATCCATAAACCCTATTGGGTTTCGGATTGGTAAGTTTGGAATTCTTTTTTTATCTTGTTTTTTATAATTCGCTTCATAAATAACAAGCTCAAAACATATAATATGTCTAAGAAAAAGTGAACAACACACATCACACTTTTAGTTTTAATTAGATTTTGTTATATTTCTTTGTTCGAAAAAGTGGAAAATTAAATAAATATACACATATCTTTAGATATTCGGACGGGTTAGGTAAAGAAGGCACATAGTCTGTCCAAACTAAAATATCTAGTCTGGAGTTGACATTTGTTCGCGTTGCACGTATCTTGGGTGGGTTTAGGGTTTATGATATGCGTTCATCACAAATCGTTTTTGACTACGTATAGTATAGTGGTCATGAAATTCTAGCGAGTGTGTACTATGTCTTACGGATAAAGCATCACAAGCTCGAATTGTTCTTTTGTGGACCATCATATATATATATATATATATATTCCCATAACATCCCGCTCTCACTATAAATATGTTGATACATTTTGAAGATAAAGTCACATGCTTGCAAGCATCATTTCCCATAACATGAACAAATCATAGTCACAAAGTAAAATGGTTTAAGAAAAACATTACAAGAAACTCATATAAAGCCTCTTCTTATCTTTATCGATCTCCATGATAATAAAAATGAATGGCATTTTGTCCTAACGCTAACACTAAGCAAAGCATCCATCCTTGATTGGCCCAGCCCAATAAAAAGTCATTGACCCAACGACGTGTTAATTATTATATGTCCGGCCCACTTACTATATATATAAAAGTCCATGTCCATGTCCATGTCCATTTACGTAACGGAGGCTTTATTTATTGTCCTCTTCCCTGCCAGATAAAAGCTTGGCTTTTGTTCCATTCTTTTAACATTAGATTAGATTAGATTAGATTAGATTAGATTAAACCAATGCCATTAAAAAAGACACGTCACCGTTAACGATGCTCTGTTGATTTTATTATTACGAACCAAAACCGGACAATATATATATATATATATATATTTAATAATGCATGAATAGAGATGGAAATTTGATAATCCTTTCATTATTATTGAAGATCGAATTAATGTTACATATTAAATTAGCATGACGAGAATTAATTTACCAAGTTTAGCTCAAGAGGCAAGGTATTTTGCATGTAAAACATCTATCAAAAACTTGATATACAATTATTACTTAAAATTGTCTGTTTGTTTTGTTTTGTTTGAAACCATTAAAAGTAAAGAGGTGACATAACTTTTGTTCAATAAAAAATAACATATATAATATATATAGTTTTGTTTGTTTTGTAGAAAGGAAAGGAGCAATTAAGAGAGAGAGAGACTCATAATTGCAATGGCGATGGTGAGATATAATGATAATGTTGTCATGGTCCAAAAAAGATTTGTCATTTTATTTATGTTCCTTAGGTACATGCATGCCTATGCCTATGCCTATGGCTATGGCTATGGCTATGGCTATGTGTGACAAGGAGAATGGTCCTTCATTTCATTTCTAACTTTTAATAACCCCAAACAAGTGGCCCTCTCTTACTATTTATATTCAATCTTGTCCTTTCATTTTCTTTTTTATTTTATACTACTATATATAATTCATGATAATTAACTAGAACATGAATCCCACTTGATACGCAGATTGATTTGGTGCATCTCATTCTAACGTGATTCCAACGGTTGATAATCACTTCTCACGTTTCTCACACGATCTTTCGCTTATAAAATTATATATGATCTAGAGATTTGTCGTTGTAAGTCACGCCTTAAAAACAACATGGCCTTGTCATCGCTTCTAAGGCTTGAGGTTTGGTCTCGCCGCTACGCCATTTAGAACTTATATATATATATATATATATATATATAGAGAGAGAGAGAGAGAGAGAGAGAGAGAGAGGGGGGGGGTTGGTTCAAATACCACCCCTCTAAGTTAGGGGTGTACGCGGGTTGGGTTGAGCGGTTTTTGACGTTTTTACAACCCAACCCAATTATGACGGTTTGAAAATTCTCAACCCAACCTAACCATTCAAAAGTGTAACCCAACCCAACCCAATTAGAGCAGGTTGGGTTGGGTTGGCGGGTTAGAAATATAAATAAATTTGATGAATGAAATACAATAAATAATACTAAAAATATACTCGAGAAAGTTATTAATTAGTACAATCATCCAAATACATACATATATATATATATATATCATGGTTTTAAATAACTCGTTATTACCTCGTTACGGCGTATTATGGCATCAAGGCGTAGGTTTGCCGTCACGTTAACCCTTATGGCTCCATTCGAAGGGTTGACTTGCTTTGTAACGCGTTATGGTGCGTTACGATGTGTTGACACATTATTTTGTAAGATGTAAGATGTAAGATTGTTTTTAGTAGATAACTTGAAGAATAAAAGACAATTGTTCACGGAACGTAAGACTTAAATACTCATAATAAGGAAACCTAAAAACTAAAAACCCTAAATTGGTAAATAATTACTCTCATTCCCGTACACGAAGAGCCGGACATGAACAATGAGAATTAAAGATGGTAGTAAGTAGGGGTGTACGCGGGTTGGGTTGGGCGGTTTTTGACGTTTTTACAACCCAACCCAATTATGACGGTTTGAAAATTATCAACCCAACCCAACCATTCAAAAGTGTAACCCAACCCTTGCGGGTTAGAGTGGGTTGGGTTGGGTTGGCGGGTTAGAAATATAAATAAATTTGATGAATGAAATACAATAAATAATACTAAAAATATACTCGAGAAAGTTATTAATTAGTACAATCATCCAAATACATATATATATATATATATATATCTTGTTCTACGGTATTATTTAGTATATAACACACAATGTGTGCATGTGTGTGTGTATATATATGTCGCCGTAACTCGTAAGGCTTGACCTCGTCGCCACGTCTCACGTCATTTATAACCTTTATATATATATATATATATATGCCGCCGTAACTCGTAAGGCTTGACCTCGTTGCCACGCCTCACGTCATTTATAACATTTATATATATATATATATAATTTATCGAAATAATATATATTACCTCGTCGCCACGCCTCACGTCATTTATAACCTTTATATATATATATATATATATATATATATATATATATATAGAGAGAGAGAGAGAGGTGAGTTCAAACGAGAATGAATGTTATTTAAAAGAATAAAGGAATAACTCTCAACCATTCATTTTTAAAAACAATTCCAAAAATAATCACTGATTTTTGGAAGTTTATTATTTTTGGAATTATTCATAATCACTGATTTTTGGAAGTTATTATTTTTGGAATTATTCATAAAAATGATTGGTTGTGAGTTATTCCTTTATTCTTTTAAATAGTTGTCATTCTCGTATGATCCTCACTCTATATATATATATATAGAGAGAGAGAGGGAGGTTCAGGGGAAAATCTCAAATAAATGAAAAACTAAAAAACACTTTATTAACCGTTGGATTAGATGATTTGATGGATGTGATTAGACGAGCGGTTGCAACAATATTAATTAAATTAAAAAACCTCACCCCCTGTTTTTTATTCGAAAAAATACGAAAAATCAACAAAATTCTAACGAAATAAATTGCACCAAATAAACGATCATATTTTTCTCGTTAATTTGACATCCATATTGATATACTTTTTTCTCCGTATTTTTGTGGTTTTCTGGTTTTCCAGTTATTTAGGGTTTTCCCCTGAACCTGACCCTATATATATATATATATATATATATAAAAAATTTATCGAAATAATATATATTAGCGGCGGGTTGGCGGTTTGGGTTGGGTTGAGTTATGCTAACCCAATTTCAACCATCCTAATTAGCGGTTTGGCGGTTTAGCGGGTTGACGGTTTGTGTTTAATCGGGTTGTTAGCGGGTTGGGTTGGGCGGTTTTCGCAGGTTGACGGTTTTCTGTACACCCCTAGTAGTAAGTAGAGATTCAAGATTTACTCTTGCTTTTGCACTCTCGATATCATTTTTTGTAAGCTCTATATATTTGATATCATTTTTTTATTGTTTTTATTACTTTACATAATTTATCTTGTTCTACGGTATTATTTAGTATATAACACACAATGTGTGTATGTGTGTGTATATATATGTCGCCGTAACTCGTAAGGTTTGACCTCGTCGCCACGCCTCACGTCATTTATAAGCCTTTATATATATATATATATATATATATATATATATATATATATATATATATAATTTATCGAAATAATATATATTACCTCGTCGCCATGCCTCAAATCATTTATAACCTTTATATATATATAATTTATCGAAATAATATATATTAGCGGCGGGTTGGCAGTTTGGGTTGGGTTGAGTTATGCTAACCCAATTTCAACCCTCTTAATTAGCGGTTTGGCGGGTTGGCGGTTTAGCGGGTTGGCGGTTTAGCGGGTTGGCGGTTTGGGTTTAATCGGGTTGTTAGCGGGTTGGGTTGGACGGTTTTCACGGGTTGACGGTTTTCTGTACACCCCTACTCTAAGTTATGCAATCAATGCAACCCATCTATCTACCATTATTTTCTCTCTTTTGGTTTTTTTATAAATAAAGGGTAGTTAGCAACAATCAAATGGTAGCCGTTGATGATCAGATGGACGATCTTAATTTGATTGTAAGGATTGTAGGAATGCAAATGGTTGCATAATAACCCACTTCTATATGTTAATATGTATGTATATATATGTATAGACAAATGATCGTGTGAAAAATTGAAATTAACGTGAGAAGTTAATCTGAACAGTTGATTACTTTTAATCAATGTCTTCCCATGAATTGTGCATTAGAAGAGATTTGTTCCGATGTATCTTGGTGCATCTCATCCTAATGTAACCATTTTTCACGATTCTTATATAAACTGCAATTTCTCGTCGAAACCTAATCATATATGTATATATATATATTATAGGATTGGAAATAATTCAGAAATAACAAAACTCTTGATGGTTTTCTTTACGGTGTGATAATTGATGAAGCAATGCAAGGGAGTAAATTGTCATTTCCTCCAAACTAGAATTAAATATACATTCAGGATTCCAACTAAAAGTTTCACTTGAATTTCCAAAATTTCTCCCTAGACTATTGATGAACTTTCATATTTGGCCATTTGAATAATCGAATTGGAAACTTTTTTGAATGTACTAATGGCTCTAGAAGATATGAAAATGACAACATCTATGATTTTTCAGACATTTGATTTAATTATGAATTCCATCCAAAAAAAGGCAAAAGAAACGAAATAAGGATCTAGAGGCTGTTTGGTTGAAAGTATTAAGCAGTAATTAATGATAATGATAATAAAAGAAATCATTTGATTTTATATAATATAATTTATTTATTTCCCCATAACTCTAAAATTCCGTTCCAGATTAAACTGAAGGGAATGAAGATTCATTCACATTTTCATTCTCTGTAGTTTTCATTTCATTCCTCAGCCTGAACCAAACAAACTTTTGAATCAAATTTTAAGGAATTCGTCATTTTTTGACGTAAGTGAAAGAATTGAATTCATAACAACCAAATATATTGTCAAATTTCTTTGATAGATTCCAATTACATCTACGAACCAAACACCCTCTTGGTTTGTTGATTAGCCCCTAGATGCTTTTAGAAGAATAAAAAATTATAAGTGCAACCAAAATATATCATTTTTTAGAAGTTACAATTATTCACAATTATAAGTACAACCAAAATTATAATTACATCTACGAACCAATATAATTTTTTAGAAGTTACAATTATTCACAATTATAAAAAATGAGGAACATAGGAAGAATAAAAAATTTCATCTAAGTACAACCAAAATATATCATGTTGTCAGATACATAATAGCATGTCTTGTATGCCAATGAGGGGCATCCGCAATGGTCGACCTATTCAAAGACTTGATCAATTTGCCATGTCACCAAAAAGTCATCTTCAAATACCCACTCCAATGGTCAAGTCTTGCAAAAGCTTTTTTTTGCATTTTTAATTCATTTTTAATATATATACATAAACTACCCTCATCTATTTGAAATGTTTTATAAAACTCCTTCCATTATTTGTCGTTATTTAAAGCACAAATACGTTTTATAAAACAAAAGTTTCTAAAAATAATATGTAGTTTTTTTATAAATATAAACTATATATACTTAAAACTATGATTTCTAAAAACAAAAGTATTTAATTTTTGTGTTTTTTAATTTTCGATATTTACGAAAGCGTTCCAATAATGTATTTTGTTAATAATAATAATTATTATAATAATATATTATATATTTAATAAATGAATTATTATTAAATAAAAGTGTAAAATTAAAAATGTAAACTATTGATTGTTAAGGGACCAAATATGAAAATTTCTATTCTTTTCAAGCGTTTCCTCAAAGACTTGGTATATACCAAGTCATTCTCCAAAAAGTCTTTGACCAAGTTATTGGTCCAATGGGAAAAAATGCCAAAAAGTGTTTGATCAAGTCATTCTTTAACACCATTGGAGATGCTCTGAGAATCTAAACCATCTCTTTTGAAAATAATGAGTTGTACAATATTGATATTTTCCATGTGAAAGCGACTAATATAAACTTATAATCATGATTATTCATGTTTTTTATTAGTACAATGTAATAACCCAACATACCATACCAACCATAACATAATAAGAAAAAACAACATGCATACATACGACACATGTAGATAGCGCACGCCAATGTTACGCACACCTGTGACAACACGTTTGGGCGCACACCCGCCCTCAAACGAATCACATGAAACGAGTTCATGCATTCCAAATGGGTCACCCCCCCCCCCCCCCGGGCGCAAAAGCCATCACATGCTCCATGCAAATGAATGCACGCACTTTAAATTTCCACACAAACCACTCATACATTATACCATGGTAAAAACATGCATTTCAAATAAACATCATATGCATTCAAAGTTGTATGTCAATATAAGTAAGTTAGGAAAACTCACTTGTCGTCCACGCTTAATCTCACATTTGAAACTACGAGTCCAAACCGAACACCTAAATACCACAACATGCGAAGGTGTTAAATCACTTATTTATTCCCAAAACCACTCCTGATAATTACTAAGACAAACCCCTTATTGGTGCCTCGATCCTAGCCCAAACAAGAACGAAGCACCAAAACAAAGAACAAACCCAAACAACCCCTTGGCGCGGCTTGGCCTGATGCTTCAGGTTGCGTCCTTGCCTACGCAAGTCGCTGGAATCCAGCGCCATACTTGCTCGACTTTTCAGTCAAAAAATCCCACAACCTCTCATACCCAAACCTTCTCAAATTGATTTTTAAGCCACTAAATCGAGAAAATCATTGACCTAAATCATTTTATTCAATAACCAAACATCAAAACATTCAAATATTCATTGAAATCTGTTAGTCCCAGAAGGCTATAACAAGTATTGTAGAAGGGGGGTTGAATACAATACTCAAAATTTTCACAATTTTAATTCTATTATTGAAAATCTTTCAACAAGAATTACACATAGAAACTTAAGACTGTTTTTTAAAAGAACAGATAAACTATTCTAACAATCTTTCACAAAGTATACTAAACAAAATAACTAAGAACACTTAGAACAAAGCTATGAAGTTTTTAGCAATATGGAGATTTCTTGCACTGAGAGAAATCTTCCAGTTCACGTATAATCTTAGAGCACACAATAATCTTCAAGTATCTCAAGATGTAAGTTATATCTTCTGCATGGAGAGGTCTTCCTTTTATAGTGAGGATGAGTGTACTGAGCATTAAATGCTTAGTACGAATGTCCTCCAGTTACTTGCTTCGTACCAATGGACTTATGTAAAGTTGATAAGTCACAATCACCTTTTCCTTGAAACAAGGAGGAATACCCATGCTGAACTTCATTGGAAATAGGAATAGTACCATGCTTGTCTCCTTGGTGTGTCTTCCAAGACAATATTACTTGAGACTTGATATTTTCTTCAAAGAAAATCTTTTGACAAAGGATCCCACCGATTTAAGCATCATCATCGGTGGGATGATTCTTGGCAAATTTGATTTTGTCTCATAATAATTTTGCTTCTCATTTTGTCTTGTCTCATAATAATTTTGCTTCTCATTTTGTCTTCAAGGAGTACACCACCGATGAATGCTTTGAGATATGTGACACATCTTTGAAGAAAAAGCATCTTTGAGATATGTGACACATCTTTGAAGAAAAACATCTTTGACTTCGGTGACACATCTTTGAAGAAAAGCATCTTTGAGATATGTGACACATCTTTGAAGAAAAGGCATCTTTGAGATATGTGACACATCTTTGAAGAAAAACATCTTTGAGACTTCTTGAGATCCCACCTATTTGAGAGTCTTCATAGGTGGGATAAGTTGGCCGACCCAGAGATAGGTCGGTGGAGAAGTGTCCACCGATGTGTGAGACAACCATCGGTGGACAATGACTTGCATGTATTGAGTAAAGATCTTTCACTTCCACAATGAGAGAATCTTCAATCTTGACTTTGGTTGATCTTTGACTTCACCAAACATTTGCTATCTTGTACAAGCCATTACAAAGAACCATGCATCCAAAATTTCTCTAAGTATAAAATGTTTTTCAAAGTATAAAAGGAGATCATGAGGTCATCTTCAAATCTTGATGACCCAATAATCTCCCCCTATTTGATGATGACATCCATACTTAGAAAAACATGAGTAAGACAATGAATAATGCATGTTGACCCTGTTTTACTCTTTTGGGTTCTTTTTCACACAGTCTTTTTTTTGTGTGTGTGTGTATGTATATATGATATTTACAGGTAAGAAAAAATATAGTTGTACAAATAATTGAAAGAAAAAGGAAAGAATATTACTTGCATCTTTGGAGGGGCGAGTTGAAACTTGTAACTGGCTTGAGGATTCTTCATTTTGATTAGCAGCATGTTGATGTGTTGGGGAACTTTATCTTTCAGGCACTTTTGCTTTTCTTCAGATGTTCCAAATCTTCAAGTCATCCACTTACTTCAAAAGATTTCAGCCAAGTGAGTCTGTGGGTTTTGATAGGAGACACATCCATTATAGTGACAATCTTTGAGGAGGGTTGAGTTTGAGCGAATCAGCCTCAGGATGCTTTTGCCAATCTCTTGCATTTTCTCTTTCTCTTGGCATCTTCAACACTTCCTATTCAGCATCATCATCCTTTGTCTTTGTTTTGCTCCCCCTCAGTACATCAGTCGGTTTTGTGTTTCTCCCCCTCAGTTAGATCCGCCCGGACTGATGTGCTCCCCTTTGACCGGTCCGCCTGATTTCCTCATTTTTCCGAGTTGGACGCTGAAAACGAGTACAGAGGGTTTGTGTTGATTGAGTTGGACGCTGATATTGCTCCCCCTCAGATGGTTTCTCCCCCTCAGCGTACGACGGAGAAGAAACACCACAAACAATTGAAAACACCGTTTTTTTATTTTTTATTTTTTTGTGTGTGTGTGCTCATAACCACCGAATTTGGGGGCCAACCACCGAAATTTCGGTGGTGTGGTCGGTGGTATGGTAAAAAAATTTTGATTTTTTTTGGCTTCCCCACCGAAAATTGGCTAATTTTGGTAGGATTTTCGGTAGGAAAATCGGTAGAATTTTTTTTTATCATTCCCACCGAAATTTGGCAAGAGTTTGACAAAAAGTCGGTGGAATTTCTTGAAGAGGTTGGAGGAAATCTTCTGGCATCTTCAGAAGAGTTTGGATAAAATCTGCTACGGCATCATGGAGAAAATCTTCAAGGTGAAGAAAAGATTGAAATTTCATCTTCCAATTTTTTTTTGATGACCCACAAAGATTGAGTTTGAGGATTTTTTGAGTAGAAGGATTTGGGATGGTATCTGTGGAAGAGTTTGAAGTATGTGGGTTTTGAGAAAAAGGAGAGTTGGGTTGCTGTCCAAGAGTGAAATATGATGGAAGAAAGAATGAGATGAGGAGATGACACATAGAAAGTTGGTTCTGGTGAGAGGTAGATTGGTGAGATGAGATCATGGTGATGACGTCATCAAGATGATGTTATCAACATAGATTTGGACAAGAATAAGATTACCTGAGGTTTCCTTGATGAATAGAGTGTTGTCAATTTTACCTCTGGAAAATCCATTCTTTAAGAGAAAGTTGGCAAGAGTGTCATACCAAGCACGTGGAGCTTGCTTGAGACCATAAAGAGCTTTGTCTAGTTATGTACACATAGTCTGGATGAGTTGGGTCTTCAAAGCCAGGAGGTTGTTTCACATAGACTTCCTCTGCAAGTTCCCCATTGAGGAAGGCACTTTTGACATCCATTTGAAGAACTCTGAAATTTCAGTAGGCAGCATGAGCCAGAAAGATTCTTATTGCTTCATGTCATGCAACAGGGGCAAAAGTTTCATCATAATCAATGCCTTCTTCCTGTCGGTATCCTTGAGCAACCAGTTTGGCCTTGTTTCTGATAACTGTGCCTTCTTCATCCATTTTATTTCTGAAGATCCATTTGGTTCCAATGATTGTCTTCTTTCGGGGTCTGGGAACCAGTCTCCAAACTTTGTTTCTCTCAAATTGAGAAAGCTCTTCTTGCATGTCAGTGATCCAACAGGGATCTGCAAGAGCTTCATCAATCTTCTTCATCAATCTTCTTGGGTTTATAAAAGAGAGAGAAAATTCACATAGAGACAAATATTTCCAACTCCTCTATATGTTTGGACACCTGCTTGTTGATCACCGATGATTTGATCTATGGGGTGATCTTTGGTCCATTTGGTTGCAGGAGGTAAAGGTGGTGGAATATTTTGTGTTAGGGGTGATGATGGAGTGGGATCAGAGGTTCAGTGGGAAGGAGAGAGAGAGAGAGAGAGATTTTCGGTGGAGATGCTCTTTGATTTGGTGGTGGCTTTGGTGATGGAGAGATTTTGGGAGGTGAGTGTGATTTAAAATCGGTGATAGAAAGTTAGAGACAAAAGAAGAGATATTTTTAAGAGAAGAGTTATGGGTTTGTTTTTGTCGGCACAAAGAAAGAGAAAAGAGTTTATTATTATTATATATATACATATTCAAATTTCCACCGATGGTCATTTAAAAAAATATATATAATATTAATAATAAGGTGGTTGACAAAAAGGTGGTGGATGATGATGTCACGAAGAAAAAAATGGAGGGATTTTGTGAGATGGGTTTTCATGGTGATTCGGTGGGTTTTCATGGTTAGAAGATAATAGGTGATGATGTCATGAGAGTAAAGAATTCTAAGGTTTTGTCAACTTTCACACTTGTCCACATAGATCCATCTGTCCAGCTCAAAATCTGCAATCACACAATTTATTTCCTAGGTACCCATTTGGTGGTGGGTCCTTTTGGGTTAGATGATGAGGGAAAAGAATTTATGTTACTCAGATCAATTCTTTCTTTCGGACAGTCTTTGGCAAAATGAGAAACATCACCACAGATATAGCATTTTCTATAAAGAAATGCCTTTTTAGAACTTTGATATTTTTCCTTATTTTTGCTCAAAGATTTTGAAGAGGTAACAAAGAATTGGGGTGCAGCACCTATAATTCCTTTTTCAAAATTTGGGAGGACAGAAATCTTTTCTTTTGAATTGGACATTTTGAGACTCACATATCGGGGAAGAAAATCGGTAGAGGAAGTCACATAGGTATTTTTAGAAAAAATTGGAGGATTTCTTTTTAATAAAGAATCGACACCCATAGACTTTCCTTTTTCAGAGTTAGAAAATGTATTGCTTGAGTTGGAAGAGGAGGATGCATCATCTAAAGTCAAGAATTTTTGAAATTCATGGACAGGTGTGGAAGAATCATTGGAATCTTGAGTCTTTTCCTTTGGAAAGGAAATATGATCTTTTGCCTTTAAAAACATTCCAAATTTTAAATCTTCAGATGAATCTGCAGAATTCATGGACATAGACCCAATAGAATTGGAATTGGAAGTTTCACAAGAAGTAGGTGAAGCACATGAGGTGGAAGCATGAGATTTTGAAGATTTATCAGTTTCCATTTTTTCAAAGCCTAGACCAGTTTTGTTATTACAGGAAATCTGATCTTGAAAAATCTTTTCCAGGTTTTTGGAAGAACTGGTCCATTTTCTCATGATTTCTTGTTCCTTTTGAAAACGTTTGAATATTTTGTTTTTCTCCTTGGCAAGAATAAAGTTGATGGATTTTAGATCTTCAAGCTCAGCCTTAACTTTTTCAAAGTTTTCCAGTTGAGAGTGACAAAACAACAGTTGAGAGGAAAGAGATTTTATTTGAGCATTTGCCTTTTGCTTAGAAGTTTTAGCATCAAAAAGATCAATGGTTAAAGAATCAAATGCTTCAACCTTTTCATTATCAGAAAGAGATAGAAATGGATGTACCTGTGATGAGGAGGAGAGTCACTTAGCTGATACAAGAGCAGTTGAGGAGATGTGGCCTTCTGAATCATCCATGTCATTTATCTTGGCCATGAAACAGACATTTGCGATGTTATTCTCGCTTTCAGATGTGGGTTCATCTGCCAAATCATGAGTTTTAGCAGGCAGACCCTTTGCTTTTCTGACAAGTCTTTCATTTCTTTCTTTTTCTCTCTTGTATTTTTCCTTGTATCTTTTAGCCCGGTCAGAATGTGCAGAAGAGGAGAGATTGGTAGAATCATGTTTGGAGAGAAAAGGATGATTTTCTACCAGACTTAGATTTTCCAGAAAGGTGGTGAGATTTAGATTTAGAATACCCATCCAACATGGCCATTTCATCAGATACTTTATCAACTGAAGTTTCCTCACATTCATCCTTAGCATCACTAAGATATGCCTCCGAATGATCATTGGGATCTTCTTGACTATCATGGTCAGAGTCAGATGGGTAGGTGATTTTTGGAAAACACTTAGTCTTTTTGGAAGAGTCACTTAGGAGAGCTAGAGGAGAGCTCTTTATGTCTGTGATGACAGATTTCCTTTGCAGCTTAGTCTGCTCATAGTTGAAAATAGTTCCATAAAGAGAAGTGAGAGGCATATGATCAAGATCCTTGGTTGTCTTTATACAAGTACAGATATTTTCCCAAAAATCAGGAAGACAGTCCATAAATTTGCACAAGACTTCCTCATTGTCATACACTCTACCTAACAGCTTTAAGTCATTAAGAAGACTGTTAAATCGATTATAGTAGTTGGAGAGAGATTCTCCTCTCTCATAAGAAAATAGTTCAAATTTTCTAACAAGAGCAATCTTTCTGCTCTTTTTAACTTCATTTGTACCTTCGTACAAAACACACAGAGTGGACCACATTTCTTTGGCAATAGAGAGATTTACCAGAGAGTGGTACACTTCATCAGGAAGAGAGAGAGCAATGATAGTTCTAACTTTAGAATCAAGACACAAGACGTTTTTCCTCATCAGTATATTTCTTAGGATTTTTAAGAAAGTAACGACCATTAACAGCAGATTTTTCTTCATCAGAGGAATCATCAGAATCATCTTTGCCAACAACTTCCTTACCGGATTTCTTGGTTTCATAGCGAGACCAAACTTTAGGGACTATGGATCCCTCATTGAGAATAGTTGGATATCTGCTATCCATTCCTTCCATGAAAAGCATCATCCGGCTTTTCCACAAAGAAAAGTTGTTGGAATTAAACTTGGGAGGTTTGGCTATAGAGCCGTTTTCAGAAAAGGTGTTTTGAGAAAAAGCTTCATTTTTGGAAGAAGAAGCAGCCATTGCAGATCAAGTTTATGAATTAAACTTCCTGCTCTGATACCACTTGTTAGTCCTAGAAGGCTATAACAAGTATTGTAGAAGGGGGGTTGAATACAATACTCAAAATTTTCACAATTTTAATTCTATTATTGAAAATCTTTCAACAAGAATTACACATAGAAACTTAAGACTGTTGCGGAAAAGAACAGATAAACTATTCTAACAATCTTTCACAAAGTATACTAAACAAAATAACTAAGAACACTTAGAACAAAGCTATGAAGTTTTTAGCAATATGGAGATTTCTTGCACTGAGAGAAATCTTCCAGTTCACGTATAATCTTAGAGCACACAATAATCTTCAAGTATCTCAAGATGTAAGTTATATCTTCTGCATGGAGAGGTCTTCCTTTTATAGTGAGGATGAGTGTACTGAGCATTAAATGCTTAGTACGAATGTCCTCCAGTTACTTGCTTCGTACCAATGGACTTATGTAAAGTTGATAAGTCACAATCACCTTTTCCTTGAAACAAGGAGGAATACCCATGCTGAACTTCATTGGAAATAGGAATAGTACCATGCTTGTCTCCTTGGTGTGTCTTCCAAGACAATATTACTTGAGACTTGATATTTTCTTCAAAGAAAATCTTTTGACAAAGGATCCCACCGATTTAAGCATCATCATCGGTGGGATGATTCTTGGCAAATTTGATTTTGTCTCATAATAATTTTGCTTCTCATTTTGTCTTGTCTCATAATAATTTTGCTTCTCATTTTGTCTTGTCTCATAATAATTTTGCTTCTCATTTTGTCTTCAAGGAGTACACCACCGATGAATGCTTTGAGATATGTGACACATCTTTGAAGAAAAATCATCTTTGAGATATGTGACACATCTTTGAAGAAAAACATCTTTGACTTCGGTGACACATCTTTGAAGAAAAGCATCTTTGAGATATGTGACACATCTTTGAAGAAAAAGCATCTTTGAGATATGTGACACATCTTTGAAGAAAAACATCTTTGAGACTTCTTGAGATCCCACCTATTTGAGAGTCTTCATAGGTGGGATAAGTTGGCCGACCCAGAGATAGGTCGATGGAGAAGTGTCTACCGATGTGTGAGACAACCATCGGTGGACAATGACTTGCATGTATTGAGTAAAGATCTTTCACTTCCACAATGAGAGAATCTTCAATCTTGACTTTGGTTGATCTTTGACTTCACCAAACATTTGCTATCTTGTACAAGCCATTACAAAGAACCATGCATCCAAAATTTCTCTAAGTATAAAATGTTTTTCAAAGTATAAAAGGAGATCATGAGGTCATCTTCAAATCTTGATGACCCAACAAAATCCATCATTGAAATACACACTTTTCTCCAATAATCAAAAAGGTGAAGAACCCTTGAAGGTAAACACCATCAATGGTGGTTTTTCCCCAAAACTCAATGAAAACCAATAATCATTCTATAAAATAACTTATAACGAAATTCGGGGTGTTACAATTCTCCCCCACTTGGAATAGATTTCGTCCTCGAAATCTTAGGCTACGAAAACAAACGAGGTAATGCCGTTTTAATAACTTCTTATAAGCTTAGACAACTTTTGACAGAACGATTTCGACGCAAAAGAAATATTTGTACCTAAATCCAGTAACACACACATAGGTACGGAGTTTAGAAAGCCTCCTCGGATGTCATCTGGAAAGCTCTCCTCGTTGCCTTCAGCGGTTCCGTCCTAGGTTTGCCACCCCCACTCAACTTTAATTTCGGGCAGTCCCTCTTTATATGTCCCGGCTCACGGCATTCGAAACAGATGGGTCCCTTCATGGGGCAATCCCGCATGAAATGTCCAACCTTTCCACAATTCCTACACTCGCTTGAGCTTGTGGTTTGTCGGGAACTACACGTGCCAACATGATCTTTCCGGCACTAATGACACCACTTCGCGTCACGACGGTCATCCCTATTCCTATCCTTAGTAAACGGTTTTTGTTGACGAATGGGTTCAGACGACCCTTCCCACTTCCTCTTTTCAGTTACTTGCCCAGTTTCCAACTTCTCTTGAGCTAGATTATCTTCTACTAATAATGCTTCTTCAATAGCTTCTTGTAACGATGTTATCTTGGCGTTTCTCAAGGCAGCTTTCATCACCACTGGTAGTCCTCGCTGGTAGGCCTTCATTTTCATTGTCTCGTTGGGAGCCAGGTGCTCCACTAGGCTTAACTTTTCAAGAAACAACCTGGAGTACTCAAAAACAGACATACTCCCTTTCTTCATTCCACGTAATTCTTCTTCAATTGTCGCGCGTCGTCGGTTAATGTTATCCCGATCTTCTAATATCTTCATGAATTGTTCTTGCTTTCATCACCACTGGTAGTCCTCGCTGGTAGGCATTCATTTTCATTGTCTCGTTGGGAGCCAGGTGCTCCACTAGGCTTAACTTTTCAAGAAACAACCTGGAGTACTCAAAAACAGACATACTCCCTTTCTTCATTCCACGTAATTCTTCTTCAATTGTCGCGCGTCGTCGGTTAATGTTATCCCGATCTTCTAATATCTTCATGAATTGTTCTTGCTGTTGAGCCATAGCGGAGTTCATGACTTGGAGCATGCTATCCCTCAACCTATTTTCAAGAGTATCTTCCTCCTCTACCGGATTTGAGGTGTCGATATTGGTTCTTGGTATCCGTTCCACTCCTCCGCCCAAGATACGAGGCCTCGGAGGAAGTCCAGCCACTGTTTGGTTATTTGGTTGATCGGCCGTAGATTCAGTCACGGCATGCCCTTCCGGTGAATGAGTATGACGTCGCGTGTTCACCATCTTAGTCTGCCCAACCATGCGAGAATAATGGTAAGAAATAGGCTAATGTTACGTATTAACATCATCATTAATTATCATAATAATTGTTGTCAAGCACACTTACGTAGCAGCACATTCATAATAGCATTAGCTAAGTGAAATTATGAACGTGTTATACACAAGCATTCTTGTTACCATCATTATAATCATTAATAATAATAATAATCTCGCAATCCTTAACACTCTCCCATCTTAGTATATTTACCCATCCTAGTGTATTCTCAAAGTCACTATTTTCAGCTTAAGTCTAGGCATGCTATGGTCAATACCTAGTTCACTTAAACTAGAGCTCTGATACCAACTTGTGACACCCTAAAATAGGGGTCAACAAAAACTTCCATAAAACGGAAGAGTGATAACATTATTATTACAAGAGCTCATAAACGGGAAAGTTACATAAGACTATTCACAATAAGATGTGTGAAATAGATGGCTGAATGACAACTAATTAAGTCCATCTCTATTATAGAGACGATATTACAAAAAGGTGTCATCTTTAATCCAAGTGCGATCCTTCTATTCTTGACACCACCCCAAAAGCATTCCCGTGCTCACAAGATCCCAACTAAACCTTCTTAAAGGTAGTACCGCTACGATCTGTTACACACATTCACAAGTAGCAAGTGTTAGGCTTAAATCGCCCAGTGAGTTAAACATGTAGCAATCATATATATATATATATATGTTTTAAGAGATGTCAAGTTGGTCAATCACAAATTGAACTCCATGGGGAAGGCCCAAATCACCAACCCAAGTTACACCCGATTCGGATATGCTTCAACGTCTACCCCTCTGGTAACGCCTCAAGGCCCGGCACATTGGGACTACCTCAAATGGTATCACCCCAATTGCCACATCGGGACTACCTCAAATGGTATCACCCCAATTGCCACATCCTACTAATGCTTACTTAGGGGCTCCTCCAATTTGTGAGTACCAACCATTAATCACATCCTAAAATTCATATAACACATAATATATCTCATGACGAGTGGTCTCACCGCTTCATTTACATATGATGAGTATATTCATGTATTCCAAACTTCCACATACATACAAGTATCACATGAGTATCATCATCATATAAACTCATGTATAAATGCATATTAAGCCAATTTCCTCATTAAGCCATATTCCTCATTAAGACAATTTCATTCAATATAACATACAATGAATATTTCCAAGTAAGGTGAATATATACATAACCTTTCTCTTACCCTCAAGCTCCTAATCCTCCTCTTAATGGAGATAAGAGCTTATTGGCTCAAATACACTTCAAGGTAAATTGTTAGAATAAATCACATGATAATAGAAATCACATAGTATGTATGATGTTAGGTTCAGATCCCTCACCTTAGAAGATTTGTGACAAAACCCAAAACCCTAGATGGAGTGGGTGGAGTTGATTCTTGAAGAGAGAGTAAAACTTTGCACTATGATGAGATTGATCACCTTTTTGGAAGAAGAAGCCGTCTGCCAAAATATCCTGATTTCATCCCCTGCGCTAGAAACCCGTAACTCTCATTTTATACCCAAAACAGGTCGGTGCGATTGTGACAGGGCGATAGTGACACTGTCACTATCGCCGGGGCACTCTCGCTCAAAGCCCCCAAATCTCTCGGTACACCACCAGCGATTATGACATCGCGATAGTGACACTGTCACTATCGCCGGGCATTATCGCCCAAACTTCCAAAACCCTCGGTACATCTTGAGCGATTGTGACCATGCGATAGTGACATGGGCACTCTCGCCGGTCACTATCGCCTAAAGGGTTTCCAAGTCTCATTTGGTCTCCTTTTCAGTCATTGATCAGATTCTAACGAGGTACAAGTCATGCTATAACAAAATAGTACCTGAACATGCAAAATAATTACCTAAATAACTTATAACGAAATTCGGGGTGTTACAATAGACAAGGTTTATATATATACAACTGATCTATTGTAAACAACCAACTAATCTAAATCATAACTAATAATATCAGATTAGACTGGTTGTCTATGATATCTCCAAAATAATCCTTGTTCTACTAAATTCTCCAATCTAGCTCCAAAAGCGTAACTCTGAGACTTCTCGACACTCATCCCTGGTTATCCCGTCCCGAGCTAGTACCTGGTAAGAAAATTTGATTTGAAACGATTAGGCTTACGCCTAGTGAGAACATCAAATTTTAAATCAAAACTTTATAAGCTTTGGAAACCAATGTAAACAAAGCATATAAACAAACCTGGTTTGCCATCGTTCTTACCCTACATACAAACATCTTGCGATGACGGGATCATACCCGATTCCATGAATATGACAAACACTGAGTTAGTCATAACAACATGTTCAAGAGCCCACTACGAATCCCCACAGATTCTAGATCATTGCTCACACCCAAGAAATTACAATTAGACCATGCATATTTCTTGGAGAGGAAGTAGAGATTACAATTAAGCCATGCATGTCTCTTTTCTTCCTATAGAAATCGGGAATTACAATTAGTCCATGCCTATCCCACGATTTCATATCTCAATACGAAATGGGAATTACGATTAATCCACGCCTATTCCTCATTTCAAATAAACAGAAATTATGATTAGTCCACACCTATTTCACGTTTATCAAACACACGGGAATTACGATTAGTCTACGCCTATTCCACGTGTCCATATAATACTAGTGCATATGGATCCATTACACTTACTAGCATACGTGCATATTTACTCGAATACACAAAACATTTCATATTATATTCTTAATCTCAATTGTCCCCCCTTCGGCGACTTAGCACGGGGGTTCCGCTACCCGGTTAGTGGATTGGGTCAAAGGGCAACGCCCTTGCGGTGTCTGGGGGTAGCGCCCCTAGAATTTTTTTAGAAAAACTTAACCAGATAATACACCCGGAAACTATATCCGGAACCCAAATCCGGAACTATCCGAAAAACTCATCCGGAAAGGTATTCCGGACTCAAAGTCCGGAACCATCCGAAATCCAATACCAAGTCCGGAACTGTCCGAAACCGGGATTCAATATTGAGACCGGAACTCAAATTGAAACCGGATCCTAAACCGGATCTCACCGAAACCGGATCCAATACCGGACCACACTAAATCCGGATCCAATACCGGATCTCACCAAATCCGGATCCCATACTGGATATCACTAATTCCGGATCCAATATCGGATCTCCGATAACGGGACTTCGATCGGTACGTCAATTCTACTCTAAAAATTCATCTAAGTTCAGTTTCTTGGTAGATTTCATTCCAATACATGTTTATCCAGTCATTTAGATAGATTGCTATCAAATATCTCATTCAATTTCAAATAAAATCATTTAGAAAAAAGATGAACTCGCCCGATAACTCGATTCTAGATAAAACCCAGCTCCAATCCTATTTCAGCAGGAACTTGATTCAATTTACAACGCTGTATATGGAATCACAATCACCAAATCAAAGGTTTGAATCAGATTTTACCTAAAGCAATTTGAGGTCTCGAGTCTTCTCCTTTCTTTCCTGATTAAGCAACCGACTTCAATTTGAGAATTGAGATATTTCTCAATTCTTACCCGACCTCCAGTTTTATACAAGGTCAACTATTCCAAAATGACCAATTCAACCCCAAGATTTGTAATTCTCAAAAGTAGCTTAAAATATTGGTTAATTACAAAATTTAACCCTTGAGTTTTACATTTACAAATAGTCCAAATCTTAGACTAATTTACATTTCGACCCCATTCATATTAAAATATGATATAACGGAAATTCGAGGCGTTACAAGAACACACACTAATTTCTCTTCTAAATGCTCTCTAGCCTCCAAATACGTTTGATCAGAGGGTTTTTTACCCTCATTAGCTCATGCTTACATACTAGTTCCTGCAGATAGGGTCTCATTGGTAAGTGCTACAAGATCTCGTGCATTGGAACCCATGGTTATGGACTCGAATCCATTAGTATGGAACATTTTCTATTCCAAAGAAGTAGAAAACTTGTGTTTCATGGATACATCCAATTCGAAAAAAGTTTTTATAAAAGATTTGATGGTTGTAAAAAGTTAATGAAGTAGTAGAGACATTTTTGGTTTTGTAAAAGTAGAGCAAGCACAAAGTAAAATAAAAGGTAAAAAACGAGTAATTAGAATAAAAACAGTGATGAAATTAGAATAAACTAATCATAATAAAAATAAATAAGAGTCAAGTGATAGTGATAGTGATAGTGATAGTGATAGGACATGCAAGTAAACCGTATATAACTATTACTTTTATCATCAAAGTACTCCCTCCCTCCCTCCCTCCCTTTTGAAACTTAGGGATTTTATAATTTAATTGTCAACTCTGTAGTTAATCACTTAAACCTAGTTAGTTTATTTTAAAATAGTAGGTGAAATTGTGGAAGAGAAGAGTGGAGGTGTGTGTGTCCCAAATTAATGGAAAGTAGAACAAAAAGGAAATAAACTTTCTATCTTAATCAATAACTAATCAATGATTTATAACTAAAAAGTTGCAATAAAAAAAGAAATGATGAACTCAACGCTAAATGGTTTTGACACCTAGCTACAAAAGATGGCAGTGGGATTGGTCCATGCTTTTGTTTCACAATGGTATAAACTGTTTTTCCATGTTAATTAAGCAATATACCCATTTAAAACTCACATGTTGAAAATTGCTCCATCTAAACTATATATATAAAATTATTTATTTTACTAATAAATAATCTTACAATATAAGTCTAATCTATATCTATATCTATATATATATAAAAGCAAAAACCAAGAAGAATGAGGTGGCATTTCTTAAGCATCACAAGGCTACCTTTCTTTTTTCTAAGTTTTTTGATTTTTTAAATATTTGATATGCTAAAGACCTTAATGCCCTTCTATGAAATATGTATTTTTCACTTAAAAGAGGGTACTTTGGTAATTTTGGCACCACTTTAATTAACTTTCAATACCTAAACTATCCATCTTCCTATATTAATCATTTATTTTATTGCAATTTATGTTCATAAATCATTTATCTTCACTTCTTTATCTTCTTAACCATTCATATTTCCTCATTTATTTTATTAATCATTTATTTTCTCTTATTTAAGCACAAGTTTAGTTTTTAGGATATGTTATTGGTTTTTTTAATTCTTTGTCATACAACCTACCTCTCATTCTATTTCTTTAACACATTTTGTCTCACTAAAAGATCGATCTATGGTATGGTCTTTTGTTTATACTCAAGTTCGTTGATATTGTGCTGACTTTATATGATCTTTATGCCATGTTTTCTTTGTAGTAGGTGATACAAGGAGAAAGAAGCTCTAAAGATCACCAAATATGCGATAGAGCATTAAAGCTTCATCACCATAGTACACATATACATTACTACATGTAATGGTTTCATTCAACTAATTCTTTTCAATCTATTCTTGATTTTTTCTATTTTATAATTTTATTACGTGTTATTACCTTAACTCTTATTTCTATTTTTTATTTCTCAGGAGCATAATCCACAAAGCTAAAAGAATATTTGTGTATTGTTTATTCAAGTATTACATTGTTTCTCGGGGTCATAAATCTACATTTTTATATTCACTTATTGTTTGATATGTATACTAATAGATATTTTTAGTGTTACATTGGAGAAATCGAAGTTTTATAAGAATGTAAATCGATTAATATTATCCAGAGTTTGTTTCTTGACCTTTAATGATTGAATCATGCTTAATACTATACTAATTTTCATTTATGAATTTACTTTTTTGCTTCATACAACTTAAGAGTTTCATCCATGAAACTTTGCTACAATCTAATGAGATTTATACCATTGTCAATATTGTTATAGGGGACTATCAATTTAGAAAATAAAGTTGGTGAATCACCCATACACAAGAAAAGTGAAAAATAAAACGGACGATTTTTGGCAATGCAATTTAATCATGTTTAGTTTATGCATGATCAATCCAAATTTTGACCCATATTGCAAAAAGAAAAGTTTTAAATACAAAAAATTATTGTTGAAAAATAAAAAAATATTAAAAGAAAGTAACTATGCGACTAAATGAAAAAGGAGGTGAGCCCTTAATTTCTTTCTTTATGTACTAGATTTTGAAGACTTCTACATTGTTTTTATAAAAAGATAATAATTATGATAAAAAATATTTTTTATTATATTAATCATGTATTATTGAATTTCTTAAAGGCGATTACAATTTAAAAAAAATATATACTATTTGGTTAAGATTATTTAAACTACATATTTTAATAATAAGCCTCTATGAAATATGTATTTTTCACTTAAAAGAAGGTATTTTAGTAATTTTGCATTTTAATTAACTTTCAATACCTAAACTATTCATCTTCCTATATTAATCATTTATTTTATTGCAATTTATGTTCATAAATCATTTATTTTCACTTATTTATGTTCTTAATCATTCATATTTCCTCATTTATTTTATTAATAATTTATTTTCTCTTATTTAAGCACAAGTTTATTATTTTGGGACATGTTATTGGTTTTTTTACATCTTTGTTATACAACCTACCTCTCATACTTTTTCTTCTAACACATTTTCTTTTACTAAAAGATCGATCTAGGGTATGGTCTTTTGTTTATACTCAAGTTTTTTTATATGTGTTGACTTCATATGATCTTTATGTTGTGTTATTTGTAATATATTAAAGAAGAAACCAAGGTGAATGAGGTGACATCTCCTAAGCATCACAATGCTACCTTTCTTTTTTCAAAGTTTTTTTATTTCTTAAATATTTGATATGCTAAAGACCTTAATGCCCGTCTATGAAAAATGTATTTTTCACTTAAAAGATGGTACTTTGGTAATTAACTTTCAATAACTAAACTATCCATCTTCCTATATTAATCATTTGTTTTATTGCAATTTATGTTCATAAATTTATTTGAGTTGGAGTGATCCTACATTGATGAAAAGTTGAAACATTGGAATCAAGAAAAGTGTCTAAAATGAGGATGTGATTTCTCTTTATTAACTCATTGGTTTTTTTTATTATAGATGCCATTTTTTTTGTAAAACTTAAATCATATTATATAAAAAGATCTATAAAAGTAAATAAAGTATCAATATATTTGTAAATCTATATAAAGGAAAATATTGAATAGATGATGTGGAACAACTAAATTTGAGAAGTCTCAAATGTTAAGTTGTTTGATTTATGTTATGTTAATTGCTACGAAAATGATAAATTAGAAAAGAAAGATGATTATATAAATCATCGTCTTCAATTAATCAATCAATATATATACATATATATATATATACATACTAAAATAACCAAGTGTATTGAGTTGATACAAATAGAATTAAGTATTTCTTAAAAGGTGAAATTTGGTTGAGTTGGAGTGATCCCACATTGATGAGAAATTGAAACATTGGAATCAATAGAAGTTTATAAAAATGAGGGTGTGATATCTTTCTATCAACTCATCGGGTTGTCTTATTTAAAACGACCCACTTTTTGTAAAACTTATTGTTGCTCATTTTATATATTCATTTTTTGCTAACTATACTATGTTACTTTTTACAAATCCATCATTTAAATATGATTTATTAATTATTATATTTAACATATAAAATTTATTTATATCTACATAAAAAGTTACACTACCGCGCAACGCGCGGTTCGAATACTAGTTAAAGTAAATGAAGAACCAAGAATCAAGTGAGATCGGTCACTTACTTTATCTTTTGTCAAAACAATCATCACACCGACTAATATAAATAACCATCTCATGCTTTCCGGTAGATAATTAGATTTTGATTTGATTAAAAATGTTGTAACTAATATTAATTGTCATAAAATCACACACACACACACATATATATATATATAGAGAGAGAGAGAAGATATATACACACACATACATACATAGGTTCAGAAAAAATCTCAAAAAAATGAAAAACACAACATCAATCGTTATATTAATTGATCCAATGAATGAGATTAAAAGGTCAGTTACAACTTTATTTTTAAATTAAAAGAATCCCACAACCCCTATTTTTTTAGATAGAAGGAATATGAAATAACACGTGGTGCATTTTTATAATATTACTTTTGTCCATATATAAGTGAAGTAACATGTGGCATATGAAAAAAGAAGACAATCTCAAGAGTCTCCAAATTCAATGGAGTAAACTGTACACCAACTTAACACTGGTCATGTACATTTTACCTACATCCATCATTATATTCTTAGAATTATATATATTTAATAAAATACATATATCTACCCTATGATCTCTTCTATATTAGTCGACATATTTGATGTTTTTTATAAACAACAGAAATAAGAGTAAACTTCATTTTTTGTTCATATTTGTTGTTAAAATTTGTGACTTTTGTTCTATGGTTTCCAACTTTATGGTTTGTTAAAAATAGCGATAAAATTATAGATCATAACACACACACACATATATATATATATATAGCTAACCACACCAGAGGAAAACATATATAGCTTACTCCATAAATATATAATATCCTAATTAAACAAATAAAGGGGTGATTACGGGAACTTATAAATCGATACAAGACTTTGTCCAAACTTAAATATCATGCAAAGTTAAATAAACTATATATAATTGATGATAATGAACTTATTCATTTCCTTGTATAATTAAAAATTATCAATCTTCTTCTTTCGGTTAATTAACACCGATAATTTTATACTTTTCAATCACCAATTTTATCAATAAATAAATATATTAAATTGTTATAAAATTCAAAACATCAACATTATATATACATTAAAAATGTGGAAGAATATAAAGGTATTAACTACACATATATATATATATATATATATATATATATGGCCATCTTGTCCTTGTATTTGAATAAAAATGTTATTTTTTTATTCTTCATAAAGAGATGAATTGAATAAAGCCATGATGTGATGATACTGTTTTTCTATTTGCTTTTCAAGAGCTGTATGTATATATGAATTCCATGTCTGTGTTAGAAGCAAGCAAGCAAGCAAGCGTAAATCAAAAACCATGTATATTAATTAAATAGTATCATGAGCTACGTACTAGCTATTCTAACTAATTAATTTACCAAACAAAATTTATATTAAGATCCATGCATGGTTAAATAGTTTTTTTAATTATAAATAATTAAGATATATAAATAATGAGAGAGAGTAGAATTAACTAAAGAGTTGTACATACATATTGGGGTAGCTAGCTAGATCTAGCATACATATATATATATATATAAAATCTAGGAATATTTAGAGACAAAATCGATACATTTCCATGACAAATTGACCTGGAAGATTCTTACTTCACACTCACTCATATCTACATGTGCATGTTTTTTTTCCTACTTTTATTATTATTATTATCAAGTATTAAATTTCGATAAATATTCTTTTGTTATTAATTCCCCTTTCCGCCCATATATACTAACTTAATTAATAAAATAAAAATGGTAAAAGAAGCACCTTTGATATACATACATGCTATTAATTACAAGGACTTGATTTTTGTCATCATTATATATTAATGCATGTATTTTTAAGCATCTTTATAACCGAGATGATATGGTTTTTGTTAGAGAAATTAATTAAAATACCCAAAGTTTGACTCTGACTTACCAAAATACCTAAAATCTCGTCGACTTTATCAAAATACCCAAATTTTCCGCAGTGGGCCCCGCGATCATGGGCCCACGCCCACGTGTCACGACTCTTTGGCCAAAAGTCCCGCGGAGGCCCCTCAAGAATGTCCGCGGTACACTTTTGGCCCCTCAAGAATGCCCGCAGAATCCTTTTGGCCCCTGCCCGCAGAGGTACCCCGCGGTGGTCCCGCGGTAAGCCGAAATTACGTTTTTGGCCCCTCAAGTTTGGGGCAAAAAAATTACATTTTTTGTCCCTGTAGTTTTTAGATTATCATTTTATGTAGTTGAGGTTTTTAATGTATTGTTTCCTTTCCATGGTAATGTATTTAATATAGAAGTTAATTAAAGAAAATGTTTTCCCCATTTTAAGTTATTTAATAAGCAAATTAAGGTTGGGGGGTGGTTGAGACATTAAAGAAATTGGGGTTTCAACCCTATGTCGACGCACGATCGCGGGATACCTCCATGGGCAGGGGCCAAATGTCTACCGCTGGCATTCTTGAGGGGCCTCCGCGGGACTTTTGGCCAAAGAGTCGTGACACGTGGGCGTGAGCCCGCGATCGCGGGGCCCACCGCGGAAAATTTGGGTATTTTGATAAAGTCGACGAGATTTTGGGTATTTTGGTAAGTTAGAGTCAAACTTTGGATATTTTAATTAATTTCCCTTTTTGTTATCCGCCGGTCGTACGTATCATACAAATTTTAAATCAAGAAACAAAATAAAATAAAATTCTTTTTTATAATTAAGAACGCACCTTTATTTAATTAATACAAGCTATTACATGCCTTGCCATTTTTCATAGCCTTGTGCAATTTTTATTATTTATTTTAAATACAAGTAAAAGAAAGTTTGAAAAACTAAATAACAAATGACATGAATTTCTCAAGTTAAGAAATTAATTATATATACATGTTGCAAAAATATATATCCTCATTCCCATCTTTATTTTTTTGAATAACTAATTATTTAATGAAACACAAAAAATATTATCATGCATGTAAATTTCTAAGGCCATCCGTACCCGGGCTCGGGATGCCTTCGGGCTCAGCGGGGGTGGGCTACGGGCCTTGCGGGCTCAGCGGGGCGGGATGGATTCCGGGGATGGGATCCCGATTCATCCCGAAGGTTTATTAAAAAAAAATTATTTAATTTTTAAAAATAATGCCGTTGAACGGCTCTTTCTAAACAAAAATAAATAAATTTTTTTCTCAATTTAATCCCACTATATATTTAACCCTCAACCTCTTATTTCTCACACCTCTCAAACTCTCTAAAATTCTCTCAACCTCTTATTTTTCACACCTCTCAAATTCTCTCAACCTCTTATTTTTCATACCTCTCAAACTCTCTCAAATTCTCTCAACTTCTTATTTTTCACACCTCTCTCATCATGAATCCAAACAGAACACCTACATCCCGTCGTAACCGACCGAATACACCACAATCGCAAGAAGATCAAGAGCTTGGTTTCCAAGCGTTTACACAACAAGGTTATCGTCCGCAATGGTCGCAACAAATTCCGCCACAATGGTCGCAACAAAATCCGCCACAATATCCGCAACAATTTCCCCAACAATTTCACCAACAATTTCCTTACCAATTTACACGTCCCGGTTTGATTGAACAAGGTTTTACTCCGGCCAACTACAATCTTCCTTCACCTGCAATCAATCTCGACGACGACATTGTTCCGGAAACCCAACCTTCTACCCCGAACATACCACAATCTATCCCGACACAACAATCTAACCCGGAACCATCAAATCCGAGACCAACGAAAGCCGCCAAACAAACGTGGAGTAAAGCCGAGGAACTCGCGTTAGTGTCGGCGTGGGTTGACGTTTCGGAGGACCCCGTTATCGGTAACGCACAAAGCGGTGGTAATTATTTTTATTGTTATTATTATTATTATTATTATTATTATTATTCTTATACTTAATTTTACATAAATGTAGGAAGTTTTTGGGCCCGAATCGGGCATGTGTTCTTTACTCGCTTGGGTCGTGAACCAGGTTATAGATCAACCCATCAACTCAATAGCAAGTTCAACGACCTCAATAAAAGAATTAATTGGTTTGGCGGCATCTACAACAACTTGCTCAATAATAGATCAAGCGGGATGAGTGAGGCCGATATATCCCGAACGGCACACGAACGGTATCTAGCACGCCATAAAGTTGCTTTCACTCACGAACAAGCTTGCGACGTCCTAAAAAAATGTCCAAAATGGGGAGCCGTTCCAACGATGACGACAATTTCATCGCGGGGTTCAAAACGTACCCAACCTTCCGATGATGACGATGACGAGCAAATTCAACGACCCATCGGGAGAAACAATGCAAAAAAAACATCAACGAGTAATACGTCTGGGACGAATACGAACGAAAGTGTTACTCAGTTGTTGACGACGTTCAACGACAATATTGATGATACAATGGAATACAAAATGAAAAAACTCGATCTCGAAATCGAACGCTCAAAACTCGAACGACATAGGTTGGAACAAGAACTCGAAATCGAACGCTCAAACCGATTTGAGAAAGACTTCGAGTTTTTCATGACCCCGCATGATCACCTTTACGGGAAACGCTTCGAGGGTTACTTTAGCGAGAAAAGAGCAAATTCAAAAATTTCATAATTGGTAGTGTTTTGTATTTTGTAATTTTTATTTTTAATGAATGGTATGAATTTTTATTTTTATTATTTATCTTATTTTTATTTATTAAAAAATATATAAATATTTTTATTTTGTTAAATAATTAAATGTATAAATAAAAGAAGTAAAATAAAAATATTTATATATTTTTTAATAAATAAAAATAAGATAAATAATAAATAATTAAATGTATAAATAAAAGAAGTAAAATAAATGAGGTGACAAAAGGGTTTGAGGGAATGGGATAAGGGTGTTTAGGGATTGAGTGAAGGATTGAGAAAAGCTGATGTGGCACTGATCTGGAGCTGGAATATTTGAAAGATAGAGGGATGGGGTACTGATGGCCTAATAACAATTATAAATATTTGTATAATTTGGTTGCATTGATTGCATGAAAATTCACCTAAATATTCAAGATCATGTATTGTACGTACGTACCATACATAAGAAGAAGGGTAAATAAAAAAAGGAGAAGTTAATGAGCTATTATATATTATTTCTTTCGTATTAACGTTAATTATTTAACAAAACTTGCTAGCTACTCCACTTGGAGCCATGCAAATCAAAAGTGACCTAAATTACTCCATTAATTTACCAAACATAGAAAGAAAAAAAAACAATGTAATTAACTAATAAATAAAAATTGGGTTTCTATAAAGTTATAAATATTGTTTTTATTTAATTTTTTGGCATGAAAACTTTAACTGTAGTTCCACAAGATATGGTCTTCTGGCCAGAATTCAGTGACGTGTCCGGTGATCTTGTCCGGCAATGTGTAGAAAATCCGGTTCCCCAGATCCAAGAAAAGATCCGGCAAATCAAGAAATGGGTCATCTGTTATATTAATATTACTTTTACTTTGAGGTGAAGATGAAGATGAAGATGAAGATGGAGGGTCATGAGCAGGAGACTGAGATTGATCATCTTTAAGTACTAAAGTGGCAGCTTTGAGTGCCGCGGCTTGGATGTCTCTAGGGGAATTAGAAGCCGGCTTGGGAAAGTGATGAGCGAGTTGGGGGAAGTTGAGGATAGCCGCCGAATGACCTTTAATTGCGATGGCGGCTACATCATGGGCTCGAGCCGCCATCTCTGGGGTGTCAAAGGTCCCCAGCCATATTCTCGACTTTTTCTTTGGCTCCCGGATCTCCGATACCCATTTGCCCCAGCTCCTCCGTCTGACGCCACGGTAGACTGGATGTTGTCCATGATCAATCATGTTATTGTCGCTTTTCTTGGCCTTTTTGCTGATGAATTCCTCCCCAGGTTTAGGGCGTTTGGTGGTGGTGGTGGTGGTGGTGGTGTGGTTCATGTTATTCTAGAATATTATGGTGGTAGTAGGTGAGGATATATAGGAGAGCATGTGGGAAATTGAAGTAAGCTTGGAGGTATTGTACAGGAATATGAGCAACTCTCATTCTTATTTATATAATCCTTTCTTTCTCTTTTCTTTTTCTTCTTTTTCTTTTTCTTTTTCTTTTTCTTTCTTCTTCTCTCATACACATACTGACATACACATACAATATATATATATATATATATATATATAGTTAATACTTTCTTACAATAATTTACATGTTATAAATCCAAAACCCATATCCGTCCTATTCGATGAATCACTAAGTACGTGACAAATCATCCAACTTAACATTGACCGGAAAGTAGCTAGCATTTGTGATCTTAATTAATTGATTAGGGTTATGACATTTCGTTACACATGAAGTTTTGAGAAGTTTTATATTATATAACAATAAATTATTAGTGTATTATCAATAGCTTAATTAATTAACTATATATATTTTAAATTGATTTGTAAGTTGTTTGATCAATGTGCTACTAATTACTTTGGGCACTACAAATTGTATAAGAGTCACCTAGCTAGGGAGTGTGTGTAAAATATTAGGGGAATTCTACATTAATGGGTGGTAGCATGATTAGCTAGGAATTTAAGTGGAAATAATAGTAAAATAAATTATTGATTTTAAAACAATTTGTGGAACAAAGAAACACATAAACAACGAAAATATGTGATTTTCTTTTTGGAAATAAAAATTGGGTGGAATAAAGTGATCATATGAAAAGAAAAAGCATGAAAGGTTACATTACATGCTGCCTATCTTGGATAACTCTTTTTTCTTTTTCTTTTTATAAATAATTAAAATACGTGTGTGTTATAATAAATACGATGATTATTTTATATATATGTATTAATATTGTATAGCAAAGTTAAATAGATAAAAAGCCCATTTAATTGGCATCTAAAAAACAGTATATATATATATATATATATGTTAAAATCAATATATAGGTACCGGCCACTGCCTGACTGCCAGCAGGTAAATTAGATGCAAAACACAAAGGGATTAATTAAGGGGAGGCTAATGACACAAAAAAAAAAGGCTAATTGCATCAAAAAAAGTACAAAAAAGGAGGGTGATGATTACATTGTTTTCATAACCAATCATTTTTTGATTTAAATATATATATATAATATATATTTATTATTTGATATATATATATATTATTTATTTGTTTTATATATATATATATTAGAAATATAGAAATATATATATTATTATTCTTTTTGTTTATATATAAGGGTGTCAATTATATAATTATAAAAATAAAACATAAACATTGCGATTTAACATATAAATAGAACATAAAATAATCTATATTACATTCGATTATTTTAAAATAACATTATCCGTAGTACAATTAACACGTAAAAGTTGCTGGTACTTCTGTATTCGATCTGAATACGGGGTAGCCCATCCTGCAGCACACGGATAACGGAAGTGGATAAAATGTTGAGTTATAGTAGGGAACGAGTATCCTTCTGCCATATCTAATTTCACATAATGGTTACCATTAACGTACCCAATTGTAAAAGCAACATGTTGATACCACGCTGGCGGAGTGGACCTAAGCGGCAAGTACGTCACACAGCCTGCCATATTTATAACGTGTAATATCACATTATACTTTGAAGCAATCAAGACACCTATTTCAGGCATTGTCATCCAGTGTTCAACCGGTGCACCTCC
Organism: Saussurea involucrata; assembly: GCA_033807775.1. Classification (NCBI taxonomy): domain Eukaryota; kingdom Viridiplantae; phylum Streptophyta; class Magnoliopsida; order Asterales; family Asteraceae; genus Saussurea; species Saussurea involucrata. The sequence continues at coordinate 134,392,420 of CM066321.1, read as the reverse complement.
ATCTGATTGAAAGAAGTTCAAAGTGTTGTAAACAATATTCCAATATTGACCTCCAAAAGCGTTCCAGTATTCTGTCTTGTGTGTATCTAACTCTTCCATCAAGTTAGACCGAATTGTGGGCCATGCATCTTCATGAAGACCCAGACAGACAACTATTGCTCGGAATCCACAATTTCCATCACCTCTCACATCATGTACATGCGTAATGTAAAGGTGAAACATCTTTGGAAATTGATTAATGTATGGATGTACATTATAGTTTTTGCCCATGAAAGAACTGTGTCTCGGTGGTTCCTGGTAACTCATTTTTTCCAAGTCAACAAATGTTGACGCGTTCGAACTACTACGTCTAAGGGGTCTTTCACTTGTAAAAGACGGGTCAACATGAGTTGCAACAGACGGATCAACATGAGTTGCAAATGAGGGATCAACATGAGTTTTTCTGAAAAGCTTATCCTTCAACGAGGGCCGTCCACGAGTAGTCTTGTTAACAACAGGTTCACGAACCCATGTTTTTGATGCACTGGCTATCTCTTTTATCTTCCTCAGAAAACTGAACTTACCAGATCTCGATTTCTTGTTAAATTCCTCAGTAAACATTTGGACTTCAGCTTCACAACCTACGTCATCATCTTGTAAAGATTGGCACGGTGATAAATCAAACGTCGTCCAAAATACATCAATTGAATCAATTGGGATAGGATGACCTTTGTAACACCCCAAAATCCGGGCTAATTTAAACCTCAAATTTCCACAAGTTATGATGATATAAACTTCAACTTTTATATAAGAAGTACATTAACCACAAGGAATACATTTATAAATCATGAGTTCTTCAAATAACCTATTAATCCAATTATGTCACTATAATCAGACTAACTAGATTATCTAAGCAATCCATCAAACTCTCCTTCCGTAGATTTCCTTCCTTGCTAATCTGTAACACCCAAAAAACAGGGCTAATTTAAACCTTAAAAATTCCACAAGTTATGACAATAAACTTCAAACTTATATAACAAGAGGATCATACATCAAGATTTTCTATAAACAATAGCTTCTAAATCAAATAACCTATTAATCAAATCATACATCATAATTAGATTAACTAGGTTATCTAATCATCAGTCCCCAAAAGCACCAAAAGAATATCTAGATCCTCTGTTAATTCAATTCCGAGTCTTTCCAAATGCTCTCAACGCACATCCCACTTATTTCCCGGAGCTTGTACCTGGTAAGAAAATTCAACTTGAAACATTAGGCTTTCGCCTAGTGAGAATATTCAAATCAAATTAAAATTTAACAACTAAAATATTAACAGATATATCAAATTCGTTATCAACCATCTTACCGTACCAAAGCTCTTTTCAACAACAGGAATCCACCCAATTCCCATCCTTATGACTAATTCATCTAGTCGCAATAATATCAACAAGAGTTACTATAAATCATACCAGATTATAAGTAACTCCCCATCCAAAGAAATTACAGTTTCTATACCTGCTTATTTCTTAGTCCGGAAGTAGAGATTACAAATTACTTTATGCCTATCTCTGAACTTCCCTAAAAATTGAAGATCTCAAATCTTCCGTCTGAAATGGGAATTACAAACTCGATGTCTGCCTATTCCACATTTCACTTTCTCACCACCTTGAAACACTGACCCCCAAATGGAATTTTATTTCTATATCGCGATCAACAACAAGGGCCCTCACAGATGATTCAAGATTCACTCCAACAACTAGAAATAACATCCCAATGGTCAATGGCTAGTAAACGGTTTCCATTAGACCGTACTAAATGCCCCCACGACCGGATGAATATTGCTAGCCAACGTAACACAATAACTGTGTATCATCACCCTTTCTATCGTATACTAAAGATGTACGATATATCATATATTCTATATATTTATATACAGAATATTAATTACAACAATTATCCCCATTCTTGCCAATTAGCAACGGGGATCAATATCTCAAATGTTAACTATAAGATCGGACTCATAAATAAGTCCTTTACAATTATTTATAACATGGCTTTCGTATCAAAATCTGAATTATAATCATATAACAAATAGCATATAAATATCAGATTGCATTTCACATAAAAGCCTCAAAACTGCTACTGAAGGTCCACAAAAGTCGCAAGCCATTGCTTGCGTTTTCCTCCAAAATTCGCAAGTCAAGCTTGCGAGTTTCATAAAATTCGCAAGCCTCTCTTGCGAGTTTCTCTAAAATTCGCAGGCCAAGGTTGCGAGATTTAGACTACTGTTCATCATCTTCTACCTTTATTAAGCCAGACATCATTTTTCAGTTTTAAGCATGTATCAGATGATTCTAAACAAGTAAAACATGTCTATTATCATCTTAATTTCAAAGTTTTAACATGAATGAATAAACTCACCTGGGTAATTTCTGAACACTGAGTTCTTCACAAAACTTGATTCTTTAGCTTAATCAATAGCTAAAAAACAGAAATTAACCAATTACTTATCTTCCTTACAAGAAATCAGTAGGAGAAGTCAAGTTTCTTACCACAAATTCAAGCCAATTGCTTTCTTTCTTCTCTTCTTCTCGATTTCTATCTCTCTGTCTCGTTTTTCTCTATCTCTCTCTGTTCTAATTCTATTTCCTTTTTGTGAAGCAATTAACCAAAAGAAATCAGTATTCATAATACTGATTTTTCTCTACTTGACACCTCAATAAAATGATGAGTCATAAGCCCAATTGCCAACATACACCCCAAACTTTCAAAGAAATGACACAACAAACCCTCAAGTTTAATATTTCCTAAAAGAATCTTTAAACTTTCAACATTTGTATTTTAACCCTAATTGAATTATAATACTTTATATAATTCAAGGTTACTCCAAATACAAATACATCCCAATCTTATTATAATAATAATAACAAAGATTTAGGATGTTACAAGAGGCAACAGTCAGTTGCGCGACGTGTGGTGCGGCTTAGGCCGCGCGGCTTCTCGTGCCGTTCCGTTTTTCGACTTTTCCAACCAATTTAACTTTCTATTTCGAGCTCGTTTTCTTCTCTTCCAAATATTAGAAAAAGGCCCGGTTAACTCTCGAAACCACCCTGTATCAGTTGACGCAACGTAGATTTGCGGAAGGATCGACGAGCGTCTAAATCCTTTTTGATAACGAGATTATGAAACATAATACTCGAAAAACTAAGAGAAAACTCTTAAAACGTAAAGTTTTTTGAATAATTGAACTGATTAACAATAAAACCTAACAACCCTATTTATAGTCTTAGAATAACTAAGAGATAACTGTGAATTAAATTCAAATCTTATCTTAATCTAACTATGAAAGATAATTATTATTAATAATAATAATAATAATACTCAAATTAAGGAATATCTTCGAGTGGGTGGCACGTGGATATGGATGGTGAGAGTGGTTTTGCTCCAACAAAAAGGCGGCGTACCAAAAGGAAGGAATTGGGCGAGAGGCAATAGTTAGTTGCGCGGGGTGTGGTGCGGCTTAGGTCGCGCGGCTTCTCGCGCCGTTCCGTTTTCTAACTTTTCGATTTCTATCTCTCTGTCTCGTTTTTCTCTATCTCTCTCTGTTCTAATTCTATTTCCTTTTTGTGAAGCAATTAACCAAAAGAAATCAATATTCATAATACTGATTTTTCTCTACTTGACACCTCAATAAAATGATGAGTCATAAGCCCAATTTCCAACATGCACCCCAAACTTTCAAAGAAATGACACAACAAACCCTCAAGTTTAATATTTCCTAAAAGAATCTTTAAACTTTCAACATTTGTATTTTAACCCTAATTGAATTATAATACTTTATATAATTCAAGGTTACTCCAAATACAAATACATCCCAATCTTATTATAATAATAATAATAACGAAGATTTAGGATGTTACAATACTCTCCAACTTGAAAATGATTTCGTCCTCGAAATCAAAGTCAGGTAATGTAACAACCCGGTTCCCATAACATACATCATAATACATAACATTCATACCTATCATTGATTTTCAACAAAAGTTACATAACAAACCAAGTACGGTCTCAATAGTCTTGACATTACAAAATATATATAAAAGCTTCCTAATCAACATCCAACAAAAGCTTCCTACACTTCATCCTCTCCTGCCGATCCTTAACCTGGAAAACATATTTTTGAAAATAAAATGAGGGTTAGACCAAACGGGTCTAGTGAGTTAATCCCGGTCCTTTCCAAATCATTATAAAACCTTTTATGTAAATCATTTGTATCAAAATAGTTTAGATAAACCTTTGGTAATCCTTTCGTAAAATATAAACATACCACGCGTATTTAAATACCAATCCAGACTCGTGCATTGTGTACATCTCATTCACCTTATTCCTCCACAAATGGCCATATTAGCTGGTAGCAAGCCAACTAATAAATCAACAAATGGTCCGCTCACCGGAACCCGACTACCCGTCGGTCCGCACACCGGAACCCGACTACTCACCGGTCCGCACACCGGAACCCGGCTACACATCGGTCCGCACACCGGAACCCGGCAACAAGTGCACTCGTGTAGTGCAAAGCTTATATAAATACAATATATATCTCATTACATCATATTGTCATTTATATACACATAATCATATTCCTACCACACAATCATCTCATATATATATTTATACACATATATGTATTCCAGTTCAAAAACGTTTTAAAGCAAAACTCACCTGAATGCTTACAATATGCTTCCAAACCTTTCTCCGAGCTATCCGATCCTTTATCCAAAATTCTCAGAATCTGAAACCATTTACATACAAATATCTCCTTACCAACTTATGTATAAGACTTACTAGCAGGTTATGGACTCTAGATACATCTACATAACTTTTATCCTCAAAATTACCCAAACAGCCAAGTTATCCAGAAACCTCAAAGTATCCGGACAACTTTCCGGACAACACAAAGAATCCGGAGAACATGAGGAATCCGGATACCATCCGGTATCCCATTCCATCCGGAAAAGTATAACAAGAAGGACTTACCCGGATAAAACCCTGACCGGACACCTTCAGAAAGTCATCCGGACACCATCGACATAACCACCCGGACACCCCCAACGGAACTATCCGGACACATTCATATTGTGTCCGGACACCTCTGTCGGTTCTTCCTATTTTACCCAGAAATCGACAGAAATTCCTACCAGTTCGATTCTATTGATTCTAATCCGACAGAAACCATTTACCAACCATTACAAACACAAAATACAAAGGAACTTACCTTATTTTCACTTCCACATACTCCAAATTGAATTCCTAGCCTTCTTTCCTTCTTTGGCTCCTTTTCTTCTCAACACACACACACACACTTAGGTTTTCTGGATGATTATTGAATGAAAATATCTGAAGTCTACAAGATGATAATATCAAACTTATTTTACCATTTTAGCCCTTGAACTTCTAACTAATGAACCAAACACCCTTAACTTATAAACTTATCCAAACTTTCCCTAAATAGAAACTTTAAAGTTAACTTAACTTTAACGGAAAGGGGATTTAACTAACGAACTTACCCGGGGTATTACAGGTAAACAAATGAGGATATCTATCCCTCATACTCTTTTTCGACTCTAAAGTTACATTACTACCTCGGTGGTGTTTCCACTGAACTTTCAACATAGCTACTTCTTTACCACTACGTAGCTTCCTAACTGATCTTTCCAAAATTGCCTCTGGTTCTTCCACACCGCGACTCTTTTCATCTACTCTCACATCAGTGAGTGAAATCACATCTTCCTCTTCGGCCAAACATTTCCGAAGATAACATACTTGGAAGGTATTATGTACCCCTCCCAATTATGGCGGAAGATCCAAATGATATACCTGTAAACCAATCCTCTTAGAGTAATTGTTATCATCAAATCCATGTTTGACTATTTCTTAGTCTAGCATACCGTTATCATTTCTCTCTTGTTTACACGGAATATCCACCACACAGCTACAGTCCAAAAGGATAGTTTCTCTAAAAACGTCAGTTAAGATCTCTAGCCAAATCCTCGTAACACCGAGAACTGCATGCGATGTATTTCTTTTACATCTACTGAATACTCCAACACTATAGCTTAACGGTTACAGTATTCTCTTCATCTAAAACCAATGGGATTGAGAAGAACAAGAGTCTTCCTTTCACCCCATCATCATCCCAACTCACTCTCCAGGTCTCAAAATAACATTAACATGTACTACCTGAAATTTCCACGTACACTGTAAATTAAGCATACTCGTTACTATTAAATATTTCAACAACCACGGCAGTCCATTATTACATCCATGACTTATACGTTTCTTCGGTATAGAATGCTATCACTTCCTCACATCACTATCTCATCGCACAACCACAATACAACCAAGCACCAAAGTATTGAACATTAAAAGTGACAACTCTATTGAACCTGCAATATGATTACATTCTTAAGTCCAATCTTTCTATCATAGGAAGCAACTCACACAATCAAAATCACTTTGGGTAAACACCCAATACTATTCCGACATTCTGTTTCGATATTAGCCATATCACTACTCCATCTTACAAACTACATGCCCCAACAACTTTAATGACAAAGTGGTACTTTTCATCCGAAATCCCCGAAAAGACTTCCATCAGATGCTTCCTAGTTCTAACTTCATAATACATACTAGTTGACACATTTATCTTGGCAGTTGATACCTATACTCACTCGTACATTCTCCACACATAGCCTTTCACCACAGACCAGGTTTCTCACAATCATTCATACACATATTAACCGAGTTTATTTCACTAAATATCTCCTCCCCAACTTTAGTTGAACTACCACTTTCGATTTGCTAAATAACTTGAACTTATTCGTTCATACTAGCTCCTTGTGATTCCAAACCAATACTAAAACACGGTACAATCCTTCACAGATCAACATTTTCCATACCTCACTTCATTTGTGCCTAATACTTTCTCCTTTGTAAACCATCCACATCGCAAGTAAAACACTTCTATAACACAACAGTCTTTCATAATCTTAACACTCTTACAAAGTGGTCCTTCAGCTTTTATTCTTCTGATTTAAGACTTAACAATAATTAAATCCAAAAGAATACCCAAAACATTCACATCATGCAAACTTCTATTTTAATACCATCCATGTAATCCCAACCCAAGCCTACAACGAGCTTATTAAATCGGGTCAATGCTCTTAAGACTCAACTGAGTTCAAAACCGAGCCATCTACTCCAAGGATCAATGATCATTATGCAACATACGTTCCGAGGCATAATAAATCTATGACTCCTTCATTGCTACTTTCCCAACGAAGTCAATTTATATAGGCATATGCAATTCTTATATACTTCACAATGTATATACTTCTCCAAGGTTCGTTAGTTCCTAAGGTATTAAAAACGCGAAAATTATCAAACAATCTTTACACTTAAGACCGACACTTATTCAAATAAAATGCAGTTAAGCATATAACACAACCAAGACTCCATCTCGAGTCATTAAAACTGACAAACATTCAAAAGACTCATTTGAATATCAATCAAGCCTTTAAAGCTAAAATAAACGTTTGGTTAAACATGTGTCACGCACACGAGTACATAAACCAAAATACATTGTTACCCAATTCTTTACCTTTTTTTTCTCTTAATTGGCCATCGGCCCCAAAACAAAGTTTTACCACTCTTAAAAAAAAACTTTACCTGGTCTAATTTACCAAAATCCCTCAACTCACATGTGCACATTTTTAAAACGTAATACCTCATAAATATTGCACATCCACAAAAATATTAAAAGCGTGTTTGACTACATATCTTTCGCTTGTGCAACAATAATTCGAGACTTCTTTCATTAACGATTTATTCGTCAATCACTCAAAATCCTTAACCATGTCGTACCCAATAATAATTGCTTTGCGCATACCCTTTGCATAACAGCATACCGGTACCGCTCACAGTCTTTGTTCCTGTCCGCACGGGCATACGCGGGACGCACCCAGACCGCACCCAATGACAGACGAAAGGTCTCATACCCCTTACACAACTATCGACTTCAAAGTCAATACTTGACATGTCGACACTTCCTTAACCTTAAGGTCCTTAACTGAACCTAATTTTTCCTCCGGACACAATCGTCCCTCGGCAACTGTATTCCTAGTCAGCGAACAATGGTACAGACTCTTATGCAACCGACACTAAAGTCCACTTTCGACTCTCACACTGTTCATCTCTCATATTAACACAATTACCAAAACTACAAACTTTTTCCCCAGGTTTATCCAACACTTCTCCATTCTTGGAGTTCTTTCTTAGCTTAAAGCGTAATACTCTACGACCTAGTGAGTTCATAGCCTTCATGCATGACAACTTGATACATAAATCAATTCACACATTTTCTCATTTTAAATAACAACATTTGGAATAACTTGGGCACACATGACCCCAACATTCACACGACTCCAATGTACTGCACAACGATCTCGAGAATTGTTTGCATATTAAATTTCCGTAAACTCAATCTTTCTCAACCAAAACAAAGTTGTTACGACGGTAATATATTAAATAAAAATCTTTTCATACAACAATAGTTCGAAAAAGTTTTACCGACACGAATTAAGCTAGTCGGTTCTCCCACTTATTTATATGACGTTATTAGATCAATACTCCTGTTGGTTATTAAATGTTTTGTTGGCCAACGCTTTCTTGCTACAAATCAACTTTTCATGTAAAGTTAGAAATATTTTGTAACAACTCCAAAATTTCGTTGTGTGACGTAAATGGGATTGCCTTTTCTTTAAATACTCACTTGCACATACTAATTCAACCTTGACTAAAACTGTTATTTATGCATTTGGTTTGAAATCATGAAAATTCATGTAACACACACTAGAACACCATGCATAAAACTTTACTCGCAAATGAAGGCTAATTACTCAACGAGGTCAATCATATTACTTACGTAACTTATCATTGACATTCTACCTCCGACCGGTGGTCGCCCTCTCGGCCTTATGACGTTTGCTATACATGCATTCCACGATTCACTTATCAACCATGTCATACTATTTTTGTCTTGATCAAACATCTCATATTCTATCTCTACACGCATCAACCACCTATTAAAGGTTACCTTGGCGGACGTTCATGAGTCCCGCCAATTTCCAGGTTGTCCTTCCAACCCCCAATCATTTACCGATCTGTCCTCCAAAGGATTTTGGTGGCATATTCACCATCGTTCTACTATAACCTAAAGGGATAACCATAAGAAATGGTTATGCACATACCCCTATAAAAAACGTACTTTACCGATCGTTAGTCACTGTAACAATTTAGAAATAAGCATGCTCGCGTAACAATATATTCATAATAACAGTAGCTAATTGAAATTGTGAACATATCATACATGAGAATCCTTGTTACCATTATCACAGTACTAATTTCACGTATTTCCGTTGACTCTAAGACTATCCCGTCTTAGTATTTCTACCCAAATCTCACAAGTCATAACTTAATTCATCTCAGCTTAAGTCTAAGTATCTCATCAGCATACTTAGTTCGCTTAAACTATTGCTCTGATACCATATTGTAACACCGTAAAAACATGGCTAATTTAAACCTTAAAAATTCCACAAGTTATGACAATAAACTTCAAACTTATATAACAAGAGGATCATACATCAAGATTTTCTATAAACAATAGCTTCTAAATCAAATAACCTATTAATCAAATCATACATCATAATTAGATTAACTAGGTTATCTAATCATCAGTCCCCAAAAGCACCAAAAGAATATCTAGATCCTCTGTTAATTCAATTCTGAGTCTTTCCAAATGCTCTCAACGCACATCCCACTTATTTCCCGGAGCTTGTACCTGGTAAGAAAATTCAACTTGAAACATTAGGCTTTCGCCTAGTGAGAATATTCAAATCAAATTAAAATTTAACAACTAAAATATTAACAGATATATCAAATTCGTTATCAACCATCTTACCGTACCAAAGCTCTTTTCAACAACAGGAATCCACCCAATTCCCATCCTTATGACTAATTCATCTAGTCGCAATAATATCAACAAGAGTTACTATAAATCATACCAGATTATAAGTAACTCCCCATCCAAAGAAATTACAGTTTCTATACCTGCTTATTTCTTAGTCCGGAAGTAGAGATTACAAATTACTTTATGCCTATCTCTGAACTTCCCTAAAAATTGAAGATCTCAAATCTTCCGTCTGAAATGGGAATTACAAACTCGATGTCTGCCTATTCCACATTTCACTTTCTCACCACCTTGAAACACTGGCCCCCAAATGGAATTTTATTTCTATATCGCGATCAACAACAAGGGCCCTCACAGATGATTCAAGATTCACTCCAACAACTAGAAATAACATCCCAATGGTCAATGGCTAGTAAACGGTTTCCATTAGACCGTACTAAATGCCCCCACGACCGGATGAATATTGCTAGCCAACGTAACACAATAACTGTGTATCATCACCCTTTCTATCGTATACTAAAGATGTACGATATATCATATATTCTATATATTTATATACAGAATATTAATTACAACAATTATCCCCATTCTTGCCAATTAGCAACGGGGATCAACATCTCAAATGTTAACTATAAGATCGGACTCATAAATAAGTCCTTTACAATTATTTATAACATGGCTTTCGTATCAAAATCTGAATTATAATCATATAACAAATAGCATATAAATATCAGATTGCATTTCACATAAAAGCCTCAAAACTGCTACTGAAGGTCCACAAAAGTCGCAAGCCATTGCTTGCGTTTTCCTCCAAAATTCGCAAGTCAAGCTTGCGAGTTTCATAAAATTCGCAAGCCTCTCTTGCGAGTTTCTCTAAAATTCGCAGGCCAAGGTTGCGAGATTCTCTAAATTCGCAGGCCAAGGTTGCGAGATTTAGACTAATGTTCATCATCTTCTACCTTTATTAAGCCATACATCATTTTTCAGTTTTAAGCATGTATCAGATGATTCTAAACAAGTAAAACATGTCTATTATCATCTTAATTGCAAAGTTTTAACATGAATGAATAAACTCACCTGGGTAATTTCTGAACACTGAGTTCTTCACAAAACTTGATTCTTTAGCTTAATCAATAGCTAAAAAAACAGAAATTAACTAATTACTTATCTTCCTTACAAGAAATCAGTAGGAGAAGTCAAGTTTCTTACCACAAATTCAAGCCAATTACTTTCTTTCTTCTCTTCTTCTCGATTTCTATCTCTCTGTCTCGTTTTTCTCTATCTCTCTCTGTTCTAATTCTATTTCCTTTTTGTGAAGTAATTAACCAAAAGAAATCAGTATTCATAATACTGATTTTTCTCTACTTGACACCTCAATAAAATGATGAGTCATAAGCCCAATTTCCAACATACACCCCAAACTTTCAAAGAAATGACACAACAAACCCTCAAGTTTAATATTTCCTAAAAGAATCTTTAAACTTTCAACATTTGTATTTTAACCCTAATTGAATTATAATACTTTATATAATTCAAGGTTACTCCAAATACAAATACATCCCAATCTTATTATAATAATAATAATAACGAAGATTTAGGATGTTACATAATCCAAAACGCTCGTCCCACACCCCTTTTATTTTCCCCGAACTGGTACCTGGTAAGAAAACATCATTTGAAACGATTAGGCCAACGCCTAGTGAGAACATTAGTTTCCGAGATAACATTTGTAAAATCAATGAAAACAAGTTACAACAAACCTGATTATTCCTTTTCTTACCGTACAACAACTCCTTTCACTACTGGGAATCTACCCCACCTCCATAATTATGACTAATTCACCTAGTCATATTATCATATACCAGAGCCTTCTACGAATCAATCCCAGGTTCTAGATCAATGCTCTCATCTAATAAATCGCAACCACATATGCCCATTTATTAGAAAGGATGTAGAGATTACAATTACTCATGTCAATCTCTATTCATCCTAAGAAATCAGGAATTACGATTACTCACATCAATTCCTTCTTTCACATAAATGGGAATTACGATTACTCACATCAATTCCACATTTAACATACACTCAGGAATTATGATTACTCACATCAATTCCTTCTTTCACATAAATGGGAATTACGATTACTCTCATCAATTCCACATTTAACATACACACAGGAATTATGATTACTCACATCAATTCCTTATTTCACATAAATGGGAATTACGATTACTCACATCAATTCCACATTTAACATACACACAGGAATTATGATTACTCACATCAATTCCTTATTTCACATAAATGGGAATTACGATTACTCACATCAATTCCACATTTAACATACACACAAGAATTATGATTACTCACATCAATTCCTTATTTAACATACACACAGGAATTATGATTACTCACATCAATTCCTTATTTCACATACACACAGAAAGATACATAAAATACAAGGCCTCTAGATACTTAACTTATCAGATCCTTGACCCATATCAAACTTTGATACCATTTAGATATACTGGTTTCTTTACTCAACTCCCGATATGTTGTACCGGGACTCACCTGTACCGGGACTTGCCTCTACCGGGACTTGTCTCTACCGGGACTTCCACTACCGGGACTTCCAACTACCGGGACTTCCAACTACCGGGACATACACTACCGGGACATTCAACTACCGGGACTTTCAAAGTTTTGCGTATTGTCCGTTCAACAAGTCCTCAAATCGATTTAAAATCTGAAATCAGTTCAATCTACTCATTATAATCAATCCTCAGTCAGTTCATACAAATATACCAAGGTTACTATAACTTAAAAACACTGATTTGTACAAAGAATCGAATGAACTCACCTTTCTTGAAGAAAACCTACTTTCTTGCCCAATTTGATTCCAATCTGCTGTAAACGATTCTGGAAATCGATTCAACAAACAATTTCGTTTACAATCACACATCCAGAACAACTTTTATCAAAATCAAGTTCAATTCTTACCAAATTTTGAAGCCAAAATCCTTGTTTTCTTCTTTCTCCCTTTTTCTCTCTTTTCTATCTCTCTGCCTCTTTCTTTCTGGCCGACTCCAACAAGAACCAAAATAAGATATTTGTTTATCTCAAATGCCTTATCCAAACACACTTTCACAAATGACCCAATGCACCCTCAAGTTTAATTATTTCCAAAAGTAACATCCTACTTTAAACCCTTGTATTTTAACCCTATTGAATTATAAATTACAACATAATTCAAGGTTTTAAACCAAAATACAATTAGATCCCAATTCTCATTAAATTACTATAATTGAAAATTCAGGATGTTACAACCTTTGTTCAAGTATTGCATTTGTTCGTGCGCACATGGAAACCCATAACTTGTACGTAGTAGACAACTACAATTTTCAGAAAATAAGCCAACAGATTGAGCTCGCTCATACTCTTGGAATATTATGTTTAATGCATAATGTGAAACGAAACCACACAATTGTTTGAAGTGTGTTATGCGATGACGATGTTTCATGACACTTTTGCTCACTTCAATACTTGCTTTAATTTCTGTATCTTGTGACTGAATGATTTGATTGATCTTGCTCATAAATGTCGGTAGACTTGATTGCGCTGAATCCAAGTAACTTTTCAACTTGGAATGTTGACTCTCCACTCTGTTACTTGTCTGATTTCCAAAGTGGAGAAATTTGTCAGTCCAAACAAATACAAACATTTCTTTATATTTCAACCATGTGTCATTCAGATAAGCAAGAACACCTGAAAATTAGAACAATTTAACTTTTTTAGTGATTGTTAAACTTACATATAACATTTTACTTATAATAATATATTAAGGTGTACCTGGATAGCTTCGTAATACTGCTTCAAGTTGTGAGAAATTAAACATGTAAGTTTCATCCGTTACCGACTCAACTAATGTCACCTATGCATTGTAAAAGGAACCCCAGTCATGATTTGATGTTATTACTAATCTACAATTTCTCATAATACTTTGGTAGATGTGCCATCTACAAAGTAATCTTTTAGCATCAGGAAATACAATACTGCATGCTTTCACCAGTGCCAACTCTCTGTCTGTGACGATCACACGTGGATAAAGACATCCCTCCATCAATGACTGTAGACAATTCAATGCCCAAGTATAATTGGATTCCTTTTCCCTGTGCATAAAGACAAATGCTACACAGAATGTCTTATTAGTTGAAGTTACACCAACAATTTCAAGGAGATGCATCTCAAACATGGTCGTTTTATAGGTGGTATCCATCAACAACACGTGTGGAAATGCACGCCATATCTCCAGTGATCTTGGATGAGCAAATAATAAATCTTCCAACTGATTAGTCGAGTTGTTTGCACGATAATAAAAAACGTAGCCTTCTTCCTGTAAAAACGACATCACAACTTGCATTGGAGTTCTACCTGCATAATACAAATAAATAAAATATATAATACAAATAAATAAAATAGAAAAAGTAAAGACAACAAAAAGACAAAAAACAAAAAAAAATAATCATTGGAGTTCTACCTGCATTCTTCTGAAGTCGAATTTTCTGGCATTGATTGTGTATAGTTTTTTTTGTAGACACATTATCTGGATATTGCTGCTTTATTGTTGATAAAATATTTTTAGGCTTCACATTGTTTGTTGACAAATCTTCCACCAATCGAGCTTCATTTTCAGACAATCGTTTTGCATATGCATGTCCCTCCAAATGTAATGCAAAATCATGATTATGTGCATCACATATCATATCTAAAGTCCAACAATCATTACCCAAATGATTCCCTACCAAGTGAAATGGACAATTTGTTTTTCTTGTGCCAGTATGTTTACTAGAGGTTTTGTTACTCCTGTACTTACCACTACAATCACATTGAAATTCTACTTTATAATCGTTGCTTCTTTTAATAACAATAACGAAACCAAGTGAATATCCCATATTGCGTACCCAACCAATTAGATCTTTACGAGAATTAAACACCTGAAATTGACTTTTTTTGTTACAAACTACTAACTTTACCAGATAATTTAACAAGATAAAATGAAACATAAAGATACCATATCAGTAGAAAATGCGGATGTATAACACCCTCGAATTTGGAACGAGCAACTAACTTTAAAATTCAATCAAATAACCAAAATAGATATAAACACTTCTACAATTCAATCCTTAAAATACCTCGGAATTTAAAACATTATAATTTCCCAATAGAATAACTTAAACGGGTGTTACTTAACGCCACACAAGTTGCTAGTCCAAATAATGGCGAAAGACTTCACTAATCAAGTCACCTCTCGTGCACTCTACTAGCACTCGTCTCTTCACAATGTAGCTAGAGCTACCCCAACCTGAGCCTGTTGCACATGCCGACAAATAAAAAGGGTTAGGCTAACGCCTAGTGAGTTCAAACATTTTATCATGACTATATAAAATCATAAATCGGAAGATAGTAGTTTTAGTCATGATTTGAATAAATCTTTAAACGATATTTGGCGACAAAGATTATCATGAGCAAATCATTTGATAAATCGATAGCTTCAACTTAAATAAATGATTTTCTAGAAGGGTTTGTATAAAAGACATCGACAACTCATTTTCCAAACGCATACAGTTTCTGAGAGGAAAGCTTCCAATGAAAATCGTTTCTCTGCAAAGGACTCAAATCCAAAACTCACATCAAGAGTTAATTAATAATAATTTCTCAAATAATCGCTACTGCGAAATAAACTCCAGTAGTAAAAACATCCAATAAGAATGTAACATAAATATGTCCATAAATCATGGAAAACAAACCATATGCATGTAATATAACCTCAACAATGCGAATAGATAAAATACCCGAAATCAACACCCTTCGGTGACGGGGGAGACCCGATCTCATCGAGTGTGGCAAACACATAAATTAAACCACGATTAAATAAATGTAGGTAAGCTTCTTGGATGTGGAAAACGGATGACATCAACCATACTAGGTCTTTAGTCAATCCTTGGCATCAATCATGCTAGATCTTTAGCCCATCTTAGACATCAACCATACTAGGTCTTTAGTCCATCTCAGACATAAACCATAATAGGTCTTTAGTCCGTCTTTGGCATCAACAATACTAGGTCTTTAGCCCCTCTTAGACATCAACCATACTAGGTCTTTAGTCCAAGCCCTCAAGTTCAACCATACTAGGTCTTTACCTTGGAAAACCCACCATCCAAAACAAGTTTACTTAACTTAAAATTCATACATGACCTCAAAAGAATAACTAATGCATTCAAATCATGTAAACTCCAAATATGATTCAATTCATGCAACTCAAACCCCAAGCCCACGTCGAGCTTATAATAAAATTGGGCGAATGCCCTCGAGACTCAACCGAGTCCAAAACCGAGCTCTCTGCTCAAAAGATCTAATGATCATTTATCAATATCAATCCATGCCAATGAAATGCATCTAACTCACATCATGCAACACACGCTCCGAGGCATGATAATCTCACAACCCCTTCATTGCCACCTTCCCAATGAAGTCAAATCATATATGCATCTATATGTATACGTATATGCAATTCTTTCATAACTCAACAATGCATATAATTCACCGAGGTTCATTAGTCCCAAAGGTACTAAGAACACGAAAACATCAAACGGTCTTCACACGTAAGACCAACACTCAAACCGACACATATTCAAATAAAATGCACTTAAGCATATAACACATCCAAGACTCCACCTCGAGTATCTAAAACTGGCAAACACTCAAAAGACTCATAACACTAAAAGTGCATCTTCCCAAATGGTTTATAGAAATCATTTTCACTAACATGATTAAACCATCAAATAAACTTCATTTTGAGCAATCAATCTTTTAAAGACAATTGTGGTTTCTAACCATCCAAATATTCAAAAGCCCCAAATATGGGTGTTTTACACATTTATGATGATAAACACTTCAAATA
Organism: Saussurea involucrata; assembly: GCA_033807775.1. Lineage (NCBI taxonomy): Eukaryota > Viridiplantae > Streptophyta > Magnoliopsida > Asterales > Asteraceae > Saussurea > Saussurea involucrata. Next base: position 134,375,450 of record CM066321.1, on the reverse strand, counting down.
GAGTTAAACCATTCAAATAACTCAACCACATATATTTTCAAGTAAAACACACAAATATTTGGAAAACACTCATTTTGGCATGTACAAAGTTTTCGCAAAGTAACTTGAACTCACCTTTGCTAGATTTAGCTAAATCTAGGTTTTTACCAAACGTATGCTCCTTTGAAGAAGTCCGTATCTTCAAGTCCAAATCTTCCAAAACCTAAATCCACAAGTTTCCAACCATAAATATTTATCTTCGAACACTAAGAATCATTTCCCCCAACATATTACTCCCAAAATCGCCAATAGATCAAAACCCTAATTTCCAAAATGAAGAGAAGAGAAGATTACCTCAATCATCAAGTGAATCCACCAACCAAACACTTCTAGTGTTACCAAAGTGAGCTTCAATCTTCATTTCATCCAAAGAAAGGAAATGGTTTATGTGAGGGTTGGGTAAAACCCTAGAAAGTGTAGAAATCTTACCAAAACGAAAGTGAGAAGAAGGGTTCTAACCTCCATCCAAATTCCTCGTTAAAAACTGAAAGAGAAGCTTTGGTTTGTAAGATTTATGGCTTCAAGAGCTCCAAAAACGATTTAGAGGGTTAGGGTTTCGGTTTGGAAGAGAAAGAGGTGAAATGGGAGAAGTGAGAAGTGATTTGGGGTTGAAAGGGGTTTTAATCGGATTCAGCACCCCGACTGCGACAATGACACCGCGACAATGACCTGGTCATTCTCGCGTGTCATTGTCGCTCCCCATGTGCATGTTTCTGTTTGATTTGCTCAGATCGTCGCCCATTGCGACATTGACAACGTGACAATGACATGTCGCGACCCGCGTACCAAGCCCCGGAACTCGACTTTTTCAACGCCAAAACTCCCGATACTCTTAGAGACTTTACGTAATGTCTTCCAAACATAAATCCCACCATTTTCAAGATGCAAAACATTTGGGTGGTATTTATTTACCGAAATTACGGGTGTTACAGGATGGTTGAGGGATTTCACAAGCTTCAGTTGATTTGTTTGAATTAACATTATCATCATACACAAACACATAAAAAATATGAAACGGGATAACAGTATATATATATATATATATATATATGTATAAATATATATATATATATATAAAGTAGTGGATGAAATACCTCATTATTTGAATTATGATACCATTGAAAATCTTCACCCCAATTCGCCATTTTTAAGTGTTTTAAACCGATAAATTGAAATAGGGATGGTGTTTGGTGGGTGGTTTACGGCCGAGAGGTGGAGAATGAAGAAAGGTTTTTGGTGTGTGTTTTTTTTGAAGGAATGGATAGCATGTATGTATAGAGAAGTTTGCCAAAAAGGTAATGAGATTGCAGAGACTAAAATCAAGAAAACTACAAACGTCCGTGATTTTGATTTGATATTTACACTTTCAACCCCTATACTTATTTGCTTACTTTACTTTATACCTTTTACTTTCATAATTTAAATTTTACATTTAACACATATAATCGTTTATTAACTAAAATACGTTAAAAAATACGTTTTAATTTTAACAAGTTACACCATTATAATCGTCTCTTCGATACGGTCGAAATGAGCCTAATATTGAATTTTTTTCATTTATATATTTTAATATATATCATATACACTACATAAAAAATATTTTTTATATTTAAAATTCATTTTTAACGTATTCTCAATTTTGTTTTACACTTCTATCGCATTAAATATAAGAGTACCATAAATTAAATAATTAACTATAAGAATATGAATTTTAAATATAAAAAATATTTTTATGTAGTGTATATGATATATATTAAAATATATAAATCAAAAAAATTCAATATTGGGCTCATTTCGAACGTATCGAAGAGACGATTATAATGATGTAACTTGTTAAAATTAAAACGTATTTTTTTAACGTGTTTTAGTTAATAAACGATTATATGTGTTAAATGTAAAATTTAAATTATGAAAGTAAAAGGTATAAAGTAAAGTAAGTAAATAAGTATAGGGGTTGAAAGTGTAAATATCAAATCAAAATCACAATCTAGGGCCTATAAAGGCCTAGCTATGTAAGTTATGTATCACGGGTGTTTGTAGTTTTCTTGACTCGGTCTTACTTTATACATGAAAAGAAATAAAAAAGAATGATTATAATATGAACGATGCTTATAGGAGTCTAGCAGGTTTTAAATACAAGTAATATTATTCATATAAATCAATTAAATAAGATGTTTTGGAAATATTGAAGATTCATTTATTATAACTAGAAGTCTACTCGGGCAAATGCAGCGTGATATATCTTGATTTTAACTTTCTAATTTATTTTAATGTGTGGTTTTGAGAAAACGGTCAATTTTTTTTTATAATTTTGTTTAAAAAATGACGTTTTTGAGAAGTTCATTGATTTGAGGATTTGAAAGTGGGTAAAGATAATGATTAATTAGTAAGAGTCCACGATTTAAAAATTTGAAGGTTGTTAGAGATAAGTATTAATCAAATAATTAGCATTAAAAGCGGTACATAAAGCTTCATTAGTTGTTTTTGAATCCCTCTGTGGCTCTCATACCACGTACCAACAAAGTTTAAATAGTTGGTACGATATACCAACCAATTAGGTCGGTACAAACTAAATAGTTGGTTTGTCTTGGTATGAAATTGACACTCATATATATATATAAACAAAAAGAATAATATATATATATATATATATATATATATATATTTCTATATTTCTAATATATATATATATATATAAAACAAATAAATAATAATATATATATATGTCAAATAATATATATATTATATATATATTTAAATCAAAAAATATTGTTTATGAAAACAATGCAATCCCTTTTAGTGTCATTAGCACTTTTTTGATGCAAATAGCACACCCCGTTAATTAATTGGTTGTGGCATGCATGTGCCATTGAAAATAGTAGATCTAAGGTTGACATTTTTACCTGATGCAAGAAAACACGATTGGTCAAACAAGTTGACCTCATTATATATCAATTATTTCTATTTTGGTTCAATAATACAAAAACAAAAATCTCATTAATCCATTTTTTTTAGAACTACCATGTGACATACATGGTGACGCAATGTAGATTTGCGGAAGGATCGACGAGCGTCTAAATCCTTTTTAATAACGAGATTATGAAACATAATACTCGAAAAACTAAGAGAAAACTCTTAAAACGTAAAGTTTATTGAATAATTGAACTGATTAACAATGAAACCTAACAACCCTATTTATAATCTAAACTAATTAATATATGGAAATAAACATATCCTAATTCTAAACCAACTAGAAAACTAAATAAAATATTAGGTAAAGATAAATCCTAAACTAAAAAGGAAACTAGACATTAATCCTAATCTAATTATAATAACTAAATAATTAAGAAACAAAATAATGAAATAAAGAGATAAACGCAATCCGTGCAGGACAGCTCAAAACATTCACCCGACTTTTACGCAACCCAAGTCGCGGGATAAGTTCCGTAAACGACTGTGGTACGGAGTTTGAACCGGGCATTTGACCTTCTTTCGAGCTCGTTTTCTCTTTTTTCCGAATATTTGCGAAAACCCTTATTAATTCTCAAATTCTCCCTGTATCAGTCACCCTCACTTAAAAAGAACTCGTCCTCAAGTTCACTTGAAAAGCATTTCCATTCGACCCGTCGAACATTCGATTTTTCAAAACGTTTTGGCCTCCAAAATTCCAAAAAATAACAGATGTTGTCGCGATTTCTTTCATACGAGCAATATTTTATCAAATTCGAAAGGGTAAGAGCTTAGAGCAACTTTACCGGGAATTGTTTTAGTTTGAACTGTAGCCTTGGGTGCCTGAAATTTGAACAATGGAAGCATCACATTCAGGCTCAACCTTCTTGACTTGTTGTGACAAAAGTTCCATTGGCTCGGGAATGTCCTTAACCGGTTCACTTTTTGTTTCTACAGTGGCTGGTTCGAGACCGGGTTCAGACACTTTGGTCTCGGTCAAGATTTCTTGTTGTGGCTCGGTCACAACGGGGACGACTTCCTCTTCGAATTTTTCCGGCACGACTTTGTCGTTTTCAGATGACTTTTCCGGAATGGGTGGTTGTTTGACCAGGGAAGAAACTGGTTGCATAATACGACCGTAGTTGTTGTCGTACAAAACATTGACCCGTTCCTCGTGCCTATCCATTCTCCGGCGGCCGTCCTTGTTAGGTTTAGGATAGCGTTTGTTAAGAATTTGTTCATAGTCTTCTGGTAAAAATTGCTCCATCATAAGTTGCTTCATTTGCTTCCAAGATGGAATTGGTCTCTTTCGTTGTCGTTGTCTTTGCACGATCAGTTTATCCCACCAAACGGCGGTGATGCTCTTTAGACGGAAAGCAACAAACTTTACCTGCTTGTTTTCGGGAACCTCTACAACGTCAAAGAACCGATCGACCTCGATTTTCCAATCTAAGATTTCTTCTATTCCCATAGTTCCGTAGAAAAACGGAATATTCGTTTTCATACGATAATCGTGTTTGTTTCTTCTCAGTTTCTTTTGCTCTCCTCCCTCCTCCCCTTCGGATTCGGAACTTGATAGATTAACCCGGTTACGGTTTTCATTGTGTAGAACCCTAACCGGTTCTTCAAACCTGTCTCCTCTCCGACAGTTGTTGTAATAACCGTGTTCCTTTTTAAGATAAAACCCATTTTGGGGTGAAAGTGTGAAGACTAAAATTAGAGGGTCTAATTTGTAAATTTGGGTGAAAGATATTTAAACACCCATTCTAGGCTCAAAACCCTAGAAACATTTATTTTGTGAATGTGTGTGTCGGCTCAGAAGATACGAGCAGAGAGAAAAGAGAGTAGTCTCAAGATCGTTTGGAGAAGAAAAGCTGGAAGAGGAAGGGGAAGAGGTGTCTGCTTCTATTTTGATTTAACAGGTAATCCTTAATCTCATTTTTATTATTTTTTTAAAATTCTGTTGGATTGGTAAGGTTGATTGAGGACCTTGTTTAAGAAAGAGTAGAGAGGATGCTTAAAAGAATATGGTGAAATCATTGTAATAATAATCATCTTAGTTGAGAGTGAGGCTTGTTAATCGAGTGAAATGGGTTAATCCCCGGAACATAAGTGAGTATAGGATCCGGAATCAACACCTTTGGGCCGGAATTTAATTGAACAAACAGGAAGGAACCGGAGTTGTTTTTATGTGGTTCCGGAGTGGGCAAAAAAATCAAGGGAACCGGTATTGGTCATTTAGTGAGGATCCGGAAACATATTTAGGATCCGGAAGTTTGGTTATAATGGTTAGATCCGGAATATGACCCTTTATGGATCCGGAACAAATAAAAAGAAGAAAACTGATCCGGAGCTTGCCATTTTGGACCGGAACCTGTTTTTATTTATTAATTGAAGGATTGGGTCACGTGTATGTATTTGAGATGGGTCGGTGGAAATTAATTGTGTTGGGCCTAACAGCAAAATCCGTAGTGGGTAATTAAAATCAAGTTAATGGATCGGACTTGTGAGTATGGATTTCGAAATTCTAATTGCTTTGGGCCGACATATAATTGTTTAGTGGACCGGTTTTTAATGACTTTCTTGGGCCGAGGTTTTTAAATCCAATTTGTTAGTGGATTGGTTTCCAATAAGTTCTTGGATCTGGTAGTTAGTTATTTAAAATCAAAATCTAGTAAATTGTTTCTTATTAAGGGATCCATTATTTAATTAAGATGAATAGGTAGTCGGCTTAAACTAATTGAGAAGATATGTTTTCTTTAATTAAAGTTGGGCCCGGTAGTTGATGTAATTTGGGTCCGGTAGTTTAATTAATTATGGACTTCGATATTATTAATTAAGTGTGATATTAATAATTAGTTAATTGGGCTCCGGTAGATATTTATTTAAGTGGGTTCCGACGTATGTTTATATATGGGAACCGGAGTTGGACTTTAAATCTATCTGATCCGGTGTGTAAGGGTTGGGTACTTTCGGCTGAGAGTTTTCGAGGTAATAAAATTCAGTAAAATCCAGTGTGTCTTACCCGGTATGTGTGATGGGTTTAATTGTAGGTGTGTGTAGAGACGATTGGTGCGAGTAAGAACTTCTAAGCAGGACACCAGGTGAGTCTTTCTAAACCTAAATTTTAAACAAGTGTGTTTAATGGTTATTTTCTAACTGTTCGCATTTCAACTGTATTTATTTCAAAATGAAGAATAAGTGTGTTTGAAGATTATTATGTAACTGTGTGCTTTTCAACTGCTACTATTTCAACGTGAAGATAAATTATGTGACAATATGTGTTACTTATACGTGTGTGGCCATGCTCTGGCTTTGGTGTGAAATGGGGGTGTGTCCCATGATAATGATATATATAAATTTGTTTCATATATGGGCGGTGTGTGCCCAATCGCGCTGTCACGGTGTGTGTGACCATAGCGTGTGTGTGCCTTATTGCACTGTCACGGTGTGTGTGACTATAGCGTATGCCAGTATCATGTGTCAATGTATGCATATCATCTTAGTGTGCTTGTTATGATTGGTATAAACGCTTTCATAACTGATTTTATAAACTGAAATATTTTGGTGTGACTTGGTGTGGAGGGAACTCACTAGACCTCATGGTCTAACCCTCGCTTTTCAAAACTAAAACTTTTTCAGGTAAGCAGGTAGCCGAGAGCACGTTTAGAGGTTTGGCAAGACGTGTGTCGGAGCTTGCATTTAGAAGGAGTAGAAGAAAAATGTGTTTATGTCTAGTTAGATTTCTCAGCTGTATTTAGGGTTATTTCTACGAACCCTGTGTTGTAAATCTTGATAGTGTGACCATGTTGAGTCGTTTATGGCGTTATAAATTAAAGAGGTAGCTTCTAGCTTGTATTTTAGAATTGGGTTGTTACAAATGGTATCAGAGCCCTAGTTTAAGGGATTTAGGTGACCGGATGGGCCTAAACTTAAACTGTGGAGTAGGAGGACACAACCGAGATATAGGAAGCCTTTAGGGAAGATCATAATCATCGAGGATTTAGGACGATGGTGGTGAGGACTTTCATGTAAGGTAAATTCAAATCACATCTGTCCAATGTCATTATGAATTTACAGGTGCATGGGTGTGCTTGATCACTATTGTTCTGATAGTCGACCGAAGTGTTAGTGTGTGGAAAGTAATAGTAGTGTGTGGTGTGTGGTGGATAGTGTGTGGAGATTAATAGTAATGTGTGGAGTTCTAACCTTGTCATGATGACAACGGTTTAGTGTGTACTGTGTAATTATTCTTGGTGTGAATGTTGACGCCATCTAGAAGGGTATTGTTGGAGTGTGTGGGGTGAGTGTCCGTGTGAAGTAGAATCTTTAAGGTTCTTAAAGAAAATAATTGGTTGGAAGTGAACTCCTAAACTCTGATGAGTCTTTATTCTGGGAGTCTCCGATGTCGGTAAACTGAGATCTTGAGAGTTTTGACTCAAGGATCGGTTAGTAGAGATGTGCTTTCTTGCACTCTAGTCAATAGGAGAGGGACAAGGGTGGTTAAGAAATGATAGATGTATGGATTGGTAACACGAATGTTGGTTAACCTATTTGGGGTCGAGGTGAAGCCGTATATATTAAAAAAAATATTAGTAAGCGGGTGGTATTGTATCCGAGAATAAAGGAATGGGGTGGCAGTTGGTGGCTAGCTAAGAGAGAATTGTGTGCTCATGGATTGGTTGGTTATGGTGTTGTAGAAGATACGAAATCTTTGGGAATGTTTAGCTAATACCTGTATGTAAAGGAAATGCAAAGGAGTGGGTTAATATTGTTTGGGAATGAGAAGTGTGTGGCCGCTTCGAGTATTGAGTGTCATTTCAATTTGACTTGTTTGAATCTTTAGTAAGAGGCATGGTGAAACTGTTGGTTAGGTATAGTAACCGTTGAAATTGTGTGTATAAGGTGGTCAATGTTGGACGAGAAATGCCCCATGCTAGCCTGAGGTAATTAGGACGGTAGGTTGTAATAAGTGAGTAATCGAGAATAGAAAGTGTGGCAAGTGGCACGGATAGTGGGGAGCGATGGTTCGGAGCGTCACCGTCGGGTGCATGAATTTCTAGTGGGAGTATGAGAAAGAGGATTTGTGTGTATGTGTTGATCAAGAGTGCGTACATTCTAGGGAGTCGTTCCTTGGAAGCGTGTTTTATGTTTGAGAAGTAAATGAAAGGAAGTAATTGAAGGTAGTGCTCAGGGTGAAGGACTTTTAGACTTGGTAATAGTATGGGAGCGACGTTGTGGTATAAGCGTGTGAATTGTTTGTTATTATTGGATTACGATCAGTATAATTAATGTGAGAAAGTGGTAGCTGCCCTAGACGTAGTTGGTGTTAGGAAAGTGATTGTAGAATTGTGTGCAACCTGTTGAAGAGAATTCTTAACTGAGCGTTAAGGTGTTATTCAAAGTTGATTTTGCGATCAGTTGGCGAATTGAGCGTCATTATTAATAAAGGATTCGTGTTGTTGTGACGATAACTTCGGTAGAAGTCGTTCTTTTAAGAAAGTAAAAAAAAATTGTGTGTGAAACCCTTAGCGTGACGCGTTTTAGAATCGTGAGTCTAGATGTGTGGATGATATTGGTACGGTTGGCCTAAGGCGTTTTCCTTATTGCAAAATTTGTGGGTTAAGAGTCATAGATAACCGTAGGTGTGTTAATCCATTGGTATTGTTGGAGGGTTATGCGTAGTGGGAGCTCATTCAACATCCCACGTGTCGAAACTTAGAAGGTGTCTGGTCGAGGAAGGCATGGTCGTGTTGTTAGAAGACACTCGTGTGGATAAAAAGTGAAATATGTGGGAGAACTGTTGGCGATTGTAGATCAAAAGGCTAGAAATTCTGAGGAACCGTTTTCCCCGATTGTTCGAAGGTGGAATTCCGGGGACGGAATTCTTTTGAGAGGAGGATGATGTAATAACCGTGTTCCTTTTTAAGATAAAACCCATTTTGGGGTGAAAGTGTGAAGACTAAAATTAGAGGGTCTAATTTGTAAATTTGGGTGAAAGATATTTAAACACCCATTCTAGGCTCAAAACCCTAGGAACATTTATTTTGTGAATGTGCGTGTGTCGGCTTAGAAGATAAGAGCAGGGAGAAAAGAGAGTAGTCTCAAGATCGTTTGGAGAAGAAAAGCTGGAAGAGGAAGGGGAAGAGGTATCTGCTTCTATTTTGATTTAACAGGTAATCCTTAATCTCATTTTTATTATTATTTTAGAATTCTGCTGTATTGGTAGGGTTGATTGAGGACCTTGTTTAAGAAAGAGTAGAGAGGATGCTTAAAAGAATATGGTGAAATCATTGTAATAATAATCATCTTAGTTGAGAGTGAGGCTTGTTAATCGAGTGAAATGGGTTAATCCCCGGAACATAAGTGAGTATAGGATCCGGAATCAACACCTTTGGGCCGGAATTTATTTGAACAAACAGGAAGGAACCGGAGTTGTTTTTATGTGGTTCCGGAGTGGGCAAAAAAATCAAGGGAACCGGTATTGGTCATTTAGTGAGGATCCGGAAACATATTTAGGATCCGGAAGTTTGGTTATAATGGTTAGATCCGGAATATGACCCTTTATGGATCCGGAACAAATAAAAAGAAGAAAACTGATCCGGAGCTTGCCATTTTGGACCGGAACCTGTTTTTATTTATTAATTGAAGGATTGGGTCACGTGTATGTATTTGAGATGGGTCGGTGGAAATTAATTGTGTTGGGCCTAACAGCAAAATCCGTAGTGGGTAATTAAAATCAAGTTAATGGATCGGACTTGTGAGTATGGATTTCGAAATTCTAATTGCTTTGGGCCGACATATAATTGTTTAGTGGACCGGTTTTTAATGACTTTCTTGGGCCGAGGTTTTTAAATCCAATTTGTTAGTGGATTGGTTTCCAATAAATTCTTGGATCTGGTAGTTAGTTATTTAAAATCAAAATCTAGTAAATTGTTTCTTATTAAGGGATCCATTATTTAATTAAGATGAATAGGTAGTCGGCTTAAACTAATTGAGAATATATGTTTTCTTTAATTAAAGTTGGGCCCGGTAGTTGATGTAATTTGGGTCCGGTAGTTTAATTAATTATGGACTTCGATATTATTAATTAAGTGTGATATTAATAATTAGTTAATTGGGCTCCGGTAGATATTTATTTAAGTGGGTTCCGACGTATGTTTATATATGGGAACCGGAGTTGGACTTTAAATCTATCTGATCCGGTGTGTAAGGGTTGGGTACTTTCGGCTGAGAGTTTTCGAGGTAATAAAATTCAGTAAAATCCAGTGTGTCTTACCCGGTATGTGTGATGGGTTTAATTGTAGGTGTGTGTAGAGACGATTGGTGCGAGTAAGAACTTCTAAGCAAGACACCAGGTGAGTGTTTCTAAACCTAAATTTTAAACAAGTGTGTTTAATGGTTATTTTCTAACTGTTCGCATTTCAACTGTATTTATTTCAAAATGAAGAATAAGTGTGTTTGAAGATTATTATGTAACTGTGTGCTTTTCAACTGCTACTATTTCAACGTGAAGATAAATTATGTGACAATATGTGTGACTTATACGTGTGTGGCCATGCTCTGGCTTTGGTGTGAAATGGGGGTGTGTCCCATGATAATGATATATATGAATTTGTTTCATATATGGGCGGTGTGTGCCCAATCGCGCTGTCACGGTGTGTGTGACCATAGCGTGTGTGTGCCTTATTGCACTGTCACGGTGTGTGTGACTATAGCGTATGCCAGTATCATGTGTCAATGTATGCATATCATCTTAGTGTGCTTGTTATGATTGGTATAAACGCTTTCATAACTGATTTTATAAACTGAAATATTTTGGTGTGACTTGGTGTGGAGGGAACTCACTAGACCTCATGGTCTAACCCTCGCTTTTCAAAACTAAAACTTTTTCAGGTAAGCAGGTAGCCGAGAGCACGTTTAGAGGTTTGGCAAGACGTGTGTCGGAGCTTGCATTTAGAAGGAGTAGAAGAAAAATGTGTTTATGTCTAGTTAGATTTCTCAGCTGTATTTAGGGTTATTTCTACGAACCCTGTGTTGTAAATCTTGATAGTGTGACCATGTTGAGTCGTTTATGGCGTTATAAATTAAAGAGGTAGCTTCTAGCTTGTATTTTAGAATTGGGTTGTTACAAATGGTATCAGAGCCCTAGTTTAAGGGATTTAGGTGACTGGATGGGCCTAAACTTAAACTGTGGAGTAGGAGGACACAACCGAGATATAGGAAACCTTTAAGGAAGATCATAATCATCGAGGATTTAGGACGATGGTGGTGAGGACTTTCATGTAAGGTAAATTCAAATCACATCTGTCCAATGTCATTATGAATTTACAGGTGCATGGGTGTGCTTGATCACTATTGTTCTGATAGTCGACCGAAGTGTTAGTGTGTGGAAAGTAACAGTAGTGTGTGGTGTGTGGTGGATAGTGTGTGGAGATTAATAGTAATGTGTGGAGTTCTAACCTTGTCATGATGACAACGGTTTAGTGTGTACTGTGTAATTATTCTTGGTGTGAATGTTGACGCCATCTAGAAGGGTATTGTTGGAGTGTGTGGGGTGAGTGTCCGTGTGAAGTAGAATCTTTAGGGTTCTTAAGGAAAATAATTGGTTGGAAGTGAACTCCTAAACTCTGATGAGTCTTTATTCTGGGAGTCTCCGATGTCGGTAAACTGAGATCTTGAGAGTTTTGACTCAAGGATCGGTTAGTAGAGATGTGCTTTCTTGCATTCTAGTCAATAGGAGAGGGACAAGGGTGGTTAAGAAATGATAGAGGTATGGATTGGTAACACGAATGTTGGTTAACCTATTTGGGGTCGAGGTGAAGCCGTATATATTAAAAAAAAATATTAGTAAGCGGATGGTATTGTATCCGAGAATAAAGGAATGGGGTGGCAGTTGGTGGCTAGCTAAGAGAGAATTGTGTGCTCATGGATTGGTTGGTTATGGTGTTGTAGAAGATACGAAATCTTTGGGAATGTTTAGCTAATACCTGTATGTAAAGGAAATGCAAAGGAGTGGGTTAATATTGTTTGGGAATGAGAAGTGTGTGGCCGCTTCGAGTATTGAGTGTCATTTCAATTTGACTTGTTTGAATCTTTAGTAAGAGGCTTGGTGAAACTGTTGGTTAGGTATAGTAACCGTTGAAATTGTGTGTATAAGGTGGTCAATGTTGGACGAGAAATGCCCCATGCTAGCCTGAGGTAATTAGGACGGTAGGTTGTAATAAGTGAGTAATCGAGAAGTAGAAAGTGTGGCAAGTGGCACGGATAGTGGGGAGCGATGGTTCGGAGCGTCACCGTCGGGTGCATGAATTTCTAGTGGGAGTATGAGAAAGAGGATTTGTGTGTATGTGTTGATCAAGAGTGCGTACATTCTAGGGAGTCGTTCCTTGGAAGCGTGTTTTATGTTTGAGAAGTAAATGAAAGGAAGTAATTGAAGGTAGTGCTCAGGGTGAAGGACTTTTAGACTTGGTAATAGTATGGGAGCGACGTTGTGGTATAAGCGTGTGAATTGTTTGTTATTATTGGATTACGATCAGTATAATTAATGTGAGAAAGTGGTAGCTGCCCTAGACGTAGTTGGTGTTAGGAAAGTGATTGTAGAATTGTGTGCAACCTGTTGAAGAGAATTCTTAACTGTGAGTTAAGGTGTTATTCAAAGTTGATTTTGCGATCAGTTGGTGAATTGAGCGTCATTATTAATAAAGGATTCGTGTTGTTGTGACGATAACTTCGGTAGAAGTCGTTCTTTTAAGAAAGTAAAAAAAATTGTGTGTGAAACCCTTAGCGTGACGCGTTTTAGAATCGTGAGTCTAGATGTGTGGATGATATTGGTACGGTTGGCCTAAGGCGTTTTCCTTATTGCAAAATTTGTGGGTTAAGAGTCATAGATAACCGTAGGTGTGTTAATCCATTGGTATTGTTGGAGGGTTATGCGTAGTGGGAGCTCATTCAACATCCCACGTGTCGAAACTTAGAAGGTGTCTGGTCGAGGAAGGCATGGTCGTGTTGTTAGAAGACACTCGTGTGGATAAAAAGTGAAATATGTGGGAGAACCGTTGGCGATTGTAGATCAAAAGGCTAGAAATTCTGAGGAACCGTTTTCCCCGATTGTTCGAAGGTGGAATTCCGGGGACGGAATTCTTTTGAGAGGAGGATGATGTAATAACCGTGTTCCTTTTTAAGATAAAACCCATTTTGGGGTGAAAGTGTGAAGACTAAAATTAGAGGGTCTAATTTGTAAATTTGGGTGAAAGATATTTAAACACCCATTCTAGGCTCAAAACCCTAGAAACATTTATTTTGTGAATGTGTGTGTCGGCTCAGAAGATAAGAGCAGAGAGAAAAGAGAGTAGTCTCAAGATCGTTTGGAGAAGAAAAGCTGGAAGAGGAAGGGGAAGAGGTGTCTGCTTCTATTTTGATTTAACAGGTAATCCTTAATCTCATTTTTTTTTTTAAAAATTCTGTTGGATTGGTAAGGTTGATTGAGGACCTTGTTTAAGAAAGAGTAGAGAGGATGCTTAAAAGAATATGGTGAAATCATTGTAATAATAATCATCTTAGTTGAGAGTGAGGCTTGTTAATCGAGTGAAATGGGTTAATCCCCGGAACATAAGTGAGTATAGGATCCGGAATCAACACCTTTGGGCCGGAATTTATTTGAACAAACAGGAAGGAACCGGAGTTGTTTTTATGTGGTTCCGGAGTGGGCAAAAAAATCAAGGGAACCGGTATTGGTCATTTAGTGAGGATCCGGAAACATATTTAGGATCCGGAAGTTTGGTTATAATGGTTAGATCCGGAATATGACCCTTTATTGATCCAGAACAAATAAAAAGAAGAAAACTGATCCGGAGCTTGCCATTTTGGACCGGAACCTGTTTTTATTTATTAATTGAAGGATTGGGTCACGTGTATGTATTTGAGATGGGTCGGTGGAAATTAATTGTGTTGGGCCTAACAGCAAAATCCGTAGTGGGTAATTAAAATCAAGTTAATGGATCGGACTTGTGAGTATGGATTTCGAAATTCTAATTGCTTTGGGCCGACATATAATTGTTTAGTGGACCGGTTTTTAATGACTTTCTTGGGCCGAGGTTTTTAAATCCAATTTGTTAGTGGATTGGTTTCCAATAAATTCTTGGATCTGGTAGTTAGTTATTTAAAATCAAAATCTAGTAAATTGTTTCTTATTAAGGGATCCATTATTTAATTAAGATGAATAGGTAGTCGGCTTAAACTAATTGAGAAGATATGTTTTCTTTAATTAAAGTTGGGCCCGGTAGTTGATGTAATTTGGGTCCGGTAGTTTAATTAATTATGGACTTCGATATTATTAATTAAGTGTGATATTAATAATTAGTTAATTGGGCTCCGGTAGATATTTATTTAAGTGGGTTCCGACGTATGTTTATATATGGGAACCGGAGTTGGACTTTAAATCTATCTGATCCGGTGTGTAAGGGTTGGGTACTTTTGGCTGAGAGTTTTCGAGGTAATAAAATTCAGTAAAATCCAGTGTGTCTTACCCGGTATGTGTGATGGGTTTAATTGTAGGTGTGTGTAGAGATGATTGGTGCGAGTAAGAACTTCTAAGCAGGACACCAGGTGAGTCTTTCTAAACCTAAATTTTAAACAAGTGTGTTTAATGGTTATTTTCTAACTGTTCGCATTTCAACTGTATTTATTTCAAAATGAAGAATAAGTGTGTTTGAAGATTATTATGTAACTGTGTGCTTTTCAACTGCTACTATTTCAACGTGAAGATAAATTGTGTGACAATATGTGTTACTTATACGTGTGTGGCCATGCTCTGGCTTTGGTGTGAAATGGGGGTGTGTCCCATGATAATGATATATATGAATTTGTTTCATATATGGGCAGTGTGTGCCCAATCGCGCTGTCACGGTGTGTGTGACCATAGCGTGTGTGTGCCTTATTGCACTGTCACGGTGTGTGTGACTATAGCGTATGCCAGTATCATGTGTCAATGTATGCATATCATCTTAGTGTGCTTGTTATGATTGGTATAAACGCTTTCATAACTGATTTTATAAACTGAAATATTTTGGTGTGACTTGGTGTGGAGGGAACTCACTAGACCTCATGGTCTAACCCTCGCTTTTCAAAACTAAAACTTTTTCAGGTAAGCAGGTAGCCGAGAGCACGTTTAGAGGTTTGGCAAGACGTGCGTCGGAGCTTGCGTTTAGAAGGAGTAGAAGAAAAATGTGTTTATGTCTAGTTAGATTTCTCAGCTGTATTT
Organism: Saussurea involucrata; assembly: GCA_033807775.1. Taxonomy (NCBI): domain Eukaryota; kingdom Viridiplantae; phylum Streptophyta; class Magnoliopsida; order Asterales; family Asteraceae; genus Saussurea; species Saussurea involucrata. The sequence continues at coordinate 134,360,200 of CM066321.1, read as the reverse complement.
AGGGTTATTTCTACGAACCCTGTGTTGTAAATCTTGATAGTGTGACCATGTTGAGTCGTTTATGGCGTTATAAATTAAAGAGGTAGCTTCTAGCTGGTATTTTAGAATTGGGTTGTTAGAAATGGTATCAGAGCCCTAGTTTAAGGGATTTAGGTGACCGGATGGGCCTAAACTTAAACTGTGGAGTAGGAGGACACAACCGAGATATAGGAAGCCTTTAGGGAAGATCATAATCATCGAGGATTTAGGACGATGGTGGTGAGGACTTTCATGTAAGGTAAATTCAAATCACATTTGTCCAATGTCATTATGAATTTACAGGTGCATGGGTGTGCTTGATCACTATTGTTCTGATAGTCGACCGAAGTGTTAGTGTGTGGAAAGTAACAGTAGTGTGTGGTGTGTGGTGGATAGTGTGTGGAGATTAATAGTAATGTGTGGAGTTCTAACCTTGTCATGATGACAACGGTTTAGTGTGTACTGTGTAATTATGTAACGTCCCGAAAATTACAAGCAAATTTAAATTTTTAAACTAAACATTTCTTTTATAACAACTCATTAAATGATCCCAACGTTTCGTTTGCAAACTCATAATTAATATCTTTATAAAATAAAACCAGCGGAATAAACGTTAAATTATCAAAATCATAAAGCAACCAGCTCTCCTCGCGCGCCAATGTGTACTTGTCACGCCTTGGAGCCGCTCGGACCTGAAACCACAGATTATTGGGAAAGGGTAAGCACGAAGCTTAGTGAATTCCAACACATGCGCAGATAGGAATTATATACACATCACCCCTAACCGCACATAAGCAACAACATCACAGTTACATAAACGAGTAAACGCCTACAAGTAATTATGTATCCAACACATCAGTACCATCGAGACTCGGTCCCACCGAATTGTAATGTATCCAACACCTCAGTACCATCGAGGCCTCGGTCCCACCGAATTGTAATGTATCCAACACCTCAGTACCATCGAGGCCTCGGTCCCACCGAATTGTAATGTAACCAACACCTCAGTACCATCGAGGCCTCGGTCCCACCGAATTGTAATGTAACCAACACCTCAGTACCATCGAGGCCTCTGTCCCACCGAATTGTAATGTAACACATTTATACCAAGCATTCAAACCAATCAAATATTACACACCACAACCAACTAGTTCACACCACAAAGACAGTAGTACACGCAAACTATTATGACATGCATACAACCCCTAACTACACAGTGAGAGAACTCACCTCGAATGCGCGCCCAACTTAATAACACAATTCAAGCTTCACAAATACGGTCACTTCCCAGCACCTAAACGCATGTTAAAACGTGTCAATACGAGACCCGGACCCTATGACACGACACACGCTTAAACCGTCACTAAAACTAAATTCCGTTCACCCAAAACAGGTCTGTTCGGGACCTGTTTCGACCCCTTTAAACCCAGAAAATTCCCAATATTATTTCATGACCAGAAAATACTCTGAGTTAGGGTTCCAAGGACATATTATACGCCTCCTAACGATTTTTCTACAATTTACTACGGATTTTACAAAAACAGTTTCCGTAACAGCGAAATTCAGCACCTTTCAGTATAAAACGACAAATCGACCCATGCTACGTCACGAACTGGGTTTTGTACGAAACACAGAAAAGTTTCTAGACTCAAAAAGGGAACTTTTGACACCGATTTCACCCCAAACCGAGTTACGAGCAGAAAGTTATGACCATGACAAAACAGTGGCAGATTACAACACTGTCGGTTTACCGACCTGCTGTAAAAACAGAAGTTTTCCGCCTAGCTAGGGGCCGAACCAGCCTTTCGCTAAAACACGAAAAACGTGCCCGACACAGAATGTGAACCGTGGACACCAGAATCGCCTCAAACCGAGTTACGACGAGAAAGTTATGGCCGAAATACGAACTGGACAGAAAACTAATTTTCACATAAAATGACGAAACACCGAACTTGCGACCACTTTTCGCCCAGCTAGAGACCGAACCAGTTTTCCGCTAAAACACGGAAAACGTGCTCGACCCTGAACTTGAACCGTGGGCGCCAGTTTCGGCTCAAACGGAGTTACAACGGAAAAGTTATGGTCGCGCGAAAACTGGACAGCACACTAAAATTTTCATAAAAGATAACTTTATAAACGGTTCGCGGCTCCAACGATTCGGGGTTTACGCTAAGAGTGTGACCCACTGCCACCGCCCTCCACCCACAGCCACCGCAGCGGCGGCGTGCGGCGGTGGTGGTCTCGCCGGAAAAACGAAAAGGAAAAGAAAAGAACGAGACTAACGAGAACCACATACCTCACGACGGCGTCTCACCACCACAACCAAACCGCTCCCTCTCGATCACTCCGACGACAGCGGGTGGTGGCGGTCTCCGGCGACGGCAGTAGCGGCGGCGAGGCTGCTGCTGTATTCCTTCTTCTCGACTCTCTCTCTTTCTCGCGATAACACTCTCTCTTCGCTTCTATTTCTCCGGCCGCACCACACAAGCAAAACGAGAAGAAGGGTCGTAGGGTTGGAGTTGCTTTGGGTTTGCTTGATTCATAAGGAAAGAAAAAAAAAGAAAAGGAAAACGAGAATGGGATTACGGTCATGGGCCGTGACCCATGCATAAGTTCCAACAATTGCCCCTTTAGCCCCTCAACTACACTTCATTTCACAATCTATAACGAAAGGCACGAAGGCTAACATTTTTGGTCCTTTTTGACACCAAACTACTAACCAAAAACAAATAAAGGTAAACATTTTAAATTATTAAAATTAATTAATAAACGTACCGGGACACGGGCTTTACAACTCTCCCCCACTTGGATTAGACTTCGCCCCCGAAGTCTACGTCCGCAAACAGCTTCTAATAATTCTCTCGCATTTGATGATATCCCAAACTCAAACCACTTTCAAGCTCTAACCCTTCTAATGGTGCTCACCAATATACCCTACAGGATACCCGACTACGATCATTCCTACCCTTAACTGTCGATTAACTACCACAAATGCTAATAGACTCCAAAGATTTTCAATAAATTATATCAACAAAACATCGACCCCCTGCCGAACATCGGTCCAACCGATTGCAATAACAAACATCGGCCACCCGCCGAACATCGGTCCAACCGATCACAATAACGAACATCGGCCACCCGCCGAACATCGGTCCAACCGATCACAATAACTCAAATAAGCGTGGTATTATCCTAGACACTAACACAAATTGATATCACCCACTATCAAATCACTAACACACACGTAGATCATTCCACCACAACCATTCATCACAAGTGATCATTTCAGGGTTACTACTACCATCACCATGATTATCTTAACATCGACTACAATTTTCCGATTATACTAAAGGTGTTTGGCCTCAAGCCCAAAAGTCGACACCTAAATATACCACCTACCTCAAAATGGTTGATGCGCATTTATTCTCTTAATAACAAAGGGCATCAATCCCTTAACCGATACCATTCGGCCTACAGTACTAACGCGCGTGGAATACCTACCTTCCACCGTCGACGCACCATCCACACTTGCTCTACGAAGCCAAGTCACACCGTATCGAGGATACACCTTGACGTCTACCTCCCAGGTAACGCCTCAAGACCCAGCACACCGGAACTACCTCCCAGGTAAGTGCCCACAACTATATCCTCCTAGTACCTACTGGAAAGTCTAGGTTAAAACACATGAATACCGGGGTCCCACCCCGAGATACCCAACCGACCATTACCAACGACTGACTAACGTGTCTAAGGATCCAAAGCAAACAGCCTACCAACAACATGCCTATTCCGGATTGACTCACTCACCCAAACATGTAAACACTCAATGTGCAAAGAATGCCAAACGGTGCGACAAAAATAACTCATCAACTAGACTCCACATCGAGCCATTAAAACCGGGCAATTGGCCCATGACTAACTCCAAGTCAAAACCGAGCAAAATGCTCCACGCTTGCTAGACCCATAGGTCGGAAAATGCGTTTAAACAAAGTTTAAGCAAGCAATACTCTGAAATCAACCTTAGTCCCAGACCTAACACGGGTTAAACAAAAGAGTTTTCCAAAAGGACTCACACCCTGAAAATTCTCGAAATGACACATGACACTTAAAAGCACATTTCCCCAAATGGTTTACAAAATCATTTACAAAATATTTTCAACATCAGGATTTTCATCTCAAAAAGATCGTATGTAATAAAACTACTATTACCTGATCGATAGTTACGCAAAACTGGACACGCTCGTCCCACAAAGGAAAATCATGTTGAAAATCGTTCCATTGCAGTTCAGTTTACTCACACAAAAGCAAAGCGTAATAAATAATTTCTTTTAAAATGAACCGCCTCGATTCCAGTATGGATTGACTCACGTCGTGCACTTAAAGTAACCGCTTGACCTTAAACAGGGTCCGACAAAGGTGTGCACATAATTCAAAATAAGTTTCACGACAATTGATTCAAAAATTCTTCTTTTTGATCATAAGATGACGTGGCACAGGGTTCGCCACCAATTTTTCGCGCGTCAGCTAGTCACACAAAACGATGACACGGTTTACAAATATATTTTTGTTAAAACACAACTGTCTCGTGTAAGTTTCAAACTTGAAGACAGAAACCAATCCGCTTCTAATAATTGGAAATATCGACTAAAAACCTCGTAAAATCTCAAACTGGGGGCAGACATGCAAGCTTGTAACACTTACTCAAGTTTCGTACTTGGGACATATAATGTCAAAACATTATAGTTAAAAAAAATGTATTTATCGAAAATGCTCAAAATACTCGTTTCCTCCAAAGCAAAAGTTTTTAATTTCCCAAAAAAAAATGAACGGTAAATCTAAATTAACCGAATGTCAAAAATCTACGCATTTATATTTCCAAAATATAACACATTGTAATCGTATGCATGATGTTTACAACATTAAAACACTCCTTGGATCAAATGGTCTTTCATTTCGACAAAAAGGAACTAAAGCATTTTCATGCACGACTCGTTCATCAAAATGCCGAGAACAAAGGTTACCCCAGTATGCATACCCCTAAGTCGATAAATCGCATTTTCATGAAAATGTCAATAAAACATTTAGCTGACTAAAAAGCGCACTAAACAATTCCTTATGAAATGTTACCAAAATTCCTCCATGCATCACTTATGTCACGCATGAATCAATCCACACACTGAACCATTTGCAATAAAACACTTAGTAATACAAACTCTCGAACGAAAAGTTAAGCGACACTAGAATTCCAAACTCATTTTAGACAAATCACTAAAAATAGCCTTATACAGACACCGCGGGATGTAACTTTCCGTCTCAACTCTAACATATGTGGAGGAATTCCAATGTTAAAGTCGCAAACCGTAGTCACTTGCCCAACATTTTAAACACCACAAAACACGGATATCATCATACCCGAAAGAACCGTTGGAAAATAATCAATGATACAATTTTAACAAAGTTTGCAACTCTCGTGATAAAAAGCTTTCATGCACTTTCAAAGCCATAATTCGAAATCTTGTGTGTGTACTAAACATTCCCCAAAATTCCAAAACACCATCCCTAAAAGGATTTGAAACACCAGAAGTAGTTAATGCAATTTTATTTTCAAAATAAACTTTGTGCATGACTCAGTCGGCATTCCACGTCTCGACTCATACTCCTCCAAACCTCTCCAATCCACTATAGTCCTCCGAGCATTTAACCTCTTAGGGCAAGTTGGGAAATTACGTCAAATAATCCCTACGATTTTTCCTCAAATCCATGTCGGCTCTATAAGCCTATGACTCTAGCACAATCTCCCATCTTGGCCCAAAATGATCTACTTACAACCAATATCATCCTTATCGTCACTCCAAGTGACTAATACTATAATCGTCTTTCTATTCTAACGACTACTAGTTTAGAACCTTCGACACTACCCCAACGATCATCCCATCAAAGCAAGTCAAGTACACACATGTACCAGTGGATCTACTATATTTGTCTCTCCTCGTGACGGCTATTCAGGGTAGACAATACAATGCGTTATTAGCACAATATAACTCATACCAACAACACTCACGCTCAACTCCTTGGATTCCTCGTGACTTCCCCGACTCGAGCATTGATCCTGTGCTTTCGGTAGTAGGAGCTCTACTACTACCATCCACACCTATCATCACTCGTTCCGAGTCCCATCCCAAGGATCCAAGTAGTTTCTCGCCGAAACTATACACATAATACAATTAATCCACACATGCCAGTTCGAGAACATATCCTAAACAGGCAAACTCATACAACTACTGTATATATAAAACCATCGGTCTCCCCGATCAGACAACCACAATTGTATACATAATAAACCATCGGTCACCCCGATCATACAACAACAATTAAATATATAAATAACCATATGCCTGCACCAGCATATATATACATCCACCCTTCCCAGCTCCCTAGGAATTTCCTCTTATCCCACTACCCTTGCTACTACCGAATCCCTACTAATTATGACGAGTGACCTTGCGAATACCCGATTATATATGCAGTGCGAAATAAATAGACAGTCGAATACAAGACTCTATCCTAGAACGGTTGGACTCAAACAAGAGCTGCGCAATAGAACTAAATCGAATATTCTAAGGCTATAAATCTCTTACTGCATACAACCTAGAAGGCATCCACTTAGTAACCTATCATAATTCGCATAAATTCCTAATAGCAAGCAGTTCAACATACCGCATAGTGTCCACAACAGGCAATCTAGCATGCATACTCTATGATCTAGAAAGCAATAAAACACTAAGTACTGTACCTTTTCCCTTGGCTCCGGCTGACTGTACACATTGCGCCATCGATCACCGTTTCTCAAACGGGTTTTCCTTTCTTTTATTTTCCAAAAAGATTTAATAAAGAATTTGAAAATTTCCCAGCCGCAACTTGAGACCAAACACACCGAGGTGCGTTTGATTCACTCAAGCTGTGCTCTGATACCAAGTTGTAACGTCCCGAAAATTACAAGCAAATTTAAAATTTTAAACTAAACATTTCATTTATAACAACTCATTAAATGATCCCAACGTTTCGTTTGCAAACTCATAATTAATATCTTTATAAAATAAAACCAGCGGAATAAACGTTAAATTATCAAAATCATAAAGCAACCAGCTCTCCTCGCGCGCCAGTGTGTACTTGTCACGCCTTGGAGCCGCTCGGACCTGAAACCACAGATTATTGGGAAAGGGTAAGCACGAAGCTTAGTGAATTCCAACACATGCGCAGATAGGAATTATATACACATCACCCCTAACCGCACATAAGCAACAACATCACAGTTACATAAACGAGTAAACGCCTACAAGTAATTATGTATCCAACACCTCAGTACCATCGAGGCCTCGGTCCCACCGAATTGTAATGTATCCAACACCTCAGTACCATCGAGGCCTCAGTCCCACCGAATTGTAATGTATCCAACACCTCAGTACCATCGAGGCCTCGGTCCCACCGAATTGTAATGTAACCAACACCTCAGTACCATCGAGGCCTCGGTCCCACCGAATTGTAATGTAACCAACACCTCAGTACCATCGAGGCCTCGGTCCCACCGAATTGTAATGTAACCAACACCTCAGTACCATCGAGGCCTCGGTCCCACCGAATTGTAATGTAACACATTTATACCAAGCATTCAAACCAATCAAATATTACACACCACAACCAACTAGTTCACACCACAAAGACAGTAGTACACGCAAACTATTATGACATGCATACAACCCCTAACTACACAGTGAGAGAACTCACCTCGAATGCGCGCCCAACTTAATAACACAATTCAAGCTTCACAAATACGGTCACTTCCCAGCACCTAAACGCATGTTAAAACGTGTCAATACGAGACCCGGACCCTATGACACGACACACGCTTAAACCGTCACTAAAACTAAATTCCGTTCACCCAAAACAGGTCTGTTCGGGACCTGTTTCGACCCCTTTAAACCCAGACAATTCCCAATATTATTTCATGACCAGAAAATACTCTGAGTTAGGGTTCCAAGGACATATTATACGCCTCCTAACGATTTTTCTACAATTTACTACGGATTTTACAAAAACAGTTTTCGGAACAGCGAAATTCAGCACCTTTCAGTATAAAACGACAAATCGACCCATGCTACGTCCCGAACTGGGTTTTGCACGAAACACAGAAAAGTTTCTAGACTCAAAAAGGGAACTTTTGACACCGATTTCACCCCAAACCGAGTTACGAGCAGAAAGTTATGACCATGACAAAACAGTGGCAGATTACAACACTGTCGGTTTACCGACCTGCTGTAAAAACAGAAGTTTTCCGCCTAGCTAGGGGCCGAACCAGCCTTTCGCTAAAACACGAAAAACGTGCCCGACACAGAATGTGAACCGTGGACACCAGAATCGCCTCAAACCGAGTTACGACGAGAAAGTTATGGCCGAAATACGAACTGGACAGAAAACTAATTTTCACATAAAATGACGAAACACCGAACTTGCGACCACTTTTTCGCCCAGCTAGAGACCGAACCACTTTTCCGCTAAAACACGGAAAACGTGCTCGACCCTGAACTTGAACCGTGGGCGCCAGTTTCGGCTCAAACGGAGTTACAACGGAAAAGTTATGGTCGCGCGAAACCTGGACAGCACACTAAAATTTTCATAAAAGATAACTTTATAAACGGTTCGCGGCTCCAACGATTCGGGGTTTACGCTAAGAGTGTGACCCACTGCCACCGCCCTCCACCCACAGCCACCGCAGCGGCGGCGTGCGGCGGTGGTGGTCTCGCCGGAAAAACGAAAAGGAAAAGAAAAGAACGAGACTAACGAGAACCACATACCTCACGACGGCGTCTCACCACCACAACCAAACCGCTCCCTCTCGATCACTCCGACGACAGCGGGTGGTGGCGGTCTCCGGCGACGGCAGTAGCGGCGGCGAGGCTGCTGCTGTATTCCTTCTTCTCGACTCTCTCTTTCTCGCGATAACACTCTCTCTTCGCTTCTATTTCTCCGGCCGCACCACACAAGCAAAACGAGAAGAAGGGTCGTAGGGTTGGAGTTGCTTTGGGTTTGCTTGATTCATAAGGAAAGAAAAAAAAGAAAAGGAAAACGAGAATGGGATTACGGTCATGGGCCGTGACCCATGCATAAGTTCCAACAATTGCCCCTTTAGCCCCTCAACTACACTTCATTTCACAATCTATAACGAAAGGCACGAAGGCTAACATTTTTGGTCCTTTTTGACACCAAACTACTAACCAAAAACAAATAAAGGTAAACATTTTAAATTATTAAAATTAATTAATAAACGTACCGGGACACGGGCTTTACAAATTATTCTTGGTGTGAATGTTGACGCCATCTAGAAGGGTATTGTTGGAGTGTGTGGGGTGAGTGTCCGTGTGAAGTAGAATCTTTAGGGTTCTTAAGGAAAATAATTGGTTGGAAGTGAACTCCTAAACTCTGATGAGTCTTTATTCTGGGAGTCTCCGATGTCGGTAAACTGAGATCTTGAGAGTTTTGACTCAAGGATCGGTTAGTAGAGATGTGCTTTCTTGCACTCTAGTCAATAGGAGAGGGACAAGGGTGGTTAAGAAATGATAGATGTATGGATTGGTAACACGAATGTTGGTTAACCTATTTGGGGTCGAGGTGAAGCCGTATATATTAAAAAAATATTAGTAAGCGGGTGGTATTGTATCCGAGAATAAAGGAATGGGGTGGCAGTTGGTGGCTAGCTAAGAGAGAATTGTGTGCTCATGGATTGGTTGGTTATGGTGTTGTAGAAGATACGAAATCTTTGGGAATGTTTAGCTAATACCTGTATGTAAAGGAAATGCAAAGGAGTGGGTTAATATTGTTTGGGAATGAGAAGTGTGTGGCCGCTTCGAGTATTGAGTGTCATTTCAATTTGACTTGTTTGAATCTTTAGTAAGAGGCATGGTGAAACTGTTGGTTAGGTATAGTAACCGTTGAAATTGTGTGTATAAGGTGGTCAATGTTGGACGAGAAATGCCCCATGCTAGCCTGAGGTAATTAGGACGGTAGGTTGTAATAAGTGAGTAATCGAGAAGTAGAAAGTGTGGCAAGTGGCACGGATAGTGGGGAGCGATGGTTCGGAGCGTCACCGTCGGGTGCATGAATTTCTAGTGGGAGTATGAGAAAGAGGATTTGTGTGTATGTGTTGATCAAGAGTGCGTACATTCTAGGGAGTCGTTCCTTGGAAGCGTGTTTTATGTTTGAGAAGTAAATGAAAGGAAGTAATTGAAGGTAGTGCTCAGGGTGAAGGACTTTTAGACTTGGTAATAGTATGGGAGCGACGTTGTGGTATAAGCGTGTGAATTGTTTGTTATTATTGGATTACGATCAGTATAATTAATGTGAGAAAGTGGTAGCTGCCCTAGACGTAGTAGGTGTTAGGAAAGTGATTGTAGAATTGTGTGCAACCTGTTGAAGAGAATTCTTAACTGCGAGTTAAGGTGTTATTCAAAGTTGATTTTGCGATCAGTTGGCGAATTGAGCGTCATTATTAATAAAGGATTCGTGTTGTTGTGACGATAACTTCGGTAGAAGTCGTTCTTTTAAGAAAGTAAAAAAAAATTGTGTGTGAAACCCTTAGCGTGACGCGTTTTAGAATCGTGAGTCTAGATGTGTGGATGATATTGGTACGGTTGGCCTAAGGCGTTTTCCTTATTGCAAAATTTGTGGGTTAAGAGTCATAGATAACCGTAGGTGTGTTAATCCATTGGTATTGTTGGAGGGTTATGCGTAGTGGGAGCTCATTCAACATCCCACGTGTCGAAACTTAGAAGGTGTCTGGTCGAGGAAGGCATGGTGGTGTTGTTAGAAGACACTCGTGTGGATAAAAAGTGAAATATGTGGGAGAACCGTTGGCGATTGTAGATCAAAAGGCTAGAAATTCTGAGGAACCGTTTTCCCCGATTGTTCGAAGGTGGAATTCCGGGGACGGAATTCTTTTGAGAGGAGGATGATGTAATAACCGTGTTCCTTTTTAAGATAAAACCCATTTTGGGGTGAAAGTGTGAAGACTAAAATTAGAGGGTCTAATTTGTAAATTTGGGTGAAAGATATTTAAACACCCATTCTAGGCTCAAAACCCTAGGAACATTTATTTTGTGAATGTGCGTGTGTCGGCTTAGAAGATAAGAGCAGGGAGAAAAGAGAGTAGTCTCAAGATCGTTTGGAGAAGAAAAGCTGGAAGAGGAAGGGGAAGAGGTATCTGCTTCTATTTTGATTTAACAGGTAATCCTTAATCTCATTTTTATTATTATTTTAGAATTCTGTTGGATTGGTAGGGTTGATTGAGGACCTTGTTTAAGAAAGAGTAGAGAGGATGCTTAAAAGAATATGGTGAAATCATTGTAATAATAATCATCTTAGTTGAGAGTGAGGCTTGTTAATCGAGTGAAATGGGTTAATCCCCGGAACATAAGTGAGTATAGGATCCGAAATCAACACCTTTGGGCCGGAATTTATTTGAACAAACAGGAAGGAACCGGTGTTGTTTTTATGTGGTTCCGGAGTGGGCAAAAAAATCAAGGGAACCGGTATTGGTCATTTAGTGAGGATCCGGAAACATATTTAGGATCCGGAAGTTTGGTTATAATGGTTAGATCCGGAATATGACCCTTTATGGATCCGGAACAAATAAAAAGAAGAAAACTGATCCGGAGCTTGCCATTTTGGACCGGAACCTGTTTTTATTTATTAATTGAAGGATTGGGTCACGTGTATGTATTTGAGATGGGTCGGTGGAAATTAATTGTGTTGGGCCTAACAGCAAAATCCGTAGTGGGTAATTAAAATCAAGTTAATGGATCGGACTTGTGAGTATGGATTTCGAAATTCTAATTGCTTTGGGCCGACATATAATTGTTTAGTGGACCGGTTTTTAATGACTTTCTTGGGCCGAGGTTTTTAAATCCAATTTGTTAGTGGATTGGTTTCCAATAAATTCTTGGATCTGGTAGTTAGTTATTTAAAATCAAAATCTAGTAAATTGTTTCTTATTAAGGGATCCATTATTTAATTAAGATGAATAGGTAGTCGGCTTAAACTAATTGAGAAGATATGTTTTCTTTAATTAAAGTTGGGCCCGGTAGTTGATGTAATTTGGGTCCGGTAGTTTAATTAATTATGGACTTCGATATTATTAATTAAGTGTGATATTAATAATTAGTTAATTGGGCTCCGGTAGATATTTATTTAAGTGGGTTCCGACATATGTTTATATATGGGAACCGGAGTTGGACTTTAAATCTATCTGATCCGGTGTGTAAGGGTTGGGTACTTTCGGCTGAGAGTTTTCGAGGTAATAAAATTCAGTAAAATCTAGTGTGTCTTACCCGGTATGTGTGATGGGTTTAATTGTAGGTGTGTGTAGAGACGATTGGTGCGAGTAAGAACTTCTAAGCAAGACACCAGGTGAGTCTTTCTAAACCTAAATTTTAAACAAGTGTGTTTAATGGTTATTTTCTAACTGTTCGCATTTCAACTGTATTTATTTCAAAATGAAGAATAAGTGTGTTTGAAGATTATTATGTAACTGTGTGCTTTTCAACTGCTACTATTTCAACGTGAAGATAAATTATGTGACAATATGTGTGACTTATACGTGTGTGGCCATGCTCTGGCTTTGGTGTGAAATGGGGGTGTGTCCCATGATAATGATATATATGAATTTGTTTCATATATGGGCGGTGTGTGCCCAATTGCGCTGTCACGGTGTGTGTGACCATAGCGTGTGTGTGCCTTATTGCACTGTCACGGTGTGTGTGACTATAGCGTATGCCAGTATCATGTGTCAATGTATGCATATCATCTTAGTGTGCTTGTTATGATTGGTATAAACGCTTTCATAACTGATTTTATAAACTGAAATATTTTGGTGTGACTTGGTGTGGAGGGAACTCACTAGACCTCATGGTCTAACCCTCGCTTTTCAAAACTAAAACTTTTTCAGGTAAGCAGGTAGCCGAGAGCACGTTTAGAGGTTTGGCAAGACGTGTGTCGGAGCTTGCATTTAGAAGGAGTAGAAGAAAAATGTGTTTATGTCTAGTTAGATTTCTCAGCTGTATTTAGGGTTATTTCTACGAACCCTGTGTTGTAAATCTTGATAGTGTGACCATGTTGAGTCGTTTATGGCGTTATAAATTAAAGAGGTAGCTTCTAGCTTGTATTTTAGAATTGGGTTGTTACAAATGGTATCAGAGCCCTAGTTTAAGGGATTTAGGTGACCGGATGGGCCTAAACTTAAACTGTGGAGTAGGAGGACACAACCGAGATATAGGAAGCCTTTAGGGAAGATCATAATCATCGAGGATTTAGGACGATGGTGGTGAGGACTTTCATGTAAGGTAAATTCAAATCACATCTGTCCAATGTCATTATGAATTTACAGGTGCATGGGTGTGCTTGATCACTATTGTTCTGATAGTCGACCGAAGTGTTAGTGTGTGGAAAGTAACAGTAGTGTGTGGTGTGTGGTGGATAGTGTGTGGAGATTAATAGTAATGTGTGGAGTTCTAACCTTGTCATGATGACAACGGTTTAGTGTGTACTGTGTAATTATTCTTGGTGTGAATGTTGACGCCATCTAGAAGGGTATTGTTGGAGTGTGTGGGGTGAGTGTCCGTGTGAAGTAGAATCTTTAGGGTTCTTAAGGAAAATAATTGGTTGGAAGTGAACTCCTAAACTCTGATGAGTCTTTATTCTGGGAGTCTCCGATGTCGGTAAACTGAGATCTTGAGAGTTTTGACTCAAGGATCGGTTAGTAGAGATGTTCTTTCTTGCATTCTAGTCAATAGGAGAGGGACAAGGGTGGTTAAGAAATGATAGATGTATGGATTGGTAACACGAATGTTGGTTAACCTATTTGGGGTCGAGGTGAAGCCGTATATATTTAAAAAAAAAAATTAGTAAGCGGGTGGTATTGTATCCGAGAATAAAGGAATGGGGTGGCAGTTGGTGGCTAGCTAAGAGAGAATTGTGTGCTCATGGATTGGTTGGTTATGGTGTTGTAGAAGATACGAAATCTTTGGGAATGTTTAGCTAATACCTGTATGTAAAGGAAATGCAAAGGAGTGGGTTAATATTGTTTGGGAATGAGAAGTGTGTGGCCGCTTCGAGTATTGAGTGTCATTTCAATTTGACTTGTTTGAATCTTTAGTAAGAGGCTTGGTGAAACTGTTGGTTAGGTATAGTAACCGTTGAAATTGTGTGTATAAGGTGGTCAATGTTGTACGAGAAATGCCCCATGCTAGCCTGAGGTAATTAGGACGGTAGGTTGTAATAAGTGAGTAATCGAGAAGTAGAAAGTGTGGCAAGTGGCACGGATAGTGGGGAGCGATGGTTCGGAGCGTCACCGTCGGGTGCATGAATTTCTAGTGGGAGTATGAGAAAGAGGATTTGTGTGTATGTGTTGATCAAGAGTGCGTACATTCTAGGGAGTCGTTCCTTGGAAGCGTGTTTTATGTTTGAGAAGTAAATGAAAGGAAGTAATTGAAGGTAGTGCTCAGGGTGAAGGACTTTTAGACTTGGTAATAGTATGGGAGCGACGTTGTGGTATAAGCGTGTGAATTGTTTGTTATTATTGGATTACGATCAGTATAATTAATGTGAGAAAGTGGTAGCTGCCCTAGACGTAGTTGGTGTTAGGAAAGTGGTTGTAGAATTGTGTGCAACCTGTTGAAGAGAATTCTTAACTGCGAGTTAAGGTGTTATTCAAAGTTGATTTTGCGATCAGTTGGCGAATTGAGCGTCATTATTAATAAAGGATTCGTGTTGTTGTGACGATAACTTCGGTAGAAGTCGTTCTTTTAAGAAAGTAAAAAAAAATTGTGGGTGAAACCCTTAGCGTGACGCATTTTAGAATCGTGAGTCTAGATGTGTGGATGATATTGGTACGGTTGGCCTAAGGCGTTTTCCTTATTGCAAAATTTGTGGGTTAAGAGTCATAGATAACCGTAGGTGTGTTAATCCATTGGTATTGTTGGAGGGTTATGCGTAGTGGGAGCTCATTCAACATCCCACGTGTCGAAACTTAGAAGGTGTCTGGTCGAGGAAGGCATGGTCGTGTTGTTAGAAGACACTCGTGTGGATAAAAAGTGAAATATGTGGGAGAACCGTTGGCGATTGTAGATCAAAAGGCTAGAAATTCTGAGGAACCGTTTTCCCCGATTGTTCGAAGGTGGAATTCCGGGGACGGAATTCTTTTGAGAGGAGGATGATGTAATAACCGTGTTCCTTTTTAAGATAAAACCCATTTTGGGGTGAAAGTGTGAAGACTAAAATTAGAGGGTCTAATTTGTAAATTTGGGTGAAAGATATTTAAACACCCATTCTAGGCTCAAAACCCTAGAAACATTTATTTTGTGAATGTGTGTGTCGGCTCAGAAGATAAGAGCAGAGAGAAAAGAGAGTAGTCTCAAGATCGTTTGGAGAAGAAAAGCTGGAAGAGGAAGGGGAAGAGGTGTCTGCTTCTATTTTGATTTAACAGGTAATCCTTAATCTCATTTTTATTATTTTTTTAAAATTCTGTTGGATTGGTAAGGTTGATTGAGGACCTTGTTTAAGAAAGAGTAGAGAGGATGCTTAAAAGAATATGGTGAAATCATTGTAATAATAATCATCTTAGTTGAGAGTGAGGCTTGTTAATCGAGTGAAATGGGTTAATCCCCGGAACATAAGTGAGTATAGGATCCGGAATCAACACCTTTGGGCCGGAATTTATTTGAACAAACAGGAAGGAACCGGAGTTGTTTTTATGTGGTTCCGGAGTGGGCAAAAAAATCAAGGGAACCGGTATTGGTCATTTAGTGAGGATCCGGAAACATATTTAGGATCCGGAAGTTTGGTTATAATGGTTAGATCCGGAATATGACCCTTTATGGATCCGGAACAAATAAAAAGAAGAAAACTGATCCGGAGATTGCCATTTTGGACCAGAACCTGTTTTTATTTATTAATTGAAGGATTGGGTCACGTGTATGTATTTGAGATGGGTCGGTGGAAATTAATTGTGTTGGGCCTAACAGCAAAATCCGTAGTGGGTAATTAAAATCAAGTTAATGGATCGGACTTGTGAGTATGGATTTCGAAATTCTAATTGCTTTGGGCCGACATATAATTGTTTAGTGGACCGGTTTTTAATGACTTTCTTGGGCCGAGGTTTTTAAATCCAATTTGTTAGTGGATTGGTTTCCAATAAATTCTTGGATCTGGTAGTTAGTTATTTAAAATCAAAATCTAGTAATGGTTATTTTCTAACTGTTCGCATTTCAATTGTATTTATTTCAAAATGAAGAATAAGTGTGTTTGAAGATTATTATGTAACTGTGTGCTTTTCAACTGCTACTATTTCAACGTGAAGATAAATTGTGTGACAATATGTGTGACTTATACGTGTGTGACCATGCTCTGGCTTTGGTGTGAAATGGGGGTGTGTCCCATGATAATGATATATATGAATTTGTTTCATATATGGGCGGTGTGTGCCCAATCGCGCTGTCACGGTGTGTGTGACCATAGCGTGTGTGTGCCTTATTGCGCTGTCACGGTGTGTGTGACTATAGCGTATGCCAGTAGCATGTGTCAATGTGTGCTTATCATCTTAGTGTGCTTGTTATGATTGGTATAAACGCTTTCATAACTGATTTTATAAACTGAAATATTTTGGTGTGACTTGGTGTGGAGGGAACTCACTAGACCTCATGGTCTAACCCTCGCTTTTCAAAACTAAAACCTTTTCAGGTAAGCAGGTAGCCGAGAGCACGTTTAGAGGTTTGGCAAGACGTGGGTCGGAGCTTGCATTTAGAAGGAGTAGAAGAAAAATGTTTTTTTGTCTAGTTAGATTTCTCAACTGTATTTAGGGTTATTTCCACGAACCTTGTGTTGTAAATCTTGATAGTGTGACCATGTTGAGCCGTTTATGGCGTTATAAATTAAAGAGGTAGCTTCTAGCTTGTATTTTAGAATTGGGTTGTTACAGTTGTCGTTGACGAAATTGGGTTGAAGTCTGTTGACAACCGCTGTCAGATTAGCGAGTGCTGTGGATAAGGCCACATTCATCCCTGCTAAGTCCGCTTTGTTAGTCGGCTGTCGATCTGCCATTGTTAGTGAAAAGACAGGCGAGTCCTGCTCTGATACCAGTTGACGCAACGTAGATTTGCGGAAGGATCGACGAGCGTCTAAATCCTTTTTGATAACGAGATTATGAAACATAATACTCGAAAAACTAAGAGAAAACTCTTAAAACGTAAAGTTTATTGAATAGTTGAACTGATTAACAATAAAACCTAACAACCCTATTTATAGTCTTAGAATAACTAAGAGATAACTAGGAATTAAATTCAAATCTAAT
Source organism: Saussurea involucrata (assembly GCA_033807775.1). Classification (NCBI taxonomy): domain Eukaryota; kingdom Viridiplantae; phylum Streptophyta; class Magnoliopsida; order Asterales; family Asteraceae; genus Saussurea; species Saussurea involucrata. The sequence continues at coordinate 134,342,787 of CM066321.1, read as the reverse complement.
CCTAATCTAACTATGAAAGATAATTATTAATAATAATAATAATAATAATACTCAAATTAAGGAATATCTTCAAGTGGATGGCACGTGGATATGGATGGTGAGAGTGGTTTTGCTCCAACAAAAAGGCGGCGTACCAAAACGAAGGAATTGGGCGAGAGGTGTAACACCCTAAAAACATGACTAATTTAAACCTTAAAAATTCCACAAGTTATGACAATAAACTTCAAACTTATATAACAAGAGGATCATACATCAAGATTTTCTATAAACAATAGCTTCTAAATCAAAAAACCTATCAATCAAATCATACATCATAATTAGATTAACTAGGTTATCTAATCATCAGTCCCCAAAAGCACCAAAAGAATATCTAGATCCTCTGTTAATTCAATTCTGAGTCTTTCCAAATGCTCTCAACGCACATCCCGCTTATTTCCCGGAGCTTGTACCTGGTAAGAAAATTCAACTTGAAACATTAGGCTTTCGCCTATTGAGAATATTCAAATCAAATTAAAATTTAACAACTAAAATATTAACAGATATATCAAATTCGTTATCAACCATCTTACCGTACCAAAGCTCTTTTCAACAACAGGAATCCACCCAATTCCCATCCTTATGACTAATTCATCTAGTCGCAATAATATCAACAAGAGTTACTATAAATCATACCAGATTATAAGTAACTCCCCATCCAAAGAAATTACAGTTTCTATACCTGCTTATTTCTTAGTCCGGAAGTAGAGATTACAAATTACTTTATGCCTATCTCTGAACTTCCCTAAAAATTGAAGATCTCAAATCTTCCGTCTGAAATGGGAATTACAAACACGATGTCTGCCTATTCCACATTTCACTTTCTCACCACCTTGAAACACTGGCCCCCAAATGGAATTTTATTTCTATATCGCGATCAACAACAAGGGCCCTCACAGATGATTCAAGATTCACTCCAACAACTAGAAATAACATCCCAATGGTCAATGGCTAGTAAACGGTTTCCATTAGACCGTACTAAATGCCCCCACGACCGGATGAATATTGCTAGCCAACGTAACACAATAACTGTGTATCATCACCCTTTCTATCGTATATTAAAGATGTACGATATATCATATATTCTATATATTTATATACAGAATATTAATTACAACAATTATCCCCATTCTTGCCAATTAGCAACGGGGATCAATATCTCAAATGTTAACTATAAGATCGGACTCATAAATAAGTCCTTTACAATTATTTATAACATGGCTTTCGTATCAAAATCTGAATTATAATCATATAACAAATAGCATATAAATATCAGATTGCATTTCACATAAAAGCCTCAAAACTGCTACTGAAGGTCCACAAAAGTCGCAAGCCATTGCTTGCGTTTTCCTCCAAAATTCGCAAGTCAAGCTTGCGAGTTTCATAAAATTCGCAAGCCTCTCTTGCGAGTTTCTCTAAAATTCGCAGGCCAAGGTTGCGAGATTTAGACTACTGTTCATCATCTTCTACCTTTATTAAGCCAGACATCATTTTTCAGTTTTAAGCATGTATCAGATGATTCTAAACAAGTAAAACATGTCTATTATCATCTTAATTTCAAAGTTTTAACATGAATGAATAAACTCACCTGGGTAATTTCTGAACACTGAGTTCTTCACAAAACTTTATTCTTTAGCTTAATCAATAGCTAAAAAACAGAAATTAACCAATTACTTATCTTCCTTACAAGAAATCAGTAGGAGAAGTCAAGTTTCTTACCACAAATTCAAGCCAATTGCTTTCTTTCTTCTCTTCTTCTCGATTTCTATCTCTCTGTCTCGTTTTTCTCTATCTCTCTCTGTTCTAATTCTATTTCCTTTTTGTGAAGCAATTAACCAAAAGAAATCAGTATTCATAATACTGATTTTTCTCTACTTGACACCTCAATAAAATGATGAGTCATAAGCCCAATTTCCAACATACACCCCAAACTTTCAAAGAAATGACACAACAAACCCTCAAGTTTAATATTTCCTAAAAGAATCTTTAAACTTTCAACATTTGTATTTTAACCCTAATTGAATTATAATACTTTATATAATTCAAGGTTACTCCAAATACAAATACATCCCAATCTTATTATAATAATAATAACGAAGATTTAGGATGTTACAAGAGGCAACAGTCAGTTGCGCGGCGTGTGGTGCGGCTTAGGCCGCGCGGCTTCTCGTGCTGTTCCGTTTTTCGACTTTTCCAACCAATTTAACTTTCTATTTCGAGCTCGTTTTCTTATCTTCCAAATATTAGAAAAAGGCCCGGTTAACTCTCGAAACCACCCTGTATCAGTTGACGCAACGTAGATTTGCGGAAGGATCGACGAGCGTCTAAATCCTTTTTGATAACGAGATTATGAAACATAATACTCGAAAAACTAAGAGAAAACTCTTAAAACGTAAAGTTTTTTGAATAATTGAACTGATTAACAATAAAAGCTAACAACCCTATTTATAGTCTTAGAATAACTAAGAGATAACTATGAATTAAATTCAAATCTTATCTTAATCTAACTATGAAAGATAATTAATAATAATAATAATAATAATAATACTCAAATTAAGGAATATCTTCGAGTGGGTGGCACGTGGATATGGATGGTGAGAGTGGTTTTGCTCCAACAAAAAGGCGGCGTACCAAAAGGAAGGAATTGGGCGAGAGGCAATAGTTAGTTGCGCGGGGTGTGGTGCGGCTTAGGTCGCGCGGCTTCTCGCGCCGTTCCGTTTTCCGACTTTTCCAACCAATTTAACTTTCTATTTCGAGCTCGTTTTCTTCTTTTCCAAATATTAGAAAAATGCCCGGTTAACTCTCGAAACCACCCTGTATCACATGGAGTGACTTTTTATGTATAATTTATTTATACTTTTTTTAACGTCAAATTTTTTATAAAACTAGCAAGACGCTAAGGAAGAAATTGCATATTTGAAATGGTGAAAAGGGGTTTTATAACAAACCCACCCAATTAATCTTAAACTTACTACTTCTACTAATAACCTAATAGTACGAATGAGTCACTGTATTATCCTACAAAATCGCCTTCTTGGACTTGGGAGCTAAGTTCTAAACAGCCGCCTCTAGAAAAGCTGACTCCACTGTTGATAGGGTTAATTTATTAACCCTTTTTTAGTCAAATTTTAGTAGTTTTTATCTTGTTTTATTTGCCCAAAATCCACATTTGAGTCATTTTTATTAGCTTTTTAGCATTTGATGTGTTTTAGGTGTCAATCATGAATTAATGGTATTTTGTGTGTTTTTGAACTCATTTGGACCTTATTTGATTTATTTCAGATTTGGGCTGGATGAAACTGTGGCAGTGCTATAGGAGCAGGTGTTGCAGGAGTGCTGAAGGATCGCACAGGCTGGGTCTTTTTGAACAACTTTGGGCCGAACATCTTTTGAAGACCATGGGCTGGAACAAGCTTCTGCAGGAAGCTGGAAGTACAAATGACAGTTGTTTCTGACTACTTAGGCCCTAAGCAATTCCCTTATAAATAGGAGTGCATTGTTAGCTTTAAAAGATACCACTAATTAGCTCTTGCTACTTATCTCTTAATTACCTCTAATTGCTTACTAGTTGCCACTTATTATTAAGTCTTTTGGGTTACGATTCCACTTTGTATGCTACGAATTCAGTCTTTTGTTCTCAAGTTATTATAATCATTTTCGAAGCATCATCTTGTGTTCTTACCTTCGGTTCTCTAAGTTTAATTTTCGAAGTTCATAATATTTTCCAAGTTTGCAACATCTAGTTTGTTTTCTCAAGTTACTTCGCTTTCTCGGTTACTTATTTGATTTCTCAAAGCTCTTAATTTTAGTTTGGACATCCATCCTTCTAAATTTAGAAGTCTTAGATCATTTGAGTTAACATTTTAAGTTCCAACGTTTCTAAGGCAACAAGTAGTTTTGTGACGTAACTTGTTTTTTTTTTTTTTTGCAAAGCAACAAAAACCTTTATTACCAACCAACCAACAAGAAACAAGCACCACCAACAAAACGGACCACAAACAGGATCCACACCCAATCCAACAGTGCCCATAGGAAGCAAAAAAACAAGCAAGCAGAAGGCTTGCAAGGCGCAAACCAACTGCACAAAACCAAAACCAACGAACTTGTGCGACAAGTTTTCACAACTTGGCACCCAAGTTACCACATCAGTTTCGTAGCATTGTTCCTTGCTTTCTTTCATTTCCATTAGTTATTAAATCGTTACACTTCCTTGCATTTTAAATTCTTGTCATTTAAATTTCAGTATTTACTTTCTGTTTTTACTTTCTTGTTATTAAAATTCCTGTACTTTAATTTCTGTCTTTCCATTTCTGTAATTTACTTCCTTGCAAGTTCTTTTCAGTACTTTCCTTTTATGTTATTTACATTTCTTACACCTTTCGAAAGAAGAATCCAAGCCATGATGGGCTAATCGCCTGAGCGCAAAGTTTAGATGTAAATTTGTGTGAAAGTAAAGAGGTGTATTGAATATAACATTGTATCTAATTATTTATTTCAGATTATTGATCTTTCATTGAAGATTACATTTAATTAATTGACAACTAATTTTGTGTTTGAAAATGCATTAACAAACCTTCTCCGGTATTCCTCGATCGATCCATCATGTTTTACCGCCAAAAATTGTTCACAGAGTGAACCCGCAGCTAGCGATCTGAATTGTCTCAATAGCATCAGCTTCAAATCCTCCCATCGTGTGATCGGATGCCTTTTATTTTCCCACTGGAACCATTTCAACGCATCTCCTTCAAAGGCTATGAAGGAAACATCAATTTGTTCTTCCTGATTCAAGTGATTTAATGAAAAATACCTTTCTGCTCTTAAGATCCATCCGTCTGGATCTGTTCCATCGAAGGTTGGGATCTCTAACTTCCTCCTTTTCACAGCTAGAAAACGATTAGGCTCTGGCGTACCTCCGATTCCTCCATTGAATTAGGTCAAAAGTGGATTGCTATTCAAACGTGAAACTCTCCCAATGGCTTTCGAGAGGCCATGGACTCTCCCAGAGCTCTTGCTCACTTTACAATTGAATCAAAATCAGAATGAAACCTCCTAACAAACCCCACTCCACTATAAAAGGGTTCCCGCTCATTATTTCTAAGCAAATACCGAAAATGCCCTCCCTTATTCTAGAAAACAGAAAATAAGCTAAAGCCCCACTTATCTGGCTTTTTTTTTATCTTTTCTCGTGTATGTGAACCGAATTGGGGGTTTAGCATCTAACTTACTCACTTTGCTTGAAGTTAAGGTGGGACTACATGTGAATGGTAAAATCATCCTCAAATGTTGCACTTGACCTTGGAACCATGACGAACTTCTGTTTGTGCATAACAACATCCAATAATGCCAATGCCAATGCCAACCATTTCTGTTTTTGTTCCTTGGTGCCTTAGTTGTCCTTGTATGGCCGGGGTGAATATTCCCTTCCCTAAGAGAGCATGAACGAAAAATACCAGGTTTGCTACAAAGATTAAACAGAGATATGTAGAAGAAAAATGATTATATTACCAGATAGATGATTAGATGAATGCATGAACAGCCTTTCTAAGAGTATTCTTCAACAAGTCTTACCTAACAAGCATAGGCCTGTTAAACTTCTCAAAGCCCCCCCTAACATCATAACCCTCTTCTTTCATGCAAAAATACATTGGAGTATATCAAATCTTCTAAGACTTTGACGTATAAGATTGATGTTGCTTTTGCTACAACCTTACTTCCAATTACTAGTTATCAAGTTTAGCCAAGTAAATGGTTAAAAGATATAAATATAATATAACATAAAAAGTTAAATTGGCATGACTGAGACTGAGAGTTGAGAGTTGAGACCCAAGTCGCAACTAACAGTTACTTTTTGTATTCTATAATTTCTTTAATTTTAATCCTACTTACTAATACTATTAGTATGATTTTAATTCTAAAATATATATATATATATATATATATATAGATGGCCAAACTTTGTTTAACATCCTTGAATTCAAAATAATGATAAATACTACCTACATTTCTTAGATCTGATTCAATAAAAAAAGAAAAGAAAAATACATCTCTTTAATTTCTTATATGAAATAAAAAAACCCAAAACAATTAAAAATCTGAATCCAACTTCATTTTTTATTTTTTATTTTTTATTTTTTATTTTTTATTTTTTATTTTTTATAATAAAAATGTAACAAATTGAAAAGAAATTTGATCAAAAAGCAACAAGTGATTGATTAACAAGTTTGTTTTTCAAGTTTATGGTTTTAGAGGAGTTGTGTTTGAATCAGTAATTGATTTATTTTGAAAATAAAAAATAAAAATAAAAGGATGAAATTTGTTTGAAAATGACAAAAAGTGAAGATGGAAATTATGATAAAAATGAAGAGAGTTTTAAATTGGGAATTTAATTAAAATACCCTAACTTTGACTCTTTCTTACCAAAATACCCAAAATCTTGATAGGTTTATCAAAATATCCTAATTTTCCACGGTGGGCCCCGCGATCGCGGGCCCACGCCCACGTGTCACCCACCTTTGGCCAAAAGTCCTGCGGAGGCCCCTCAAGAATGCCCACGGTACACCTTTGGCCCCTCAAGATTGCCCGCGGTACACTTTTGGCCCCTGCCCCGCGAAGGTACCCCGCGGTAAGCCGAAATTACATATTTGGCCCCTCAAGTTTGGGTTATCATTTTATGTGGTTTTAAAAAAAACATAAATGGTCCCTATAGTTTTTAGGTTATCATTTTATGTGGTTTTTAATGTATTGTTTCATTTCCATTTTAATGTTTTTAATATAGAAAGTCATTAAAGAAAATGTTTTCCCAACCGAAACGGATACAGTGCATGTAAACAAAGAAATCTATGACTGGAATGCGTCCTGGATTCCGGTAATGAAGTCAACCTTTTCCTTGATGACGTCCTCCATTCCCGTGTAATCGTCTTCGATTTCTTGTAGTTCCTCTTCAGCTTCCTTAATCTGTCGTTGCACCTCCCGAACGTGAGCCCTAGTCATGGCCAGTTCTCGTTTCTTCTCCGCTAGATACTCCATTTTTCCCTGCTGAATCCCCCTGTTATGGTTCCACATACCTTTTACCTTTTCGATATCGGCGTTCGCCATATCAATGGATTTTTGCACTAAGGGAGTAATTCGTTGACTTTGTGGAAGACCCGTCGGCTGGGTACACGGTGGGCTGTTCCTGTCATTATCGAAGTGGTAATTCTCCCATGCCATCTCCCAGTCTTCTGCCTCCTCATCCGTGAATGGATAATCGGCCGCAGTTCGCCCATGGTTTCTCCACTCCTCGTCTGTTTCCGGTACCTTCCAGGTACTCCGGTGAGCTCCACCGTTCAGTGGTTGGTAGGCTACCGAACGTGAAGTTCCAGCCCCATTCGCCGACATGTTCCCCCTTGATCTTGAACCTCCAGCCATAGTGTTAAGAAAAACGAGAGAATGTTTGTAAACGGTGTAAAAGAATGTATAAAAGATAGATAGCAAGTTGTGAATTACTACTTCATCATGCCATCTACTTATAGTCGTGAAAATGTATGTTCTTCATCAGGGATGTGGATATGGTCAAAGATTTCGTCTGAATAGTTCACTGCAAGATTCGTTTGAAAAGAGCCTGTAAGATTCGACTGAAAAAGTAACTGCAATATTCGTTTACAAAAGAGCCTGTAAGATTCGACTAAAAAAGTAACTGCAATATTCGTCTGCTCTTGAATAAAGGTCTTTCATTAGGCTGAAAATTAGTCTTTAAGTAGTCTAATATAATATTACAAGCCTACCAAATATTATTTGTAAACGCCATACAAGTCCCAATATAATATTACAAGCAACTACGTCAAGTGATACTTGCACACATAATATTTGGAAGCGAAGTATTTTTCATCACAATGAAAAAATGCAACACTTCCAAGTTTAATAGGAAATTAATAATTGTCAAACATAGCTAATTAATGAGAATTTAGATCAGATTTATATGGTACTGTCAAATGCAAGTTTCTATAATATAGATACTGTTCTACATTACATAATACCAATTTTTGCATCATATGAATCACTTCCAGACAACAAGAACCAATACAACACTAGTTACAATAAGACTTCTATTTAACAAAAACCCCTTCGCCGACCCATTGAGTTCACTCAGTAGCATGAAACATGGATCATCTAGTTCCTTTGGGGTCAATATCTAATCTCCTTGACCACCTTTGGATGCGGTCACATTATTGAACTTTCTCACTGTTTGTTGTATATGACTGTAACAGGAATTCTGCTCTTGAATAAAGGTCTTTCATTAGGCTAAAAATTAGTCTTTAAGTAGTCTAAGGATTAATGCACATGTGAATCAAGAAATAAATGCTTGTTCATCCAATAATCTCTGTATTAGGATTACCACAAGTTTCATAAACCTACTTACTAGGTGTTGGAAAATTTTAGTAAAAATATGAGTTTTACTAAACTTTGGACACATTTAATATATATATATATATATATATATATATATATATATATATATATATATATATATATATATATATATATGTGTGTGTGTTATATGTAACTAACTCTTAGTAGGTTTATGTTCTCCTATATGAGAGCTTCAAAACGATATATAATGCGTCCAAAACGGAGTATGTGTGAATGAGATATCGATACTCAAAGTTGAGTAATTGGATGAAATTAGCAAAAACCAAATGGGTGTGGGAATGTGTCCCACATAGGAAGAGAGAGTTAAGTGTTGTTGCATGTTTTTACTATTTTTGTCACACTTTTTAGGCTCCAAGTTAAATACTTTAACAAAATAATAAACAAAATTATAACTTCAATCACAATACTTTACCAAAATAAGTCAACACTAAAAATAACAATTATTTAATGTTACATAAACAACCTAATGTTGCTGTGTTTGACAATGCGCATAAATGGACTCCGCCATATGTTGACGAAATTCCCTGGCCTCATCTTCGGTAAGGTCAGGGTGTAAATCTACCACATCGTTATTAATCAAGATGTTGGCATTACGGCATACCCAGACACCGCAATCCGCATTCATCCCTTTCTGCTGTGGTGCATTCTTGGCTAACCTGTGACGGAAGTTCACTGACCATTCGCGACGGCGCACATCCCCGATCCGGCCAAAGAACTCCGTCAGCACAACTTTAAATCTGGCAAGCTGCTCATCCATAGCGTCTTTGAAGAGATTGGCAGCGTCGCTGTCATATATGGTCATCACCATAGTTGGAAGATCAAACACTCCGAGCAGCCAATGTTTAGGATGAATGCATATAGGGATGTACACCTGAAATATTACAATATTAGACAACTTAGTTAACAACCAAACAACTTAAATAAAATAAGAGTAAAACGATTTACATACAGTATCGAGTAACTGCCAATTCACCCCTTCCATGCCATTGCATGAGTTAGCCACGGAGGCGGGACCTTGATGTTCAAGCACCATGAACGCAAAGAAAGTAGTGTGCATCACGGTCCACCTCGTGTCTGGTCCACGGGATTTTTGGAGCAAGGCGACCCAACAATCCATGTGCTATACATAAAAAATAGATGGTTAGACATGTAATATAAATATATTTGATTATATGACTATAGTTAAACTTCATTACTAACCACATCCTCTAAGTCAGACTCCAAAGGGTCAACTGCCAGCAATGCTTTGAAAAACGAGGGGGTGATGTCCAGGTTGAGGTAAGGGATGAATACCAGGTTTGGGAGGTTACCAGTCTGGCACATGTTCAATATATCCTCGGCCGGAAGACGCTCCGGTGAAGCCATCTTTCCCTTTCCAGCTTTCTTTCCCCCTTCTTTCCCGCTTTCTTTCCTGCTTCCTTTGCTTTCTTTTGAGGGGGCGGTGTGATAGATTTTTGTCGTGTCCATGGGCTACCAAAATAGTGTGAACGTTTCGTCTCCCGCCTAGACGGGGATGCAACCTCCGCCTGTGGATCTACAACATCCATCGGGTCATCTTCCGGCTCCGAGAAGTGCTCCTCGAAAATTTCCGGCTGACGGAAGTCCTGTCCCAACCCCATCGACTGAAAATTAAGTTATTAGATGTTTTAAGTACAATTTCATCATGTTCACAATTAAACCAAAACTACCAAAATAACTTACAGTCTGCGTGGAAGCTGGCGGTGTGACGTACGACGACCCCGACATTTCCGGCCTGTAATAGTCTACGTCTGATAGGCCAAGGAAGTCCATGAACGACGACCCCCCTGCACCCGACATCCCGAACTGCGTGACATTGATCATTATTAGTCCAACAAATTTAGGAAATAACATATAACTATAATGGTTACTCAGTGTGACTTACACTCTCCGGGATTGACGAATAGGATGTGGTGACAAATGGTGGCATTTGAGATGTGTATCCCCCTGCACCCGACATCCCGACCTGCGTGACATTGATCATTATTAGTCCAACAAATTTAGGAACTAACATATAACTATAATGGTTACTCAGTGTGACTTACACTCTCCGGGATTGACGAATAGGATGTGGTGACAAATGGTGGCATTTGGGATGTGTATCCCCCTGCACCCGACATCCCGACCTGCGTGACATTGATCATTATTAGTCCAACAAATTTAGGAACTAACATATAACTATAATGGTTATTCAGTGTGACTTACACTCTCCGGGATTGACGAATAGGATGTGGTGATAAACGGTGGCATTTGGGATGTGTATCCCCCTGACCCCGACATCCCGACCTGCGTGACATTGATCATTATTAGTCCCACAAATTTAGGAACTAACATATAACTATAATGGTTACTCAGTGTGACTTACACTCTCCGGGATTGACGAATAGGATGCGGTGCCAAACGTCGCCTGTGCCCCCTGTCCGAACGGAGCGGGGATCGGCGTCGTACTCGACAGCTAAAACAAATTTAGAACGTAATATTAATATACAAACTAAAAGATCGTGGCCGACAAATTAAGTTAAACACTAACATGAACATCGCCAAACTGTCTGACGAATGCCTCCAGATTGTTTAAACGTGTGTATTGGGGCCCGTGAACGTAGTCCCACAAATCGTCATGACTGCCCCGAACTGGCCCGTAGATGTGTGTCGGGTCTTGATGGGAGTAGGAAGGGGCCGCCTCATATGGATCGAAAGGGGGCGGCTGATATCGATCGGAAGGGGGCGGCTGGTATCGATCGGAAGGGGGCCTCGCGTCGTCTTCCTCATCTTCGTCAGATGAGGAACTAGACCCAGATGGGGAAGGAGAGGGACGTCGAACCCTTGCTGCCTCTCTGTCAATAAAGGCCACGCTGTTTCTGTACCAAGGCGTGTCCCTCTCGTAGGCAGTAGGCAGAAGGTTTGCGAAAGGCATAAGCGGCGGCTAAATATATGGTAAAACACAAAAAATTTAATAAGCGGGACTAACGTATGCAACATTGTAAACATAGTAAAAGAACTTACATGTCTAGATTGGCTGAAGAACTCAAGCCAAGTATGCCTATTTAGGGAAAGACCCCTCCGGTCCCAACGGGTTCCCCTATGTAATATGTCGGTGCGCTTGTTGAAATATTGAGCGGCTACGGGAAACATCTCCAAGATCCATATCTGGAATTACACAAGAAGAGCAACTACGTATAAGGGAAAGCCAAACAGTTTGTATGTATTATTATTTATGTTATACTACGTATCTAACCTTTAAGGCGTATGTAAATCCACAAAGATTCACCTTGGCAAGTCGATCGGGCCGTCTGGCAATGGCTCGGTGCAAAATAGTGTAGCTATGTGCCCAGATGTGGCTACCCCACGGGTACCTGTTAAACAAATCCAAGTCCTCGACGGCCCTAAGGACCGTCTCGGAAGCAGTTTGGCTCAACTCACGGCCCATGAAGCCCATATCCACGATCGCCACCAAGCATACACGGACAACATCGTGGTCGCTTAGGGCACTAAGGCCCTGTTTCATCGTCTCCACGACTGTCTTCAGCTTCAAACGAGATGCTGACACGCCCCAAACCCTACGAACGAAGGAAATGTCTGCTAAGGGAGGAAGGGGGGAGCCTCTCCAAAAAGTAGTCCTGTAATTAGACAGAACTCATGACGCCCAAACCGCAATTGATGCCCGGAGAAATCAAAATACATCTCCTCTAGATCACCATTGGAGACCTCGACCTCCAACTGTAGAAACATGTGGACTAGCGTGGGGTCGCCACCAGGGTAAGTCAGATCCATCCATGGACCGAAAGGTGTCCCTCTAAAGATGTCCTCAAGGGTAGCTGCACGATCACCTAATTCCACGAAGCGGTCTCTCAACTCCACCATGTAGCCAACGCGGCACTTTAACGTCAAGTCGATGTTAAAGAAATCCCTCTACATAGTCATTCACGGATGTTATAGTTAGTGTTATATATAGATGTTTTTGCTTGTTTGGTTTATTGTGTTGATAATTATTCGTTTCTTTTAGTTTTAGAAAAGAAACCACTCAATCTATTGGACTTCCAGGTAGCAGGGAAATCACAAGGATTGCTTAAATCCCCACATACCTTAGGGCTATTTACACTCGTTTGACAAAATCCAAATAGATATGTTGCGGTTTATTTTATTTCAATATATAATAGTGTTATATATAGATGTTTTTGGCAAGAGGCCAAAATGAATTTGAGTGTGGCATGTGAAACCTATTTAATATTCATACCATTTATTTACGAAAATTTATTTATGGCTAGGAAACTCAAAAGAAGTTTAGGGACCTAAGTTGTTATTCACAAAAGTTTAGGGACCTAAGTTGTCATTCATTAGGGTTTAGGGACCTAAGTTGTCATTCACCAAAGTTAGGGACCTAAGTTGTCATTCACAAAAGTTTAGGGACCTAAGTTGTCATTCACCAAAGTTAGGGACCTAAGTTGTCATTCACAAAAGTTTAGGGACCTAAGTTGTCATTCATTAGGGTTTATGTAACACCTCGAAAATTTCATTGTAATTTATAAAAGGTAAGTTGTATTTTGTTTAAAGTTGAAGTTTATTGAGAAACAAAACTTGAGGGTATGAAATGTCAATTATTGGAAATTGGGGGTTTAATGTGTAACCATGCTTGTAACTCATTAATTTGAAATGAGGTGTCAAGTAGAGAATAATCAGTATTTTGAATACTGATTTCTTTTGGTTAATTGTTTCACAAAAAGGAAACAAAATTAGAACATAGAGATAGAAATCGAGAGAGAAAAAGACGAAAAGAAGAAGGAAGAAAAGAAGAAGAAAGGAGTTGATTTTGGGTAAGAAAATCTGATTTCTTGGTAAACTTGTTCATCTCTATAGAAATTAAGCTGTATCATATTGTTCAGGACTGCTCATTAAGCTGTTGATTAAGCTCGGTTTGTGAACCAGTGTTTGGAATTAAGCCAAAAGTGTTCAGATTATCTTTTAAGGTGAGTTTATTCAACTCTCTTTAAAATTAAGCAATTAGAATGATAATAGATATATTTTCCTTGGGATTGAACCATCTGTAATTTTAATTTGCTAAGAAATCGATACTAGTTTAAAGTTTGTGAAAGAGACGATGAACAGTACACTTTGCGCAACAGTGGCTTGCGAAAAGTGATAGAATTCGCAACAGTGGCTTGCGAAAAGTGAGGAATTCGCAGCTTTGGCTTGCGAAAAGTGAGGAATTCGCAGCTTTGGCTTGCGAAAAGTGTAGCTTTTCGCTACAGTAGCTTGCGAACTTTTGTGGACTTTCAGTAGTAGTTTGAGGCTTTTATGTGGAATGCAATCTAATATGTATATGTAATTGTTAAATGCTTATAACTCAGATTTTGATACGAAAGCCATGTTATGAATAATTGTAAAGGACTTATTTATGAGTCCGGAACTGTAGTTAATTGTTGAGATGTTGATCCCTGATGCTAAATGGCAAAGTGGGGATAATCGTTGAAATTATATTCTGTACATAGAGATATAGAATATATGTTGAATTGTATAACTTTAGTGTACAATAGAATGAGTGATGATACATCATTATTGTGTGGCGTTGGCTAGAAATATACATCTGGTCTAGTGGGCATAATGTACGGTATAATGAGAACCGTTTACTAGCCAGGGACCGTTGGGATGTATTTCTAGTTGTTGGAGTGAATCTTGAATCATCTGTGAGGGTCTCTGGTGGTTGTTGATCGCGATAAAATCTCATTTGGGGGACCAGTGATTCAAGGTGGGGAGGAATTGAAATGAGGAATAGCAGACTTAGAGTTGTAATTCCCATTTCAAACGAAAAGATGAGATATCTTCATTGTTGAGAAATTATAGTCTTAATTCAGAAAGAAGCAGGTTTGGAAACTGTAATTTCTGGGAGTTGGAGTTAATTATAAATCCGGTGGGATTTATAGTAATTCTTGATGGTAGTATGATGACTAGATGAATTAGTCATAAGTAAGGGAATAGGTGGATTCCAATGGTTGATAAGAGCTTGGTATGGTAAGATGGCTGATAACAGGTTTGATATATCTGTTATTAATTTTTAGTTGTTAAATTTTAATTTGATTTGGATAATCTCACTAGGCGAAAGCCTAATGTTTCAAATTAAACTGTCTTACCAGGTACTGGCTCTGGGAAATAGTTTGGGAAGTGAGACTACAGTTGAAGGAAATCAGACTTGGCGATAACGAAGGATCAGGATATTCTTTTGATGACTTTTGGGACAAGCCTTAGATAATCTAGTTGATCTTATTGTGATGTATAATTAGATTGATCAGATTATTTAAGTTAATCTACCTTGTGTATATATAGAAACTTACTTATGATCCTTTGGTTTATAAAAGTCTGATATTTTGATGATCATAACGCGTGTATTTTGAGGTTTAAATTGACCCTAAATTTTAGGGTGTTACAGTTTAGGGACCTAAGTTGTCATTCATCAGGGTTTAGGGACCTAAGTTGTCATTCACCAAAGTTTAGGGACCTAAGTTGTCATTCACAAAAGTTTAGGGACCCAAGTTGTCATTCACCAAAGTTTAGGGACCCAAGTTGTCATTCACCAAAGTTTAGGGCCCTAAGTTGTCATTCACCAAAGTTAAGGGACCTAAGTTGTCATTCACCAAAGTTAAGGGACCTAAGTTGTCATTCACCAAAGTTAAGGGACCTAAGTTGTCATTCACAAAAGTTAGGTGACCTAAGTTGTCATTCTTAACATTTTTTTTATAAAAAACACTCTTAACATTTATTTTTATAAAAAACACTCATCTTTTTATAAAAAAACACACTCTTAACATCTTTTTTTTATAAAAAACACTCTCAACATTTATTTTGATAAAAAACACTCATCTTTTTATAAAAAACACTCTTAACAATTATTTTTATAAAAAAACACACTCTTAACATCTTTTTTTTATAAAAAACATTCTTAACCTCTTTTTTTATAAAAAAAACACTCTCAACATTTATTTTTATAAAAAACACTATCTTTTTATAAAAAACACACTCTTAACACTTTTTTTATAAAACACATAACATTTATTTTTATAAAAACACTTTAACATCTTTTTTTTTATAAAAAAACACTCTTAACATCTTTTTTTATAAAACACACTCTAACATTTATTTTTATAGAAAACATTTTAAGAGTGTTTTTTATAAAAAAACACACTCTAACATTTATTTTTATAAAAAACACTTTAACATCTTTTTTTTATAAAAAACACACTCTTAGCATTTTTTTTTATAAAAAACATTCTTAACCTCTTTTTTATAAAAAAAACACTCTCAACATTTATTTTTATAAAAAACACTCATCTTTTTATAAAAAAAACACACTCTTAACAATTATTTTTATAAAAAAACACTCTTAACATCTTTTTTTTTATAAAACACACTCTAACATTTATTTTTATAAAAACAATTTAACATTTTTTTTATAAAAAAACACACTCTTAACATCTTTTTTTATAAAACACACTCTAACATTTATTTTTATAGAAAACATTTTAAGAGTGTTTTTTATAAAAAAAACACACCCTAACATTTATTTTTATAAAAAACACTTTAACATCTTTTTTTTTATAAAAAAACACACTCTTAACATTTTTTTTATAAAAAACACCATCTTAACTTTTATTTTTATAGAAAACATTTTAAGAGTGTTTTTTTATAAAAAAAACACACTCTAACATTTACTTTTATAAAAAAAAATTTAACATCTTTTTTTTTATAAAAAACACCATCTTAACATTTTTTTTATAAAAAACACCATCTTAATTTTTTTTTATAAAAATACTCTAACATCTATAACAACATACAAATATCACATTATAACATACAAATATCACATTCAAACATACAACAACATACATATCATATATTTTAAAATTTAAACATAGAACAAATATCACATTCAAACATATAACAAACTTATAAATACTCTAACAATATACATATCATATATTTTAATTTAAAATAACAAAATACAAAAAAAGTACAAGAAACTTAAGAAAAACTTACCATATGAGTAACACGAGCCATCTTCAAACAACCCGAGCGCGTATTCCACACGACAAAATTGAGAGAGTTTGGGAGAGAAGAGGAGAGATTTTTTAATTGAAAGTGGTGGCCGAAAGGTCCCCCACCCTCTCTTATTATAGCGGCGAATATTAGGGTTGGGGTGGTTGAGCATTAAAGAATTAGGGTTTCACTCTATGTCGACGCGTGGCGATTCATCCCGCGATCGCGGGCTACCTCTGCGGGCAGGGGCCAAAGGTGTCACCGCGGGCATAGTTGAGGGGCTCCACGGGACTTTTGGCCAAAAGAGTGTGACACAGGGGTGTGGGCCCGCGGTCGCGGGGCCCACCGTGGAAAATTAGGGTATTTTGGTAAAGCTGTCGAGATTTTGGGTATTTTGGTAAGAAAGGGTCAAACCTAGGGTAGTTTAATTAAGGGAAATTAATTAAAATACCCAAAGTTTGACCAACTGTTACCAAAATACCCAAAAAAAAATTCATTTTGCAAAAATACCCAAAATACCCGCGATGGATTCCGCGATCGCGGGCTAGGGCTGACGTGGCACGTATTTTGGCCCCAAATGCCCCGCGAAGCCCCTCAACTTTGGCCGCGGTGCACTTTTGGTCCCTGCCCGCGATCACAGCCCGCGATGGACCAAAATTTTCACTTTTGGTCCCTGAAAATTTACACTTTTGGTCCCTGAAAATTTACACTTTTGGTCCCTGTACTTAGACGAATCTTGCATGCTTTTACTGTTTTTTTCCAGAATTATTGTACTTTGAAGACCGATTTGTGGTTGAAATTCATTTGCATGTTTGAGATTTCATCCATAAATATCAGTAATATGCAATTCACAATTCACACTTGTTCTTGCTTTCTTTCTTGATTTCCCTCTTGCTTTCTTTCTTTGAATTGCTTTCTCTCTTCTCTCATTTCATCCACAAATGGCATCGTCATCAAACCCTAAGTCTACTCCTGAAAAAATGCCACCTCAAATCGAGGTCGTCATAGCAAAAAAGGAAAAGGAGATAGATGAACTAACAGAAGAGTGAAAAAAAATGATGGACAGGAAGGCAGTCCATTTGAGAAAGATCGAAGAGGAAGACAGGGAGATCAAAAGGATGAAAGGGGATATAAAAGCTCGGGAGGCTCGTGTTCGTCGAGAACAAGAAGCAATTCACCATATTCTGCAAGACTTCACAATTATTCAAGCGAAGGTAAACGAGAAGCAAGCTTGGATTGATAAAACTAAATCAATTTTTAAGTAGGTGGTGGTTATATTTTTTTTTTTTGTATTTTTTTACTGTGTTGTTATTTGTATTTTTTTTACTGTGTTGTTGTTTTGTATTTTTTGTTGTTGTTAATTTCTCTGAAAAGTAGTTTTTAAGCCGCTGAACCACGGTTAGGTTGGATACATCATGCAAGGTCAAGTCAGAGGTTACCTCATTCGTGGGCCTACTCCTCTTGTAGAATATATGACAACCCTCAACTCATTTGCTAAAGTGTGTGCGGGTTGTGGTAGACAATAGCCATACGTGGTTGCAAAAGCAGAAGCCGTTGAAGAAGGGTCAGAAAGATTGAAGATGAAGAGCTTGTTGGATGGAATACAAACTAGCTGTGTTATCAATGTTCATTTAGAAGCATATATATGTGTGTGTATATATATAATATGAAATGGGGTTTTGACAAGTTGGTATCACTGGACTCATTTAAGAATTGTGAAAATGGGTATTTGACGAATGCTGATTCATGTGTATTTGGAGCTGAAGTGTTTTAAACACACATGAATCATCATTCGCCAAATACCCATTTTCACAATTCTTAAATGAGTCCAGTGATACCAACTTGTCAAAACCCCATTTATAAACAATTCTACCTTCTCCTATTGCCATTCACGATATCTATAAACACATTCAAATAATAATAATTTAAAACGATTTAATGAATTAGTTAATATATGATTATTATGTTAATGCGATAGGAGTGTAAAACAAAATTGAAAAAAAAATATGAGATGTACCATAAATTAAATAATTAACTATAATGGTGTAATTTGTTAAAATTAAAACGTATCTAATATGAATATATAAACAGACATGTGTACTCAGAGTTAACATTCACTGCCATGGATGCAAGAACAAGGTCAAGAAAATACTAAGAAAAATTGAAGGTCTCCTATTTTCTTTATGTGTGTAAATATATAATACGAATATATATATATATATCATTTACAAACTAGCTGTGTTATCAATGTTCATTTAGAAGCATATGTATGTGTGTATATATATCATTTACAAATCAGTGTTTAGATCAACAGTATCATAAGGGTTTGTTCCATATGGTTCAAGCTGTGACGGGCCCGGGGTGTGACTGACAGAATGTCTCCTTGGCACGGTTGAAGGGGCGGGATTTGGACACTCTCCACGAGTGTGTCCTACGCATTGGCACCGAGTACATCTTCGTTGTATCGAACTTTCACCACGTGATGGACGTCGGTCGTTCTTTCTCGGTCTCTCGGCCCTGTTCTTATCCATTAAAGGTGGATAGCATGGTGGAAGCGGGTCGGGTGGATACACCCATGTTGCAGGGGGTCCAGCTGGGTTTATTACCTCCACGTATGTTTTCCGGTAATATTCGGACGTGAAGAAAGGTACAGCCAAGTCGCTGCAATCTGTACGACCCATATATGTTGCTGCAGCGATGGCATGGCCGCACGGTAACCCAGATTTATCCCATTCGCGACACGAACAAAGGTGGTCTTCCATATTCACAATCGCGTGAATATAGTCATCATGCACCTCGTACTTCTCATACCCGATTGCTCTTACCGGCCATGTCGCCGCACGACGCGCCCTGTACTGAACGATATTCTCCGCCGTTGGTGCGAGTGCATTTTGTATCTTAGCTCCTTTTAGGCGTCGAATTTGGTACCACTCTTGTTGAAAGGCCCGAAAGTAGTTCATAAAATTAACAATCGGACATCTACGCGCAAAACGGGAGAGTGCATTCACAGACTCTGCACTATTCGAGGTCAGAATGTCATACCGTTGTCCAGGAAAATGGGCCGCGGACCACCTCTCCGGTCCAGCATCGTCAAAGACTTTGGCTGCTTCCTTGACACTGTATCGTAGCATATTCATGTACTTGTTAAACTCCCGATCCGTATATGCTCTGCATGCCGCCCAATAGACATCCTTGTAGGTGGTAATACGTTTGTCCTTGGATTTGGCGTTCATCTCCAAATGTCGACAGCATATGGCGTGAGGGGCGTTTGGGTACATGGCAGAGATTGCGGCGCTTATGGAAGGAGCCCTGTCAGACATAAACACCAACCCTTGCGGGTCTCCGATAGCTTGTCTCAACATGGACAGAAACCAAGTCCACTCGTCCCCGGTTTCGGACTTGCCTACGCCGAAAGCTACTGGAACGATGGAGTTATCCCCGTCCATGGCAACCGCCAGGAACATCATACCCAAGTAACAGCCCTTTAAATGGGCTGCGTCTATTATCAGGACACGACGTAGATTTTCCAGAAATGTGCGGATCTGCAAAAACATAGGTTAAAATGTTATAGTTTATAATGTGTAAATGTTATAGTTTATAATGTGTAAACATATGACGTGTTAAAATACGTACCGCGGGTCCAAGGGCCACGAAGCACATCTCAAACCGTCCACGTGAATCGGTCCGTAGCTGCGTGACAGTACCAGGGTTCTGCATCTGCAAATTATATAAATATGTCGGGAGTCGTTCATACGACTCCTCGAACGTGCCTCTCACCATAAACAGTGCATGGCAGCGCGCACGCCACGCTTGGTGGTAATCAATCGTGACGCCGAACTGCCGGTGAACGTCGTGGACGATGTCCTTTGGACGCAATGACCTGCTAACATCAAGAAATTTGTTTTTCAGGATCGCACCCAAAGTCTTTTTGCCGGCTTGTTTGTGGTGGGGATTAAGTTGCGTCCTCGTACAAGTGTGTACGTCGTGCAACTTTCTAATCATTATCGCCCCTCCTTTGGGACCCGTGTGAATCGCGTACAACCTCCACTCACACTTTTCTCTAGCACATTCAACTACGTATTTGATTTTGTCAGATGCCCGCACGCGACTTTGGAAACCCTCTTCCAAGAACTTGAGTCCGATCTGACTTGCTAAGAGATCCTTCGAATCGAATATCTGACCTGCTGTTAAACTTTCGCTACGAATATAAGGTGTAGGTTCGTAGCTTTGTGTCTGGGTATGGGAGTCTGGAAAAATAGGGGGCATATCAAAAAAGTCATTTATCTGACTACATGATTTTCTACTAGGGGTATATTCTTCGTGATCATCATTATCGGTGTCTGATCTGTCTATTTCAGAATTACCCGTTCTGAAAACGTGGGTTTCGTCATCAGCAACTCCAGCAGTACGCCATTCGTGTGGTTGTGGTGATGGTGGTGGTGGTGGTGGTTGTTGTTGTTGTTGAGAATCAGGCTGCTCTATTTGGAGGTCTTCGTCGTCGTCACCCTCCTCGTCACCGTCGTCGTCACCGTCGGATACGCCGGGATACACAAAGAGTAATGGGGGTCTTTCTGAATCGACTGCAAGGTGCAGGAAAGTAGAGATATCCCCATCGTTGGATAAATCCACAAATGACCCATCGCCATTTTTAAACACTAACTTGCAAATATCAGAAGAGTTGATTCCACATTTTTGCATGGCGTATGCAACAAACTTCTGATAAGTATAGTTTACTGACACTTTTACACCATGCTTAGATTTATAAGCAAAATTCCACTCATTGTTATCTTGCACCCATTCACCATCAAAACAGAAATATAGCTTAACTTTTGCAACAGATGAACTCATTTTTTCAGTAGTATCTCAAACACAAAATATTGCAGAAAGAAATATTGCAACAATGAAATCGTTGTGTGAGAATTATGGCTTGAATTTTACGTCTATTTATGAATGAAACAACCAACATATCAGAAAACCAATCTCTCATTTCATCCACAAACTGATATTCCAAAAACATTGATTTAACATTGATTGAAACATGCAATTGAATTTCAACCACAAATCGGTCTTTAAATTGCAATAATTGTGGAAAAAAACAGTAAAAGCATCAAGATTCGTCTAAGTATAGGGGCTGAAAGTGTAAATTTTCAGGGACCAAAAGTTGAAATTTTCAGGGACCAAAACTGTAAATTTTGGTCCATCGCGGGCTGCGATCGCGGGCAGGGACCAAAAGTGCACCACGGCCAAAGTTTAGGGGCTTCGCGGGGCATTTGTGCCCAAAATACGTGCCACGTCAGCGTATCCCGTGATCGCGGGACCCCATCGCGGGTATTTTGGGTATTTTTGCAAAATTGAAAAATTTTAGGGTATTTTGGTAACAGTTGGTTTGACTTTAGGTATTTTAATTAATTTCCCTTTAATTAATTTCCCTTTTAGATTTAGGGGGTGTTTGGGAGTGCTTATATTTTTAACTTATGCTTATTTGCTTATGTGGTGAGGAAAAACAGTTTTAAAAAAATGTTTGTTAAAAATTGAGGGTAAAAAGGTAATTTGGATAGATAAGAAAATAAGGAGAAGTAAATAAGTAGGTATGAAATGACTTATCAAAAACAACTTATTTGCGGTGAGGAGAAGCAAATAAGCACTTTTGATTTTTTCTATCCAAACACTCCAAATAGCTTATTTTCGGTGGGAAGAAGCTATAAACAAATAAGTAAAAAATATAAGCACTCCCAAACACCCCCTTATTAGAAAGCAAAAGCAGAGGCAGAAAGGGGACGTTACCTGAACCTGGATCCGATCATCACTTTTCCGTCGACGCTTCCTTCATTCCTCCCCTCCGGCACTGAAACCCTAAGTAACTGTCCAAATTGCTACGCTACTCTCATTCATAATTCCTTTCTCTATTATTTGTCACTTGCTCAAACCCTAACTCAACACTTGTCTACTCAAATTACCTAACTTTTTTTTGAATTGGATTTAGGAACCCTAGCTAGCTAGCTAGCTAGCTAGCTAATCTTCTCTACTTGTTATTTGTTTCTGGTAACAGGTTGAGGATCAGATCACCATGCTGAAACCAATTTGGTTGTTACTCTTCCTGTTCCTGTTGCTAACAAGAACAACCGAACAACAAGTAGGAGGTGAAGCATCTGTGGCTCGGTTTCAACAGTACCTGAGAATAAACACCGCTCACCCACATCCTGACTACACCACCGCCGTTTCCTTCCTGGATTCCTTGGCCAAATCCATCCCATTCCCCAACCTCCACACCCGAATCTTAGGCAATGACAAACCTCTCCTCCTCGTCACTTTCCCTGGCTCTAACCCATCCCTCCCATCCATCCTTCTCAACTCCCACCTTGATTCCGTCCCTGCTGAGCCCCACAAATGGACACATCCCCCCTTCGATGCTGTCAGAACACATGACGGCAACATCTTTGCCAGAGGAGCCCAGGATGACAAATGCATCGCCATCCAGTACCTGGAAGCAATCAGAAACATCGTTGCAACAGACCCTCACTTCAAACCCATACGAACAATTCATATCTGTTATGTGCCTGATGAGGAAATTGGTGGCTTCGATGGAATGGCCAAGTTTGTTGAATCAAAGGAGTTCAAGGACCTCAACGTTGGCTTCTTTCTAGACGAGGGACAGGCTTCGACGACTGATGAGTACCGGGTTTTTTACGCGGATAGATCTCCTTGGAATCTTGTTATCAAGGCTATTGGTATGCCAGGACATGGTTCGAGGATGTATGATAACAGTGCCATGGAGAATCTAATGAAGAGTGTGGAGGTTGTGTCCAAGTTTAGAGAAAATCAGTTTGACTTGGTTAAGGCTGGGGTGTTGCCAAACTCTGAGGTTATTTCAGCTAACCTGGTTTATCTGAAAGCAGGAATTCCTTCTTCCAGTACTTCAGGGGATGATGGGAAGTTTGTGATGAACATGCAACCGTCCGAGGCAGAAGCAGGTTACGATGTTCGGTTGCCACCAAGTGTTGATCCAGAGCTGTTAAAGAAGCGAATTGGTGATGAATGGGCACCTGCAACAAGGAACATGAGTTATGATATTGTTGAGAAAGGACCATTGAGGGATTACATGGGGCGGCCTCTCATCACTGCTACAAATGATTCAAATCCATGGTGGAGTGTTTTCAGAGATGCTATTGAAGCATGCGGTGGACAACTTTCCAAGCCTGAGATATTGTCTTCTACTACAGATGCCAGATATGTGAGACAACTTGGGATCCCAACACTTGGTTTTTCTCCTATGAAGAACACCCCTATTTTACTCCATGACCATAATGAGTTTTTGAAGGATTCAACTTTTTTGGAAGGAATTAAGGTCTATGAATCCATCATCAAGTCACTCACTTGCTTTACTTACACACAAATGAATTTTATTTGAGAATCACCTATGTTTGTTTGTTTTGTTTTGTTTTGTTTTGTTTGAATAATATATATATATTTCAACTTTATTAAATTTATGCATTTTAGAAGCAGCTCTCTTCTCTTCTCTTCTCTTTCCTTTTAATGAATTTATGTAATGGTCATGGTATAGCATATATATTTATGAGGGATTGAAAAGGAGGATAATTCATGAAAAAACACAACAATCTTAATTTGGTAACTTTTCTCTTCAACCCATTCATCGTCAACTCATATATTACTACTACCATTTCATAACTTCTAAATACTCTACAACTAGTTAGTTTCTATTCTTGTTCATAAATCAAACACCAAAACCATGTTTCTACCACAAAAACAAAAACAAAAATAAAGAATACACAACTCCAACCACTATTACTATTGCCAAAGCTAACGTTCAACTTTATGCCTTCTTTCTCTCCAAACCCACAACAACAATGAAAAAACACCCTTAAACCTGCAAGACTACACTTTGTATACCCACAAGTTATCATCCGGTAATTCGCTCACAAGCAAACATACAGCTAAACCCCAAAAAAACATAATAATCTAGACCACCTTCTTTTTACCTCCTACACTGCATGTATTGGACTATGGCCTGAACCCATTGTCGTAGACCCTTGATTGGGATTATTAGCATGAAATGCAGACTGCCGATTTAGATTTCCAACTAGCTTTAATGAAGTTGATTTGTTGCCTAAACTCAGTTTTGACAACCCCACAAGCTCATCCACATTGATCGGGATCTTTGAGTGGACTGCTGTAGGTTTAAGAACCTCATGAGACTCTGCTTTTGCTGCTGCTTCTGATCCCCCGCCCCAAAATGGAATAGCAACAGGTATAAATGGGGGGGACACGTAAGCTGGGAACATGACCGGGTAACAGTATTGCGTTCCGTCTTGATGCATTGGCAAGTCAGCAGCGATGTTTGAATTGGCAGAATCCATTGATTCACACTCTTCTTCTTTCTCCTCCAGTGCAGGTGGAACACACATAGGGTTGTTGATGGATTGAGCCTCAGGTTGTGAACTATTTCCATCATTGGAAGCCATCATTGAAAGATCAAGAGGCTGCACATATTCAACCAATTAAAAAATAATACATCATATCGCAATTAGAAATACATTGTACCAGGTGAGATGCCTTAAATCCTAACTCAAATAGCAAGTCCTTCTTCAGTTCTGTAGGAATCTCCTATCACCTACAATCTCATTGCTTGGTTAGCAAAGCCTAGATCAAAAGGCAAACAACTGGTACCAATCGCAATGGCTCAGGTGCAATGCCCTTTCACTATTTCTGGTGAATAGATATTTGAATACATTTTGGCCATAGTAACTAAATACCAAGGGGCATGCATGGTCCTATGCTCCTATCCATGCACTCTACTGAGACAAAACCATCTACTTTAAAGTCACAGAGTAAGGACAAGGGTTTTTCTTCATATAGGAAT